>JAQQTP010000022.1:1200809-2401618 GCA_029884605.1 Ormosia emarginata | reverse complement strand
TTGATTCTCTGTCATTATATGATTCTCTGCTATTTACATTGTCTTTATCTATTATATCTTTTTGATCATGCCAAAGGGGGAGAAAAATAATCATAAAACTTGAGAAAAGATAGGTAAACCTAAAACAATTATTAGATTCCAAAAGAAAGGGGGAGTTACGCATGTATTTGATATAAATCACCTCTTAAAGAAGGGGAGTAAGTCTCTCAAATTTTAACCTTTGTGAATTCTAATTTATTTGTATTAATGCTTTTCTCAATGTTAGTTTGTCATCATCAAAAAGGGAAAAAATGTGATTAACTACAAGTCATTGAAGAATGGTTTTGATGATAACAAAAAAGAAGATGAAAGGAAGACCAAGCCCAAGATCTCTCAAATACTAGCTTTAGGACTTAAAGTCTCACTGTACGGAGCCCTTTTTGGATATCTCATCGTTTCTTAAAAAGAAAAGATCCAACCATGCTCTTTAATAAATCTAAGATTCAAAAATGGTTCAAGAATTAATCAAAAGGATTTGATGCTTTTTTTGAAATTAATGGGCAATTTTCTAAATGCTTTTCAAATGGTTTTTAAAGGTTATTCGAATAAAGGCCTCTTTATTCGAATAAACCAAGTTTGGAAAAACTGGTTTTTAATAGGGTTATTTGAATAACCCTATAGTTATTATTCAAATAACAACTTCAAAATCCTGCTGCACACTTCTGATTTCAAAAGTGCTATTCGAACAGAATGGTTTCTGGATAGCTTCTTTCAAATAAGCTATTCGAATAACCATAAGTTATTTTGAATAGACCTATTTTCTAAAAACATTTTTTAAACAGAGTTATTCAAATAATTCTGAGGCTATTCGAATAATATATATCAGTTTTAGTTTTCTAAAAGCTTTTCAAGTTAAGTTATTCGAATAACTCAATAGTTATTCGAATAAACTTGTGACCCCCTGTTTTGAAAAGATATTGACATTCTCATTTAATTACGTTAATTAATGATTTCAATGGCTATTTTATACGAGAACTCTATAAATAAAGACCTTGGGTCACCTTTGCAAGTTGCCTAACAATCTGAATCATTCTTTGCTTACTTGAAAACGTGATTTATAATTCTCATATATTCTATATGCTCTTTTCACCAAAACTTTTAGAAATCCTTAAAGAGCTCTACAGTGCTTCAATTTGTGACATTTACTTTTTGTGAGAGTTTCTTTTCATCTATTTTATGCTACTTTGTAATGAGGGTGAGGTATCTTTGAAAGTTGAGGCTTTAACACAAGTGTAGAGTTTCCTTGTATGTGAAAAGTGCTCTTATTTGTAACGGCCGCAAGCTCCTGTTTTAAGCTTGTATTGATAATGAACAATCTTGAATTATGTTTCGAGGATTGGACGTAGGCCACAAGTGGTTTGGTGGCTGAACTAGGATAAATATTGTGTCTGTTCTTCTCATCTTTATCTCTTTATTTAATTATAATTTATTTATTATTGCTTATCTATTAATTTGTTGCGCTTAAAGCTTTAATTTCTTTTCTTTTCTTTCATATCCTTCTTAATATTCAGCTTTGACAAAATTTGTTTCATAAGTATTTGAAAAAAAGTTGTGTAACTTAATTCACCCCCTCTTGAGTGTTACCCAAGTGGCTTCAGTACTCATGAGGGGGGTGAATTGAGTAATTAAAAACTTTTCGCAAACTCTTATAAAAGCAAATTTGTTTGAACCTATATATTAAACAAATGCGAGAATAAGGAAGATAATAGAAAGCTTTAAACACAGCAAATAAATAGGTAAGCAATAGTAAATAAACTACTGAAAATAAAGAGATAAAGAAGAGAAGAGCAAGCACGATATTTATCCTGGTTCAGCCACCAACCACTTGTGGCCTACGTCCAGTCCTCGAAACACAATCCGAGATTTTTGACTATACCTTTGATAATCACATATTTTATTCATTAAGAAACCCTTATGTTTAGTCATTTACACTCTCCATATTCTTAATTGATTGAGTTTGGTATGATTTTGTGAGTTTGAGCTCAAATTGGTCCTAATTGAATATTTTTAGCATTATTGAGATTTGACACTGTTTCTGTATTTTGGCCATAACTTGAGTTCCTAATATCTGATGAACATGAATTTTACCTTGTAGGAAAGATAAGAGGAAGCTCTACAACTTTGATGAAGAGCTCAAAGTCCGATTCAGATGTCTAAGGGACCTAAGTTTACATGGAAGTCAGAATACGGGTTCTGTCAGTAGAATCCGAACAGTGTGCACTCATTAAATCATATCTCAAGATGTAATAATGGAGATGGGCAGAAATTTGGACAGTGGATAGTCAAGATCCAAATAAACAACTTTCATGAAGAACACATTTTGAGAAAAAGAAGTCTAGTAGGTCATTTTGAGCTTGCAAGTCGGAACAGAGGTGCTGAAGTTGGGTTTGAGCAACCTACAGTATTTGAGACATATCTTGGGCTTAAGGAAGCCAAATTGGACGAACCAGCTATCCATTTTATAGCCAAGACAAGGATATACAACTTTTATGAAGAACACTTTTCGTGGTTCTGAAGTATAGTGGGTCGTTTTTGGCTTCCAAGTCAGACACGAAATTTTCGTCCTCAACCACCCACTCATCCATCCACTCATCCACTCATCCACTCATCCACTAACTCACCCACTCATCCACTCATACACTAATCCAACCACTTAACCACTCCACCCACTCATCCACTCATCCATCCACTCACCCATTCATGTCCATAATTTCCCACTCACCAAAAGTCCTTTGGCATTTTTCACTAATTCAACCACTCAACCATTCCACTCACTCATCTACTAAACCAATCCACTAAACCAACCCACTAATCCATCCACTCAAACACTCCACTCACTCATCCACTCATCCACCCACTTCCCTTTGTCATTTTGTTACCTTAGACTTCTATAAAAGGCACCATTTATCATGAACAACATGTAATTCTCCTTCATTTCTCTCTAAGTTTCTTCTTGCTTCTTCATAGTTTCTCATAGTTTTGTATATTTTGATGCTCCCTTCATGGTAATGGAGGGCTAAGCTACTTTGGGTCAATTTAGAACTCTTGAAGAGATTGTGGTTTGGATTCTTGAGACCTTGGTTATGCATTGTATTTGATTTGTAATTGAATTCCTCTTTTCTTCTTCTTTCTTCTTCTTCTTGATCTTGAATGCATGAATGGTGATTCTATTTATGTTGATCTGATTTGATCTTGGTTTAAGATTGAGATTTGTGATGAAACTTAGAACTGATTGATCTAAACTAATCACATAAATGAAGATTGAGATTTGTGATGAAACTTAGAACTGATTGATCTAAATTAATCACAGAATTGGAGAGGTTAGGTTACTGATTTGTGCCTAAGTTAATTGAATTCGGTACTTGAAATTAACATAGATTTTCATGAATGGTGCGATTGCGGATTTGTGTTTATCACTTGTTAATTGAATTCTAGACGATCGTCTAGTATGAATTCTGGATTTGATGCAGAGATCTCGGTTAGATCCAAATTAACAATTCAATTGCGCTTCAAGTGTTCTATGAAGGGTCTATGATTGAATCCACCCAATCTTGGATAGGTTTCTAAATTGACTGTTCTATGAGTGGTTCTTTGGAGTGTAGTGCAAGTTCCTTGGCATGGGCGGCCCACCGGTTGAGGGTGGACAACTAATAACGTCTGAGTTCCCGGATGGAGAGATATTGATGGCAGAAGAGGGAAAAGAAGAAGAAGAACCTGGCTGGAAGATGTATTTTGATGGAGCAGTTAACATGCATGGTAGTGGCATAGGAGCCGTGGTTGTTTCACCCACTGGAAAACAATATCCAGTTGCTATCAAGCTGGATTTTGAATGCACCAATAATGTTGCAGAGTATGAGGCCTGTGCCAATGGTTTACAAGTTGCAATTGACTTGGGAATCAAGCAGTTAAAGGTATTTGGAGATTCAGCACTCATCATTTATCAGGTGAATGGTGAATGGCAAACCAAAGATCCGAAGTTGGTACCTTATCAGAAGTATTTAATCCAGTTGGTTGGAAAGTTTAAGGAGGTAACCTTCTCCCATTTGACCCGAGACCAGAATCAGTTTGCAGATGCTTTGGCCACTTTGGCTGTAATGACCAAATTGGATATCCACAATAATGTCCAACCCATCCAAGTAAAGATCCACAGTGAGCCCGCACATTGTGCCAATGTGGAGGACGAGCCAGATGGTAAACCTTGGTATCATGATATCAAGCAGTACATCCAGCATAGAGAATACCCAACTGGGGCAAATGAGGTGAATAAGAAGACTATCCGTCGATTAGCAATGACCTTTTTCTTGAACGGGGAGGTTTTATACAAGAGAAGCCATGATGGCACCTTGCTTAGATGTGTGGATTCAAATGAAGCTCGTTTAATCATGACTGAAATCCATGAAGGAATCTGTGGGACTCATGCTAATGGTCACATGATGGCACGGAAAATTCTAAGGGGTGGATATTATTGGTCTACCATGGAAACAGACTGCATAGAATATGTTCGAAAGTGTCATAAATGCCAGATATATGCAGATCGGGTCAACGCACCGCCATTTTCCCTGCATAATATGGTATCTCCATGGCCTTTCTCGATGTGGGGAATAGATGTCATTGGACCAATTAACCCCAAAGCTTCCAATGGTCATCGCTTCATTTTGGTAGCAATTGACTATTTCACCAAGTGGGTAGAAGCTTCCTCTTATGCCAACATTACTCAAAAAGTGTTTTCAAAATTCCTCAAGAGGGACATTATCTGCAGATATGGAATTCCCGAAAGTATAATCACAGATAATGCTGCCAATCTCAATGGTGGTGAGGTACAAAAGTTTTGTGAAAAGTTCAAAATCAAGCATCATAATTCGGCTCCCTATAGGCCCCAGATGAATAGTGCAGTTGAGGCAGCAAATAAGAATGTCAAGAAAATTGTAGCAAAGATGGTCATGAACTATAAGGATTGGCATGAAATGTTACCTTATGCTTTGCACGCATATCGTACCAATATACGATCAAGTACTGGGGCAACACCTTTCTCTTTGGTGTATGGAATGGAAGTTGTCTCTCCCATAGAAATTGAGATTCCAGCTTTGAGGGTCTTGATGGAGGCAGAATTAGAGGAATCTGAATGGGTAAAAACTCGGTATGAGTAGTTGAATATGATAGAAGAAAAAAGACTAGCAGCTGTTTACCATGGACAATTGTATCAAAGTAGAATGGCCAGAGCCTTTGACAAGAAAGTTCGTCCTAGAGAGTTCTGTTCAGGAGATTTAGTTTTAAAGAAAATTCTCCCAAATCAAGAAGATGCCAGAGGAAAGTGGGCTCCGAGTTATGAAGGCCCTTACATAGTCAAGCATGCATTTTCAGGAGGGGCATTAATTTTACAGAGCATGGACGGAGAAGAATTGCCAAGACCCATAAACACTGATGCCGTTAAGAGATTTTATGCCTAAAAAAAAAGAAAAAAGCTCGTTAGGTTGAAAACCCGAAAGGGCGGCCTAAGCAAAAGTTAGAGCAATTGAAAAAAGAAAAAAGAGAGAAAAGAGCTCGTTAGGCTGAAAATCTGAAAGGACAGTCTAAGCAAAAGTTAGGACAAATAAATAGGCAAAATCTCAAAGAAAGTGGGCCTGAAACCCTTCGAGGGATTCACCAAACTGGGGCAATTTTCAATGTGCGTCCAATCAGTTACACATGGGCAAGTTGTTTGCATCAAATTGGCTAAACTGGGGCAAAATTGCTGAAGGATTAAGGGAAAAATGCGCTGAAGAAAGTAGCAACAGAGTCAGTGGTTGAATTATCAAACGATTGTTGGGAATCAATTGAATGAGGAATAGAGAACCAATACTGGGGCAAATTTTCTTTCCCCTATGATTTTCTTTTGTTTCTATACTTCCAAGCATATAGTTGATTATCAGAGAAATAAAAGGAAGTTTGTTCATTCAACAAATTTCTATCCATTCATGAATGCAAGTTTAACTCATTAGGTTATGTCTCAAACAACATAAATTTAAGGTCAACAGTTTGATTTTGACAATTCTACAGCAATGCTTCAATGATTGAGTCAGATTAAACGATCTTGATAGTTCAAAAGTGCAGATTGCACATGACATTTGTTGGAAAGGGTTTCAATACTTCTCACGTAAGCCTTCATTGATAAGAAGAAAAGGAAGGGTTGAATTAAGTTTTGAAAAGAAAAAAAAGAGAAAGAAAAGGGAAAATGAGGTGAAGAAGATTTCCAAACAAGTCAAAGAGTTTGATGAAGAAAAACATGTGAAACAGGGTTTGATTGGTCAAAGCTTTCCAAAGTCGTTGCTGGTGAAAAAAAAAAAGATTGTCTAACTGTTACAGATCGTTGTACTGCATGTTTAATTTTTTGAGCGCATCGGCTCGTTGTGCTACATGTTTAATTTTTGAGCACATTGGCTCGTTGCATTGCATGTTTAAGTTTGAGCGCATCGGCTCGTTGCATAGCATGTTTAATTTTTGAGCGCATCGGCTCGTTGCATTGCATGTTTAATTTTTGAGCGCATCGGCTCGTTGTACTGCACGTTTAAGTTTTGAGCGCATCGGCTCTTTGCATTTTAGTTTTTGATTGAGCGCATCGGCTCCATGCATTTTAATTTTCTGTTGAACGCATCGGCTTCATGCATTTTAAATTTATGTCATTTAATTTTAAGCGCATCGGCTCCTGTCACTTATCTTTTGAGCGTATCAGCTCCATGCATTTTAATTTTCTGTTGAGCGCATCGGCTCCTTGCATTTTAATTTTCTGTTGAGCGCATCGGCTCCATGTTTTTTTTTTAATTTTCTGTTGAGCGCATCAGCTCCGTGCATTTTTAGTTTCTTTAAGCGTATCAGCTCCATACATTTAATTTTCTGTCAATTCTTTTAAGAGCATCAGCTCCATACATTTAATTTTCTGTCAATTCTTTTAAGAGCATCACTCCATGCATTTTAATTTTCATTATTTACTTGACGCATCGGCTCTTTGCATTTTATTGTTCTTGCATTGTTCTGCAGTTGTCATCTTATGCATCGCGGACAAAATTGAAGTTCATATCTTTATTAGTTTCTTACTACGATAATATGAAAACCACAATTTTCCTTTTATTTAGTAAGAAACAAATAAAGAGGGCAAATAATGAACACCCAATTTTGACCTGATTTAAAAAAAAGAGAGAAAAAATATAATAATTAAAAAAAAAGATAAAAAACGAAAATTAAATAAAAAAAATCACTCTTTAACACATTTCCCACTCACTCCACTCACTTGCACTACACTCCACTCACTCCACTCACTTGCACTACACTCCACTCACTCCACTCACTTGCACTACACTCCACTCACTCCACTCACTTGCACTACACTCCACTCACTCCACTCACTCCCACTCACATTTCACTCACCACACACTCCCACTCACGTTCACTATTAAAACACATGCAACACTTGCACAACAGAGGCCACTCACATTCACGTAGAGTAGAGGAGCCAGCAGAGAAAAACCAAAAAATTTTCAGAAGAACTTTCAAGGTCCTCTACATCTCATTTTCATCTATTTTCATTCACAACCATCACCCTTAAGACCACTCCACCACCTTCTCCAAAACCGGCTCACCTCCATCTCCATCTTCACTTCCATCCCACCCCTCAAGCTTCCATCTTCACCATTCACCCATCTCCATCTCCATCAAGCACCACTGCCACTATTCTTCCACCTCACTTGACCTTTACCATCTTCTTCCAAACCAAACCATTAATGCATCCCACCCCATTTTACATAGAGATTGCCTTCTCATTTGGCACCCAAATAGAAAATAAAGTGAGAGAAAATCTCTAAAAGACATTCTAACTATTCAAGGATATTTTGACTCTTCAAAAGACGTCCAGTGAGAATTCAGAGCCTTAGTTGAACCCAGAAAACAGAGGACATACAACTGGACTCTTCCTTATTTTTTGTTAAGCTTCAAAGGTAAGAATATCTTTGATCCCTTTCTATTTTTAGCTTCAATATGAAATGAATCTTGCTTTTATTTGATATTGGCTGATCAACACAAGTATCACACTGTGGTTTCACATTCACGGTTTCATTCTAAAAAGAAAAGAAAGGGGTCGAGATGAAGTGAAGTGACAGAAGCAATAACAAAAGAAATCCAGTAGGCCTATTCATTCCATTTCTGCAAACTAAAAAATTTCTTTCTGCAAACGCTCTGTCTAGCTGAATCCCTACCATCACCGTCCTCCACCACCGAACTTCCATTCATACCACCATAGAACAGCGCGTCCTTCACCAACAATTCATCAGAAAATTCATAGCACCACCACCTTGATCTATCCTTCTCCAAACAGTGAACCCCACCTTCCTCCACTTCCATGGCTATCAAGACCATACCATCACCGACAGAAGTTTAAGCCTCACCTTCATTATTCTCTCTTTTGTTTTCTCTGTATGATTTTTTCTTTCGTTTTTTTTTTGTTGTTTTCTGAAGACCAAATGCTGAAGCTTTTCCTTTTTTTATGCTCTGGTACTTCTTGTTTATTATTTTTTTAGTAAAACAAAAGTAAAAAATGCGCAAGTTCCTTTAGTTTGCAGCACCAAACCGCGTGGGTTGGTCCCTCCTTTTGCTTTTCAAATAAAATAAATGTATAAGTGGAATAGGGACTTGGATTAATGAATAAAAAAGAAAAAAGAAAGAAGAAGATGAAAACGTAAATTGGAGGATTCTGGAAGTGTTGGGGGTAGCATGAGACAACCTTTAACAAGACATGTCTTTTGATAAGACATGCTTTTTTAATAAATCCACTTTCAATACTTTTTTTTCTTTCTTTTCTTATTCTTTCTTATTTTATTTTTTTTACATAATATATGCCTTTGAAGTGCAGCCCATCCCACTTTTACGTGGGCTGATTTCCCTCCTCCCCTTTTGGACATTTGAAATGATAATAATAATAAATAAAAGAAAGAATTGATTTGGTGATAGCTTTTAAAGTAAGGAAAATTTATATTTGTTCTTTAAAAAAAAAACAAAAAAATATATATAAAAATGAAAATTCATATAAAAAAAATCTTTTAATCAATGCAATGACCAATGATGATGATTGAATAACGGATGCTATCTTCAATGTCGTTTGGATCATAAGGGTTTATTGAGTAGCTTAGTGCTAACTTAAACCCTGTGCAAGAATTAGATTAATAAAAAATCTAAAAACTACAAAAGATAAAAAAAAAAAAAAAAAAAAAAAAAAAATTAAAAAGGGGGCAAAAGTGAAGGAAATAAAATAATTGAAATAATTTTTTTAAAAAATAAAATAAATAAATAAATAAGTGGGATTAACCGAGTTGTGACAGCTTGTTAATCTCATAATTATTTTTTTTGAATCATCTGAGTTGTGACAACCTAATGATTCAAATCATTTAGAATAAATAAATAAATAAATCACTATTTAATAAAGACTCAAAAATTCATTTTTATCATTTTTATAATTTTAGATATATATAAAAAATCTCCTTTTATAATTTAAATAACAATCATGTGGTGACGTCTAGCGTGACGCAAACTTCACTCATCCAAACTTTAATTTGATTAACAGAGTCGCGACGACGCTGTCAATTCAAATTTTTATAAAAATAAAATCAAAATTTTTAAATAAAATCAACCAACCCATACTTATTTTCTATACAGAACTACGTGACTTTGAGTTCCTCATTGCACCTGAGGATACGTAGGAGCAGAATTTTCATTCTGTCAAGCCAAAATTAAGTTTTCATAATTTAGTTCTTATTTTCTTTTAAAAATAATAATAAAAAATAATAATAAAATATTTACAAAGTCTTTTTAAAAGGGGTAAAATAAATAAATTTGAGATTATTAAGTTTTTGCACAATTGACTTAAGGTACCGTCTTAAGACGGGTGTGTTAGGGGTGCTGTGGGATTAAGTTTCCACCCTTCCTTAACCATAACCGACTCCCGAATCCAATCTGGTTCCAAAGACCATTTTCTAAAAAAGTTTTCCAATTTTTCCTGAATTCAAATAAAATTGGTGGCGACTCCATTTCCCTTTTTAAATTCACGCGAGTTTGCTATATATTTCGCCGCGATCTCGGTCGCGACAGATGGCGACTCCACTGGGGAAAGTGGTGAGTATAGTGGTGACCCTAGTGAAAGCTATCATGTTGTGTCAACCATAACTTGGTCATCACGTTTCAACCAATGGGATCCTGGTGGAGTCTTTTCACTAACCTCACTTAATAAGACTAATGGACACCATCTCAAGCCGAAAAATGTGGAAGTGAAAGTGATAGGCTTTTACCATCCACATTATAAAGATCACTAAGAATTGTCCCAACGTCGAGCTAATGACGTTAAACAAGCGCTTATTGGGAGGCAACCCAACTAGATTTGTTTTCAAGATCTTTGGGGATGGTTTTCGCAATCTGAGAAGATAAAAACATACTTCACTTTGAATGGCTGAGTAAGGAGTCAGTAAGTTATACCTTATTGACTCTTGAGACGCATTCTTGTGGCCTGGTACATCATGAACTTCTTAATTGTGGAATCTCTTCAGAGATGAACAGAAGTGTTACAGTCTTGAGAATCTGACTCTAAAAGACCCGCATTTCCTCTTTAATTTTATATTATTCCAGTCATGTTATTTTGGTTTTATATTTTACTCATTTGTTTTGTGAGTTTTCGTTACGTTGCGCTTTGATTCTTACGCATCTTTTCTGCTTGCCATTATCTCGGCCCTCATCAGGTTGTGTTGCTCTTTTCTTTCCGTTTTATTTATCACTTTCACATTGAGGACAATGTCTATATTAAGTGTGGGGGAGAGATTTTAGCATGTTTCTTTTTTGTTAAAAAAAAGGGGTTCATTGCATGATTGAATAACTTTTCTCCCTTCTTGAACTGATATGCTTGGAGATGGATGATTGAATTGATGAATTGAGTTTGATGGATGCATACCTTGTGAGATTTTGAGCCTAATGGATGGATTTAACATTTATGTCATTCTCTTCTTTCTTGTGTGATTTTCACTCATGTTAATGACCACTCTAGAACTTGCTTTGATTCTTTTTTAGGCTACATTTCACTTGCATGCATGAACATGATTGAGGCCCTCTTTCTTAATTAGCTAGTTTAACTAAATAGTCAACCTTGTTTTCAATATGATATCAAGCACTCTTTTGACTTCTTGAAAATTCTCTGATTCCTGTCAACCTTGTATATTTTCCTTTGCTTAACCCCTTTGAGCTTATTTGACCATTCCTTGTTTCTAGCTCATTATGTGCCTTAAATGAGAAATCGTGTTCTTACTTTACCTTAGGGAATAAAAGAACATTAGCTTGGTTAATGGATGAGTTTTTGAACAAGTGTGGGGGTGTGTGTACAAAATGGTTGTTGAAAAAGAAAAGAGTGCCCAAAAAGAAAAAAAAATGTATGTATATAGTTATGTTCATATATATAAAAAAAAAAAAAAAAAAACCAAGTGTTTAAAAAAAAAAAAGAAAAGGATTGGGAAATGAATATGTAAAGGGATATATACTAGAGTTGAGATGAACTTTTATGCTTGTTATTTGAACTCAGCTCTCATTTGCTTTTATTCTCTTTGGTATTTATTTTCTCATATCCATTTTATCCTCTCCTGTTATCTTGACCTCACTACAACCTTGAATAAAGTCCTCATGATTTGTGTGTGCATGTGTTTTGAGTAGTGGAGAAGTAGAATATAAGCAAGCTTATGGTAGTGCAATTTTCATGGGTTGAATTGAGTGAAATACCTACCTTTTAAACACTTGAGAGATTGAGAGGGGATCTTGTGAAGATCTATCATTCTCGATTCATGTTGAAGATACCTTGCTTGTTGGTTTGAGATGTGGAGAATTGTTAACTCATGAATGTTTTGATCCCTTGAACCTTTGGTTGTTCTTCTTGATTGTAAAATTTTGGGTTCTTGAATGTCGTTGGAATTTAAATTTTTGATAATCTCTTATGTCCTTATTTTGGTCTTGAGTCTTGCCCAAGAGTGTAAAAAGCTAAGTGTGGGGGAATTTGATAATCACATATTTTATTCATTAAGAAACCCTTATGTTTAGTCATTTACACTCTCCATATTCTTAATTGATTGAGTTTGGTATGATTTTGTGAGTTTGAGCTCAAATTGGTCCTAATTAAATATTTTCAGCATTATTGAGATTTGACATTGTTTCTGTATTTTGGCCATAACTTGAGTTCCTAATATCTGATGAACATGAATTTTATCTTGAAGGAAATCTAAGAGGAAGCTCTACAACTTTGATGAAGAGCTCGAAGACCAATTCAGATGTCTAAGGGACCTAAGTTTACATGGAAGTCCGAATACGGGTTCTGTCAGTAGAATCCGAACAGTGTGCACTCATAAAATCATATCTCAAGATTTAATAATGGAGATGGGCGGAAATTTGTACAGTAGATAGTCAAGATCCAAATAAACAACTTTCGTGAAGAACACATTTTGATAAAAATAAGTCTAGTAGGTCATTTTGAGCTTGCAAGTCGGAACAGAGGAGCTGAAGTTGGGTTTGAACAACCTACGGTATTTGGGACATATCTTGGGCTTAAGAAAGTCAAATTGGACGAACCAGCTATCCATTTTATAGCCAAGACAAGGATCTACAACTTTCATGAAGAACACTTTTCATGGTTCTGAAGTATAGTGGGTCGTTTTTGGCTTCCAAGTCAGACACGAAATTTTCGTCCTCAACCACCCACTCATCCATCCACTAATCCACTCATCCACTCATCCACTCATCCACTAACTCACCCACTCATCCACTCATACACTAATCCAACCACTTAACCACTCCACGCACTCATCCACTCATCCATCCACTCACCCATTCATGTCCATAATTTCCCACTCACCAAAAGTCCTTTGGCATTTTTCACTAATTCAACCACTCAACCATTCCACTCACTCATCCACTAAACCAATCCACTAAACCAACCAACTAATCCATCCACTCAAACACTCCACTCACTCACCCACTTATCCACCCACTTCCCTTTGTCATTTTGTTACCTTAGACTTCTATAAAAGGCACCATTTATCATCAACAACATGTAATTCTCCTTCATTTCTCTCTAAGTTTCTTCTTGCTTCTTCATAGTTTCTCATAGTTTTGTATATTTTGATGCTCCCCTTCATGGTAATGGAGGGCTAAGCTACTTTGGGTCAATTTAGAACTCTTGAAGAGATTGTGGTTTGGATTCTTGAGACCTTGGTTATGCATTGTATTTGATTTGTAATTGAATTCCTCTTTCTTCTTCTTTTTCTTCTTCTTGATCTTGAATGCATGAATGGTGATTCTATTTTTGTTGATCTGATTTGATCTTGGTTTAAGATTGAGATTTGTGATAAAACTTAGAACTGATTGATCTAAACTAATTACATAAATGAAGATTGAGATTTGTGATGAAACTTAGAACTGATTGATCTAAATTAATCACAGAATTGAAGAGGTTAGGTTACTGATTTGTGCCTAAGTTAATTGAATTCGGTACTTGAAATTAACATAGATTTTCATGAATGGTGCGATTGCGGATTTGTGTTTATCACTTGTTAATTGAATTCTAGACGATCGTCTAGTATGAATTCTGGATTTGATGCAGAGATCTCGGTAGATCCAAATTAACAATTCAATTGCGCTTCAAGTGTTCTATGAAGGGTCTATGATTGAATCCACCCAATCTTGGATAGGTTTCTAAATTGACTACTCTTTAATTGTCATTTCTTCCGTTAATTTTGTTAAGTATGATCTTAAACTGTCAAACCCCCCTTTGCTAACTTTCACTTGATTTGATCAAATTGCATCTACGATCCTTGAGGAGACGATCCGGTGTTGTCACTGTGCTACAAGCTTAGGTAATAAACACAAATCCACAATCGCACCATTCATGAAAATCTATGTTAATTTCAAGTACCGAATTCAATTAACTTAGGCACAAATCAGTAACCTAACCTCTTCAATTCTGTGATTAATTTAGATCAATCAGTTCTAAGTTTCATCACAAATCTCAATCTTCATTTATGTGATTATTTTAGATCAATCAGTTCTAAGTTTAGAGATTTTAGCATGTTTCTTTTGGTTGTTAAAAAAAAAGAAAAAAGAAAATAAAAAAAAAACACAAAAAAGGGATCATTGCATGATTGAATAACTTTTCTCCCTTCTTGAACTGATATGCTTGGAGATGGATGATTGAATTGATGAATTGAGTTTGATGGATACATACCTTGTGAGATTTTGAGCCTAATGGAAGGATTCAACATTTATGTCATTCTCTTCTTTCTTGTGTGATTTTCACTCATGTTAATGACCACTCTAGAACTTGCTTTGATTCTTTTTGAAGCTACATTTCACTTGCATGCATGAACATGATTGAGGCCCTCTTTCTTAATTAGCTAGTTTAACCAAATAGCCAACCTTGTTTTCAATATGATATCAAGCACTCTTTTGACTTCTTGAAAATTCTCTGATTCCTGCCAACCTTGTATAATTTCCTTTGCTTAACCCCTTTGAGCTTATTTGACCATTCCTTGTTTCTAGCTCATTATGTGCCTTAAATGAGAAATCGTGTTCTTACTTTACCTTAGGGAAAAAAAAGAACATTAGCTTGTTAATGGATGAGTTTTTGAACAAGTGTGGGGTGTGTGTACAAAATGGTTGTTGAAAAAGAAAAGAGTGCCCAAAAAGATGAGTTCCTAATATGTATATAGTTATGTTCATATATATAAAAAAAAAAAAAAAAAAAAAAAAGAAAAAAAAAAACCAAGTGTTTAAAAAAAAGAAAAGGATTGGGAAATGAATATGTAAAGGGATATACACTAGAGTTGGGATGAACCTTTATGCTTGTTATTTGAACTCATTCTCATTTACTTTTATTCTCTTTGGTATTTATCTTCTATCCATTTTATCCTCTCCTGTTACCTTGACCTCACTACAACCTTGAATAAAGTCCTCATGATTTGTGTGTGCATGTGTTTTGAGTAGTGGAGAAGTAGAAGATAAGCAAGCTTATGGTAGTGCAATTTTCATGGGTTGAATTGAGTGAAATACCTACCTTTTAAACACTTGAGAGATTGAGAGGGGATCTTGTGAAGATCTATCATTCTCGATTCATGTTGAAGATACCTTGCTTGTTGGTTTGAGATGTGGAGAATTGTTAACTCATGAATGTTTTGATCCCTTGAACCTTTGGTTGTTCTTCTTGATTGTAAAATTTTGGGTTCTTGAATGTCGTTGGAATTTAAATTTTTGTTAATCTCTTATGTCCTTGTTTTGGTCTTGAGTCTTGCCCAGGAGTGCAAAAAACTAAGTGTGGGAGAATTTGATAATCACATATTTTATTCATTAAGAAACCCTTATGTTTAGTCATTTACACTCTCCATATTCTTAATTGATTGAGTTTGGTATGATTTTGTGAGTTTGAGCTCAAATTGGTCCTAATTGAATATTTTCAGCATTATTGAGATTTGACACTGTTTCTGTATTTTGGCCATAACTTGAGTTCCTAATATCTGATGAACATGAATTTTACCTTGTAGGAAAGCTAAGAGGAATCTATACAACTTTGATGAAGAGCTCGAAGTCCGATTCAGATGTCTAAGGGACCTAAGTTTACATGGAAGTCAGAATACGGGTTCTGTCAGTAGAATCCGAACAGTGTGCACTCATAAAATCATATCGCAAGATGTAATAATGGAGATGGGCTGAAATTTGGACAGTGGATAGTCAAGATCCAAATAAACAACTTTCATGAAGAACACATTTTGAGAAAAAGAAGTCTAGTGGGTCATTTTGAGCTTGCAAGTCGGAACAGAGGTGCTGAAGTTGGGTTTGAGCAACCTACGGTATTTGAGACATATCTTAGGCTTAAGGAAGCCAAATTGGATGAACCAGCTATCCATTTTATATCCAAGACAAGGATCTACAACTTTCATGAAGAACACTTTTCGTGGTTCTGAAGTATAGTGGGTCGTTTGTGGCTTCCAAGTCAGACACGAAATTTTCGTCCTCAACCACCCACTCATCCATCCACTAATCCACTCATCCATCCACTCATCCACTCATCCACTCATCCACTAACTCACCCACTCATCCACTCATACACTAATACAACCACTTAACCACTCCATCCACTCATCCACTAATCCATCCACTCACCCATTCATGTCCATAATTTCCCACTCACCAAAAGTCCTTTGGCATTTTTCACTAATTCAACCACTCAACCATTCCACTCACTCATCCACTAAACCAATCCACTAAACCAACCAACTAATCCATCCACTCAAACACTCCACTCACTCATCCACTCATCCACCCACTTCCCTTTGTCATTTTGTTACCTTAGACTTCTATAAAAGGCACCATTTATCATGAACAACATGTAATTCTCCTTCATTTCTCTCTAAGTTTCTTCTTGCTTCTTCATAGTTTCTCATAGTTTTGTATATTTTGATGCTCCCCTTCATGGTAATGGAGGGCTAAGCTACTTTGGGTCAATTTAGAACTCTTGAAGAGATTATGGTTTGGATTCTTGAGACCTTGGTTATGCATTGTATTTGATTTGTAATTGAATTCCTCTTTTCTTCTTCTTTCTTCTTCTTCTTGATCTTGAATGCATGAATGGTGATTCTATTTATGTTGATCTGATTTGATCTTGGTTTAAGATTGAGATTTGTGATGAAACTTAGAACTGATTGATCTAAACTAATCACATAAATGAAGATTGAGATTTGTGATGAAACTTAGAACTGATTGATCTAAATTAATCACGAAATTGAAGAGGTTAGGTTATTGATTTGTGCCTAAGTTAATTGAATTCAGTACTTGAAATTAACATAGATTTTCATGAATGGTGCGATTGCGGATTTGTGTTTATCACTTGTTAATTGAATTCTAGACGATCGTCTAGTATGAATTCTGGATTTGATGCGAGAGATCTCGGTTAGATCCAAATTAACAATTCAATTGCGCTTCAAGTGTTCTATGAAGGGTCTATGATTGAATCCACCCAATCTTGGATAGGTTTCTAAATTGACTTTGCTCTTTAATTGTTATTTCTTCCTTTAATTTTGTTAAGTGCAATCTTAAACTGTCAAACCCCTTTTTTGCTAACTTTCACTTGATTTGATCAAATTGCATTTACGATCCTTGAGGAGACGATCCGGTGTTGTCACTGTGCTACAAGCTTAGGTAATAACTTCGGTTATAATTTTGATTGAGTTCGGCGCTCGTCAAAATTTTGGCGCCGTTGCCGGGGATTAGTAAGTGTAATCTTTTCATTTGAAGTGTTTTTACTAACTTTTGTTTTTTATTAATTTTTCTAACATTTTTAACCATTGTCTAGTGTATTTTGCTTATTTATTTGTTTTTGTGTGATGCATGACTAGGTCTGAGCCTGATAACTTGGTTGACTTTGATCCTGAGATTGATAGAACCTTGCATAGGTTGATTAGAGCTCATAGGCTAAGTGCAAGAATTGCTTCTGAATTTGATCTTAATATTGAGAGTGAACTTGAGATCTTGAATAATTCTGAAACTATGGCTGATAACATGCAAAATAGAACTCTTAAGGAACTTGCTGCTCCTGATATAACTAACCAGTCTTTGTGTATTCAATACCCGGATCTTGATGCTTTGATTTTGAGTTAAAATCTGGATTGATACATTTGTTGCCCAAGTTTCACGGTTTTGCGGTGAGGATCCCCATAAGCATCTAAAGGAGTTCCATGTGGTTTGTTCAACCATGAAACCACATGGGATCTCGAAAGAGCACATCAAGTGAGGGCATTTCCTTTCTCACTTCGATCTGACCAAGGATTGGTTATTTTATCTTTCACTAGGTTCAGTAACAAGTTGGACTGAAATGAAGCGGTTGTTCATAGAGAAATTTTTCCCTGCCTCTAAAGCTGCTGCCATTAGAAAAGATATATGTGGCATAAGACAAATGACAGGAGAGACCTTGCATGAATATTGGGAAAGATTCAAGAAGCTGTGCTCGAGCTGTCCCCACCACCAAATCACCGATCAACTCTTAATTCAATATTTCTATGAAGGCTTCTTTGCCAAATGACGAAGCATGGTGGATCTTTGCCTCTGGAGAGAGCCTTAGTAGACAAGACCCCTGCAGCAGCGAGAGATTTGATAGCAAACATGGCAGCCAACACCCAACAATTTGGCACACGAATTATTACCTCAACCAGAGGAGTCAATGAAATTCAATCGTCTCATGTAGACCAACAAAGAATGGAACACAGACTTGATGAATTGACTTCTTTGGTGAGACGATTAACGATGGGACAACAAGTACCAATGTAGATGGCTGCAACTCGCGTGTGTGGCATTTGCTCTTGTTCATCTCATCCCTACTTGATGCATGCCCTACACTTCGGGATGGTGGTTCTATTTTTCCGAGACAATCATTGCGGCCAAATGGTATTTTTCCTAGTAGACCCCAATATCGGCAATCACAAAGAAGCCCGGATATGATCCATTTTCTAATACCTATAACCCCGTCGGTGGAGGGACCATCCCAACACCGAGATATGGAAATTACGGTCAATAACAATAACAAACCTACCAACGGCGGCAACCACAGTTTAGATACCAAGCTACGAGGCCCAGCAACAAGTACCAACCACCGCATTTAGGCAAGCACAACCTGCTCCGCCACCCATGCAACAGCCCCTCCAGCTACTTGTTCCAGCAGCCACTCCAGCTGAGCCACCTTTCGAAGACTTGATGAAACAGTTTCAGCAGAATGTCAATGCCACCATCCAGAATTTACAAACTCAAATGGGCAGATGGCAACCACTCGAGTGAGTGAAAAGTCAAGGGTCGAACCAATTGCCTTCACAAACAAATCAACAACCCAAGAGGCAATGTAAGTGCCATTAGCTTGAGAAGTGGCGAGAGAAGTTGACGGTCCTACTCCACCACAACCCGAACTACAAGTGCAAACAACCGGAAGGTGACCGAAAAACGAGAAAAAGTGGATAGCTCGGTCAAAAATCTATGACACGGAAAGAAATGTGCGAGAGAATTCAAATATGGTCATTCCACTACCTTTTCCAAACGAGTCACACGGTCCAAGCATCTTGCGCAAAACAGTAGAAAGAGAAGTCATGGACACATTCGGGAAGGTGGAAATCAATATTCCCCTCCTTGATGCAATCAAGCGATTCCCAAGTATGCCAAATTCCTCAAATAGTTGTGTACTCACAAGAGAAGACTTAAGGTGCCGAGAAAATAAGCATGGGCGAAATGTTTCGCAATGATTCTACCAAGCATGCCACAAAAATGCAAAGATCCTGGAACTTTCACAATTCCTTGCACGATAGGTAACTCCAAATTTGAACATGCAATGCTAGATTTGGGTGCTTCGATTAATGTCATGCCTATGTCAATTTATCAGTCCTTGAACATTAGCACTTTGCAACCTACTGGTATAGTGATTCAATTGGCAAATAGGACCACTGCTCATCCTGCAGGAATGCTAGAAGATGTATTAGTTTGGGTGAATGAGCTAATTTTTCCAGCGGACTTCTATGTCTTGGACATGGAAGATGAGTCTTCAGCAAACCATGCTCCATTAATTCTAGGCAGACCGTTCCTCAAGACCGCCAAGACCAAGATAGATGTGCATGCTGGCACCCTTTCTATGGAGTTTGGCGATGATTTGGTACAGTTTAACATTTTTGATGCCATGAGACATCCCCTAGAGGAGCATTCTGTTTTTCATATTGATGTGATTGAGATGCTGGTTGATGATGTTTATGCTGATTTATATGCTGAATTCCCTGATATTGCTGACTTTCTGGATTCTGTTTCTTGTGATACATGTGTTGCTTGTGATGTTGTACCATGTGCTGAGATTAATGCAGTTATAAGTGGTGATGTAGTTGCTGACTTGAATGGTACAACATGTGAAAATGAGAGTCAAAAGTATGACGAATTTAGTGTTGCTGAGTTAGTTGTTTCAAATAGCTTGCTGCCTTCCATTGTACAGCCCCCATCCTTAGAGTTGAAGACTTTGCCAGACCATCTTAAATATACATATTTAGGAGATGGTGAGAAGTCACCCATTGTTGCTAAGAATCATGCAACCCGAACAAGAAGAAAAATTGCTGCGGGTTTTGAGGCGAGAATAAGCAAGCCATCGGATGGACACTTGCGGATATTCTGGTATTAGTCCCTCCACATGCATGCATAGGATTTTATTGGAAGAGGATACGAAACCGGTAAGGCAACCCCAAAGGAGACCGAACCCCTTGATTCTAGATGTGGTGAAGAAGGAAGTGACCAAGCTACTTCAAGTGGCATTATTTATCCCATATCGAGACGGTAAATGGATGAGCCCCGTGCGGGTTGTTCCCAAGAAATGCGGGGTCACGGTAGTTGAGAATGAGAATAATGAACTTCTACCCACAAGAGTTCGGAACAGTTAGGCGGGTTTGCATTGATTATAGGCGGCTTAACCAGGCTACCAGAAAAGATCATTTTCCGCTACCTTTCATTGATCAGATGTTGGAGAGGCTAGCTGGCAAGTCACATTATTGTTTTCTGGATGGATATTCAGGTTATTTTCATATTCATATAGCCCCAGAAGACCAAGAGAAGACTACTTTCACTTGTCCATTTGGCACATTTGCATATAGGAGGATGTCGTTTGGTCTGTGCAATGCTCCGGACACCTTTCAAAGGTGTATGGTTCGTTCTTTCCTTGGTCATGCAGGTTTCTATAGGCGGTTCATAAAGGATTTCAGCAAAATTGCTCTTCCACTATCCAACTTACTACAAAAAGAAGTGGAGTTCCATTTTGACCAGAAATGCAAGGATGCCTTCAATCACTTGAAGCAAGCATTGACCAGTACACCTATCATCCACCACCGATTGATTGACACTCCCATTTGAGCTCATGTGTGATGCCTCTAATTATGCTTTGGGAGCTGTTCTTGCACAAAGGATCGGCAAAATATCTCATGTCATCTCCTATGCTTCAAGAACTTTAGATCCTGCACAAGTCAACTACACCACCACTGAAAAGGAACTTTTAGCAATTGTTTTTGCTTTAGACAAATTTCGATCATATTTGCTTGGTTCTAGAGTGGTTGTGTTTTCGAGATCATACAACTCTGAAGTTTCCCTGAAGAAGCTTGATGCAAAGCCTAGGTTGATTAGGTGGATTTTGCTCCTCCAAGAGTTCGATATTGAAATCCGTGATAAAAGTGGAGCGAGAGAATTTAGTGGTGATCACCTAAGCCGAATTGAAAAGGAGGCGGATACTTTTCCTATCCATGATGTCTTCCACGATGAGCGACTTTTCAAGTGCAAGGTAACACTCCTTGGTTTGTTTGATTTGATAAATTTCTTAGTTCTTTGGTGTTTTCCTGCACATTTTATTAGGGCTCGTTTGATAAATTGAAGAGTGAGTCAAAATATTATGTGTGGGATGACCCTATCTGTGAAAATTTTGTAGTGACCAAGTCATTAGGAGATGTGTGCCTGATAATGAATTTCATTCTATTCTTAGCTTTTGTCATACACTTGCATGTGGCGGTCATTTTGGTCCCCAAAGGACTGCTAGGAAAGTTTTGGAATTTGGATTATATTGGCCCACTCTATTTCATGATGCATATGTGTTTTGTAAATCTTGTAATCAATGCCAAAAAACAGGAAACACTTCTCGAAGGAATGAGATGCCCCAGAAATCCTTATTATTCTGTGAGATTTTTGATGTATGGGGTATTGATTTTATGGGACCCTTTCCTGTTTCTTTTGGTTTTGTTTACATTTTGCTAGCTGTTGATTATGTATCCAAGTGGGTGGAAGCGAAAGCTACTCGGACTGATGATCCAAAGTTGTTGTGGATTTTGTTAGATCACATTTTTCTGCAGGTTTGGAGTTCCGAAGGCCATCATCGGTGATCGGGGTTCACATTTTTGTAATCGAAGCATGGAAGCTTTGATGAAAAAGTATGGGGTCTTGCACCTGAGTTTCTACACCTTACCATCCCCAAACTAATGGGCAAGCCGAGATTTCCAACGGGGAGATCAAACGGATACTCCGAGAAACGAGTTCAACCTAATAGAAAGGATCTGGAGCAAGAGGCTTGAAGATGCTTTATGGGCTTACCGGGACTGCTTATAAGACACCAATCGGGATGTCTCCGTATCGGATTGTTTTTGGAAAAGCAACTGTCACTGCAGGTGGAAATTGAGCATCATGCATTTTGGGCGAAAAGGTGCAACTTGGACCTAGATCAAGCGGTATGGAGAGGAAGCTGCAGGTGCAGCAATTGGAGGAGATCCGCTTGGAGGCTTATGAAAGTTCCAAACTCTATAAGGAGAAGACCAAAGCCTTCCATGATAAGTTGATTAAGGAAAACATTTGAGATTGGTCAAAAGTTCTCCTCTATAACTCCCGCCTCCGACTAATGTCTGGCAAATTAAGGTCTAGATGGGATGGACCATTTATTGTTACTAAGGTTTTTCCTTCTGGTGCTGTTCAGATTAAAAGTGAGGTCACTGCCAAAGCTTTCATCGTAAATGGACACCGCCTCAAACAGTATTATGAACTTCCAGAGAATGCAGAAGTAGAGGTGATGAACCTTCTCCATCCGCATTATGAATGAAAAAAAAAGAAAAAAAAAACAGTTGTGTGTCCGACAATGAGGTAGGTAGTGCCATTGAATTTTGTCACTCGGAAGTAAGTGGAGGTCACTTTTTCTTCAACGACAACAACTGCGAAAATCTTGCAGTATGGATTTTATTGGCCCACTTTATTCAAGGTCTATTACAGCTTTTGCAAAAGTTGCAGAAATTGGTCAAAAAGGTTCTGCTTTGAGATTATCATCTGCACCTACTCCTTGAAAAATTGAGATCCAGGTGGCGCGGTTCTTTTGCTGTCAAACACGTGTATCCTCTGGGGCCGTAGATATTGAGGATCCTAGGAATGGTAATGCGCTTAAAGTTAATGGACAAAGACTTAACCATTCCTGGAAAACCAAGTTCTTGAGTTCTTTGTGTTGCCGGTTAAGTGGCGGATACGGTACTCTGTGACTCTCAAGTTGGTTTATTTTTCAGTTTCCCAAAATAACTGAATCCTTCTTCTCCTTCAAAATGGATGTCATTCTTTCAAACCTGAGAAAACATTTTCCTTCTCTTCCTCAAAATGCTCTGAGAAAAATCTACAAAGTTCGATATGAAAGATTGAGACTGTTAATGCACAAAGGTATGCCGAGAAGATGTACTGTTGGATAATTGAAGCGAAGGTCCGATTAGCAAGTGAGTCCTCAATTTCATTTGACTCATACATGCCCTGGTCTTGGAAGAAGTTCATATTCTAAAAGGAGAAGAGCAAAAAGGTTACAAGTCTTGTTACAAATGTGGACGATGGAATTGTAACAGACAATGTCGTTCTTTGGGGATGATTTCCGCAAATAAATCCTTCATTAAGAATGGATTGAGTAAGGAGTCATTAGATGATATCTTATTGACTCTTGAGACGCGTTCTTATGGATTGATGCGGGGTGAAATTCTTAATTTGTGGAATCTCTTCAAGGATGAAGAAAAACGCTACAATCTTGGGAATCTGACTCTAAAAGACCCTGTTTGTCAGTTTATAAGAAAATTGGATGGGAAGCTTATCCTCGACTCATAGAAGACATTTAAGCCGTTACTGGACGTTAAACTAGAGGCAGATGTGAGCCATATCCACAAATAATCTGTATATATCATCTTCTTCAAAAAAAAAAAACAAAAACAAAAACAAAAACAAAAAAAAAAAAAAAAAAAAAAAAACAAAAATTATGTATACATCTTAGGGTTGGCTTTGGTAACACACACCGTGAATGGGGAAATGCATGCATCTGATCCAGCCTTCTTAATTGAAAAACAAAGAAGGTAGATTGTATCCCACATGTGAGGCGGCAGGTCGTATTATGGCCACTTGTCCCTTTTGGGAGCCCTATGTTGCTTATTGGTCTTGAATGGGTCGAATATTGGTCAACAATGCTTTGGCACAAAGCCGAAAGAGCAGACTACCTCCATCCCAATCTTAAGTAAGTATGCACTCATCTTTCATCAAGTTTTTCTAACAATTTCAAAAAAAAAAGGACGTGATGTCTACTGCACTCATGACGCGCAGTATAAAGATACGCCATGGAAACTGTACATACAGGTATGTCATCATTTTCTATTTCTTTTATCTTTGTATCATTTTGTTGTATTTTGATTTTTGTACAGACGATCCTTTGAGCAGGGTCCTTCAGGGGTTTCTAGACTTCTTTACCTTGATGGTTTTCTTGAAGTAAAAAAAAAACAAAAATAAACAAAAATAAAAAAAATAAAAAAAAAGAAAAAGAAAAAGAAAAAAAGATTCTGTGTTTCTTAATTTCAACCTTTTCTGACAACAGCCAACCTACCCTTATAGGTGCAATTATTCCCCTTTCCATTCTTTTTCTTATTTAAACATTCCATTTTCCTTCAACTCAGAGACACTCAAAGGGAGGAAGAGTATAGAATGGGGGCTTCTATTCGTAACCTAAAAAATGTCTGTGTTTTTTGTGGGTCGAGTTATGGGAAGGGATTAGAGTTTGTAAACGCAGCTAGCACTCTTGGTCGATCACTTGCTGCGAGGAATATTCATCTTGTATATGGGGGAGGTTGTCGTGGGTTAATGGGGGCTGCATCACTTGCTGCCTTTTTAGGAAAATTCGGGTTTTAGGTGTTATTCCTAAACCTTTAGCTGAAAATAACATCACTGGAAGGACAATTGGAGAAGAAATTCAGGTAACATCTATGCATGAACGAATGAAAACAATGGTTGACAATTCTGATGCATTTCTTGTCTTACCTGGTGGTTTTGGTACGTTGGAAGAGATTTTTCAAATTGTCTCTTGAGCTGAACTGAACATCCACCATAAACCCATTGGTTTGTTGAATGTTAATAATTTGTTTGATCTTTTGTTATTTTTTCTTGACAAAGCTATGGAACAGAAATTTATCACTCATTCGGCAAGACAACTTCTTATCTCTGCCTCCACTATTGATGAGCTCATTGATAAATTAGAAGCTTTTGAGTATGTACCTGATAAGGTATTAGCTCAGATAGATTGGTCAACAGGAAGCAGCGAAGGAAGTAACAAGAAAAAAAAGCCAGATCTGACACTTTCTCTTTAATGGGTTTGATTTTATTAAAAAAACAAAAAAAAAATTGTTGTTTTGTTTGGAAAGTATGATATGATTGTCATGGACTTATTAAACCAATTAGTGATGGCAGAGTAAGGAGAATTTTACTCTTGAGACGCATCTTAATTGGTAGCAGAGGTCTGATGCGTAATTGACAGTGTGCTTCTTTTCTGCTTGGCGTTGATTCACTTCTTATCAGGTTGTGTTGCTCTTTTCTATATCTCTCTTTCACATTGAGGGCAATGTTATATTAAGTGTGGGGAAGAGATTTTAGCATGTTTCTTTTGGTTGTTAAAAGAAAAAGAAAAAAAAAAGAAAAAAAAACACAAAAAAAGGGATCATTGCATGATTGAATAACTTTTCTCCCTTCTTGAACTGATATGCTTGGAGATGGATGATTGAATTGATGAATTGAGTTTGATGGATACATACCTTGTGAGATTTTGAGCCTAATGGATGGATTCAACATTTATGTCATTCTTTTCTTTCTTGTGTGATTTTCACTCATATTAATGACCACTCTAGAACTTGCTTTGATTCTTTTTGAAGCTACATTTCACTTGCATGCATGAACATGATTGAGACCCTCTTTCTTAATTAGCTAGTTTAACCAAATAGCCAACCTTGTTTTCAATATGATATCAAGCACTCTTTTGACTTCTTGAAAATTCTCTGATTCCTGCCAACCTTGTATATTTTCCTTTGCTTAACCCCTTTGAGCTTATTTGACCATTCCTTGTTTCTAGCTCATTATGTGCCTTAAATGAGAAATCGTGTTCTTACTTTACCTTAGGGAAAAAAAGAACATTATCTTGGTTAATGGATGAGTTTTTGAACAAGTGTGGGGGTGTGTGTACAAAATGGTTCTTGAAAAAGAAAAGAGTGCCCAAAAAGATGAGTTCTTAATATGTATATAGTTATGTTCATATATATAAAAAAAAAGAAAAAAAAGAGAAAAAAAAAACCAAGTGTTTTAAAAAAAAGAAAAGGATTGGGAAATGAATATGTAAAGGGATATACACTAGAGTTGGGATGAACCTTTATGCTTGTTATTTGAACTCAGCTCTCATTTACTTTTATTCTCTTTGGTATTTATCTTCTATCCATTTTATCCTCTCCTGTTACCTTGACCTCACTACAACCTTGAATAAAGTCCTCATGATTTGTGTGTGCATGTATTTTGAGTAGTGGAGAAGTAGAAGATAAGCAAGCTTATGGTAGTGCAATTTTCATGGGTTGAATTGGGTGAAATACCTACCTTTTAAACACTTGAGAGATTGAGAAGGGATCTTGTGAAGATCTATCATTCTCGATTCATGTTGAAGATACCTTGCTTGTTGGTTTGAGATGTGGAGAATTGTTAACTCATGAATGTTTTGATCCCTTGAACCTTTGGTTGTTCTTCTTGATTGTAAAATTTTGGGTTCTTGATTGTCGTTGGAATTTAAATTTTTATTAATCTCTTATGTCCTTGTTTTGGTCTTGAGTCTTGCCCAGGAGTGCAAAAAGCTAAGTGTGGGGGAATTTGATAATCACATATTTTATTCATTAAGAAACCCTTATGTTTAGTCATTTACACTCTCCATATTCTTAATTGATTGAGTTTGATATGATTTTGTGAGTTTGAGCTCAAATTGGTCCTAATTGAATATTTTCAGCATTATTGAGATTTGACACTATTTCTGTATTTTGGCCATAACTTGAGTTCCTAATATCTGATGAATATGAATTTTACCTTGTAGGAAAGCTAAGAGGAAGCTCTACAACTTTGATGAAGAGCTCGAAGTCCGATTCAGATGTCTAAGGGACCTAAGTTTACATGAAAGTCAGAATACGGGTTCTATCAGTAGAATCCGAATAGTGTGCACTCATAAAATCATATCTCAAGATGTAATAATGGGGATGGGCTGAAATTTGGACAGTGGATAGTCAAGATCCAAATAAACAACTTTCATGAAGAACACATTTTGAGAAAAAGAAGTCTAGTAGGTCATTTTGAGCTTGCAAGTCGGAACAGAGGTGCTGAAGTTGGGTTTGAGCAACCTACGGTATTTGAGACATATCTTGGGCTTAAGGAAGCCAAATTGGACGTACCAGCTATCCATTTTATAGCCAAGACAAGTATCTACAACTTTCATGAGGAATACTTTTCATGGTTCTGAAGTATAGTGTGTCGTTTTTGGCTTCCAAGTCAGACACGAAATTTTCGTCCTCAACCACCCACTCATCCATCCACTAATCCACTCATCCACTCATCCACTCATCCACTAACTCACCCACTCATCCACTCATACACTAATACAACCACTTAACCAATCCACCCACTCATCCACTAATCCATCCACTAATCCATCCACTCACCCATTCATGTCCATAATTACTCACCAAAAGTCCTTTGGCATTTTTCACTAATTCAACCACTCAACCATTCCACTCACTCATCCACTAAACCAATCCACTAAACCAACCCACTAATCCATCCACTCAAACACTCCACTCACTCATCCACTCATCCACCCACTTCCCTTTGTCATTTTGTTACCTTAGACTTCTATAAAAGGCACCATTTATCATGAACAACATGTAATTCTCCTTCATTTCTCTAAGAACAACCGCTTCATGTCAGTCCAACTTGTTACTGAACCTGGTGAAAGATAAAATAACCAATCCTTGGCTGTATCAGCAAGTGAGAAAGGAAATGCCCTCAGCTTGATGTGCTCTTCTGAGATCCCATGTGGTTTCATGGTTGAACAAACCACATGGAACTCCTTTAGATGCTTATGGGGATCCTCACCTGCAAAACCGTGAAACTTGGGCAACAAATGTATCAATCCAGATTTTAACTCAAAATCAGCATCAAGATCTGGGTATTGAATACACAAAGACTGGTTAGTTATATCAGGAGCAGCAAGTTCCTTAAGAGTTCTATTTTGCATGTTATCAGCCATGGTTTCAGAATTATTCAAGATCTCAAGTTCACTCTCAATATTAAGATCAAATTCGAAGCAATTCTTGCACTTAGCCTACGAGCTCTAATCAACCTATGCAAGGTTCTATCAATCTCAGGATCAAAGTCAACCAAGTTATCAGGCTCAGACCTAGTCATGCATCACACAAAAACAAATAAATAAGCAAAATATACTAGACAATGGTTAAAAATGTTAGAAAAATTAATAAAAAAACAAAAGTTAGTAAAAACACTTCAAATGAAAAGATTACACTTACTAATCCCCGGCAACGGCGCCAAAATTTTGACGAGCGCCGAACTCAGTCAAAATTATAACCGAAGTTATTACCTAAGCTTGTAGCACAGTGACAACACCGGATCGTCTCCTCAAGGATCGTAAATGCAATTTGATCAAATCAAGTGAAAGTTAGCAAAAAGGGGGTTTGACAGTTTAAGATTGCACTTAACAAAATTAAAGGAAGAAATAACAATTAAAGAGCAGTCAATTTAGAAACCTATCCAAGATTGGGTGGATTCAATCATAGACCCTTCATAGAACACTTGAAGCGCAATTGAATTGTTAATTTGGATCTAACCGAGATCTCTGCATCAAATCCAGAATTCATACTAGACGATCGTCTAGAATTCAATTAACAAGTGATAAACACAAATCCGCAATCGCACCATTCATGAAAATCTATGTTAATTTCAAGTACCGAATTCAATTAACTTAGGCACAAATCAAGAATCCTAACCTCTTCAATTTTGTGATTAATTTAGATCAATCAGTTCTAAGTTTCATCACAAATCTCAATCTTCATTTATGTGATTAGTTTAGATCAATTAGTTCTAAGTTTCATCACAAATCTCAATCTTAAACCAAGATCAAATCAGATCAACATAAATAGAATCACCATTCATGCATTCAAGATCAAGAAGAAGAAGAAAGAAGAAGAAAAGAGGAATTCAATTACAAATCAAATACAATACATAACCAAGGTCTCAAGAATCCAAACCACAATCTCTTCAAGAGTTCTAAATTGACCCAAAGTAGCTTAGCCCTCCATTACCATGAAGGGGAGCATCAAAATATACAAAACTATGAGAAACTATGAAGAAGCAAGAAGAAACTTAGAGAGAAATGAAGGAGAATTACATGTTGTTCATGATAAATGGTGCCTTTTATAGAAGTCTAAGGTAACAAAATGACAAAGGGAAGTGGGTGGATGAGTGGATGAGTGAGTGGAGTGTTTGAGTGGATGGATTAGTGGGTTGGTTTAGTGGATTGGTTTAGTGGATGAGTGGGTGGAATGGTTGAGTGGTTGAATTAGTGAAAAATGCCAAAGGACTTTTGGTGAGTGGGAAATTATGGACATGAATGGGTGAGTGGATGGATTAGTGGATGGATTAGTAGATGAGTGGGTGGAGTGGTTAAGTGGTTGGATTAGTGTATGAGTGGATGAATGGGTGAGTTAGTGGATGAGTGGATGAGTGGATTAGTGGATTAGTGGATGGATGAGTGGATTAGTGGATGGATGAGTGGGTGGTTGAGGACGAAAATTCCGTGTCTGACTTGGAAGCCAAAAACGACCCACTATACTTCAGAACCACGAAAATTTTTCTTCATGAAAGTTGTAGATCCTTGTCTTGGCTATAAAATGGATAGCTGGTTCATCCAATTTGGCTTCCTTAAGCCCAAGATATGTCCCAAATACAGTAGGTTGCTCAAACCCAACTTCAGCACCTCTGTTCCGACTTGCAAGCTCAAAATGACCTACTAGACTTCTTTTTCTCAAAATGTGTTCTTCATGAAAGTTGTTTATTTGGATCTTGACTATCCACTATCCAAATTTCAGCCCATCTCCATTATTACATCTTGAGATATGATTTTATGAGTGCACACTGTTCGGATTCTACTGACAGAACCCGTATTCTGACTTCCATGTAAACTTAGGTCCCTTATACATCTGAATCGGACTTCGAGCTCTTCATCAAAGTTGTATAGCTTCCTCTTAGCTTTCTTACAAGGTAAAATTCATGTTCATCAGATATTAGGAACTCAAGTTATGGCCAAAATACAGAAACAGTGTCAAATCTCAATAATGCTGAAAATATTCAATTAGGACCAATTTGAGCTCAAACTCACAAAATCATACCAAACTCAATCAATTAAGAATATGGAGAGTGTAAATGACTAAACATAAGAGTTTCTTAATGAATAAAATATGTGATTATCAAGACGCTTGGTGAAGCTGGCATTAATTAATGCTACTCTCTTAGAGGCCATAACCATGTCACATTTATTATATGCTTTATATGTATGATGCATGGATAATGTTTATGGTATGTTAAACAAGTTTAATAAATGGTGAGATCTAATAATAAAATTCCCTCAAAGAAAATATTAAGTCATTATGTGATGCCTTCCAATGCGTGACATTCGTCAAGACTAATATCGATCAAGTGTAGGTCTGCCAAAGCAGGATGCCTTTATCTATATTAGTAAGATGCGATAGGATAATAGTAATATCCAATTGTCAACCATTGGGTTTGACTTAACTAGGCCATTTTAATAGGATTGAAGGCTTAGAGGCATGAAGTTGGGCTTTAGTCCATTAGATGGATTAGAATAAGTGTTATTCACCCAACTATCCAAGAGTTGCATGTGATGTAATTGGAAAGAGTTTCCTACCTAAATAACTGAATTTTGGGCGATCAGCCAAAGCTGACTCAAAACTAGGTGAAATATGGATCTTGGCCCACTAGGAAATCTTCCAATGGGATTTTCCAAGTCAATGCTGAGGGTCATTGATTTGAATAAAATAGTGGGAGACGTATTTAATTAAAAGACCTTGTTAAATATGTTTATAGCATAATACTTATATTTTGCATATTTCTATTGATAGATTACCATGGCAACAAACACATCAAGTAACTTATCATTGCGATCGGTCCTTGAGAAGGACAAGTTGTATGGGACAAATTTTCTAGATGAGTACAGGGAACTTGAGGATTGTCCTCAAGCAAGAGAAAAAGTTGTATATTTTAGAACAACCTATTCTGAACCACTGCTTTTGCTAATGCCCCTAGAGTGAAAGAGATGCTTATAAGAAGCATCAAGATGATGCCTTGGACATTGGATGTCTAATGCTAGCCACCATGAACTCGAGCTCCAAAAGCAACACGAGAACATGGAAGCATACGATATGATCGTACACCTCAAAAAGCTTTATCAAGAGCGAGGCTAGACATGAGAGATATGAGGTCTCCAAAGCACTCTTTCGGTGTAAGTGGTAGAGGGAAGCCACATTTGGTGCTCATGTACTCAAGATGATTGGGTACATTGAAAACCTTGAGAGACTCGGTTTTCCTATGGGCCAAGAGTTGGCCACCGACTTAGTCCCGCAATCGTTGTTGGGATAGTTTTAGTCAATTTGTCATGAACTACAACATGAATGAAATTGACAAACCACTACCAGAGCTGCTAAGCATGTTGAGAATCGCTGAGCGGAAACATAAACAAAGGCAAAGGAAAGGCCATAATGATGGTCCATAAGAATAAGGGCAAGAAACAAAGCAGAAAAAGCCCCGGGACAAGTGGAAGGGTAAGGGCAAGGAAAAGTCCAAGCCTAGCACTTCTAGCTTGAAACCAGGTGGGTGGAGTGGCTAAGGAAGGTACATGCTTCCACTGCGGTCGACCGGACATTGGAAGAGGAACTGTGCCAAGTACCTAGAGGAGCTCAAGAAGAAGAAGGGAAGTGAGACTTCCACTTCGGGTATTTTTGTTATAGAAGTCAATTTATCTACTTCGCATCATGGGTATTAGATATTGGATGTGGATCTCACATTTGTGTAAATGTGCGGGATCTAAAGAGCGATGAGACCATTGACTAAGGGCGAAGTTGACCTATGAGTGGGAAATGGAGCAAAGGTTGCTTTGCACTAGCCGTAGGGACTTATTTATTAGCTTTGCCAACTGGGCTTGTAATTGAATTGGATAATTGTTATTTTGTGCTGCTATTAGCGGAATATCATTCTGTTTCTTGTTTGGACAAGAAGGGTTTTACTTTTATAATTAAGAACAAAAGTTGTTCTCTTTATTTGAATGATATTTTCTATGGTAGTGCACATTTGAGTAATGGACTTTATGTCCTTGATCTCAAACGCCCATTTATAACGTAAATACAAAGAGGTTCAAGTCAAATGATATGAACCCGACTTATCTCTGGCATTGTCGTTTGGGCCATATAAATGAGAAACGCATTTCCAAACTCCATAAAGATGGATTCTTGGACTCGTTTGATTACGAATCATATGAGACATGTGAATCTTGTTTATTGGAAAAGATGACTAAGGCCCCATTCACTAGACAAGGTGAAAGGGCTAGTGATCTTTTGGGCCTCATACATAGTGATGTATGTGGGCCACTAAACACACTAGCTAGAGGTGATTTTCAATATTTCATTACATTTATTGATGATTTCAGTAGATATAGATTTGTATATCTTATGAAGCACAAATTAGAATCCTTTGAAAAGTTCAAAGAGTTCAAGAATGAAGTACAAAACCAACTTGGCAAGAGTATTAAAATCCTTCGATCGATCGAGGAGGTGAATACTTAAGCCAACAGTTTGATGATCGTCTGAAAAGAGTGTGGGATAATATCTTAACTCACTCCTCCCGGAACACCACAATGGAATGGTGTTTCGAAAGGAGGAACCGGACCTTGTTGGACATGGTCCGATCCATGATGAGTCATGCGGACCTTCCAGGCTCCTTCGGGGACATGCTGCATTAACGGCCTTTCACACTTAACTGTGTTCCATCTAAGACAGGTTCAACGACACCATATGAGATGTGGACTGGGAGAAGACCCAAGTATGTCTTTTATGAAGATTTGGGGTTGCGAAGCTTATGTGAAACGTCAAGTTTCGATAAGCTTGGCCCAAAATCGAGATAAATGCTTCTTTGTGGGGTATCCTAAGGAAACCAAGGGATACTATTTCTATAATCCTACCGAGGGCAAAGTGTTTGTCGCACGGATTTGCTTTATTCCTAGAAAAGGAGTTTATCTCCAAAGGAATCGATGTGAGAGGAAAGTAGAACTTGAAGAAATTCAAAGTTCACAAAGTAGCAAAAAACAATGGTGGAAATAGAGTAGCCTCCACAAGTCGTTGTGGAACCACAATTTGCTCTAGTAGCACAAGACCCGCGTAGGTCTAACAGGATACGTCATCAACCAGAGAAATATGGATTTCTCATGACTCAACAAGGTGACGTATTACTCATGGATCAAGATGAGCCTGTGACTTACCAGGAAGCCATTATTGGCCCAGAATCTGAAAAATGGCTTGAGGCCATGAGATCTGAAATGGAATCCATGTATACCAACCAGGTATGGACCTTGGTTGACCCACCTGAAGGGATAAAACCCATTGGGTGCAAGTGGGTTTTTAAGAAGAAAACCGACATGGATGGTAATGTGCATACCTTTAAGGCGCGATTGGTGGCTAAAGGTTTCAAACAAATTCATGGTGTAGACTATGATGAGACTTTTTCCCCAGTTGCGATGCTTAAATCTGTTCGGATCTTGCTTGCTATTGCAGCATACCATGATTATGAAATCTGGCAAATGGATGTCAAAACTGCTTTCCTTAATGGAAATCTTCTCGAGGATGTGTACATGACACAACCTGAGGGTTTTGCCACTCCACGAGATGCTACAAAGGTATACAAGTTGCAACGATCTATTTATGGATTGAAGCAAGCTTCCGGAAAGCTGGAATCTTCGTTTTGATGATACAATCAAACAGGTTTGGTTTTATCAAAAATGAAGAAGAATCTTGTGTCTACAAGAAGGTTAGTGGGAGCACGAGTTGTCTTTCTAGTATTGTATGTAGATGACATACTACTAATTGGAAATGACATCCCTACCCTACAGGTCAAGTAAAGACTTGGTTAGGGAAGTGCTTTTCTATGAAGGACTTAGGTGAAGCCACCTATGTATTAGGTATCAGGATCTATAGAGATAGGTCGCAGAGATTGCTTGGCCTAAGTCAGAGTACATACATAGACAAAGTGTTAAGACGTTTTAACACACATGAATCCAAGAAAGGACTCTTGCCTATGTCGCATGGTATAAGCCTATCTAAGGCTCAATCCCCTTCCACCCAGGATGAGAGGGATCGCATGAGAAAGATTCCATATGCATCTGCAATTGGATCTATCATGTATGCCATGTTATGTACTCGACCAGATATCTCGTATGCTTTGAGCATGACGAGTAAGTACCGATCGATCCCGGGTGAGAGTCACCGGAGTCTTTGTCAAGAACATCCTTAAGTACTTGAGAAGAACTAAGGATTCGTTTTTGGTATATGGAGCCGAAGAGGAACTAGTAGTAAAGGGTTACACGATGCTAGCTTCCAAACCGATAAGGACGACTCCCGATCGCAATCGGGTTTTGTTTATTGCCCGAATGGTGGGGCATGTGAGTTGGAAGAGTTCAAAGCGAGGAGACGATCGGCCGATTCTACCATAGAGGCCGAGTATATTGTTGCCTCCAATGCAAAGAAAGGAGGCCGTTTAGATTAGAAAGTTCATTATTGAGCTTGGTGTAGTTCCTAGCATTGTGGACCCGGTGGACCTCTATTGTGATAATAATGGAGCCATTGCACAAGCTAAGGAGCCCGGATCTCACCAACCGATCCAAACATATACTTAGGCGCTTCCATCTCATTCAAGAAATCATCGATAGAGGAGATGTGAAGATATGCGAGTACCAACAGGATGATAACATTGCTGATCCACGACGAAGCCTCTTGCACAACGAAGCATGAGGGTCACACTAGGTCTTTAGGCATTAGAAATATGCTTGATTGGCTCTAGTGCAAGTGGGAGATTGTTGGTGTATGCCCTAGTGGCCAATACATTTTGTTTGTATTTACATACATTATATTATGTTATTTTATATGAGGCATTTCATTTATTGTGTTCTTTTTGGTAGACATAATAAAGTCCTTAGAATAGTAAGTTTGATACCATAGGACATCAAGTGGATGACTTGATCGTGAGATCCTATTGGATAAAACACTATTCTTAAATGTCCCTAGTCAAGTATTATTGTTAATTAGGACAACAATAATACATTGAGGCTAATATGTGCGTAGGCCGATGACCACATCTCACGGGTCATGGATATGAGATATCAAGTCTACACATGGATACATATTAGAGTAATGATGTATTGGACAGACCCGCCATGAGAACGCTACGTGGATCGTTACGTGAGTGTCATAAGCGATTCTCATAGTGATAATGGTGTATGTGGTCCTTTGACCTGAAATCACTACGATTCCTACATGAGGAGTTGTGTGTTTTAATGCCATCAAACGTCATCTGTAACAAGATGATTATAACGTCGGTTATTAGGCATGCCGCAATACATGTGGAGGGATGTGAGTGACCTAGATGGGATTTGTCCCTCCTACATAACAGGAGCGATATCTTCGGGCCCCCTGATTGAGTGAGACTACGAAATGCATGGCCATGCTCAAATGAGTCAATATGAGATATTGATCTTATTTGTTATTACTATGTCTACTCGGGAATCAGGAAACTGAAGATTGAACTAAACAAGGGTGACACGTTCTATGCCTTGTGTTCAATCTGGATATCTGGACAAAGGGACTAAACTATACGGAAACATTGGTCACAGATAGGTTATGTCAAATCACTGACATTCTCATTACTTGGGTAGCAGTGATGTGTTGCTAGATACCGCTCACTGTTTGTAATATTAAAATGAGATTTTAATATTACTACCAACGTTATGAGAACCTGCAGGGTCACACACTTAGAACAGACTAAATTGGAGTAATCAGAATCCAAGTTGGACTTGGATTCAATTGTGGGCCTAACTCATGACAGATGGGTTTAGGGTTGCGCCACTTACCTTGCTACTGCTCACACTCACTTAAGGCGGCCCTTTTTATAAATAGTACTGCTAAGGGGTTGCTACTAGGTTACATCACAACCCTAGCCGCACCTACAGAAAGTGAGTGAGAGATAGTGAGGTCTTCTTCTCCTCTCTTCGCAGCTAGCACTACAAAAACAGAGGCGTGACTCCTTTTGCAAGTCTGTTCGTGTGGATACCACAGAAACATCATCGCTATTACGGTGTTGGTGATTCACCTCCCTTGTGTCTATCACGCTTCAAGAGGTAAAAAATTTAAAAACTCGGATTATGGATTTTTCGCATGGATCCTATGAGGGAATTCTGTTATTCCGCTGCGAGACTTTTGATCTGCAAATTCCCAACAGTAGTATGCACAAAGGTGGAGAGCCTTGGTGGCTCAAGTTCAACCCCCATTGGCATTGTCCAAGATGTGTTCATATTTCTTGGGAACCTTGGGAAATCCTTTTATCAGGGCAATGGCTAGAGTAGTTTATAAAGATTTTGCTGACTTGATCATTGCAGGAGAAAGAATTGAGATTTTAGCCAAAGCGGGGAAGTTGCCAATGAGCAATACAGATAGTACCGCTCCTAAGAAGGGATTCCAGCCAAAAAAGAAAAAACCATAAGTGAATTATATCCAAAACCAATAGACCTTCAGACCTCGATATTCACCACAATACCCAAGTCATCAACCACCATATGACCCTAACCTTCACTTTCCATACCAAACACTTACACCTCTTTATTACCCACCCCACCAAATTGTGCCAACCATAAACATCATCCCAACTCCATAATTCCAAATAAACAACGTTCCCACACCACAACCATGCATACCAACTTGACCAAACTATACCTGATATCCACCTGCACCTCCGCAAAATTATCCAAACTACCCATAACCTTGGCCAAACTTCCAAAAATCAACGTCGCTTCCGTTCTCAAAACCTACCACTTTCCCAAGATTATCCATTTCAAACGCAAACTTATTCCAAAGGTTGTTTGATGCTCACCTCATGTCTGAAAATCCTGTACATCCCATAGAACCATCATTTCCAATGTAGTATAACCCGAATTTAACTTGCAAATACCACATGGATATCTCAAGGCATTCAATTGAAGATTGTGAATCTTTTAAGACTACAATAAGAAACCTAATTGCTTATGGAAAGCTTGACATTCAAGAAGAAGCTGGACCTAGTATTGTCAACAACCTAATTCCTAATCATAGTGGAAAGAATGGGGTAAATACTTTGGAGATGAAAGGATCACCAATAAGAAAGATCATGAGCTTGCGTACGCTTATGGCTGAAATATTCAAGGGGTTAAAGAAAGCAAGTTATAGTATCACTGCACCAGCTGCATTGATGAAAGAAGAGGAGAAGCATAATGAAGAGTCAAGTTCTGCTTATCATTGTAGGGGAATGCGACATGATATCAAGAACTGTTGGGACTTTAAGGTTCGAATATAGGAATTGCTTATATTGGGAGTAATCCAAGCTAGACAAGGGGTGGCTTCCTCTAAAGAGGTCAATGTAGAGTTAGAGGAAAGAATGATGAGTATGACTCTAGGAAAAGAAAATGAAAAAAGCAAAATGAATCACATTCCTCACCTAAGGGAAACATTCCTAGCACCAGTCGAGATAATTATACCCGATGCAATCTCACTATTAATGCATTGTATGAAGAATGCCCAGAATAGTGCAAGGTAATCCGTCTTTTTACTGATGATGAGCCGCTGAAGAATTGGCAATTCAAACTAATGATTGATGTGATTGTTTCTAAGTAATTGTTTAGTTATATTGTACAAAGCAGATATTTAAGATTAGCAATGTTTTAAGCTTATATTTATGTTATTTGAGACATTAACTAAATGAATTTACATGAATATTCATCATTCCTCCTCATTGCACCTTCAACTTGTCCTTTCGTATTTATCAATTTTCTTTTACACTTTTTGTATAATATCTTATTATTGGTCCATTTATATAATTCTTGCTTTGTCATTCTTACTCTATTTTACCCTTCCAACTCCATACAAATTACTTTCTAGGGATCTAAGTCTTGTAGAGAGTTCGCCTCATGAAAGGGACCTCAGAAACTCATCAATTGATTCCCCTGTGATATTTGATGAAGAAGCCCCTAGATCTAGTGAAGAGGAAGAAGTTGTTAAAAAAATTGCAAAATTATTGGAATATTCAGAGAAGGGATTTGATTTGAATGGTGAAGTAGCAGAGGTGATCAACAAGGGAATAGAGAAAGAGAAAAAGGATTTGAAAATGGTGGAAAATCCTGAGCGTGAAGAAATGATTGCACTATTCGAAAAGTATATGAATGTCTTTGCTTGGTTTTATCAGGATATGCCTACTGGATTAGATCTAGAGATAGCATCACATAAAATCTCATTATACCTGAATGTTAAGGCAAAGAAGCAGAAGTTAAGGATGATGCATCTTGATATGTCCCTAAAGATCAAAGACGAAGTCACCAAGCAATTGGAAGCATGATTTTTTGAAAATAAACATATAAGTAATCACTTAGTGTGCGCTATCTTTTTGTCTCGAAATTAAAATTTTGAAAATAAACAATCATGATTTTAAAATGAAAATTGACCATCTTTCTCTATCCTTTACAAAATTTCATCATTCCTTGTTACCCTTTTTTGAGCTTGAAAGATTTCTTTAAAGAACCTTGGACAAAAATACCCCTACACTAGGGGTTAGCATAAAGTAACATAGTGATTTCTTAAAAAAAAAAAAAAAGAATATAAAAAATGAAATGGCTTATAGCAAAGACAAAGGATGAAGTGAAAAAGGGAAAAGAATACAAAAGTGAGCAAAAAGTGTTAGTGTTCTTGATAATACCAAAGGCAATTGACAAAGCTTACTAAGGATCATTGGTCTTTTTCAACCCTTAAACATAACCCTTAACCTTAGCCACATTACAAGCCTCAAAAAGTTCATTCTGATCAATGAATGGTTGTTGTCATTTTCATTAATTTTAACTTTGAGACAAAAGGTTCATGCTTTGAGTGGCCTAAGAAAAAGTTAGGGCAAATAAATAGGCAAAATCTTAAAAAAAGATGGCCTGAAACTCCTTGAAGGGTTCACCGAACTGGGGTAATTTTTATTTGCATCTGATTGGCTACACAAAAGTAATTTTGTTTGCATTCAATTAGCCATACTGGGGCCAAATTTATGAAGGATTAAGGAGTAGACGTTTTGAAGAAAGTAGCAACAGAGATAGCGGTTGAGTTATCAAGCAGTTGTAGGGAATCAATTGGATAAGGGACAAGGAACCAATACTAGGGCAAATTTTTTATAAAAAATCATTGCAACTTTCTTTTGTTTCTATGCTTTCATTTTTCAAGTATGTGTCTTACCAAAAGTTCATGTAAGATTAGATAACCAAAGTAATGAAAGGAAGTTTATTCATTCAACGAATTTTTGTCCATTCATGAATGCATGTTTACTCATTAAGTTATGTCTCAAATAAGATAAATGCAAGGTGAACAGTTTGATTTGACAATTCTAACAGTAATCCTTCAATGATTGAGTTAGACTAAAAGATCTCAGTAACTCAAAGCACAAATTGCAATGTGGCATTTTTTGGAAATTATTATAATACAAGCCACATAAGCTTTCGTTGTCAAGAAGAAAACGGGGGTAGAGGTAAAAAAATGATGAAAATTGAAAAAGAGAAATGAGCAAGTCAAGAGGATTCCAAGCTAATCAAAGGGCCTGATAAAGAAAAGCACGTGAACAAGAGTTTGATTGATCAAAGTTTTTCAGAGTTGTTGTTAGTTCAAATGTTTTTTTAATATAAATAAAAAAGAAAGGGAAAATAAAGGAAAAAGAGAGAGGAAAAGAGATAGAGAGAAAAAGAAAGAGAAGAAAATGATTTTAATTCCATGTTTAACTAGCATAAATGTTTTCATTTACTTTTTAGCGCATCAACTCCCTACATTTAAATTCCTTTTTAGCGCATTGGCTCCCTGCATTCTAAATTTTTTTAACACATCGGATCTATGCATTTTAAATTTATGTTATTGGCTCATTGCATTTTAAATTCTTTTGAGCGCATCAGCTCCATGCATTTTAAATTTCTGTCATTTATTTTGAACGTGTCAGCTTTTTATATTAAATTCTTTTGAGCGTATTGGCTCCATACATTTGAAATTCTTTTGAGCGCATCGGCTCCATGCATTTTCAATCTCTATCATTTATTTTGAGCGCATCGGCTCCCTGTATTTTAAATTCTTTTGACCGCATTAGCTCCATGCATTTTAAATTCTTTTGAGCGTATCGGCTCCATGTATTTTAAATTATTTTGAGAGTATCGGTTCCATACATTTTAAATTTTTTGTCATTTATTTTGAGTGCATCAACTCCCTAAATTTTAAATTCTTTTGAGCGCATCGGCTCCATGCATTTTAAATTTCTGTCATTTATTTTGAGTGCATCGGCTCCATGCATTTTTAAATTCTTGTCATTTACTTTTAAGTGCATCATCTCTCTACATTCTAAATTCTTGTCATTTGCTTTTAAGTACATTGGCTCATCGCATTTTATTGTTCTCGCATATTTTTTTGTATCATCTTATGTATTCTCGAACTAAATTCGAGTTCATGTCTTTATTCATTCCTTACAATGATAACTGAAAAAATGTGATTATTCGTTTTATCTAATAAGAAATAAGTAAAGAGGGACAGTTGCGAACACTCAATTTTGTCTCGAGTCACTAAGACTTTTTTCATTCATAAAAAATTAAAAAAAAAATAAATAAAAATAAAAATTAAAAATTAAAAAAAAATTAAAAACATAATAGAAAAAAAAAAAAAAAAATAATAAATATTTAATAAATAAATATGACCTAATTTTCTTGCATATACCTATGTCTCGTAACCGACATATCGACCCATTATCCAACCTATTTCCTATATGCTACTAAACACCCAAAGAAACCCTAGCAGACCACCATTAGACTCATCTCTCATCCGAAACTCTAGCCACAATTACTCTCCCAACCCTAATTCTCTCCTATAAAAACCTATAACCCACAGACAAAAAAAAAAAAAAGACAAATAGAAATTCGAGACACGAATACCGACACGAGTTCATACTCACAGCTAACACCCTAGCCACATTTTTTTTCTCTTCATTCATATAGCCTTCATCCTCACAACTTAAACCTTAACCTTCATCAATAACTACATCTCACCTTCACCATTTTCAATCTCTCACCACCTTCCTAAAACCACCTTCAATTTTTATCATCAACCACCAAAACCTCCACCTTCATCAACAACCATGTCTCGGTTATACCCATTTTCACCAAAACCACCCTACATCCAACTAGGCATCACCTTCATCCATAACACCCCATCACCACGTAAAGTTATCTCCATCTCACCAACACACCGTGACCTCACCAACACCACCCAAGCAGCCACCGTGAAGCTTCATCCGATGCGCAGAACCACTAACACCCATCTACAAACACCCATCAATATGCACTCGTAATCCACCCATCAAGAGCCACCCCACGCACACTCACAAACCACCACCAAACACAACCATAACCAACACGCACCTCTGCCATGAACCACCAATAACCTACCTTTGCCACCACACGGGGTTCCCATCACCCATAGCCTCTTCCATACGACGCACCGCCACCTTGAACCTCCGCCCTACAACCACGCTAACCACTAAACCGAGTTCAACCTACAACCACCATAAACGGAGTAGCCTCCAAACACTAGCAGCGTCCTCACCTACAAATACACACAATCATCACCACAACCTTCAAAAACCACAGTTCTAGCAACCATCACAACCATATCACTACCCAACCTCCACTATCACAAATAGCCACCATGTTCATCACCATTTAATAACCCGTACCCACCCCATCTCCACTAAAGGCAAGACCACCCAACAGTCATAGCCACCCATTCCCATCGAAACTAAGGCCACCACCTCAACATAGTAGCAAACTGCCACCATAGTAGCACTGTGAAAACTAACCAGATTCGTGAAGCAGCAGCTGCACCATCCACCTAGCAGAACTAGACCTACGTAGTAGCCATGCATCATGCCTCATTCGTCTGCATCGCAGTGCTCCTCCACTCACCAGATTGTTGAGTAGCTTGGTGCTAACTTTAACCCTGTGCAAGAATGAATTTGTTTCAAACAAAATTCCTTTTTAAATTTTTTTATTTAAAATCAATCAACTTGCACTTATTTTCTAAAGAACAATGTGACTTTGAGTTTCCTATTGCTTCTAGGGATATGTAAAAATGGAACTCCTGTTCCGTCAAGCCAAAAATTAAATTTTCATAATTTATTTTGTTTATCTTTTAACAAAAAGGATAAAATAAATATATTTGAGATTATCAAGTTTTGCACAACTGACTTAAGATACCGTCTCAAGACAGATATGTTAGAGGTGTTGTGGGATTAAGTTTTCATCCTTCCTTATACATAATCGACTCTAGAATCCAATCTAGTTTCAAAGATTATTTTTTGAGAAAAGTTTTCCATTTTTTTCAAATTCAAATAAAATTTGTGGCGACTTCATTTTCTATTTTTTAATCATATTTTGTTCGCTGCTCCCATAACATATCCTGGTTACGACTGATAGTGATTCCACTGGGGATATTTGGAGAGTCAAGCTTGTTATTGTTAATTGTACAAATCATTAATAACCTCAATTTATTTATTTTACCCATTTTTGTCTTTATTTTTTTTTCTTATTTGTTTGTAAAAAGATTTTATCTTGTACTTTTATGTAAATATCTGATAGCATTATCTTGTATTTATTTTGATATAATCTACTTGTGTGTGTGTGTGTGTGTGTGTAATATCTTATTCTTGCCTTATCTAACAATCTCTATCGTTGATTATTTGAAGAGGTACAATAGGGCTTATGTTATTCTTAGCGAGAAACAAATGTTGGACACTCGACGAATAGATTTAAAAGAGAAAGCCAACAAAGCTCAAGCTTTTTTTTCATCCTTTCACGCTCAAGTGAAAGTCCTCAAATCTACTGTGGCTTCACGACAAAGTCAAATTTCAACTTTCCAAACCACCAATGCAGAGCTTAAACGCTAATTGGAGGAGGAAGAGAAGAAGTTGGAAAGCTTGCAGAAGGACCAAGAAAAAGATATTTCTTTGCTCTCTACCTGTAAACAACAAATTCTTGGCCTTCGCGATCAAGGAAAAGAATTATCTACTCAGGCCGAAGAAATATCTCAGTCGAGGAAGTCGATGCGACCACAACATCTTAAGGCGAAGAGAGACTCAACCGAAGTCAAAGTCTTATGGCCTAGTTTCTTAGATTTTTTTGTTAAGCTTAGAGATGATATCACTAATATGTTTAAGTAATTTTCTAGCCATGTAATTTTGACCTAAGCTTCAGATACAATCTATTTGTTTCTCTTATCATTCTCTTTATCTTTTTGAACCAAATTTAATTGAATTGGATAATTGATTTGTTACTTTATAATTGACAAGATAACTATTATTCCAAATTAACATCATCTTTAATCATCCTAATTAATAGATGTTATTTGAGACTTACCTACACACCATATCCATAACTAACCAAGCTATAAATAAGGCAAACAGAAATGCCTAAATGGCATAACCTAATGTGTGTTCTTTCAAAGCATTTCTTTTCCAAGAAATTCCAAGAATATACCTTGTTTGCATTCTCTACTTTCTTCATGGCCCCTCTCAAAAGATCTGCATGCCTCTAATATGCGGATTCCAAATTCTCTTCTACTGGTGAAGGCTCTTCATAACACCTAAATTCTATGCATGTTGATCTTATTTCTTGGTATGACTCTGGAAAAGTTAAAGATATTTCCACAAACATCGCAATTAGGAATGAAGGTGCTCATTCTTTTCTATTTTTCTTTTGTCTCTCATGCCCTTTTTTCCTTCTTTTAGCTATATTCTTAAGATTCAAAGACTTCTTTCTTGCCCACCTTCTGAAGGCCCTATCTTTTCGAGTCCTTTAATTCCCCTCTATCCATGGTTAGGAGATGTTATGGTCATTAGGACCTATCAAAGAGAATCCCCAGAATACCTTTCTTGGATAGATTGAACCTAAGAGGTAAAAGGTGATTTCTGGAAAAGAATAGGCTTTTTCCATCTAATTGAACTTAGACATCATGAAGTTATTACAATACCCCGATGATAGGTTCTACATTATCTTATTGGGATTCGTCAACTAACACTTTTGTGTTTCACTATAGGATGATGCGTATACTTCTTTTTGTTTGGCAGCATTGACTAGTCAGCAACCAGATGGCATACCCATCACCCCTAGTACCCCGACACGATTTGCATTTGCTCAACAGGAGTTGAGAAGAACTCCTTTGAATCATTTTAGCTATTCACATTGGAAATACAAACACTGTAAGACTATTCTAGTATCTGAAGTGGAATACTTAGCTTTTCTAGTGCTTTGGTTGTGTAAGTATGTATTTCATCCTGTTGGGGTTAAGGTATCGATCACTTATATCCTCTTTGTTGCTATTTTGAAGGATGAAGATCCTAATGCATTAGGGCAGCTCTTATTGGCTGCCATTTATGGGTTTATTAATCATGTTGTTCGCCAACTGAGGGCTTTAAAGAAAATAGTCAATTTAGGTGGCCCTTTATGGTTATTTCATCTATGACTTAACACACTTTTAGAAGACAAAATCACCATTAATTTTCTATCAAAACCCTTTGAGATAATTAGTTATGGAGCCAAGTTTGCATATTTTCGACCTCTATCTCCTTCTTCGACTCCTCAAGCTGATTTCGAGAGTTATATACAATGTTATTACCATCCCCACCATAACTATTCCACCCGATTTCTATAACCATTTGCTCAGTGTCATTACAGGTTTGAATGGTTCAAGCATGATATTGATTTGTCGATTGCTAAAACTAGGGCATTGTCCAAATATGAGTAGGGGCACTTCGTATACTGCTAGGAACTCATCTATAGGTGGCCTAATAATGACCTATGTTACTCTGTGTTTCATTTTCCTAACTTAGCATCACAATAATTTCGATTAATCCAAACCATACTTGCCCCATTTGAGAATCCTTCTTTGTTATTTAATCATAGGGTAACTCTAAAATCTCCTGAGGACATTGTTGAGATATTAAGAAAGAATAGGAGGACTGTGGATCATTTCCAAGATCTCTATGTGTTTTGACCTTATTATTCATGTACCATTGATTTCGTGAAGTGGTGGTCTACCATTTGCTCTTAGCTTTATACTTCATCATACCAGGAACTCACGTCAAAATTTTACTTTTTTCCATATGATCCATCACCAAAAAAGAAGACTCCAAGTATGATTTACTTGATGCTTGATGTCTTTTTTATCCACTTGAGGACATGTTCTTAACACATTTTCTTTGTCTAGGTTCAAACAAAGTAAGTCCCAAAGCAAGGTTGATTTCTACTAACCTTACAGTAATACAACTATTGTTTTGACTCCCATTTTCCATGACATAGAAAAACATGGGTTTGACTCAACTCCGCCTCCTTTTTAGGTCAGAAGCCTCTAATTCAATTTTATTTAAATGACTTTAATATCGTTACCTTTGTATTTAACCTTGCAAGCATCCTTTACTGGTCAATCTTTGAGAATTTACACATAAGGATACTCAAGGATAAGATGCTCTTGAGCAATCAATTGTTGCCAGCCTTCCTTTTAGTGACAAGATAGATCTTTAGTCAAATCTTTTCTAAGCTTGAGGATATTCCCCCAACTTCCAATAATCTTCACCAAGCCAATATTGCTTATACTCAAAGGGCCATATGAGCATTTGAAGCTTTTCTGTCTAAAGGCTTGGAGGCACTTGTAAAGGATCTGGTAGGCAATGAACAGTCGTTTCGCTCAGTAATTGACCTATTTGACTAAGTAAAGGTTCTTGCTGAAAATTTTGTTGCCCCTTTGTTCATCAATATATATCGTGGGTCACCAAAGTTCTTTCTGCTTTTGGTCCAATCTTTTTAGCTTTTGATACAGTTGAAACTACCTTGGAGCAACATCATAGCCTTGCAAAAACTCGCCTGACCATTCTTAGGGACATCTCTCATGATCAAGATAGGCAGCAAATAGTCTAGCCTATGGTCATATCCACCAAGATTTAGGCAACCAAAATATATACCTGAATCTTTGCTTCTTCTCAAAGGATTGCGATTTTGAAAGCACAAATCCAAGAGGAGCACAATAATCTAGCAAGGTTGGAACAAGAAAGTGCAACATGCCATCACAGGTTAAATGACTACAAGGTCAAGTTTGAACATTTAAGATAGTTAGCTGGAAAGCTGCAGGAACAACCTGATGTTGCGAGTTCCATGCTAACCAATATGTCCCTAAAGACAAAAGCAGTACCTCAATGAGATGAATCATTGTAGGCATTCACCAAACTTCTTAAAACGGTTCAAGGGTTGAAGCGTATACTAGATTAGTTTTGTGTTCTTTTTTTCTTTCGTTATTTCTAAACATTTGGCACTTTATATTCTAGACTATATTTCTAAACATACACATTACCATCATATTTTTACTCTATCAGGTGTGACCCTTCCCAATGAGGGCTCTATTTTCCATATGCCTTGGATCTTTGATCTATAAGTAAAATAATTTTCCAAATGAAATCTCCCACTTGGAAGACTTTTGGTTTTACCTTTTTATCATAAATCATATAAACTTTGTCTTCATAACACACTAAATGGTTTAATGCAATAATCCTTCCTTCGTCTAAGTTATGTAAATTGTCGTACATCATTTACTAATATTGTTCTATAGGTAAATTAGCTTGATGTAAAATACGAGCCAATTAGAGCCTAACTTCGACCGAAAGAATAGGATAACAACCATAGGCTAGTTTATACGGAGTGGAACCAATTGCCTCATTGAGACATGTTCAACTTGCCTATGGGACCTAGTTTAGCACGTTATGTCAATTCTTTAGATATTGGCTAATGCTTTTCGTAATTAAATTTATGACAATTTTATTCATAGCTTCGACCTAACCATTAGCTTATGCATAATAAGGACTTGAAGTTAACAATCTTATGCCTCTATAGGATGCATAATCCCTAAACTTAATTCTAATGAAAACAGTACCTTGATTTGTTGTAATTGTCTCAGGGGTTCTAAACCTGCAAAGGATGTTATTCTTGATAAACTCAATAACATCTTGTTGAGTCATGTTTCTTGAGGAAACTACTTCTACCCACTTGCTAAAATAATCGACAGCAACCAATATATATTGGTGCCCCTTCGATGAGGCTGGGTGAATTTTCCTAATAATGTCCATGGCCTAACCCCTGAATGGCCAAGGCTTGATCATTGCATATCACTCGATGGAACATGCTAGAGAGGTCCATGTCACAAACATTCTTGGCAACTCCTGGCATACTCAATGCAGTCTCGATGCATAGAAGGCTAGTAACAGCCTTAGCGACACAAAGTCCAGCTCATTTTGTTCCCAGCTTAATAAGCTCCACAAATACCTTCATGAACCTCTATCATTGCTATCACAACCTCTCTATGGGTTAAACACTGAAACAATTGGCCGTTGAGACTTTTAGAGAACAATTCTTTTTTGAGTAAAAGATAATTAACGGCCCTAAGTCTTACTTTACATTTGATATTACCATTTGGGTTAGCTAAATAAGACTTTAATTCTCGCATCCAATCATCTTCCCAATCATTATAAACTTAAGCATTAAATATCTCTCTTTCCTTTATGGGTTAGATTTCATCTTTAATCTTTATCAAACTCCTGAATTTTGCAGGTGGAAGTAGATAACCAGAAGCTAATTGAGCAAAAGCATTTGAAACATAGTTCGATGACCTTGGGATATGTTGGATATCCACCTCGTCGAACTCATATAATAATCACGCCGCTATAGCTAAATACTGCATCAAACTTGTATTGACGTAATTATCAAGGTCTCATATTCGGCCTTATTATTTAAGAATGTTCTATTATGGTGAAAATTAAGATGGATTGGTTTTCCAAATGGGTCGATAATGAAATTTCCTATACCTATGCCGAATTGATTACTTGAACCACTAAAATATAACTTATATTTTCTTAAGCCCATGTAACTTACTATGGCTTTTGGGAAATGGTCAACTACAAAATCAGCCAAGACTTGACCTTTCATGGCTTTTCAAGGTATGAATCAAAGAAAAATCCAAAAGTGCAATAGCCCATTGACCTATTCTATTATGGGTCATGAGCTTAGTCTACATATATTTGATTATATTGACATTAGAATAAACATAAATTGTAGTCAAAATCTTAGGTTTCATACAAACCGAATATAAAGCTAAGCATTGCTTGTCTACTTCACTGTAATATTTAAGTTTCATACAAGTCGAATAACTGCTAGGGTTCTTTTGTTATAATATATATATATATATATATATATATATATATATATATATATATATATATATATATATATATATATATGTGTGTGTGTGTGTGTGTGTGTGTGTGTGTGTGTGTGTGTGTGTGTGTGTGTGTGTGTGTGTGTGTGTGTGTGTGTGTGTGTGTGTGATGGGATAATTAAAAGTTTTAAATCTAAGTACAAGTTGTTTCAAGTAGTATATTCTCGGGAGTCCAAGATTGATTCACAAGGAATTGATGAAGAAAAATTCTTTGAGGTAAAAAGAAGATTTGTCACAACAATAAAGATGATATAAGTTGTTCAAAGATGAAAAGGATTTTCTTAGGTTAGGATATCCACTCTTGGTAATAAATTAAATACAAAATTATTTCTTTTTATAACTCAATTGAAATCATACATAACAAAGGTTCCAATCGGAAGATTTAAAATTCAAAGTTCAATTAAGATCATATATGTAATCATATTATGGTTCCAATAATTATCTGCCAATACTTATAAATGGTCTTAAGCATTCACTGTGCCAACATCTTGTCTACAATGAATCAAGATCTTCATTATACAAAAAGAGTTTCTAAATTGATATGAAACAACATACAACACATATAAAGATCACATAAAAATATATCATTCAAGCACAAGAAGGAAATTAATCTAACATTAACTTATTACCAAGAGCTTCACCCTTTCATCCAAGCAAAATGAAAATTAGTTACTCATGAATCAAGAAGAAAGAAAGAGAGAAGAAGATGATGATGAACATAACTTCAATTAAGAACAATAGAAAACTACACAAAGGAAACAATTAACATACAAATATGAAAGTAAACTCTAAGTTAACACCATGAAATGATCAGTCCTTGCTCCCTTTTATAGAGCTAAAGGAACATAAAATGCCAAGGAGTTGATGGATGATGAGAACAAAATGCCAAAATAGTTGTTTGATGATGATGAATGGGTAGATTCTTGTCTCCGAAATGTTTCACTTTTGAACTCATGGCATGCGTCATTTGCTAGCCAGGTGGTCTTCATAAAATTTCTAAGAAATTGTCTTAGCTTTCCATAGCCACCAGTTTCATCCAAATCCACCACCTATAGCCCAAGATATAGCCCAATTACTGCTCATGGGTCAAACCCAACTTCAGCTCCTCTATTCTGACTTCCAAGCCCAATCTCTCCTTCAAAACTTCCAATCCAACTTTTGTGTTCTTCATGAAAGTTGTAGATATGGGTCTTAACCTTCCACTATCAAATTTCAGAATTGTTGAACTCCTATAACCCGAGATATAGCCTGATGAGTGCATAGAGGTCAAGTTGTCAGGTTCAAAACTCTAGATTTTGTTTCAACTCCAATTTGAGTTATCCAAACGTGTGTTCACAGTCTTGAGGGCTTCATGAAAGTTGTAGAAATTTGTTTTAGTGTTAAAACAAGACCAAAATCACATCCATCAAATATTTGTAACTCAAATTGTAGTCAGTTTATTTAAAAAGCCAAGTGAGAAGATTATACAATGAATGAGATATATTGCTATCAATGTGCCTCTTTCTATCAAGTGAATAGTTATTAGAAAATTATCTTAACTTTCCAACAAGACCAGAATCACATTAATTAGATAATTACAACTCAAATTATGGTCACTTTACTTAAGAATGCAATCACCTAAATTAATGACAATTAAACAATAATTTCTTCAATAATCCAATTAAGTTTAATTTCATAAAATGTGACAAAATCAACTTAATTAAATCAAATTGAACCTTAAGAAGCTTAGTGAGAGAATTATAAAATAAATAAAATACATTATTATCAATATATATATACATGGTCAGATCAATTGATAATAGTATAAGAGTTTTATTATTACATCAACATCTAATTATTGGTTTTATTTTAATCTAATTCTCTAAAACCAAAGAATTTAATGAAGTATTAATTAGAAATAAAAATATTAGTTAACGTAATAATGTAACATAGCATCTAGTAAAATACATTAACAAATGATCAAATTCAACTTTTACTTGCGTACAACTTCATTTTTCATTATAGAATTTTTATCTTTAATTCTTATTCAATCAGTAATTTAACTTCTATACAAAAAATTCTTGATGTGCGTGGATTTCTTTACAAAATTAAACCACACTAAAAGAAAAATAATTAAAAATTGTTGTGTAATGCTTCCCCATTTCTCGAGTCATATACATGTGAGAAAATGTAAAATTTTGTTGCAATTGGACTACATTAGAAAATTTGTATCTTTCTTGGACTACATTTGCTGACACCGTATTTTTTAAGAATCCTTTAATTCTGTTTTTTTTTTTTTATCCTTGGCAATACTTTTCTACTTTATTTCTTTTTTATAAACCTTATTTTATTTTTCTATGGCAACCTTGCATAAATTCTGCTATTTTATGTGTATTATATAACATTTTTATTATCATAAATTATATTGAGATTATCATTAGTTTTAAGTTTTGAAAAGTTACGGACAATAGTTTAAAAAAGAAAAAAATTCAAAAAATATTTGAATCAGCTTAAAAAAATTTTAGGCAAAACATGAATTATTTGTTATAATATTAAAATTATTAATAAAATGAAAAATTACAGTAATATAAATTTACGAAGTTGAAATTTCATCATATCGTAATTTTAATAGAATAAAAAAGAAATGAGAATTAATGTAATACATTAGCAAAAGCTTATTACACTAATACAGTAACAAATTTGATTATGGTGTTGTACATTTTTTTTTAAGTTGTTCTGGACCAGGTATAGGCCCATGAAACTAGAGCAACCCGACCTGCTAAGTTGGTCTTCAGACGTGCAATGTACAGGGAATCACTTGTCCACTAAGCTTGTCTCCTCCCCGATAGAAAAGAAAAGACACCACTCCACTCGAATAGAGAGGACAGATCATGCGGAACAACGTTTTTCCGCACTACAAGAGAACAACACGCAATACACACTGAAACGCTCAGAATCCTCACACTTTTTACATGTTCATACATCTCTATATAAAAGCTCAATAAGATGACAAGTGTACGCATTAATTCCATTACATACTATTCTCCATGAGCAACCACTGACTTGAGCGTCGGAACGCCTTTGGCAGTTACCCACTTCCTTGCTCCTCACACCGTTGTTGTTACGCTATGGAGGAATCGATCATTGTTTACCTTCTCAGGTAACTCTCATAACCCAGTTCTGAACATTGGCACCGTCTGTGAGAAAAGATAAATTTCTACTCCTAACACCATTCTCATGACTCCACCTACCATCGTCAAGATGGTGAACACAAAATAGAGACAAGCTCCAACAAACCAAAATCGAGCTTCGGCACTGCACAACCCACCTCCAACATCGATCCCTGTAGCCCATGAACTAGCCTTAACTCGACCGGAACCCAGGCAGGACTTGCACGATAATTCCTCCATCGGAGAGAATCTCCCCTCGCTTCCCGAGAGTGTTCTGGAGAGACAACGCTCTGGTTTTAAAAGGGTGCATTACATAGATGCTAAATGGTGGTCGTCAGCACTACGAGGTCCTGGAGATCTAGTAGGAGATAACCACTGCCACCCCGAAGTAACCTATACCATAAACACAATTTTTGGAGGATATGCAGGCAGTGGCGAGTCAGCAAACGCTACAAAAAGGGCTATTCAGGCGGTAATAAGTGTACTTCCCTTGCAGAATCTAAATCAAGAAGATGGTTAAGAAAAGCTATTCGATCTTCTTTTCTCACGAAGACTATGGGAACACCATCCCATATCACACTGACTCCATGGTCATCACGAGAATAATTACTAATGCCTAAGTCTGAAGAATGTTTGTGGACTAGGGAAGCTCAGCCGATATCATGTTCCTAGACTTATTCAACAAGCTAGGATTATTGAAGGAAGAACTTATTCCGCATACCAGCAAGTTGATTAGGTTCATAGGGGATAAGAGCATTCTAGTTGGGGTATATCGAAACTCTCCTTACTTTGGGAAAAGAGCCCCTCTTCAAAACTGTCAAGGTTAGATTTCTGGTGGTAGATTGTCCTTCCACCTACAATATCATTCTGGGCTGCCCCTCACTCAATGCCCTAGGGGCTGTGATTTCTACACCCCACTTGGCTATGAAGTTTTTGGACCACCAAGACAGGGATGTGACAGTTTTTGGCGAGGAAGTTCTATAATGAAAGCCTAAAAATTGCCAAGAGACCACGAATAATGATCCCGTGCAACGTACTCGAAGAGATACGGGATACACGTCCCCTGCCAGACAGAGAACTCTAACCCCTTCAGCTGAGAGCCAAGCCAGGCCAAGTCACCAAGATTAGCGGATAACTTAGCCAGGAAGAGAAAGCCCAACTGAATGAAATCCTTTGGAAAAATAAAGACTAATTCGCCTGGACTTCAGCGGACATGCCAGGCCCAGACCCTGAGTTCATTTGCCACCATCTTTCTATCATGAAGAACGCCAAGCCAGTGGCACAACAAAAAAGAAAAGTCTGGCCAGAAAGACAAAAGGTAATATAAAAACAGGTGAAGGAGCTCCTAAACGCCAGTTTCATCAAGGAGGTCCCCTACACCACGTTGCTTTCAAATGTGGTCTTAGTGAAAAATTCCAATGAAAAGTGGCGCATGTTCGTCGACTACACTGACCTCAATAAGGCATGTCCAAAGGACCCTTACCCACTTCCCAACATCGACAGGTTGGTGGACAACTCGTCCGTTTTTAGGTTACTTTCCTTTATGGATGCCTACTCTAGCTATAACCAAATTCCCATGCATCTAGACAATGAGGACAAGACAACCTTCGTAATTGAGATGGGAAGTTACTGCTACCGAATAATGCGGTTTGGGCTAAAAAATACAAGAGCTACTTACCAGTGCATGATGAATAAGGTCTTCAAAGGATAAATCAGCAAGATGCTGGAAGTGTACATTAATGACATGATCTGGTAACCATATCCAAGATTTAGATGAGGTATTTGCCAAGGTTCGGAAGCATAACATGTGACGAAAGTCAAAAAATGTGTGTTTGGTGTACATACTAGAAAATTTCTAGGGTTTTTGCTGAAGAACTATGGCATCGACGCAAACCCAGAGAAATGTCAAGCAGTGCTCAACATGCGTAGCCCCTAATTTGTCAAAGAAATACAACAACTGACAAGTCAAATTGTAGCCCATATGCGTTTCTTGGCCAAGGCTGCCCAAAAGTCCCTTCCCCTCTTTCAAACTCTAAAGAAGGGAAACAACTTCGAGTGGATCCCAAAATGTGAAGTCGCATTCCAGGAACTAAAGGGAATATTGTCAACACCACCCATTCTAAGAAGACCAGACCCCGACAAGACACTCTATGTCTACCTCTCTGTCAATAACGAAGCGATTAGCTAGGTTCTGATAAGGGAGACAGATGAGGGCCATAGGCCAGTCTATTTTGTCAGCAAAGTCCTCTAGGGCCCCAAAGTTCATTACCAGAAAATTGAGAACATTAGTAGTCACTGCAAGGAGGCTGAAATGATACTTCCAATGCCACTCCATAGTGGTAAGGACAAACCAACCTATCAGGCAAGTACTGCACAAGGCAGATCTCGCAGGGAGAATGATTGCTTAGTCCGTAGAACTCTCCGAGTTCAGAATCGTCTACAAGCCAAGGCTAACCATCAAAGCCCAGGTACTGTCCAACTTCTTGATCTAACTCACATCGGACTCCCATAACACTAGAGTGCGTTCTTGGACCATCTATATCAATGGATCCTCGAATCCTAAAGGGAGTGGAACCAAAGTCATGTTGGAAAACGAAGCTAGACTTGTGCTGGAGCACTCTTTGAGATTTGAGTTCCCTACCTCTAACAACTAAGCTGAGTAAGAAGCGTGCATAGTAGGTATTACTATGGCAAAGGAAATGGGGGCTAGAGACGTGGTCCTATGCAGCGACTCACAACTAGCAATGTCCTAGATAAAGGGAGAGTATCAGGTCAGGAAACCTTTGTTGCGGAAATACTTAGCCAAGGTTAAAAAGTTGATGTAAGGTTTTAATAGCATCATGGTGGAGCACATCCCTAGGGATCAAAACTCTAGAACCGACATCTTGTTAAAACTTGCCAGCACTAAGAGTCCGAGCAACAACAGGTCTGTAATCTAGGACACTCTCTTCACTCCCAATATCACGAGTGATGAAGTCTTTTTGATAGAGGTTGAGGAATCATGGATGATGCCTATTTTAGTCTACCTCTATGACGACTCACTCCCCAAGGACAAAAAAAAGCCCAGAAAGTAATACGGACAGCGACTTGGTATACCACTTACGATAACCAGTTGTATCACTGAGGTTTCTGTTATCCCCTCCTCAAGTGCCTCAGCCCTAGGCAAGCAAAGTACGTCTTGGCAGAAATCCACAAAGGAAGCTCAGGCCACCACCTTGGCAAAAAATCCCAGCGAGGAAAGCGCTGAGATGAGGATATTATTAGCCCACTATGGAAGCTGATAGTATGGAGCATGTACAGAAAGGCAATAAATGTTAGGGCCACTCTAACATCTATGTTGCGCCACCTGAAGAGTTGCCAACAATGTCTGTCCCTTGGCTATTTTACCAGTGAGGAATGAACATCTTAGGCCCTTTTCCCCAAGCTCTTGGGCAAGTCAAGTACCTAGTAGTAGCCATTGATTATTTCACAAAATGGATTGAAGTAGAGTTGTTGTCCATAATCTCATCCGTGCGAATCTAGAAGTTCACTTACCTGAATATCATAAACAGAATCAAAGTCCCAAAATCAATTATTATAGACTACAAAACTCAATTCACCAACAAGAAATTTAAATATCTCTTGGGAGACCTTAAGATCTAGCAACATTTCACCTCGGTGGAACACCCAAAAACCAACTGGCAAGCCGAGGCTGACAACCGAGTCATATTGAGGGGGATAAAGAAAAGACTTGATGATGCTAAAGGAAACTGGGTGGAACAACTCGATCATGTCCTATGACTATATTGAATCACACCACACTCCTCCATAAGAGAAGCCCCCTTCAAGTTAGCTTATGGTTGGGAAGCCATGATCCCAGTGGAGATAGGAGAATCGAGTTGGAGGAAGCAAAGTTTTTTTGAAAAGACCAACCCGAACCTCATCCACCATGAACTTGACCTCCTGGAAGAACAACGCCGCATTGCCCATGTCCGAGAAGCAGCCCTAAAGCAGAAAATTCCAATGCGATATAATTCCAAAGTGATCTTGCGAAGGTTCAACCTTTGCGATCTCATACTACGCAGAGCAGACATCAGAGAGAAAAATGCAAGAGTGGGAAAACTATCACCTAACTAGGAAGGACCGTACGGAATTACACCCATAAGCAATAAAGGGGCATACACCCTGGAAACCCTTTCAGGCAAGCCAATTAAAAGTTTATAGAATGTAGACAAATTGAGAAAGCACTATAGTTGAATGCTTCGGTTATGTAAATTGCTCCCGATATCAATAAATCAGCTTTCTCCAAACTGCTATTCCATTTAAAGCTGGTACTTCGGTCACAACTTCAAGTCCACCAATACCCTGACACGCCATATCCCCCAAGGTCACCACGCCTTGGAGAGGTCCAAGGAATACAAGGTCTAAAAAGAATCAACTATTCTAATATCTACGTAAGACAGCCAAATTGGGGAGAGCCACTTGAACACCCTCCAAGGGCAAGCAACACAATCAAGGGTTTTAACCAGTGCCCATTTGAGCCGCACCTTAGCCATTGACTAATGTGGTTTGCAGTGGTTAAGGATAATTGATCGTAGCCCAAGACATTGGACTCCATGCGACAGGGTTATCGCATCTAGTCAAACGAACCCTACCACCAAGTTTCATATTCATCTTGGTTGGTGAAGTAAATGTTCATCCAATTAAATTAACCCTACCACCAAGGTCAAGTTTTGTATTCATCTTGGTTGGTAAAGTGAATGTTCATTCAATCAAATGAACCCTACCACCGAGGTCGAGTTTCGTAATTGTCCCAGTTATGTGAAGTGAATATTCATCCAAATAGATGAACCCTACCACCAAGGTCAAGTTTTGCATTCATCTAGGTTAGTGAAGTGAATGTTCATCCAATCAAACGAACCCTACCACCAAGGTTGAGTTTTGTATTCATCTCAGTTGGTGAAGCGAGTGTTCATCCAATGAAACGAATCCTACCTCCGAGGTCGAGTTTTATACTTACCTTAGTTTGGTGAAGTGAGCGTTCGTTATACAAGCATACATCGGGACTTGGCATTAGACCAATCTCAGAACTATGAAAACAACTTCACAAGATAGTGATAGTTTAACTATACAATATAATGAGAAGATGAATATTCAAAAAAGCAAGTCTTTATTCTCATTCCAAATGTCACCTAATTTACAAGGAACTTTACAAAAAGGACCTACAAAACTACTTCAAGACAAAGGCACCCACTCGAGGAAGCTAGAAAGGAGGCCAGACATTATGACGATGATGACCAAACACTAACCACAATCACCTCCATAGTTCTTCCAAAAACCAGCACCTATGCCTTTCCTCTCGGCTAACATGAGGAGAATGCTTCGCTCCAAGAGATTGTTCCACTCCAAGAGACCTCTGTACATCCAACTACACACTTGTGCACCCAAGACATGGCAGTCACCATGGAACATAGCCAGGGGAGTAGAGAAAGGACATAAGCGAAACCCTTCCATGCATATAGGAACTATAGCAGAAACTGCTAACCACTCCTGGTGAGCGCAAGAAGGTTGTACACTTTTGTGTACGCTGAGAGAGAAAGGCTCCTACAGCCTAGAGATGTGGTGACCGAGCCACGTAGAGCGGTTACTTGGTCCCCATCAAATCCTTACTCCTGGAGAGAAAGGCCTTCATCGGAGGAATATGTTGGGGAAAAAGAAACATGTTTAAGAATTTTGGAAAGAACAAGAAAATGGCTTCAGAAGGAGACATGACCCTCCGCACATATACAAGAGGCACGAAAAGGACCATTTTCTGGAAAAGAGCCACTTTCAAGCACGATCAATAGATGATAACCTCATCTCAAACATTTTTTATTTATAGAGGGAATGAGGCATTCTGATTGGCTCCCAAGAAAGTGAGGTGGTTGCACTTCCAAAGCCACATTTTAATGTTCTCCCCTTTGTGACTAGCCACGAGGGCAATGAGCAATTAGGAAGCTGTGTAGAACTGCTATTATTATTATCAAAGCACTTTAATTCCCTGTAAATACAAAGAAGTAGTTCCCAAGCTAGCGTAGTCTGTTACTAATCGTTGCCATTAATAGGGGTGGATACTTCACTGCTCTGCAGATACTCTATTTCAAAGTGGCCCATTATGACGATATAAAGCTCAAGCAATGCACTTCAACCACGTGTCGCATCGTTTCTACACAAAGGCAACCAAAAGAACAAGACTTAGAATGCACAAAACTGAAGCGACATGTGGCACCACGAAGGGACACGTAAGTCGAACACTTGACCTTCAGCAAAACTCTACGATGAAATAACACCCTGGATCTCGGCCTAAGATAGAATTGCAGCAGATCCCCTACAACATGGTGGCCTTGCTATTTTTTGTGAAAAAGAATGTGTGAAAGGAGATGAAATAAGTGAAATATCATGAGTCAAAGTCACGTATACCACTCATAAGCTTCATATACTTCACTGATAAATCTTGATTTGCTAAGAACACTTAGATTTAGCTAAATCAAGTTTTTCAACTTCCAACAACTTTAAAATAAATAATAAGATTCATTAAAATTATTATTTCACCAATATCTTAATTTTCCATATCTGCTGCTAATCTTTCGGGCATTATATGCACAACTTGTATGTCTAAAAATACAAAACTGTGATTATTCCCAAATTTTTACTACATCCTCTTACACCTATTTGTGACTTAAAAATAACTTCTCTTAACTTATTTCCTTTTACTTAGCTATTTATGTTACTATCTGAGTCATTTTAAGTTATTTTTCAACTTCAGGATTACAACTAAGTGTCTAAACTAGCTCTGCTTGTCACAAAAATAGACAGATATGTAAAACAAATATTTTGCTACCTTTGTAACCATAAACTAGTCTGACATGCTAAAATGAAGTTGTTACACCTAATTAAAAACTTAGTTAAATTATAGTGATCTATTTTAAATTTTAGAAATATAAATTATGTTAATATTCTTAAACTATAAAACTTATTTAAAAATTTAGTAAAGTTATAAAGATTTACAAACAAATAGGACCTTAATAAGAGATATGTTTTCAGGTTTAAAGTTTAAACAATATTGCAATGCACTAACCACTGATTAATTCGCGGCGTGAATCACCCAAAAGGATGAAATTCGCGGGATTGAACCTGCCAACCCCAGGAGGCACTTTTTCAAAACAGCGCTGTCTAAAACACTATTGAATGACCTCATCCACTTCATTGATCCACACACAGTCTCATCTCCCATCTGAATCTTACATTGAAATCAATCGACCGTCTGAAACTCCTCATCCAAACCCGTTACACGGATCGACCCAATGGCCCAACCCCACCTTCCCCACCTATACAGATCTTATTCACATCAAACTCCAAAATACCCATACTTCTCATCTCCAGCTTCAAACATAACAGCTCAAAGGTAAATATATTTTTCCCATTGTAATAATTCATTTCAAAATTTCTCCATTTTTTTTCCGTTGCTGAAAATCTGCTATGTGTGAATGTAGATTGCGATTGGTTTGAATCGAGCTCTTAAAGCAACAACATGTCTAGGCATGGAAAGGGAGGAAAGGGATTAGAAAAAGGAGGAGTGAAACGTTACTGTAAGGTGTTGCGTGATAACATTTAGGGAATCATGAATCAACGATTCGGCGTCTGGCTCGCAGGGGTGGCATAAAATTTAAGAATCCTCTTCCTCCAAGCCCACCAAAATTATTACCTTCTTTGCTATTGAACCTTCTTGGCCAATGGCTCTATGACTGAGCCATATTTGCTTATGCAACATTAGCTTGTAATAACCCTGAATCAACTTTTCTATGCTTTTCCAATCTTTCTTCTAGAGCCATTATTATTGCCTCAATTTCTTCAGCTGAGTAAAGATAAGTTCTTGACATAATGGTAGTAACGAAAGGGTCATATTCTTCTGGCAACTCATCTAACACAGATTCAATGTGATCTGTTGTACTTATAGGAGATCTAATTGCTGCTAAGCAATCAATAATCTTCTTGATCTACAGAAGATAGGAATTGATCTTTGTGTTTTTCTTGATACTCCTCAATTGGGTTTTCAGCTACTTGACCTTTGTTCTCGCTTGAGAAGCAAAGAATGCTTCAATCTTTTTCCAGATGGAAATGTAATTTAGAGACAGACTATGTTCGTCTCTCCTTTATTTTGGAAAAATTATTGGTAACCAGATTTGGATTGTTTAGAGACAGATATTTTAACATCAGAGACGAAAAAATGTTGTCTCTAGTTTAATTACTATTATATTTAAAAAAAAATTGACGAATTTCATCTCTAATTAAATATGGAAGTTTTAGTTAGAGACGACAAAAATCTATATCTAATTGTCTAATTAGAGACAAAAATAAAATTGTCCATCTCTAAATAATCAGCGATGCCACTTTTGCCGACAGATTTATTTTCGTCTCTAATTCCGTCTCTAAATATTTAAAGATAGAATTTTAACGTTTTAGGGACGGATTTTGTCCATCTCTAAATTTGATTTTTCTAGTAATTGGAAGAAGAAGAAGAGATAAGTAAGTAAACCCCTACTTGGTCTCCTAGCCACAATGAAGGACAAGAAAATAGAGGAGAAAGTGCACCAAATCCTTCCTAGTTGAGCTCTAAATGGAGAGGAAAAGATGAGTAATCAACTTGATTCTTGATGCTCTTAGGATTGGATGCTCCTAAGCGAACATGCAAGCTCCCCATTGCTGCTGCCCTGTGCTAGTCTTAGTGAGGATGAGAGAAAATGAGAATGAGATGTGTGTTTTTGGGGGAGGGGACACAGTCTCAGGAGGAAGGAGGCAGTTAAGAACTCAACTCCTAAGTTTTAGCCATGCATTGGCTATTCTAGGTGCTTTAGTGACATTAAATCCAATTTGATCTCAAAACTTATGTTTTTAATCTCAAATTATGTTTTAAGAGCTCATAGTAGACCACTTAAAATTTTAGTCTAAGTCTATGGATTAAAATTAGGTTCTAATCCTTATCTATGTGTTGTTAACTTTGTGCTCAAGTAACCTGTATGCATGAATTCCTATAGGTTTAAGTCTAATCAAGTTCAATTTATTTCTTTCTATTTTGACACTTTGCATGAATTCCAATTGGTCAAGAACTAATCATTACTTGACTTTAACTTATTTTTATTTTAGTCCTATAAAACCATCTTAATTTATTCTAATGCATTTTATTAAGTCCAAATTAATTTCTAGGTTCATTTCTATCATACAAATTTAATTCTTAATTTTTAGAATTATTTCTGTAGTTGTTTCCTATTTATTCTTATTTCTGTGCTACTTTTAAGCAATTAAAATCACAAAAAATTAGGAAAAATATCAAGCAATATTATTTCTCTCTCAACAAATTACCATAATTTTATTTATTTATTTCTAGCCTAATTATAAATTCCAGCTATTTTTCTAACTCATTTGGATTTTCTTTGCTAATTTCGAGTTAATTCCGCTGAACTAACCTACACGCTAAGCATTTTTTGCATATTTTTGCAACAAAATCACAAAATAAAAATTAATCAAATTATTGCCTATAAATTTTAACATTTATTTAAATAAATTAAGACGAGAATGTTACAGAAGTAGCGAGTAATTTTCAGGTGGATACGATTTATCATAAACATTCAAATTATTATTTGACATGTATAAGGTAATGGAGATCATCATAAAATTATATTAATCATTAACAATACTTTTACACGTGTCACATAATGATTTGAATGCCTAAATAATGACGTGATAAACTATACCTACCTAAGAATTTATCCAGAAGTAGGTATCCTTAAAATCTTTTTACGACTAATCGTACAACTCAAAGCACTATCGACCCAGGTGCAGTTTAATTGAGATCCATCCCTAGTTCTCCCCCACCCCATTGGCTTCAACACCGAACACAATAAAAAAAACACCTTCAACAATACCAGCAGCGTGAAATGCCAACATACCATCTCGGAGCAACCGATGAACACCTAATTACTAGGATGAACTTGAGAAGGGGAAGCCTTTATCGAGATGAAGACCTAGGTTTGAAAAAGAGATAAAGGAATTTGAATCCCCAACCTATAGATTTGATCATTGATCCCGCAAGGCCAACACACAAACTAGTCCTTGTGCGGCCTTTCCGGCATTAAGTGCATATACTCTCAAAGCTCTGCTGCTTTTCCGACTTGGGAAAAATGAGACCAAATTCCCAATGGCTCGCAATGAACCCACGAGTAGAACTACTCATCGAGAGGAGGAGGAAAATATTCAGCGAGTGTTGTTGCTGCCTTCTGTTTTCCCATCTAGCGACTATCGATCTTGGAGTATAACTTACAAAGGTTGAGCTGCTATTAGAATCACAACTTATTGACCTAATTCCTCTATGAGAATTTCCACCTTGCAATGGAGCTCGGTGAGAGTTCTCAGCCTCTGCACCCCACTAGCCTTATCATTAATAGAGGCCCTTCTCTGCGCACAGCATGGTAGAGGAGGAAGCATCTCCAACAATTCGAAAGAAGCACCCTCACCATTAATCGCTAACTCCCTAACCTTCACCATTTGACAAAAAAGAAAAGGAGATTATAGGGACTACTTGTGAAGGACGAAGGATGAAACCACTATAAACTGGGAACGGAGCACTTGAAAACCTCTAAAAGGTAGAAAACACCACTGGAATTGTCTGTGAACAGCCGGAGCACTCTGAAAAACTCTCTGAGAACATTAAGAGTAAATTCAAATTAAGCACTTTCTACTTTCATTTTCATATGTAAGATTCTCACTTTCTACTTTCTCAAATAAGCATTTTTTAAATTAAGAGTACATTTATTATATGTAATGATGATTCTAACATTTCCTTTATTATGCCAAAATAGTCATTCTTCAATTTGGCATATAAAATGACACAAATGATGATTTCACTTCAGACTTCAATTTCATCTAGATGGGAGTTCCTCCTAGTAAGGGTGCTTGTAGGTTAGGTAACGCTGGATTTGACTTGGCACAAACCAAACCTACAAAGTTGACCATGCCTTAAATTAGGACCTAGTGCCAACCTTAGACCTCAACAAGCTTGACTTACTATCACTGGAAATAGGTGAGGCAGCCTATTAAGGGCTTCAGGCCTATCCTATTTTTAACCTATATAAACCTAGTCTATTTTGTTAGTAAACAAGTATGGTTTAGACTTTTTGAAATTCCATTTTAACAATGTGGGTTAAGGTTTAGGCTTTTGAAAAAGCCTATTTAACTTACTAAGTTAGTCTATTTCTTTAATATTTATATATATAATTAAAAATTTATAATACTTACATAATTTACTAATTATATATTAGTATAATAGATTTATTTATATAAAATATAATAATTTTGTCAAAGATTATACTTATTGAAAAAATTAAAAAGTTTAAGTTCCTTAACTTATATGAAAGCTTTTATGTAATGTAAATCTTTAAACAGGTTTTTAAGTTAGGTCAAGCTTCTATGTTTTCATAAACAGGTCAAGTCGAATCCAAAAAAAAAGCAAACTAGGCTTAGGCTGACACATTACAAAACAGTCTTATGCTTATTTAGATAAAATCTAGTCTAGTCTAACCTATTTCTATCCCTAGTCAAAGTAGGCATGCTACATGTTTGAATTAAAATTAAGTTGGGCTAAGATCAAGCCGAGTCATCGAGCCTACCAAAAAAATTAAGAAAATTAAAAATAAATAATGAAAAATTACAAATAGCCAAAGAAATAATGAAATAAGCAAAATGGCAAGACCTTCGTTTTTAGCTCAATAATTAAAAGAATGGTAAAATGCATTTTATCCCCTAATTTGTTATTTTTATTGCACTTTCCACCTTGTTTTAATAAAATTAGGCTTATTGCACGCTAATTTTATATTATTCATTGCAATCTTCCCTTATATGGTTACTTAAAATTAATTTATTTAAATAGTCAAAATTGTCCTTTTCTTTCTTCTTCTCTTCCGGTAAGCATCAGCATCCTTAATTACTATGAAGCCTGTCAATGAAGGTGGTCCCCAAATAAGATCTTTTGGATCATTCTTTAACAACAAAAGGTTTCATCACCATGACTATAAACATTAACCAAAGATAAAACCAAAGCATATCATAAAAATAACATGTTTTCTCATCTAGATTTGCAAAATGAGATTGATTAACCTCCTTGGGTCCAAAATTTAGTAGTATAGAAGATACAAAAGAGTCAAAGGAAGACAAGAAGTAACAAAGAGAAAGTAGCAATATTTGTAAATTACAGGGGGAGGCTGATGCTAAATCTACTTGGGTTGTCGATCTTTTTGTGTCTTCCATATATCCTGTTTGAATTCCACCTAGTTGTTCCTAATCCTGTTTCATATTTAGCTCCGCATTGGGTAATTTTAGCAATTAGAATGATTAGTACATACAAATCATATTCCACAAGATTTAGAGAAATTAAAGATATCTAAATGAAAGAAAAGGAAAAAGCAAATTTAGATGGTTATGACGACATGAGCGAGATATACTCCTTCTACTTCTGGACTTGAGATGGAATTACCCTGCATATGATTAAAATATTATTTAATTAGTAAAAAAAAAAAAGATGGTTGTTCTAATTCATATGTGCACAGATATTGTATTTCTTGTACAATATGCACATACTAGAACAAGAAAAGGTTTCTACTTGAATTCTAAAAGATGTTGTTGTTATCATGGTTCTAAATTAGAGCAGGGTCGCGGTGGTGGTTGCTGCGATTGTTGGCATTACGGTTACTATGATGCAAATTGCGACCATTGCGGCATGATTTTTTTTTTTTTTTTGTGTTTGCAAAGGTTAAAGGTGAGTGTTGCTGTTGCAAACACATTGCGATTCCAAGGCGGTCACATTGTGGTTCTGATGTGGTTTTTTCATGTGATTTCGTATCACGTCACAATTGCGAGGTGATGTGATTGCAGTTATTGTCATAACTGCAATATTACAACCGCTTTAGGTGAAGTGGTCCACAATTTAGAACCATGACTAATATATTTCAATCGATGCTTAATCTCCATGTTACTAGGATGGGAAAAGAAAAGAAAAACAATTTTGACAATTTATGTTAATTAATTTTAAATAAAATAAAATTTTATTATATAACAAAAGATTGCAATAGATAATGTAAAATTAAGGTGTAATGTGTAACACCCTAAACTTTTGGGTGAATTACCATTGTGTCCTGAATGTACTGTTTAATGTTTTTCAACTTTAGGATAAATGATCGCTGTGTCCTTTTTGTACTGTTTGTTATTTTTCTGTATGAATTACTGTTTTATATTACTGTCTGTTATTTTATTTAGACTTTTTGTGTGATTTGCTTTGGGACAGGAAAATAATATTTTTCGGGCCGAAAAAATCTTAATTTAATTATTCAGATCTGGGGGATCTTACTAAACCCAATTCTGAATGATACGGTTAGTAATCTTTTAATTTTTAGGATTTAACTGTAAAATAAAATAATTTTATATTATTATAATGTTATTTTATTAGTCAGTACAAATAAGCGGTAATAGACCCGAAATATTTTGTGGGACCCACGTTTAGTAAAAACTTAATAGGATTGGTAGCTTAATTAAGCATCATTAGTGGTGAAACATTCAAGAGCATGTGACAAGGCTTAATTAGTGACAAGGCTTAATGACAAGGATTAGTGACTAGGCTTAGGTTAACCAATGAGAGCTAAGCTTGGTGATCAAGTTTTAATCCTCACCATTGATCATTCCTAAGGCTTGGATGGAGCCAACCAAGTGGACACCTCCTTGCCATTGAAGTCCACGGCCATGCACCACTTTGGAGGGTAATTATCACTTGATTTTCTAATACTTTCTCTCTTCTCTCTCTTCCAAAAATACCAAACTCCATTGTTGTCTTCTTGAAGGTCCATTCGGCCAAGCATCCATTCTTACCATCCATCCACCTAAAATTTTATCCAACTAACTTTTCTAAACCTAAACACAATTCTAAGAACATCTCTAGTTGAGAGTTCTTGCAAAATCCTTCATCTTGAGCTTGAAAACCTACTTGGGAGATTTTACCTAGAAGGTGAAATTTCTTGTTTTTCATTTCTAAATTCTTTTTCAAAGTTCTAAGCCTTGATTGATCCATGGTTTAAGCTTTCTTTCATGTTATAACTTGTAGAATTTTGTTTAAGATTGGTAGGTGTCTTGGAGGGTGAAAACCGAAACCCTAGAAAGGAGTGAAAGAGTATTTGTCTTCATTTAAGGTAAGAGGAAGACTTTAATCTTATCATCCTTGGGTGGTGGTAAGAAGATGAAAATTGTTTGTGATTGTAGAATCCATAAGGATTCATTTGTGTGTTTGTTATTAGCTTTTCTATTAGTGATTTGTATTAATTTGCATGTCTACAAGCTTTGAAATATTGTATGTGTTAGTAGATGCATGTGTAAATATTAGGATGTGAACAACATGTCAAGGATTGTATGAGTGTTCCAAAGAACACATCATCAAGGCTCACGGCCTCAACCAAAAAGGAGAACCAAAATGTTCTTATCAATTTTCTAATATTGTGATTTAATTAACCTAGGAAAATTAACAAGATGCAAAATTGTTTAGAGCAAGAAAAATGAATGTAGAGATCAAATGGCAATTTTAAGTATTTCAGCCAACATGTCAAAGCCAAGGATTTATAGTTTCTAAAATTATTTTCAAACCATTTTCAATCAAAAAGAAGCAATATATATTAAAAGAAATTTTTCTACAATGAGTTTTGAAGAAATTAATTAATTAGAATTAAATTTAACAAGTTAAAACTAATGATTTTACTGTTAGAAGAAAATACAGTAGCTTTTGAAAATTTTTAACATATAGCTCATATTATATTTTGAAGCATGTTAATGATTTTCAAAAAGTTAAATTATATGGTTAAAAATTAAGTAAAAGGAATTTTTACAGAAAAGTTAGGAAACCATTATTATAAATTTCTAAACAAAATACTGTCAATTTTTAGTTAAAACGGACAAATAAGATAGAAAAGATGTCTAAAAGACAGTATACGGTATGAAAAATATTCTACGTAGTTTAAACGTACTAAATATTATTTCTGTTTATTTAAACAGTAATTTTTAAGGAATTCGGACAAGAAAATAATTTAAAAATCTTACGCGATTGAGAAAACGTGTTAAAAATTCTACGCGATTTTAAAAACAGTAAAATATATTTACGCGATTTAAAAACATTTGTAAAAATGACGGAATTGTGAAAACGCGATAAAATTTCTACGCGATTGACGAAAACAGTGAATTTTTACTGTCGGGCTAAGTGGTGAACCCGGACAGGTTGTGAAACAGTATTTGTCTGGTGGGACTTACTGTATTTATTTCTGCCATGAGGGCATGAGTTTTTGCCATTGAGGGCATTTGCATAAATACGCATATTTGTACCATTGAGGGTATTCTGGTAATTTTTCTATCATGCATTGAGTTAATGCCAATTTTTGGTGGATTGATTGATGAGGTGAATCACATCGTGTTGTCAATGCGATAAACGTAGTGTGGTTCATTTTCTTTATGGACTTGGAGACGTTAGTGTGCGGTATCCCATATGTGGACAGTTGGTCGCTCCTCTGGGCCTTGGTAACTAGCAACACACTAATGGGCTCAACACACATTATATTTAATCGAGATCTTGTAAAGTCTAATAGTACATTGCCTGTAGTGACACGACGTTAGACAGTGTGCTATACCACGCCTTGTGACTGTGGGCTATAGACGCAACGTGAGACCGCAGAATAGTTTGGTTGGGCAGCCGTGGTACTAATAGATTTTACGGGTCATTCTCTTTGATGTCTGTATGTGGTTAGCTCCATGGAGTAGGATTGTGTCATATTGCATATGTATCTGTGTTGTATATCAGTATATTTTTATCTGTGATATCATATATATTTAATTCATATATTATATCTGGGATATGTCGTATTTATGTTTATGTTGCTATGGCATTCTATATTGTATGAACTGTTTTATCTGCTGTATTATCATTTTCTTATTTACCATGTTTGTGATGATTTAGATTGTCTTACCTCTTTCTTGTATGTGTTATCTGTATGTTTTAAATTATATGATAAAGAGTTTGAGGAAGAGGAACAGCCTCTTGAGTGTGAATATCCAGAGGAGGAGGAAGAGCAGCAAGCCGAAGATCAGTTCTACGAGCAAGAACCATCCGATCATCCATATCCATTGGATTGATTGTGTGGATATGACGCTACCAGGTTTCTTTGGATTTGTGCAACTTGAGTTTCATGGAGGCTCTGAAGCCTGGCGTCTGCGGGAGGATCGTGATTCGGTGACGTACGTAGGGCGTCTGACTGTGACCATACGTACGGAGTTTGATGGAGTGCCGATCTTTTCTACTTTGTTGTTTTTACATATGGAGTTGCCGCTATCTCTTAGGCGCCATTGGGGCGGTATGTTTGATGCGCCTAGCGAGATTAGCAGCGTATCGGCTGCACGGACCCGTGTCCGTAGAGGTTCGAGGCATCCTGGATATCTATCACCTGAAGTTTCATCTGAGAGTGATCCTTCAGAGGGTTAGATATTTATGATGTGTACTTGGGCGCGTCTGCGTTTGTATATATTTGACATTTTACTGTTTTGTTTACTGTTTTAGTTTAAATATGGATAGTTGTAAATTATTTGTATAACTTATAACTAGAACCACATGTATATTATGTGTGGTGTTGGTTTATTTATTTTGTGTTTCCATGTTATTTTATTTAATACTATTCTGTTTAACAAGAAGAATTTTTACAACCACAATATTATGTTACAAATGTTTTATAACTTGGGTAGATTTTATTTATCTTTCTATTATTTTATTTATAAATGTGACATCCCCACAAGGGTGTTACATAATGTGCCTAATTTTATAAATTGGGGTGGAAAGTGCAATGAGAGTAATAAATTAGGATGAAAAATAACCCTTAAAAGAATTTATCTTTAAAGGGAGAAAGGAAAACCAAAACATAGAAGCATATGCCATATTCAAAGAAATTAATTATAATAACAGTAAAATGAAAGAGGAAAAAAAATTAAAAGCACTGTAAACATGTACTCCCATACGGATTGGAACCAAAAAGTAAATGAGCAAAACGTCCTAAAGAAATGGCAATGTTGATATTGCCTTATGATAGAATAACTTAATAATATAATATAAACATTTAAAATATATAAAAAAGACATATATATTATACATATCGGACCAGGCCAGGTGATCAGAGAAGTAACCTGAGCCTAAACCCAACCCAAAGCAAGACTCGGTTAATTAGACTTAGTCATTAATAAACACAATTTTTATATATTAGTTAACTCTTATATTTGGTCTCTTAGGCCTCTTATGTACTAAATTAATTTTAGTCTTGGTCACATTTTATAAGTTTGAGTTCAAATTGGACTTAATTGTATTTTTCAGTATTATTGGGAATTTTACACTGTTTCTGTTTTTTGGGCATAACTAAAGTTCTAAACATCCCAAAGTTATGAATTTTACTTTGTACGAAAGATGAGAGAAAGCTCTACAACTTTGATGATAACTTGAATGCTAAATCGAATGTCTAGTGGGTCAAATTAGGCCTAGAAGTCAGAACAGAGATGTTATTGTTGGAACCTAGATAATATGCAGAGATTGGGTCATAAGTTGGGTTGTAGGAGTCATATAGAGCTAAGACTAGTGCCAATAGAAATCTGAGACACAAATCTTCAACTCTTATGAAGACTACTTATCAAAATTGTAATGTCTTGATGGTGTTCTCATCCTTTGAAGTCAATTGATGGGTCTAGAGAGTTGTTAAGAATATTCTGGAAATAATTATCTCATCCGAAGCTTAAATTAGGCAAATTAGGTGTCCAATTAAATCTAAGAGGAAGAGGATTAACATTAAGGGAAAACTTAGATTTTTAATTTTAAAAACAGTTATTTAAGCAGTAGCAACAACCACAAACCAAAACCCTAATTTTCTCTTAGCCATTTTTGTTTGCACTTTCCCTCCTCATCTCTCTTTTTCTCTTTTCTCTCTAGGTTTTTTTATTTTCTATTTCTCTTCCCTTCCATCCATGGAGCTCTAGACCCTTTTTAATCAATCCTAGAGATTGACAATCTTAATGTTTAATTCTAAGACTTTGTTTTGATTATTTTACATTTAATTGTTAATCAAGTTTCTCTTTTATCTCTTTTGATTTTGTTAAATCTGGATTGAAATGCTTAATTTGATTTGGATGTTGATGTGATAATTGCATAATTATCACGTGTTTAATGAGGATTACAGAGACTAAACAATGCATCAAAGGTGTTTGATGGATTGTTAAGCTTCGTTGAATTCTGGGATTTAGTTAATTTAGGATTAGATGGGGACTTAATTCTTTTGATCTTGATTAATTAAATTCTAAATGCTTATCTAGCAAAGAACTCATGGATCATCGTAAGGCTTCTTGATGTGATCTAAGACCAAGAATCTAATTAGCAATTGAATGGATTCCTAGTGATCAATGATGAATTAAATTCAAGATTAGTTGATTTCCTTAAATTGGTTGTTTATTTAATTCTGTTTATAGTTTTTAATTGCTTTTGTTTAATTAATTCTATAACTTTTTTCCCACTTTGTTAACTTCTTAATCTGATTGCTTAATTAGAGTAATCCAAGAGCTCAACCCGATTGTACATTATACTACAAGTAATTTAATGAATCGATTTACAAATTGATATAATTTGATAGTCTCAGCAACTATCAGTCATAACCCATTTTCTTGATGAAGTCAAGTCTAACCCTAACCAAAATAACTCAGGCCAAATTGACTTTCACTACAAGAAAAATGTGTATTATTGGCGGCCTTTTCTTGCGAATTTTAATCTGACGGTAATTATTTGGTTTTTGACTACCCTATCTGCCATTAAGTAAAAATAATAATAATAATTTTTTTAGTGGAGATGTTACTTTCTGGTGGCCTGATTAGCCAAAAAATAATAGAATTAAAGAAAAATAAATAAATTTCTATAATTAAATACTTTGTGGTAGCTTTATTCACCAGAAACTTTACGGAAAAACAAATAAACAAATAACAAAGAAAATTTTTTAAATAAATAAAAAATTATTAATGTCATCGTAGATTAGTTTGTCGTAAACTATAGTTTCTAGAAATTTTTAAAGAAAATAATAAAAACAAATTAAAGAAAATTTTCAAAACACATAAAATTTTATTAATTTCTAGTAGATTGGCCACCATAAATAACTTTAAGTTGAACAATGAATGTCATCCATGCCTTTTTCCGATGAATTATAGAATGGAAATTCAAAAAAAAAATCCAATGAAAGATATTTTCGTTAGATTTGGTAGACGGAAACTCTAAGATATGTGATATGAATGTCCTTCCCCTCTCTCATTTCTTCCCCATCGTCCCTATTCCCTTACTCTATTTCCTTTCTCTTCTCCTCTCGTTGTCGCCGACCTCTTTTTCCCTTCTCCTCTCTCACATTACCTCCTCCTTATCATCAATCGTTGACACCTACTGCTACAAAGTCGCTGCCCTCATCGCGCCGCCTGTCGCTGTCACCAGTTCACATGCACACTTTCTTTCCTTTTTGTTTTTTTTTCTTTTTGAACTCATTAACTGCATTTTTCACAATTCCATTTTTTGTAGTTTGTATGTACTTTGCATTTTGCATCTTGAGATTGTAGGGTGTCAAATACAAAATAACGTTTTAACCAAATGATAATGAGGAATTTGAGGGAAAATATGATGGATAACACGAGTGCCAATGTCATGGTGAATGTCATTAACCCAACCATAGTCACAATCCATGGTTGTAAGACCACCCCTCAAATAATCACATTCTTGTACATAGACAAGTAACATACTAACATGTATAGAGTAAGTTCCGAGTTCCTACATACTTTTTGAGGGATGGCAAAATTGCATATAAATATGTTCTTTGTGTTTTATACTATCTTAATAATATAATATATTCCAATTGGGGTCCCTTTATTTTAAATAAGCATGCAACAAATTCAACTATAAAGTCATTGAATATAGGGAAAGGTTTGGACTTTGGTGGAGAATGGTCATGAATTTGAGTTTATATTAATTTAAGTGTAGATCTAACTTTGTTTACCAAAAACAACATACTTGAGCTCCTTTGGCCTCAATTTCATTTGCAACCTGTAATAAGACATTAAAGAGATTTGAAGGAACAAGAATCATCTAGTTATGTTACCTTGTCAAGGTTCCAAGTTAGTTTCTATTTGTAACCATAGTGATGCAAGTATATGACGAAGTCCAACAACATGATGAAGATCTATACACGTTTAAATAAGTGAATAACTATTGGACATGTGTTAACTAATTAACTTAAAAGAGAATGTTAGTATAAGATTACTCAATAGGAAACTCCATAGAGATTGAGCATTAAAAATGGACCCATTATGAAGGACAGATAGAGAAGCATAGAAAACATGATAACCCAACACAGGGTTGAAGTTAGCATATCTTTTCTTTCACTAAGGGAGAACAAGTTGTTGTAGTGATCGAAGTGAGAGCCTTCCTTTCCTAGGTGATGCACTAGACACCAATAAATAATAATAATAATCAAATTTGTCTCATAGTTTGGAAGATATGAATTTGTAGAGATTGAGTGTTTTGATGTTATTCTTGACCAATTGATGAGCTTTGTCTTTATTGATTACAAGATTTACTACCACCATTCCTTCTCCACCACTCTCGCTATCTCATTGCGTCCTTCATCCTAGCCTAGGTGCAAAACATTTGAAATTTGTAATATAGTAATGTGTATGATTTGTTTTTATGTTAGTTAGGGTTAACATCAAATTTGCAGAAATTATTGACTTAACTGAAATTGACAAATTTTAAAAGTTGCAGTGAATTTGCAATGATTTCTATAGAAACTTGAGTGAATTATTATAATTTTTAGTATTAGATAATGAGTTTAATGATTTTTGAATTAGACTAAGTCATAATTTACATTTATTGTCATCATTATGACATTTTATCTTACACTTGACTTAGTTATTGAAAAGTTTAAATTGAATGTTGTATGTTATGGTTTAGGTCTTTATGGGTTGGGTTAAATTAGATTTGTGTTTATTAATTACAAAAGATGGATATCTCTGAAAACCATCGATGGATGTATAATAAGCTTCTTCTTGGTATGAATGGTTATATACAAGAATTTTTAGATGTAGTTGAAGAATTTGTTAATTTAACATGTCGGTCTTCACAATATGAAACTAAGGGAACAATTAGGTATCCATATTTGAAATGTTGTAGTGGAAACCTAATAGATCCTAACATGGTTAGGTTACATTTGTATAAGAAAGTGTGAATGCATATGTCTTGAAGCATGTCAATTGGTTTTTTATGATAACAAATCCAAAGATGAAGATCAAATGCAAAAGAGAAAACCAAGATCAAAGAAAGAAATCAAGAGGTTTAGACATAGGCCTTAGAACATCAATGTTAAATGCTCTCAAGATATCTCAAATGATTTTTCAAAGATGTTTTAATCAAAATGCTTTTCAAAGTTCACGTCTCTAAAAAGATGATATCTTTAATCTTGGATCATGCCAAACAAAGTTCAATATTGTTCAAATCCATGTTTTCTAAAGTTAGGAATAACATGAATCCTCTTTCAGGCTTGAAAAATGTGTTTAAAGTGTAATGTAATAGATTACACATGTGTGGTGATCGATTACAAGCTAAACAGAAGCCTTGTAATCGATTACATCAATATTGTAATTGATTACCATCAAGTCAGAGGGCATGTAATCGATTACACACAAGCTGATAATCGATTACCATCTGCCCAGAAAGGCAAGAACACGTTCAGACAGCCATGTAATCGATTGCATCAATATTGTAATCGATTACCATAAAGTCAAAGGGCATGTAATCGATTATATAAGTCTTGTAATCGATTACCACAATCCTAGAAAGCCAAGAACACGTTCTAACTGTAATGTAATCGATTACCAGAAACGTGTAATCGATTACCAGTGTTTTGGCATGCCCAACGACTATATTAGGTACATTAAATGCTTGGCTTTAATCATCCCAATGGCTCCTTAACTGCATATCTCTTTAGATACAGATGTTGGGGCATCATTAATGAGACTTCTTGAACCTGAAACATCTTAGTAACACATCAAAACGAGAATCAATCTTTGAATCCACATCTTGCTCTGTTTTGTAAAAAACTTGAGACATCTTTTGAGAGCATTCTAAGAGCTTCAATTTGTATCATTTACTCTAGTGAGAGTTTCATTCAAATTGTAAAGGGTGAGGCATCCCTTTGTTTGAAAAGGCTCAAGCTCAAGGGTGAGGCATCCTAAGAAGTTGAGTGCTTAAGTTTGTAAAGGTTGTCAAGTACCTATTGAAGCTTGAAGATATAATGGAAAATCTTGAGTTGTTGCTTGAGGACTGCACGTAGGTCACAAGTGGATTGGTGGTCGAACCAGGATAAACTATTGTGTTTGATTCTCTAAACCTTTCTCTTTACATTTGTGCATTGCTTATAGTCCTACTTGTTTACCTCCCTCTTGGTTATTTATTGAGCAATATCTACCATTCTTATTAATTCATTCATTTTAAATAGTCAATAGCTTTAACGAAATCCAATAGTCAAGTGTTTTATGAAAGAATTGCGAACTTGTTTTATAAACTCAATTCACCCCCCTTCTTGAGTATTGAAGCCACTTGGTAACAAGTGGTATCAGAGCTAAACTCTTGTATAAAGAGTTTAGCTGCTTCAAGAGTAAATATGGCTTTAAATGATTTTTCTAATGGAGATTCTTCTATAAATAGACCTCTTTTTTTCAATGGGCATGGTTATGCATATTGGAAAGAAATGATGAAGATTTTTATTGAAGCTATTGATATTGATGTGTGGGATGCTGTTGAAAATGGTTCTTTTGTCCCCATACGTCTAGTTGATGGTGTTAGAACAAATACACCAAGAAATAAATGGACCGATGATAACAAGAAAAATGTTCAATACAACTTGAGAGCCAAGAATATCAGTACTATTTCTTTAGGATATGATAAATTCTTTAGGGTGTCAAATTGTAAGACCGCTCAAGAAATATGGGATATATTGCAAGTAACCCATGAAGGTACAAGTGAGATAAAAAGATCTAGAATAAATACACTCACCCATGAATATGAATTATTTAGAATGAATCAAAGGAAAAGTATTCAAGACATGTAAAAATGATTCACTCATATAGTTAATCATCTTGCTTCATTGGAAAAAACTTTTGCCAATGAAGATCTTATTAACAAAGTTTTGAGATGCTTGAGCAGGAGTTGACAACCCAAAGTGACGGTCATATCGGAGTCAAGAAATCTTGCCATAATGACCTTGGCCACCCTCTTTGAAAAGCTTCAAGAGCATGAGTTGGAGCTAAATCGACTAAATCAAAATAAGGAGCAAGATAAGAAGAAAAAGGGGATTGCTCTCAAAGCCATTTCTTCCTCAATTGAATATGAAGATGAAGATGATGGAAATGATATTGACAATATTGAGATGAATAAATAAAATTTCAGTCTCTTTGTGAAGAAACTTGGAAGGTTTCTTAAGAAAGGAAATCAAAGAAGACCTCATTTTCCTCCTAAGAAGTCATATCAAAAGGGAGAAGGAACTTCATCCACTCTAACTTGCTGTGAATGTGGAAAACTGGGGCACATGAAGATGGAACGTCTAGTTTATCAAAAGAAGATGGAGAAATTTGAAAAGAAGCCTTTCAAGGAAAGAAAAGGAAGGACAGCATGCATTGCATGGGAAGATAACGATATGGGTTCCACCGATGATTCGGAGGATGAAGAAGCTCATCATTGCCTAATAGCAAATGGAGAAGAAGAAGAAGAAGAAGAAAGTGAAACTAAGGTAATCTCATCTAGTCTTGAACTCTCTCCTTCATATAGTGAATTGCAAGAGGCATTTCAAGAATTGCATGATGAATCCATGAGGCTCACTAAAATGGTTTTAACTTCCAATAAAACAATCTCCTTAATGACAAACAAAATTTCTATTTTAACCAAGGAGATTGAAGAACTTAAAGTTGAAAATGAGACTCTTGGACTTATTGATGCTAACTCATCATGCATGATTTGTTCTTCACATGATAATGCACTCACACCCTTAACTTGTTCTTCATGTAAAGCACTTGAAAATGAAATGGAGGACTTGAAAATACTCTTACAAAATTTACATTGGGAAGGGATAATTTGAATATGTTACTAGGGAAACAAAGGTACATTTTTGAAAAAGCCGGTTTGGGATATAATCCAAATAACCATAAAAAATCTTACAATAATTTCTTTGTTCCATCTAGAAGATCAAGTACCCCCTTTATCAAATGCTTTCATTGTGGAAAGAAAGGACATAGTGCATCTATATGTAATGCTAGAAAGAAAAGAAACACCAAAGTAGGAATTAAAATGGTTTGGGTTCCTAAGGGCATCGTGCCTATTTCTAACACACAAAGACCCAAGACAATTTAGGGACCAAATGTTAAAACTTGAATGTGTGTTGTAGGTGTGCTTGAAGTCCAAAAGCTCAAGTTGGTATCTTAATAGTGGATACTCTAAGCACATGACCGGTGATGACTCTAAATTTTCCTTTATTGTACCCAAGAAGAGTGGTCATGTGACTTATGGTGACAATAATAAATGAAAGATTCTTGGAGTTAGTAAAGTTAGTAAGATCCCTTCCTCATCCATTGATAATGTTTTACTTGTTGAAAGACTCAAACATAACTTGCTTAACATTAGTCAATTGTGTGATAAGGGGAATAGAGTAATATTTGATTCAAATTGCTGCATAATTGAAGGTAAGGATGATAAGCATGTTAAGTTTGTTGTTCATAGGGTCAATAACATATATATGATTAGCCTTGATGACATTTCCTTAAATGATGCTAAATGCTTTATGACTAAAGAAAATGATTCTTGGTTATGTCATAGAAGAACTGCTTACATTCACATGGATCACTTAAACAAATTAGTTTCTAAAGAACTGGTAATTGGTCTTCCAAAGCTTAAATTTGAAAAAAACAAACTTTGTGATGCATGTCAAAAGGGAAAACAAGTAAAGGTCTCTTTTAAAGCTAAAAATGTAATTTCAACTTCTAGACCTCTACAACTTTTGCACATGGATCTTTTTGGTCTTTCTAGAATTATGAGCTTTGGTGGAAATTACTATGCCTTAGTGATTGTGGATGATTTTTCTAGATTTACATGGACATTGTTTTTATCTCACAAAAATGATACTTTTCAATCATTCAAAAAGCTTGCTAAAGTTATCCAAAACGAAAAAAGTCTTTGTATTGCATCCATAAGAAGTGATCATGGTGGTGAATTTGAAAACTATGAATTTGAAACCTTTTGTGATGAACATAGCATTGAGCATAATTCTTCAGCCACTAGAACACCACAACAAAATGGTGTTGTAGAAAGGAAAAATCGATCTTTGGAAGAAATGGCAAGAACTATGCTCAATGAGGCCAACCTTCCTAAGTATTTTTGGGAGGATGCGGTTAACACTACGTGTTATGTTATGAATAGGGCTCTAAAAAGGCCAATTTTAAAGAAAATCCCCTATGAATTATACAAAGGAAGGAAACCAAATGTCTCACATTTTCATATTTTTGGATGTAAATGCTTTATTTTAAATAATGGAAAGGATAACTTGAGGAAGTTTAATGCAAAATATAATGAGAGAATATTTTTTGGTTATTCTATACATAGTAAGACCTTTAGAGTTTATAATAAATGAACTATGACCATAGAAGAGTCCATACATGTTGCATCTGATGAAACTAACCCAAATGAGTCGAGAAAGGAGCTTGTTGATATTGTTGCAGAAATCCTTGTAAGAACTTACCTAGAAAATCAAGAAAAAGAAGTCATGAAGCAAGAAAAAGCTCATATGGTTCCCCAAGACAAGAGGACTCTCAAATCATGGATCTTCCCAAGGAATGGAGAACATCAAGATATTATCCTCTTGACAAAGTGATAGGTGATGAATCAAAAAAGTAATCACTCGTAACTCTCTTAGAGATGCATGTAACCATATGACTTTTGTTTCTCAAGTTGAACCTAAAAACATAAATGAGACCATTAATGATGAACATTGGATCTTGGCCATGCAAGATGAACTAAACCAATTTGAGAGGAATCAAGTTTGAGAATTAGTCCCAAGGCTCAATGATCATCCCATAATTGGCACCAAATGGGTCTTTAGGAACAAACTTGATGAAACATGCTTAATAATAAGAAACAAAGTTAGGCTCGTAGCTAAGGGTTATAATCAAGAAGAAGGCATAGATTATGAAGAAACTTATGCTCCCGTAGCTAGATTAGAAGCCATTAGAATGTTACTTGCATATGCTTGCATCATGGATTTTAAGCTTTTTCAAATGGATGTCAAAAGTGCCTTTTTAAATGGTTTTATACAAGAGGAAGTGTATGTGGATCAACCTCCCGGTTTTGAAAACTTTGAATTGTCCAACCATGTTTTTAAACTTAAAAAGGCTTTGTATGGCTTGAAACAAGCTCCTAGAGCTTGGTATGAAAGGTTGAGCAAGTTTCTTTTAGAAAAAAGGGTTCTCTAGAGGAAAGGTTGACACCACTCTTTTCATCAAGCATAAGAAGCATGACATTCTACTTGTTCAAATATATGTTGATGACATTATATTTGGTACTACTAATGACTCTCTTTGTAAAGAATTTGCCAATATTATGCAAAATGAGTTTGAGATGTCCATGATGGGTGAGCTCAACTTCTTCCTTGGTCTTCAAATCAAGCAAACAAGGGATGAGACTTTCATAAGTCAATCCAAATATTGTAAGAAGTTGCTCAAGAAGTTTGGAATAGAAGGAGCTAAGCAAATGGCTACACCAATGGGAACTTCTTGTTACTTGGACAAGGATGAAGGAGGTAAATTGGTAGAAATCACTAAGTATAGCGGCATAATTGGCTCACTTCTTTATTTTACCGCAAGTAGGCCATATATCATGTTTAGTGTATGCATGTGTGCTAGATTTCAAGCAAATCCTAAAGAATCACACCTAAGTGCTGTAAAACGTATTATGAAATATCTAATAAGCACTTTACAAATGGGATTGTGGTACCCTAAGGGTGCTTCATATAGCCTAATTGGTTATTCCGATTCTAACTTTGCTGGGTGCAAAATGGATAGGAAGAGTACCAGTGGGACATGCCACTTGCTTGGAAGCTCATTAGTTTCTTGGCATAGCAAGAAGCAAAATAGTATGGCATTGTAAACAATTGAAGCTGAATATGTTGCAGCTGGAAGTTGTTGTACTCAAATCCTTTGGATGAAGCAACAACTTCTAGACTATGGCCTTGAGCTGGATCACATCCCCATAAGATGTGATAATATTAGTGCAATCAATTTGTCTAAAAATCCCGTTTTACACTCAATAACAAAGCACATTGAAATAAAGCATCATTTCATAAGAGATCATGTTCAAAAGGGTGATTGCATGCTTGAATTTGTGGAAACCACTAAGCAACTAGCTGACATTTTCACTAAGCCTTTAGCAAAAGAAGTTTTCTATTATATAAGAAATGAACTTGGCGTATTAGATCAATCATGCATAGGCTAAATTGCTGCACAATACACTGTTTGCTGCAAAAACATGCATTTTTCTGCATAATCATGACTTTTTGCTGCATAACTTTTGAATTTTTAATCTAATACTGACTTGAGCATCAGAGATTCCCCTAAGTTGTTTTCCAGGTGCTTCCTCATATCAAAAACCTCCAAGAAACTCAAAAACATCTCAAATCCATCCAAATGGGGTAATTCTTGGTAAAAGTAGCAATCTTGTATGATTATGTGTTTTGGATCACAATCTGTTTGGATTATATGCCTACATGATGTTTGAAATTGATTTAAGATACTTTGGAACTAATTTGAATGGTTTAAAATTGATCCTTCACTGTTTGAAATGCAATATCTGAGTTTTAGTAGGCTGGTAATCGATTACAAGACCTTTGTAATCGATTACAAAGGTTCTGTTAAGCAAGTAATTGATTACATCACACTGGTAATCGATTACATTGAACCCAGAACTCAGGTAATCGATTACAAGGTTCCCAAAAGGCTAGTAATCGATTACACTGATATTGTAATCGATTACAGGGGCAAACAGAAGACTGGTAATCGATTACACAACCAATGTAATCGATTACACAGGGGCATTTAAAGGTTTTCTGACACGCGAAAGGTCATTTCTTCAAAACACCATCTCTTCTTCTCCTCTGCACCCACGACGAACTCTCCTCCAAAATCCTTCATTCTCACTCAATACTCCACCAAATCTCCTCATTTCACCTCCCTTCCACTCGAAATTCACTCACCCATACACCTCCAATCATTAAATGGTTGAACCATCCCAACGTACAAAGCATGCAAGAACAGGGGTCACTGTTGGAGAATCCGACAGTGCTCCTCCACGTAACATCTCAGGGTTGGATCTCACAAGGCACTTCTCCACCACCAAAAAGGTTTAGCTTTTTAGGAAAAACTTCCAACTGAGGAAGCTAATCTCACCCAAGTATCTCACTCAATCCTTTTGCACAAGTGTACCCCTGCAGAGTTTTCAGTTAATTGAAAGGCTAGGACTACTTGGGCTCTTCAGCATTCACAAGGCCATATATCCCAATTTGGTTCGAGAGTTTTATGCAAATTTGAGGTATGAAGATCATTGCCTGATTTCTGTAGTGAGGAAAACTCATATTAAGATCTCTAGGGAGAAATGGTGTAGGTTGACCAAGCTAACCTATGCTGGGACAAGCTTCTATGGCAATGAAAATGCTTGGGGAGCTGAGTTTGAATATAAGAGCGCTCTAACGTCCTTGATTCGCTCTGGTTACGTGTTTCCAAGGAATAATAAAAGAGTAATGGCAACTGGCTTGACAATGGAGAACAGGGTTCTCTATTATTTGGTTGTTCGAGGCTTAATTCCCAGAGGCGGGAATTACTCCCAAGTCTTACGAGATGATATGGTGGTCTTATGGGCAATGACCATAGGGCGGTCAATCAATTAGGCCAACTACATCATTCAGTACATGCTGGATGTGAAAAAGAAGAACTCTACTCTTCCCTATGTCATGCTAGTGACAACTATCCTGGAGCATTGTCACATCTCCTTGTCTAAGGAATCTAAGGATACTAGCTCCAAGGGACCACAATCAATTGGCTTGCATACTCTGAAGAAGCTTTAGCTTAGCAAGGTTGATCGGAGATGGCACTATCTCGCCCATGATAGCTATGGGCATATCCCTCATGGTCTGGAAAGTGATGATGAGGATGAGGATCAGCAGCCTGCACCAGCTCCAGCCACATTGGATCTCCTACTTCAGGAAATGCAGAGTTTGGCAACTACGGTGGAAACCCAGATGGACCGGATTGAGCAGAAGGTAGATCACCTTGAGCTGAGGATGGACTACTCCAATTAGGAGCTTGCTTCTATTTGCACTTTCCTGGAGGGCCCCGAACACACTTCACAAAGACCTGCTACTGCACCTGCCACCTCCTCTGCCCCACCTGCTCCTCTATCTTTCGCTGATCCTTCTGCCACTCCTGCTGGAGTTCCTACTGACGATGAAGAACTCCTTGGCTCCGAGGATGATCTGAACCTGGTGACGATGATGTAGACCTTGGAGACGTTGCTACGGACGTGGATAGTGATAGTGAGGTGACTGATAGTGATCATGGACCATTGCCATGATATTTTCTTTGTATTTCTCTGATAATTAGTTGTATATGACATTGAATCATTTTATAAAATCAGTTGGTATTTTAATGTTTCATATATGATTTTATATGATCACCAGGTATATTGATTCTTATGTGTCTTTGGATACTTATCTGATTGGTTATAAATTGCTCATACTCTGATTGCTTGGATTGTATTGATTTTTTGCTGTTTAAAAATTTTGGGAAATCATGAAAATTAGCGAAAATGCTGCCAAAATTTCAGCTGTATGCTTATATGTTTTTTATAATGCCAATGGGAGAGAGATTAATGACTTGCATAAGTACGAGGGAGCTTGATTTAAGCTTTTACATGAACATATTACTAACCCTATCTTGTGCATACATTACAGGGGAGAATAGCACTTAAATCTCTAATATACATACATACATATATATATATATATATATATATATATATATACATACATATATATATATATATATATATATATATATATATATATATATATACATATATATATATATATATATATATATATATATATACATATATATATATATATATATGCGATTGTTTCTCTTCCTTTCAATGTTCAGTTTGTCATCATCAAAAAGGGAGAGAATGTGAATGCATGTGTCTTGAAGCATATCAATTAGTTTTTGATGATAACAAAGCCAAAGATGAAGATCAAGTGCAAAAGAGAAAACCAAGATAAAAAAAAGAAATCAAGAGGTTTAGACATAGGCCTTAGAACATCAATGTTAAATGCTCTCAAGATATCTCAAATGGTTTTTCAAAGATGTTTTAATCAAAATGCTTTTCAAAGTTCACATATCTAAAAAGATGATATTTTTAATCTTGGATCATGCCAAACAAAGTTCATTATTGTTCAAATCCATGTTTTCTAAAGTTAGGAATAACATGAATCCTCTTTCAGGCTTGAAAAATGTGTTTAAAGTATAATGTAATCGATTACACATATGTGGTAATCGATTATAAGCTAAATAAAAGCCTTGTAATCGATTACATCAATATTGTAATTGATTACCATCAAGTCAGAGGGCGTGTAATCGATTACACACAAGCTGGTAATCGATTACCATCTGCCTAGAAAGGTAAGAACATGTTCAGATAGCCATGTAATCGATTACATCAATATTGTAATCGATTACCATGTGTAATCGATTACATAAGTCTTGTAATCGATTACCACAAGCCCATAAAGCCAAGAACACGTTCTAACTGTCATGTAATCGATTACCAGAAACGTGTAATCGACTACTAGTGTTTTGACATGCCCAACGACTATATTAGGTGCATTAAATGCTTAGCTTTAATCATCCCAATGGCTCCTTAACTGCATATCTCTTTAAATACAGATGTTGGGGCATCATTAATGAGACTTCTTGAACCTGAAACATCTTTGTAACACATCAAAACGAGAACCAATCTTTGAATCCACATCTTGCTCTGTTTTTGTGAAAAACTTGAGACATCTTTTGAGAGCATTCTAAGAGCTTCAATTTGTATTATTTACTCTAGTGAGAGTTTCATTCAATCAACCTTGATTACTTTGTAAGAGAAGGTGAGGTATCCCTCCAAATTATAAAGGGTGAGACATCCCTTTGTTTGAAGAGTCTCAAGCTCAAGGGTGAGGCATCCTAAGAAGTTGAGTACTCAAGTTTGTAAAGGTTGTCAAGCACCTATTGAAGCTTGAAGATATAGTGAAAAATTTCTAGTTGTTGCTTGAGAACTGGACGTAGGTCACAAGTGGATTGGTGGTCGAACTAGGATAAACTATTGGGTTTGATTCTCTAAACCCTTCTCTTTACATTTGTGCATTGCTTATATGCTTGCTTGTTTACCTTCCTCTTAGTTAATTATTGAGCAATATCTATTGTTCTTATCAATTCATTCATTTTAAATAGTCAATAGCTTCAACGAAATTCAATAGTCAAGTGTTTTGCGAAAGAATTGCGAACTTGTTTTATAAACTCAATTCACCCTCCTCTTGAGTATTGAAGCCACTTGGTAATAGAAAGGATTCCAACCAAATTATTGGTATTGGTCATATCATGGGGAGTTTGATCCAACTATACTTCCACTTCCATATAATGCTAGTGTTGGTACTTCTGTTACCCCTAAAGTTAGTAATGAAAATGTAATTATTGATTACCAGTAGTTGGTATACAATGCTACTAGAGTAGAAATTCCTAGTTTTAGTGGTCCTTCTAAGGATAGAGTAGGGGAACCCCCAAATGATGAAACCTAATAGTTTTATAAATTATTAAATGCAATAATGTAATTTTTGTGACCTGGGTGCGAAAGTCATTCCTATTTATCTATTGCTCTTCATATGTTAATCATTAAGTCTAAAGATAACTTGTTTGAGAATGCTTATAATGACATAATAAGATTAATGAAGGAAACAGATCCTACTAGGTCATTAGTTCTTGATAATCTATATATGACAAAGAAATTGGTTGCTAAACTAGGGATTAAATTGATTGAATATAATTGTTGTGTTAATGGATGCATGATATTTTACTCTAAGGAGGATAAGCAATTGAGTAGTGTAAATTTTGTGGTGTTGAACAACATAAACCTCATATAGATACAAATCAAAATGAGAAAGATGTTCCTTAGCGAAGAATGCATTATTTGCCTCCTTAAGAGATTGTTTGCTTCTATGAGTTCTGTTGAACACATGAGATAGCATTATTTAAATAGGAGACAAGATCGGGTCCTATGTCATCCATCAGACGGTGAGGCATGGAAGAGGTTTGATTATATACATCTAAAAATGTGAGACTTGGACTGTGTTCTGATGTGTTTAGTCTGTTTAGTCTGTCATCTACACATTATTCTGTTTGGCCTATCATTATCACCCTATACAACCTTCCCCTAGAAATATGTATGATGAGACCATATATGTCTTTTACATGCATTATTCTTGGTCCTTATAATTTGAAGCACAAGATTAATGTTTACTTGAAACCGTTGATAAACAAGTTGAAAATTTTAGGATGTGGTGTTAAAACTTATAATGTGTCAATGAAATAGAATTTTATTATAAGAACAACTTTGATGTGGACAATAAATGATTTTCCTGTGTATGGTATATTGTCTAGTTAGATGACTGCTGGTAAACTAGCATGTACTTATTGCGTGGATCAGTCAAAGGCGTTTACCTTAAAACATGATAGTAAGAATTCATGGTTTGATTGTCATCGACAATTTTTGGAAGCTAACCATATGTTTAGAATGAATAAGGATGCCTTTAAGAAGAGAATTGTTGATTATGATTCCCCTCCACGTAGATTATCTGAATAAGATATGTCGAAAATTGTTAGTACCTTATCAAAAGTAATAGACATATGTGGTGTAAGTAGATTGCCTGGATATGGTGTTAATCATAACTGGCCAAAACAAAGTATTTTTTGGGAGTTACCGTATTGGAAGGATAACATGATAAGGCATAACTTGAATCTTATGCATATTGAGAAAAAATTCTTTGACAATGTTTTTGATACTGTAATCAATTTCAAGGGCAAAACAAAAGATAATGAGGAGGCTCGAATGGATGTGAAAGAGAGTTGCAAACATCCTAACCTAGAATTTGTTGATATGGGGAATGGTAAATTGTTGAAACCTAAAGCAAATTATGTACTTAACAGGGAACAAAAGAAGTTGATTTTTGAATGGGTTAAGGATTCGAAAATGTTTGATGGTTATACTTTTGATTTGGCTAGATGTGTGGATATGAATCAGTTGCATTTTGTTGAGTTGAAAAGTCATTATTATCATCTGTTTATGGAGTCTTTATTACTAATTGCATTTCATTTACTTCCAGAATATGTTTGGAAGCCTCTGACGAAAATAAGTACATTCTTTAAAGACTTATGTTCAAATACTTTGAGAAGAGAAGACTTAATGGAAATGGGTTAAAAAAAACATTTCTATCATTTTATGTAAATTGGAGATGATATTCCCATCTGGTTTCTTTGATTTTGTGGAGCATCTGTCTATTCATTTGCCTTATGAAATAAGGGTAGGTGGGCCAACTCAAAATAGATGGATGTATCTATTTGAAAGATATATGAATAAGTTAAAAAAATAGTCAAGAGTAAATCACAATTGGAAGGAGCAATATGAAAGTAGTACACCACAGACGAGACTGCACACTTTTGCCCATTTTACTTTGAGCCTACTATTAATTGTATGAGAACAAGAGTCGAGCGCAGTGATGATGGGTGTCAAAATGTTGTTTCACAACCATCTATATCAGTATTCAATCAACCCGGATGGTCAGTGACTGTGGGATTTAAGGATGCAAAAGGTTGTCTCAAGTAGTAAATTTCTCGGGAGTCCGAGGTCGATCCACAGGGAATTGATGAAGAAAAATTAATTGAGGTAAGAAGAGGATTTGTCACAACACCAAAAGTAATAAAACAAGTTCACAAATGAATTTAAGGGCTTGCTTGGGTTAGGAGATCCACTCTTGGTAATAAATTAAAAGTAAGATTATTTCTCTTTATAACTCAATTGAAATCCACACACAATGGAGGTTCCAATCGAAAAATGTAACATTCAAAGTTCAATTATATATGCAATCATATTATGATTCCTTTAATTATCTACCAACATTTGTAAATGAGTTCAAGCATTCACTGTGCCAATCCTATTGTCTACAATAAATCAAGATCTCCATTAACAAAGAAGGTTTCTAAATTGATTGGAAACAAAATACAACACATATAATGTTCATTTAATAATATAACATTTAAGCACAAGAAATAAAATAATCTAACCTTATTTCATTACCAAGAGCTTCACTCTTTCACCCAAGCAAGATGAAGATTTAGTTACTCATGGATAAGAAGAAAGAAAGAGAGAAGAAGAGAAAGATGAACATAGTTTCACTTTAGAACAAGAGAAAATTACAACAAAGTAAAACAATAAACAAGCAAACCTTAACTTGTACAAACTAAGCCTAACACCAAGTGTTCCAAATGGTCAGCCAATGGTGCCTTTTATAGAGGATTAGGGATACAAAATGACAAAGGGGCTGATTCGGGGTAGGTGGGATGAGTGGATGAACGAGTGGGGAATGCCAAATGGTGAGGATAAGAGTGAAAAATCATTGAGATTTCTTGTCTCCGAAATCATTCATTGCTTAAGTCATTGATTTCGTCATTTTCGAGCCAAGTGGTCTTCATGAAAGTTCTAGAAAATTGTCTAAGCTTTCCAATGGCTTTGAAATCACCAAAAAATTCGTCCTACAGCCCAAGATATGACCCAATTACTACAAACTGTTCAGGCCCAGTTTCAGCACCTCTGTTTTGACTTTCAGACCCAATATCACCATCAAGGAGCCCGAATCAAGTTTTGTGTTCAACATGAAAGTTTTAGATCTGGGTCTTAACTTTCAAATATCCAAATTTTAGCTCAAGATAATTCTTGCAGCCTGAGTTATGCTCTGATTACTGTACACTGTTCAGGTTTCAGACACAAAACTCGTGTTCTGTCTTCCAAGCCCAATTAGCTCTACTAGATGTCTGATTGAGACTTTGAGCTCTCATCAAAGTTGTAGAGCTCTCTCTTATCTTTCCTACAAGGTAAAATTCATAATTATCAGACATTTAGAACTCAAGATATGACCGAAATACAGAAACAACGTAAGACCAAAATAGTGCTGAAAAAATTAATTAAGTCCAATTTGAGTCCAAACTTACAAAACATAACTAGACTTAATCAATTAAGTACATAGAGATTGTAAATGACTAAAAATGAGGGTTTATTAATGTATACAATATGTGATCATCAGTCAGGTGGAGCATTTGCTACTAAATGGTTAAATGATGCTACGTTCAAGTCTGTTACACTTCATGTCTCGATTAACTGTGAAGAAGTCCAACCATTTATAAAGTTAGTATCTCTACTTTCTTTTTAAATTTTATCACGTCTAAATTTTTAAGTACATAATGTCTAACATTTGTTCATTTATGGACCATAGTTAGTATATTCTTGGAATATTTCAATATTCCATAAGAACATTCACATCAAAAAATTGAGACTGACTTTGCAACATAGTTCTAATACTATGTAAGTAGTTAACTTGACCTTAATTATTTATTTCATGAATTTGTTGATGGACAGTGTTAGCGCCTAATAAGAAATCATGAAGTGTTGGTCCACGAAGATCATAATATGGCAACTAATTGTGACCTATGTGATCTTGCTTGTGGCCGAAGTAGAGAACTGAGTGTTATTCAAAGTATTTTGTTAATAGGTATAAATTTCACACTTCTACATGGTCGCAACAAAGAAATATGATCAACAATGGGATTTTTGTTAAGGGATCAAGTGATGGTGGAAAAGATTATTATTATGGGGGTAATTCAAGATATTGTTTAGTTGGAGTATCTTGGGGAACCAACCAACAAAGTTGTCCTTTTCCAATGTGAATGGTTTGACCCAACCAGAAATAAGGGAACTAAGGTGCATAAGGATTATAAAATTATGAAGGTGTAACACTCTTATGGGGATGTCACATTTATAAATAAATAAAAGAAAAATAAATATAAATCTACCCAAGTTGTAAAACATTTGTTACATCATAATACGAGTTGTAAAAAATTTTCGATTAAACAAAATATTACAAGATAAAATAACACGGAACATAAAATAAGCACACTATTATCACACATAATATACATATGGTTCCATCATAGGTTATACAAATAATTTACAACTATAATTATTTAAACTAAAACAGTAAACAAAGCAGTAAAAGTCAATATATACAAACGTAGACGCGCCCAAGTACATATCATAAATGTCTAACACTCTGAAGGATCACTCTCAGATGAAACTTCAGGTGATAGATATCCAGGATGCCTCGACTCTCTACGAACACAAGTCCGTGCAGTCGATACACTACTGATCTCGCTAGGCGCATCAAACATACTATCCCAATGACGCCTAAGAGATAGCGGCAACTCCACATGTAAATACAACAAAGTAGAAAAAATTGGTACTCCATCAAACTCCATACGTATGGTCACAGTCAGACGCCCTACGTACGTCACCGAGTCTCTATCCTCTCGCAGACGCCAGGCTTCAGAGCCTCTGTGAAACTCAAGTTGCACGAATCCAAAGAATCCTGATAGCGTCATCCTCCCACAATCAATCCAATGGATATGGATGATCAGATGGTTCTTGATCTTCGTGCGATCCTCGATGTCTTCCTCTTCCTCGGGATACACACACTCAAGAGGCTCCTCTTCCTCAAACTCTTTACCACATAAATTTAAAATACGGAAACACATACAATAAAGAGGTAAGACAATCTATATCACCACGAATATGGTAAATAAGAAAACAACAATACAATCAGATATACAGTTCATACAATATAGAATGCCACAACAACATAAACATAAATAAAGTATAACACAGAACAATATAAACATAAAAACAATATAACATAGATATAATATAAGAATTAAATATATATGATATCATAGATAAAAATATAATAATGTACAACACAGATACATATGCAATATGACACGATCCTACTCCATGGAGCTAAACACATACGAGACATCGAGAGAATGACCCGCAAAATCTATTAGTAACGGTACGCCAACCAAACTATTGCGCTGTCACACGTTGCGTCTATAGCCCACAGTCACTTGGCGTGGTGTAGTTCATTGTCAAACGTTGTGTCACTACAAGCAATGTACTATTAGACTTTACAAGATCTCGATTAAGTATAGTGCGTGTCGAGTCCATTAGTGTATTGCAAGTTACCACGGCCCAGAGGAGCGACCAACTGTCCACAAATGGAATAATCTGCACACTAATGTCTCCAAGTCCATAATGGAATGAACCACACTACGCTTATCGCACTGACAACACAGTGTGATTCACCTCGTCAATCAATCCACCAAAAATTGGCATTAACTCAATGCATGATAAAAAAATAAAAATTACTAAAATATCCTCAATGGTATAAATATGCGTATTTACGCAAATGCCCTCAATGGCACATATTTACAAAAATGCCCTCAATGGCACAAACTCATATATATACAGCAAGTCCCACCAGACAAATACTGTTTCACAACCTGTCCGGGTCCACCACTTTGGCCCGACAGTAAAAGTCACTGTTTTTGTCAATCGCGTAGAAATTTTATCGCATTTTCACAATTCCATCATTTTTACAAACGTTTTTAAATCGCGTAAATATATTTTATTGTTTTCAAAATCGCGTAGGGTTTTTAATAAGTTTTCTCAATCGCGTAAGATTTTTAAATTATTTTCTTGTCCAAATTCCTTACAAATCACTGTTTAAATAAACATAAATAATTTTTAATACATTTTGAACTACGTAGAGTATTTTTCATACCGTATACTGTATATTGGATATCTTTTCTATCTTATTTGTCCATTTTTAATAAAAATTGGCAGTATTTTGCTTAGAAAATCTATATCAATGGTTTTCTAATTTTTCTCATTAAAAATTCCTTTTTATTTATATGATAAACCATGTAATTAAACTTTTGAAAACTACTAACATGCTTCAAAATATAAAATGAGCTATATGTTAGAAATTTACAAAAGCTACTGTATTTTTCTTCTAACAGTAAAAAATCATTAGTTTTAACTTCTTCAACTCAATCTTAATCCTTTTATTTTCTCAAAACTCATTGTAATAAAATTCTTTCTAGTATATATTGCTTCTTTTTGATTAAAAAAAATGGTTTGGAAATGATTTTAGAAATCATAAATACTTGGCTTTGGCATGTTGGCCGAAATACATAAAATTGACATTTAATCTTTAAATTTGTTTTTCTTGTTCTAAAACAATTTATATCTTATCAATTCCCCTAAGTTAATTAAATCACACTTTTGAAAAATTGATGAGAACATTTTGGTTCTCCTTTGATGTTGAGGCCGTGAGCCTTCATTGGTGTTCTTTGGAACACTCATGCAATCCTTGACATGTTATTCACATCCTACTAATTATACATGCATTTCTAACACATACAATATATTTAAAGCTTGTAGACATGCAATTTAATACAAATCACAAATAGGAAAGCTAATAACAAATAACACAAAGGAATCCTTATGGATTCTACAACCACAACCAATTCCATTTTCTTATCACCACCCAAGGATGATAAGATTCAAGTCTTCCTCTTACCTTAAGTGAAGACAAACACTCTTTCACTCCTTTCTAGGGTTTCGGTTTTCTCCCCTCCAAGACACCTATCAAGCTTAAACAAATTTCTACAAGTTATTAACATGAAAGAAAGCTTAAACCATGGATCAATCATGGCTTAGAACTTTAAAAAAGAATTTAGAAATGAAAAACAAAGATTTTCACCTTCTAGGTAAAATCTTCCAAGTAGGTTTTCAAGCCCAAGATGTTGGATTTTGCAAAAACTCTCAACTAGAGATGTTCTTAGAATTGTGTTTAGGTTTAGAAAAGTAAGTGGGATTAAATTTTGGGTGGTTGGATGGTGAACTAGGGTTCTTGGCCGAATGGTGCTTCAAGATAGCATCAATGGAGTTTGGTATTTTTGGAAGAGAGAGAAGAGAGAAAATGTTAGAGAATTAAGTGATAATTACCCTCCAAAATGAAGCTTGGATGTAGACTTCAATGGCAAGGAGGTGTCCCCTTCGTTGGCTCCATCCAAGCCTTAGAAATGATGGATGGTGAGGATTAAAACTTGATCACCAAGCTTAGCTCTCATTGGCTAATCCAAGCCTAGTCATGAAGCCTTGTTACTAATTAAGCCTAGTCATTAAGCCTTGTCATTAAGCCTAGTCATTAAGCTACTATTCCAAAACGTTAACTGTTTCACTAAACGTGGGTCCCGCAAGACCTTTTCGGATCCATTGTCATTTAATTATACTGACTAATAAAATAATATTATAATAATATAAAATTATTTTATTTTACGATTAAATCCTAAAAATTAAAAGATTTCTAACCGTATCATTCGAATTGGGTTTAGTAAAATCCCCCAATCAGAATAATTAAAACAAGATTTTTCCTATTTAAAATATTATTTTCCTATCCCGGAGTAAATCGCACAAAAAGTTCAAATAAAATCACAGAAAGTAAAATAAAACAGTATTTCATATAGAGAAACAACAAACAGTACAAAAAGGACATAACGGTCATTTATCCTAAAGTTAAAAAATAGAAAACAGTACATTCGGGACACAACGGTAATTCACCCAAAAGTTTAGGGTGTTACAGAAGGTGCAACACTCAAGAAGATATCAGAGATATGATTCTTTAATCATTGATCAACAAGCAAGATATGTGTATTATGCTCCCTGGCCAAGATGGGTTAAGGACAAGATTGCTTGGTAGATAGTGATTAAGGCTAAACCCATGAATACCGTGGAGCTTGAGGGTGCGTTGGAAACTATATTTCAACGCAAGATTACTTATGATGTTATGTCTTATTTTTTTCCGTGTGTTGATACGGATGAGGTTAAAACTTTACGAGATAATGATGGTGAGTTTAAAGTAGTTGATATTGCTCTGGTAGGAACTAGAATGAAAAATCTTGGCAAAGAAGTTGATGTGGAAGAGGAGGAAAATGAAGTGCAGGATGATGAAGAGGAGGACTCCCAACACGAGGATGGGGAAAAGAGTATGAAGACTCTGATTGATAGTAAGGTCAAATTGTCAGTTGTTTTAAGTTAAGTTATGCTTATATTATTAGTGTTTATTATTTCATTTAATGTATATGTGTTTATTGAACATTCATTTGTTTCATTAAGTAGTGCTTAATAGTTATTTCATGCACAGGAATTAATCGTCATCTGCATATATGTTTAATTTTAAGTTAATAATGATTTGCTTATGGCATATTGTAACATGTTCCTTACTTATGCAAATGATGTTACACTAGGACAAAGACAAAGGGAAGGCGAAGGTGAAGAAATCACCCAGACAAAGATTGATGACTTTTTTTGGGATGACACCTATTGTGGAAGTCAACCCCATCAAGATAATCACGATCGATGGAAGAGATCAATAAGGAATTTCTTTTCTAATTCTTATAGTTTATAACACCTACATATGTGTGTGTGTGTGTGTGTGTGTGTGTGTCAAATGGTTATTAAGCCTTTTGCCTTCAAAATTGCACAAACTTTGACTAGACTCATCCGAGCTAAGTACAACCATCCTTGGAAATCTTGGGGTGACATTCTAGATGATTTGAGGCATGCATGGTTTGATGTGTTTCAAGTATTTGAAATTTACTAATATTGGTGTTTTTAAATTCAATTATTGTTTTATTATATAATCATTATTGTCTTTTGTAGAGTTCTGTTCATTTGGGTCCTAATTTTTCATATAAGAAGTATTATAAGGCTTTCAACCACTATAGAACAAAGCAACTAAGTGATTTGCTATAGGATAACTGGGTATTTGGAGAAAAGCCTAGCTAGCAAGATAGGAGAGTCGTCATGGGAAGTTCTCCAGTAGTACTAGGAGTACAAAAAATTTAAGGAGATTGATGATCACATATTTTATACATTAATAAACCCTCATTTTTAGTCATTTACACTCTCCATGTACTTAATTGATTAAGCCTAGTTATGTTTTGTAAGTTTCGACTCAAATTGGACTTAATTGATTTTTTTCAGCACTATTTTGGTCTTACGCAGTTTTTGTATTTCGGCCATATCTTGAGTTCTAAATGTTTGATAATTATGAATTTTACCTTGTAGGAAAGATAAGAGAGAGCTCTACAACTTTGATGAGAGCTCAAAGTCTCAATCAGACATCTAGTGGAGCTAATTGGGCTTGGAAGACAGAATACGAGTTTTGTGTCTGAAACCTGAACAATGTACAGTAATCAGAGCATAACTCGGGCTGCAAGAATTATCTTGGGCTGAAATTTGGACATTTGAAAGTTAAGACCCAGATCTAAAACTTTCATGTTGAACACAAAACTTGATTCGGGCTCCTTGATGGTGATATTGGGTCTGAAAGTCAAAACAGAGGTGCTGAAACTGGGCCTAAATAGTCTGTAGTAATTGGGTCATATCTTGGGCTGTAGGACGAATTTTTGGGTGATTCTAGAGCCATTGGAAAGCTTAGACAATTTCCTAGAACTTTCATGAAGACCACTTGGCTCGAAAATGACGGAATCAATGACTTAAGCAATGAATTATTTCAGAGACAAAGAATCTCAATAATCCAACTACTCATCCAATCATCCAACCACTCAACCACTCATCCAACCACTCCACCCACTCATCCACTTACTCTTAATCATTCTCCTTGTCATTTTGTATCCCTACTCCTCTATAAAAGGCACCATGAGCTGGATATTGGGGGGAAAGTGTTGGGCACTTGGTGTTAGGCTTAGTTTTTACAAGTTATGGTTATGCTTGTTTCTTGTTTTACTTTGTTGTAATTTTCTCTTATTCTAAAGTGAAGCTATGTTCATCTTTCTCTTCTTCTCTCTTTCTTTCTTCTTATCTATGAGTAACTAAATCTTCATCTTGCTTGGGTGAAAGAGTGAAGCTCTTGGTAATGAAATAAGGTTAGATTATTTTATTTCTTGTGCTTAAATGATATATTATTAAATGAACATTATATGTGTTGTATTTTGTTTCCAATCAATTTAGAAACCTTCTTTGTTAATAGAGATCTTGATTTATTGTAGACAATAGGATTGGCACAGTGAATGCTTGAACTCATTTACAAATGTTGGTAGATAATTAAAGGAATCATAATATGATTACATATATAATTGAACTTTGAATGTTATATTTTCCATTGGAACCTCCGTTGTATGTGGATTTCAATTGAGTTAAAAAGAGAAATAATCTTACCTTTAATTTATTACCAAGAGTGGATCTCCTAACCCAAGCAAGTTCTTAAATTCATTTGTGAACATCTTTTATTACTTTTGGTGTTGTGACAAATCCTTTTCTTACCTCAATTAATTTTTCTTCATCAATTCTCTGTGGATCGACCTCAGACTCCCGAGAAATTTATTACTTGAGACAACCTGCACTTGGGTTTGCATCCTTTAATCCCGCAGCAAGTTCTTGGCGCCGTTGCTGGGGACTTGATTTGAAGTTTTGATTTATTGAGATTCGTTTTCTTTAATAAAATCTATTCTCTCTTCTCTCTCATTTGAGCAAAAGATCGGCTTGCCGATCCTTCGGTTTCTTTATTAACTCTCTAACTTTCTAACTATCTAACTTTAACTTACTAACTTGCTAACATACTAACTTTCTAACTTTTATATTTATGTCATTTATTTTTATTTTTTAATTTTATTTATTTATTTTCATCATTTTTTTTTTTCGGTGGGGTAACTCTCCCTTTTATTTTACGCACTAACTTAGTGGGAGAAACTCTCCTTTTACTTTTCTATTATTTATTTTTCTGCAATCTAACTTAATGAAATAATATTTCTTCTTCTCTTCTTTTCACCGACTACGTGGGGCTCTGTCATTCTCCGATTTTCATATTTAAATTTACTTTATGCACTTTATTTTTTGTATTTTAATTTTTCGCACTTTATTTTTTTTTTATTTTTGGGTGGTTGGTTTATTACTCCATCCCTGTTAATATTTAATGGTGGGTGACACCGCCTTGTACATTATTTTTTGTTTATTTATTTTTAGTTATTTATGTATGTATGCTTAATTGGTATCGTGATTTAAATTCTGGTCGTTTAGTTAAAATTAAACTTGGTACTTTATATATTGATTTGTTTGAATCACAATCACACACAATTGACACAATGGCTGGAAATAAAAATGTACATGATGAATATGAAAATCAACCGTTGCGAACCATGCGTGAATATTTGCAACCACCTCGAAGTTATAGTCCATCATGTTTTATTTTTTCACTCAATGCCAACAATTTTAGATTTAAGCTAGGTATGATTTCTTTACTTCCTAATTTTCATGGTTTAGAATCTGAAAGTCCATATTTACATCTGAAAGAATGTGAGGAAGTATGTATTGCCTTCAATGATCAAAATTGCACTGAAGAGATTGTTAAGCTTAAATTGTTTCCTTTTTCTTTAAAAGATAAAGCAAAATCTTGGCTTAACACTTTGAATCCAAGATCAATTGGCACATGGCAAGAAATGCAAGGTGAGTTCTTGAAGAAATTTTTTCTAACACATAAAACCAATGCTATGAAAAGACAAATCCACAATTTTTCTCAAAATTCAAATGAAGCATATTTTTAATGTTGGGAACGATTTAAAGATTTGTTAAATCCTTGCCCACATCATGGTTTTGAAAAATGGCGCAGTATAAGCTTCTTTTATGAAGGTTTAACACCTGAAACTAAACAATTTGTGAAAATAATGTGCAATGGTGAGTTTCTTGATAAAGAACCTGATGAAGCTTTAGACTATTTGAACCAGTTGACTGAAAATTCTCAATCTTGACATAGTACTAACACTTCTGAAAATTTAATTAGATCTAATCTTGCAAGTGCTAATAAAGGAAAATATCACCTTATCCAAGAGGAAGATCTAAATGCTAGGTTTTCCAGTTTGGCTAGAAAGGTTGAAGCCATGGAATTAAGAAAAGCAAAAGAAATCAAATCTGTGCAAAATGAAGAAATTCGTGGCATTTGTGATGATTTAGGACACTCAACACATGAATGTCCTAAAATTCCTATTTTTAAAGAAGTTGTACATGAGCAAGTAAATACAATGAATAATTCTAACAAGTCATTTACTTCTTCTTTTTCAGATACATACAATCCGGGATAGAGAAATCACCCGAATTTCAGCTAGAGGAATAATAATCAGTCACAATTTGTGCAACCACCACCTCCTCAAGCACAACAGGACTCTCAAAATTCTCAAGGATATGCACCTTATGTCCCACCATATAGGAAAAACCTTGAAGAAATACTGCATGCATTCATAGAAAAGCAAGAGGCCATTAATAAACAAAACAATCAAACCATGAATGACATAAAAGACACTCTTGCTAAACTTTCTTCTGCTCTCATCATTCATGAGAAAGGAAAATTTCCTTCTCAACCTCAACCAAATCCCAAGGGTCAGTATAGTCTAAATGAGGGGAGTTCAAAAAACTAACAAATGAACCAAGTCCAGTCAGTGATAACTCTTAGGAGTGGAAAGGTTGTTGAAAAACAAATCCTCGAATCTTGTGAGAAAGAAGATGAACCAATTCCCCAAGAAAATGAAGAAGTTGACCAAAAGGCTACCAAACTCTCATCTTCACCCCCATTTCCTCAAGCATTGAATAATCCAAAGAAATTAGACCATAACACTGGAATTTTTGAAATTTTGAAACAAGTAAAAGTCAATATTCCTTTGTTAGATGCTATCAAATAGATTCCTTCTTATGCCAAATATTTGAAGGACTTGTGCACTGTTAAAAAGAAATTAAAAAAAAAGTATTTTTGGCTGAACAGGTAAGCTCCATTCTTCAGAATAATAATGCATGGAAATATAAAGATCCTGGTTGTCCTACAGTTTCATGCATTATTGGAGAACATAAAATTGAAAAAGCTTTACTTGATCTTGGTGCTAGTGTCAATTTGCTTCCATATTCGGTTTATCGACAACTCAACTTAGGTGAGTTAAAACCAACTTCAGTAACTCTTTTACTTACTTGCCGATAGATCAATTAAAATTCCAAGAGGAATAGTAAAGATGTGTTGTTCAAGTTGATAAATTCATATATCCTGTAAATTTTATTATCTTGAATACTGAACCTATGGTTGATAGTTGCAAGTCAATTCCTGATATCTTAGGCCGTCCATTTTTAGCAACATCAAATGCTTTAATAAATTGCAGAAATAGAGTGGTGAAGCTAACATTTGGAAACATGACACTGGATCTCAATGTTTTTAACATATGCAAGCAACCACATGAAGTCCTTGATGAAAATGAGGAAGTTGAAGGAATTGAAGTCATTATAGATGATCATCTTCAAAAAGGGAGTTCTTCTGACCCATTAGAAGTTTGTTTAATTAATTCATTTGATTTGCTTGATTGTACAGAGGAAATAGAATACAAAGGAAGAAAGCCAAAATTCGAAGAGCTAAAACCCATGAATGATAATGCCCATGAAGAAGTACCCACACTGGAACTAAAGTCATTACCTGCTGGGTTGAAGTACACATTTTTTGGAGAAAAACAAAGTTTTCCTATGGTAATTTCCTCGTCTCTCACTGAAGAATAAGAAGGAAAGATGTCGCCTCAATAGACGCACCAAGATAGAAGGAAATTTTTTATAGAGGTGAAAATTTTTTATTGGGATGACCCATACGTGTTCAAATATTGTCCTGACCAAATCTTAAAAGATGTGTGCCCGATAGTGAGGTAGGTAGAGTTATTAAATTTTGTCACTCGGAAACATGTGGAGGTCATTTTTCTTCAAAAAAAATAGCTGCAAAAATCTTGCAGTGTGGATTTTATTGGCCCACTTTATTTAAGGACTGCTATACTTTTTACAAAAGTTGTGAAAATTGTCAAAAGACAAATCCAATAAAATCCACAGTCAAGACAATTTTGAGAAAATCTTTTGAAATTGGTCAAAAAGTTCTGCTTTATGATTCTCGCTTGCACCTATTCCCTGGAAAATTGAGATCTAGGTAGAGTGATCCTTTTGTTGTCAAACACGTGTATCATCATGGGGCCGTAGATATTGCGAATCCTAGGAATGGTAATGTGTTTAAAGTCAATGGACAAAGGCTCAAACCATTTCTAAAAAAACCAAGTTGATGAGTTCTTTGTGTTGCCGGTTAAGTGGTGGATACGGTACTCTGTGACTCTCAAGTCAGTTTGTTTTTTAGTTTCCCAAAATAATTGAATCCTTCTTCTCCTTTAAAATGGATGTCATTCTTTCAAACCTGAGAAAACATTTTCTTTCTCTCCCTCAAAATGTTCTGAAAAAAATTTACAAAATTTGATGTGAAAGATTGAGACTGTTAATGCACAAAGGTATGCCAGAAGATGTACGCTGGATAATTGAAGCAAAGGTCCGACTAGCAGGTGAGTCTTCAATTTCATTTGACTTTTACATGCCAGGTCTTTGAAGCAGTTCATATTCTAAAAGGAGAAGAGTAAAAAGGTTACAAGTCTGTTACAAATGTGGACGATGGAATTGTAACAAGCGATGTCGTACTTTGGGGATGGTTTCCGCAAACAGAGAAGACAAAATTTTCTTCATTAAGAATGGACTGAGTAAGGAGTCATTAGATAATATCTTATTGACTCTTGAGACGCATTCTTGTGGATTGGTGCATCGTGAACTTCTTAATTTGTGGAATCTCTTCAAAGATGAAGAAAAACGCTACAGTCTTGGGAATCTGACTCTAAAAGACCCTGTTTGCCAATTTATAAGAAAATTGGATGGGAAGCTTATCCTCGACTCATAGAAGGCATTTAAGTCGTTACTGGACGTTAAACCAGAGGCAGATGTGAGCCATATCCACAATAATTTGTACATATCATCTTCTTCTTCTTCATGTCATCTTTCAAAAAAAAATTCAAAAAAAAAATTCAAAAAAAGGGAGAAAAAGAAAGAAAAAAAAATGTTTGAAAAGGGCGATCCGGAAGAAGTACCATTTTAATTAGTTGTGGAGCCCCAACCTTTGGTTGACCCGTCATTGACTCGAGTGGACTTTTGCATGTTGGTCCTTAAAAAAATCCGTGAGTGTCTACTGCACTGGTGACATGCAGTATAAAGATATGCCACTACTGCACTCATGACGCGCAGTATAAAGATACGCCATGAAAGCTGTACATACAGGTATGTCATCATTTGTTATTATATTTCTTTTATCTTTGTATGATTTTACTGTATTTTGGTTTTGGACAGACGATCCTTTGAGTAGGGTCCTTTAGGGGTTTCTAGACTTCTTTACCCTGATGGTTTTCTTAAAGTCACAAAAAAAAAAATCCTTTACCTTTGATCTTTGATCCTGATCCAGCAATAGCTCAGATAGATTGTTCAACAGGAGGCAGAGAGGGAAAGAAGATGAAAAAGGAGCCAGATTTGACACTTCGTTTATAACTTTTCTTTACTTTTGATTTTATTTATCGTACTTTATTTTTTTTTAAATTTGTGTCAGATTTCTCCAACAGGTAATATCTTCTATACTTTACTTTTTTATATTTTAACATTGAGGATAATGTTGTGATCTAGTTGGGGGGAAGGATAGTTGACTATCAATTTTTTTTTTTTGGGAAGTATGATATGATTGTCATGGACTTACTAAACCAATGAATGATGATAGAGTAAGGAGTAAATTTAGGAAATAATTTATTACTCTTGAGACGCATCTTAGTTGAGGAAAAAATTATTTTGTGTAGAAGTAGCAAATGGATTCTTGGATCTGAGCATAAATTGTCTTCTTTCTTAAAAATCACAAGCTTGGATATGAATGTTGATATGAAGGATTAAGAATGATAGAAATATGCCTTGTGAGATTTTGAGCCTATTGATGAATAAATTGAATATCTGTACCATTCTCTTCTTTCTTGTGTAATTTTCACTCATGGAATTGTTACTCTAGAACTTGCTTTGATTCTTTTTTAGGCTACATTTTCACATGCATACATTAATATGATTGAGGCATTTTGAAATAGCTACTTTGACCAAATAGTCATCCTTGTATATTTTCCATTGTGTAACCTTTTTGAACTTATTTGACCATTCCTTGTTTTTAGCTCATTTCGTACCTTCGAAAAAAAAAAGAAAAAAAAGAAAAAAATGTTTTTACTCAACCTTAGGGAATAAGAGAGCATTGACCTTATTCTTGAACAAGTGTGGGGGTGTGTGTGCAAAATGATCATAAAAAAAAATTGACCACTGTTGCAATCAAAGGATTATCAGAGTCAGAATAAAGGTGGATGCTTGAAAAAAAAAAAAAGAGAATGTTCAAGTTTAACAATGAATTCATTTCACCAATTTGGGATTGATCTTCAACAAAACATTTGTCAAATATTGGTGATTGTCCTTTATGATGAATGTTCTCAAACATTTTCTCCACTCTAACTGTACCATAATGCTCTTTTATTCTCTTTGGTATTTATCTTTTCATATCTATATTATCTCCTCTCCTTTACCATGACCCCATTACAACCTTGAATAAAGTCCTCTTGGTATTTGTATGCATGTGTTTTGAGTAGCGGAGAAGTAGAAGATAAGCAAGCTTATGGTAGTGCAATTGTTCATGGGTTGAATAGAGTGTAATACTTACCTTTTAAACACTTGAGAGATTGAGAGTGAATTATGTGAGGATCTATCATTCTTGATTCATTCTTTTCAACTGAAGTTTCCATGCTTGTTGGTTTGAGATGTGAAGAAATGTTACCTCATTAATGCTTTGATCTCTTGAATTTCTTGTTGCTCTTCTTGCTTCATTGAGTCTTTTAGAGTTTTTAGCTTTTGAGTCTGTGTCATTTTTCTTTGTCTCCTAACTTTGGTCTTATGTGTTTTGCCCAGGAGTGCAAAAAGCTAAGTGTGGAGGAATTTGATGATCACATATTTTATACATTAATAAACCCTCATTTTTAGTCATTTACACTCTCCATGTACTTAATTGATTAAGCCTAGTTATGTTTTGTAAGTTTGGACTCAAATTGGACTTAATTGATTTTTTTCAGCACTATTTTGGTCTTACGTTGTTTCTGTATTTTGGCCATATCTTGAGTTCTAAATGTCTGATAATTATGAATTTTACCTTATAGGAAAGATAAGAGAGAGCTCTACAACTTTGATGAGAGCTCAAAGTCTCAATCAGACATCTAGTGGAGCTAATTGGGCTTGGAAGACAGAACACGAGTTTTGTGTCTGAAACCTGAATAGTGTACAGTAATCAGAGCATAACTCGGGCTGCAAGAATTATCTTGGGCTGAAATTTGGACATTTGAAAGTTAAGACCCAAATCTAAAACTTTCATGTTGAACACAAAACTTGATTCGGGCTCCTTGATGGTGATATTGGGTCTGAAAATCAAAACAGAGGTGCTGAAACTGGGCCTGAACAGTCTGTAGTAATTGGGTCATATCTTGGGCTGTAGGACGAATTTTTGGGTGATTCTAAAGCCATTGGAAAGCTTAGACAATTTCCTAGAACTTTCATGAAGACCACTTGGCTCGAAAATGACGGAATCAATGACTTAAGTAATGAATTATTTCAGAGACAAAGAATCTCAATAATCTAACTACTTATCCAATCATCCAATTACTCAACCACTCATCTAACCACTCCACCCACTCATCCACCTACTCTTAATCATTCTCCTTGTCATTTTGTATCCCTACTCCTCTATAAAAGGCACCATGAGCTGGATGTTGGGGGGAAAGTATTGGGCACTTAGTGTTAGGCTTAGTTTTTACAAGTTATGGTTATGCTTGTTTCTTGTTTTACTTTGTTGTAATTTTCTCTTATTCTAAAGTGAAGCTATGTTCATCTTTCTCTTATTCTCTCTTTTTTCTTGTTATCTATGAGTAACCAAATCTTCATCTTGCTTGAGTGAAAGAGTGAAGCTCTTGGTAATGAAATAAGGTTAGATTATTTTATTTCTTGTACTTAAATGATATATTATTAAATGAACATTATATGTGTTGTATTTTGTTTCCAATCAATTTAGAAACCTTCTTTGTTAATGGAGATCTTGATTTATTGTAGACAATAAGATTGGCACAGTGAATGCTTGAACTCATTTACAAATATTGGTAGATAATTAAAGGAATCATAATATGATTACATATATAATTGAACTTTGAATATTATATTTTTCGATTGAAACCTCCGTTGTATGTGGATTTCAATTGAGTAAAAAAGAGAAATAATCTTACCTTTAATTTATTACCAAGAGTGGATCTCCTAACCCAAGCAAGTTCTTAAATTCATTTGTGAACATCTTTTATTACTTTTGGTGTTGTGACAAATCCTTTTCTTACCTTAATTAATTTTTCTTCATTAATTCCCTGTGGATCGACCTTGGACTCCTAAAAAATTTATTACTTGAGACAACCTGTACTTGGGTTTGCATCCTTTAATCCTGCAGTCAGAGATACAGGAGAAGGCTAAGGCAAACAAAGCATCTAGTTTTGGTGGATGTTTGCACACGAGGGGGTCCATCTCCCATGGGACCCACCTAGACAAGATGGTTTTTTTTCTTAACTTTACTTAATTGTATTTAGTTTCCTTAGTTTATCTTAGTAGTTGAGAATTTGTGAAGTTATGATTTTATTCATATACATTGAATTTTCATATGCACAAGAGATGGGTGCACCGCCCAAAGATGTGGATGTGTTTAGACGCAGCCACTTTAAGCTATCTATTGATGATTGAGCTGAGACTAGGACTCGGTTCATAGTTGTATGTAAATGTCATTTATTTTTTTTAGTTTAAAGAACATTTTATTCGTATACATATATACATACATATTATTTGAGATAAATGTGTATTATTTTTGTAGGAATCTTATAATAAAAATAAGTAGCAAGCAACCTAGAATTCTGAGGGGACATAGTTATTTGATAAAAAAAACTTAGACAAATGTGGATTGATACAGTTGGGGAAAAAAAGAAAAGCTGCATCTATGTCCTTGCATCCTAAGCAACTGCAAAGTCATCGTGCAGTGCTTATAGTCAATCATCTCAGGTCAACATAACCAAAATGGAGGAGCGCATTAGAGCACATATGAGATAGGACATGATGCAGATGATTTCTGACATTTAGACACAGATTGTAACATCCCGAAAAGTACCTGTTTAATTATAAATACTCATTTTATAATATTCTTGATTTTTAAGAATTTTTCGAAAACGATGAATATTTTAATATATTCCTCGTTTTGCGTACACACTGAGCTGAGAATTGCTGAGGTCAGTGTAACGCTCCGAAAATTACTTATTTCACCACAAATAGTTATTTTCTAATATTTGTGATTTATGTGAATTTTTCTGAAATTTTTTGGAAACAATGAATATTTTAATATATTCCTCATTTTGCGCAAATATTGAGCGGAGTCGAGAAAACGACTGTAATGCTTCAAAAATTGGAAAATTATATGACGAATAGTCGTTTTATAATATTTTCAATTTTTGAGAATTTCTGGGAATTTTTCGGAAACATCGAATATTTTAGTATATTCCTTGTTTTGCGTGCGCACTGAGCAGAACCGGAGAAACGCAATGTTTTCTCCGCGAGCCTTGGACTATGGACATGTCGACGGGGGATCTTACTAAACCCGAGACTGGACACAGTTTACGAGGTTTTACGTTTTTTGAGAAATTCTAACAGATAGAATAAAACAATACTGCAAAAAATTTATCTGTCAGATTAATTAAATACTGACTTCTGTCAACTGTAACTATTATCCATTGGATAATAGCATGTAACAAAAATCCTATCACATTATCCAAATGAAATCCACTTTATGTCTAATCAATCCACTTTAATTCAAATTTAATGTTAAATAATCAAAGCTTCTTTGAGAAGCTTTGACCAAACAATGACTCAAATGCCCTTAGCTTCCAAGGGAAGCCAAAAATTCCTCTCCCTCCTCTCTCTCTCAAGCTCGGCAGCAGCCCACTCAAAGGGGGGAAATTATTTGCTTTCATTTAATCAATTTACCACACTTTAATTCATAATTTCTCAAGACACTTTCTCTCTCTACCCTTTCTTCTTCTTCTCCATTTTTCTTCTTCTCTTCCTTCTCTCTACCCATTGCTACGGCAGCCCCTCCCTCTCCCCACTCAATCTTCACAAAATTTACATCTAAATACATTTCCTAAATCCTCTCATCATTCTAAACACTTTTTCTTCTTGGAGTTTCTTGAAAATCCATCATCTTCAACACTTTCTCCAAGCTTCAAGTCTTGAGCTTTTTGGGTAAGTTTCAAGACCTCTCTTCCTTTCTCTTCATTTTTGTGGTCATGGTCTCTTTGGTGACCATCCATGGCTTATTTTCAAGCATTGGTGTTGATTTAACAAAGTTAAAAATTTCTAGGGCTTGGTGGAGCTCAAATCTGAAAATCTACAAGAAGATTCCTTGGTGTTTCTTTTGTTCTCTTCATTTGCGTAAGAGGAAGACACTCCTCCTCAACCTCTCTTAGCATCTAGGAACCTTGATTGTGTTGGTTGTGGAAAAACCCTAAAGAGGGTTATTCTTTGATTTAGTAATTAGAATGCTTATGTATTGATTTTATGTTGTTTATGCTATTGGATTGATTTGTTGTATATAGTGATATATTGGATTGGATTATGTGATTGATAATGGAAGAAAATCATTTGAGAACCCCTCTTGGTGGCCACGGTTTTAGGCTTAGAAAATGGTGTAAATTGTGAACAAATTGTAACAAGCATAAGACTTGAATGAATCAAGAAATAAAATGGAATTAATGGAAGAAAACTTGAGATTGGAACTCTTGGGGTGGCCACGGTTTTGAGCCCAAAATTGGGACTATTGGTGAGCTAATGTAACAAGTAAAGATTAAGTGAATTTAGAGTGTAACCTATAATGTGATGAATTGGAAAGAATTAGGAATTAAATTCTTAGAGAGGCCACGACCTCTAAGGCCTTTTGAGACTTAATTATAAAACTTTGGTAATTTGGAAGCATGAGTAATTAGGTAATTAGAAACCTATGTAATGAGTTGGATAATCAACAAATTGGAAGAATTTAATAGAATTAGAGATTACATAAATCTTGAAGGACTAAGAGTGAGATTGTCATAAGACTTAAAACAATTATAAGTGAGTGGAGAACAAGAGAGTGTGAGGCCTAAGGACTTGGATAATTTACAAATCGTATGGAATTAAATTACCTTGGAAGATTTAAAATAATTGTAAGAATTGGATTGGACATGAACCTTGAAAGAGGAAATAAATTCTAAGTTAGGATTCATAATGGACCTAAGAGCATACCAAAGGATTTGATTTTTTACATTATGATGTTATGGGTCCACATGAGTGACCATTTGTATATTGATGCTTATCTTGGTCAATTGTGGCATATTATGGAATTGTATGAAATTGTGAATCATACATGCTCATGCATAGAGTCTTATGCATTGTGAATGTCTTGTGGACTGTTGTAAGGCCAAGTTGCCTAGGAGATTGAACACACCTTGGTGCGGGTACGAGTAGACTAGTGTGGGTCGTGTTATGACCTTGGGGGCGTCAGGGTGCGGGTCCTTCACAATAGGCAGTTGGTAGCTCCTCTGCCCGTGGGGCAAACCGATGCAAACGCACCGACGATTCAGACTTGACACTATTCTATATCATGATCGAGCGCGGACTGTCTATACAATGCCTGATGTGCACGTGAAAATTATTGATGAATAGCACTTTGGCCGCGGCAGCTGAGTTACAGACACGTCTCTTGATCTTTCTCTCTAACTGTTTGAGTCTAGCTCCATGGAGTAGGAATTCGGGAAAGCATGCATGTGTATCATGACATATTCTGTCATTATAAATCATCATTTTCCATAACTATGACTTATTTGATCATTACTGTAATGAATGTATGCCTGAAACTGCTTATCTGATTACTGTTGAATTTACTGTTTATTATTTGGATATACTGTTCTTAAATTGCTACTTGGGCGTATTGCGCCGTTTTGTTTCTAGCTGCTATAATTGGTAATGATGGTAGGATGTCTTACCTCTTTCTTGTATCTCCATTACTTGCTGTATGTGCGTGTACTGTATTGATCGAAGACGACGGCAAGGAGACGGAAGATCCCGAGTTTCCCGGCTTCTGGCCCGAACAAGATTAGCTTCTACTGAGACGATGGCGGCACACATGCATGGATTTCTAGGTGATGTGCATCTGACCTTCCTCGGAGGGCCAAAGTGCTGGCATATCAACTTGAATTCCGATCGCTGCGTCTACCTGGGAGATGTGTCGATTGCCCTAGCCTGGAGACGTCATGAGCCACCTGTCCTCACCTACCATGTCAGCCTGCGGCTGGAGTTCTACCTACCCATCCGAGAAATGTGGGGTGATCATTACTACACCCCTTGGGAGGACTCTTTTGATTCTACTGCTCGGGCTCCCGCCCGTGGTTCCGTGGTTCCGTGGTTCCCATGGAGGTTTCTTTTGAAGAGGAGGATCCTGCTGAGGACCCGGATACGGTTCCTCCTCATCTGAGGGACTGATTTTACTGGTAGCTACTGATGGCTACCAGTGTTTTATTTTGAGGGCCTAATGTATTATTTTTGGTGGGCTGTATATTCTGATATCTCTGGGGTATATATGCTTAATCCCATGGGGCAGGTATAGTTTTGTTTTTTGGAAATTTCCAGGCTATATCTAAAATATATTTGGCATCTAAATATATATATATATGTACATATTATTCAGATGTGGGTTTCTGTTTACTGTTTTGTTCTTTACCGCTATTCATATTCCGCACTGTTAAATTAACAAAAAAATATATATATACCGCCAATTTTACTCACGTATTAAAGTACTAAGCAAGTTAATCTTTAACTAAATGAATCGGGTCTTAATCGTTTTAAAAATTCATTTTCCGTATTTTCTTTTATGTTGAATAATGTGACGTTCCCTCTCCCAAAAAAGGGGGCGTTACACAGATGAGGCAGGATATGATGTAGATGTTGTAATAGGTTTGGACCTATATTGCCATACATAGACATCGATGAGCACACATGGAGGCTTTGGCATGGGGATGCAAAGCCCCATGGGGATGGATATGGGCATGGGCATGGGAAAGCAATCTCCTATTAGGATGGGCATGGGCATTGACATGCGGGGTTTTTTACCTATGACGATACCCTCCCATCCATTGCAGCACGTGTCTTAGTCGACACAACACCCATCTCCTCAGCCATTTGTCCATGGCCAGTGGCTCCAACATTCGTCTCCTTAGTTGCCTCTACAGCTGCTTTAGCACCCAACTTCTCAATTGCCTCTATAGACGGTGCAGTACCTATTTCCACAGTAGCAGCTGGTTTATGGCCCGTTTCCACAGCAATAGTCGCTCCAACAATAGCCACTCCAGCACCTACCTCAGGAGCAGTAGCCAGTCCAACATCCATGTACTCAACAGTCCCAACACATGTTCTCAGCTGCCTATGCAACATTATTATCAGCCGCTCCCTTACCAGCATTATCCCAGCTCTAAACACCTACAGCAACACACCTAGGATCCTGTTTAGAGTCTACATGATACTGATGATGATGATGATGATGACGACGACGACGACGATGATGATAAGATACAGGAGAATTAGACATTTTTGTTTTTATGTTTTTCAAATTTTTATGTTGGGATCTAAATAATGATTTCTTATTTAATAATGCATTTTCATTTGATATTTTGTAATATTATTGGTTTTTTGCGTTATTATCTTTAATTATTAAATTCATACTAATTAAAGAATATTAATTGATATATATATATATATATATATATATATATATTATTATATATTATTTTTATTAATTTTTATATTAAAAATCATTATATCATTTTCGATGAAAAAAGTCGTCGCAAAATTTCTAAAAACAAAATCTCGATTTTTTAGGCAAGATAATATCCGTTGATAATTTCCGACAGACATGCTACTGAAAATATTCCACCGAAAATTTCCAATGGATTATCCCCTTGAAAAAGTTTCTGGAAAAGGTTTTACTGGCCACCACATATCCACTGAAAATCAAAATTTAGTGGATTTTCAACTTTTTGTGACAGATATGGTTGTTGGAAATTCTCGAATTTCTTGCAATGTATCATGTTGGACCAGGACATAATCACTTATACCTCTTAGAGATGTAAAACTGACTATTTCTTAGTGAATCAAATAAACTAATTTTTATTGTTGTTTCATTACAAATTTCTCATTAATTACAATTTCATTTTATATTAGTTCTGAGTCAAATATAAGGCAGATTCTATTGCTAAACTAATCAAACACTAGAACAAGAATGATCATTCCATTCTCATTCCTATTCTCATTTTGATTCCATATAAACTTGGTTAGAAATGCATCGCTTTTGGCTTGGTCATTAATTTGGTACCCATTTTTTTTGTCCTACATGCATTTATCTTGATTAGTTGTCAAATGTTTATTACTTCCTCAATTTTTAAATAATAGTCATTTAAGGTTTAAGCACATTAATTAAGAAACTCATTAAATGATCTGAATTTTAAAAAGAAAAATTGATATTTGATAACATTGCCTTGAGAAGATAAGCAACTAATATGAGAGAAAAAAATGTTATTAGTAAAGATAACAGTAAATAAGGACAAAATTAAAAACATGCAATAAATATGTGATAAAAATTTGCAACAAAATAAGTTTTAAAAAATAACTACTGTTAAAGAACGGAGACAGTAATTATTAGTTATACTTGGTTGGCATTACACATTTATTCTGAAAGTAACCAAAATAATTCATCAAATGCTCTATATTAAGAGAGAAATGATTTATCTTTTTATCTAATTTTTTTATTAATTTTTTTAATTATTAAATGAAGAAAATATTGAATATTTTTTATATTTTAAGATATTAAATATATTTATTTTTTTATTTAATACTTTTTTATTTAATATTAAAATTATTATTAAATAATTAGGTAGAAAGATATATTATTATTCATATTAAAAAGATGCAAACTGTAACAACTCCCTATCAATTAATATTAAAAATGGGATTTGCTTCGGTATCTTCTTCTTCTTGTTGTTTTTTTTTTCTAAAGCACTTGTACCTTAATGATTTGTCCATTTTTTGTTCTTTTTGATAGCAATGATTTGTCTAATATTTATTAATTAGTTGCGGATTCTCATAATAAATAGTTAAAGTCTGTAAAATATGGTTAACTACTAATAAAATATTTAACAACTCAATAAATGCTAATATTCAAACTCAAACATGAGTAACTGTGTAATCACTTCAATATGATTCAAATCTCCAGTGTTCTCTTTTTCTACATCTTTTTTATTTTTTAATTAAATGTTGACAACTAAAATAAGACGACAAAAGTTGGGAATATAAAATGAACAAAACTTCATTCCAGTCATTTCCTTTCAACCTTTTTTCTTTAACTCTTTAAATTATTTTTCATGTGTCTATTAATTTAATTAAGTGGAGTTAGAAATAACAAATAAAAAATGATTAAAGGAATTAGAGAAAAGAGTTTAAAAAAATGGTTGAAGTCAAATTTTTCCATATAGAGAAAAAAGGACAAGATTTACTTTAAAAAAGATGGTGTAAATCGATCATAAAATTTTTGTTTTCATCACGTTTTAAAATGGTTAAAATTTGATGAACACCCCATCAACTATAATATATGTGCAAGATATTCCCTAAGTTTAAAAATAATGTAAAACACCCCTTGAATTTTTTATATTGTGCAAATAACACATTTCCATAACCTTCTATCTAAATACTGCTACGAATGGCATTTAAAATTAATGTTCAATTAAATTCGATGTTAGCAAGAATTGGTGCGAATGCCATTTCAAATTTATGTTCAATTAAATTGATGCAATGATCGAATGCCCTCTTTGACGGGGTGTGACACAATAGGTTGTGGAAGAGCCAATTATTTGACCATCTTTCTAATAGTGCTATTTAATTGATGCTATGAAGGGAAACCATATCGTTCAACATGACAAGTCTTGCAAATTAAGAAAACCAATTAGGTGTTCAATCCAAATCTGTAAAGTATTTAAATAAAAAGTTAATGGAGTGTGTTATTTGCACCATATAAAAAACTTAAGGGGTGTTTTACACTATTTTTTAATTCAAGAAGTATTTTGCACATTAATTATAGTGGAAGGGGGTATTTTGAATTTTATACTTTTAAAATGCATATGTTATCAATAAAAGTAGTCATCGTCTTTATATTTCATATCCCAATCACCGGGTCAACAGTTATCTTAGTAGAGTATACAGTCTTCCTAAAGTTGTGTTAGGATTTTACTTTAACACTCAGACTGATGTTATTTTAGTCTTAAACTCTATGTTATATCTACTGCTGTTAATACGTCTCGTTACTTTGTCTTTAGTGTTTTTGTCATTCCCTAAATTTTCACTCCCAAATTTTCAATGTATTTCTCTCTCCATTTATTTTTATTTATGTTTTTTCTCTTTGCAATGATTTAATTTAATATTTTTTAATATAATCTCTTTAGGATTTAAAATATTTAAATATTTACATTGTAAGAAATTTGAAATCTTAGATTAAAACATATTTATATTTATGTACAAGGAGTGAATATTTAAATGCATATTTATAAATACATATTTTAAAGTTATAAAATAATACATATTTATCAAATATATGAATTATTTCATAACTTTAAAATTTTATTATTTACATTGCACGAAAGTATAAATTTAATTGAAATTTAATAAAAATTTTATATATAAAAGTAATAAAGTCTGCATTTACCCTAAAATTGTTCTAGGATTTCACTTTCTCTCTCAAACTTGGATTATTTTCGTCTTAAAGCCTATGTTATATTTGTTGTCATTAATATTTTTCACTCACTTTGTCTTTAATACTTTTATCATTCTCTAAGTCTTCACTCCCAAATTTCCAATGTATTTCTCTCCCATCATTTATTTTCTTTATGTCTTTTCACTTCCCAATGATTTAATTTAATATTTTTTAACATAATTTTTTAGGATTAAAAATATTTAAATATTTATATTGTAAGATATTTGAAATTTTAGATGAAAACATATATATATATATATATATATATATATATATATATATATATATATATATATATATATAAGAGGTGAATATTTAAATACATATTTTAAAGTTATAAAATAATACATATTTATCAAATATATAAATTATTTTATAACATTAAAATTTTATTATTTACATTGTACGAAAGTATAAATTTAAATGAAATTTAATAAAATTAGTTAAATGCAATTTATTATGAGAAAATTTAAATAATTATATTTTAAAAATATTTTTTATGATATATATAAAGTTGGGTATTATTTAAATATTTCAATATTTAAATTGCACAATTAACGACTTACATGAAAATCAACAATATATAATTTTCTAAACTCATACAATTACATAATTTTATTGGTTATTAATTTACTATATTTCTCTATCAACTCAATATTACTTATTTTGTTGATTGAAACTAATCTTGTTTTTATATTATTATTATAGCTAATTCTATAAAGTTAAGTGTGGAAATTAATTTTATCGGACTCAAATGTTACCAGCAATGAAGTAAGAAAATATTTAATTGATAATTAAAATATTTATTTATAGCAATATAAGCAATTTTTGTTATAAATTTATTTTTCATATAATATCGATTACTTTTACTAATACAAATTTTATTTTTTCAAATTTGTTCAAAGGATTAATTTGAAATTTCCATAATTAATTATGTTAATAACATTTGGTTATGTATTTATCCAATTCTTTTTGTAAGATATTAATGTAATATATCAATTATGTGTTAATACATTTGCAGTAATAATCCATTTTTAGGTTGATTATGTTTAGGAGGTGAAAAAAACTATAATTTAGCCATTTTATATTCTTTGTCGTTTAAAGTTTTTACACAGAGACTAAGAAATTAGAAATGTATTAAATATTCTCAATTTTAAGAAAATATAATAATATTTGATTAAATTATGTTCTCACTTCATTAATACTCTTTCATTACACTCAGTGGAGATACTAAGATTTTTTCTTTAAAATAACAAATATTATAATATGGAGGGAGTAATGAACAACAAATGTCCTCCAAAATTAATGTAATGATTGATAATATTGTTTATTTTATACGATTTTGAATGATATTATTTCGTTATGATTGTTGCTCATTTTATTAACTAATTGTCATTTTGCAACTTTGTGAAATCTACATGTTTGACATGTCAACTACGTTTTATATTACAAAATTCTAATATTTTTTATTATTACATTGACAACAACTCTAATACATTTAATACATACATACTAAATATCACCACAATCAATATATTTTTTTTAAACAAACAGTGAAATATATACCATACAACGTACTGATAGAAATACTAATTATTCTTTAAAAAGATGGCGTAAATCGATCATAAAAATTTTGTTTTCCTCACATTTTAAAATGCGTATGTAATCAATGAAAGTAGCCATCGTCTTTATATTTCATATCCAGTCACCAGTGTCAACAGTTAAATAAATCACTAGTGTCAACAATGATTTGAAGTTTTCCCACCATAATTCATGCCAATAAGAAATGCATACGCAATCAATGAAAGTAGTCATCGTCTTTATATTTCATATCCAATCTCTAGTGTCAACAATGACTTGAAATTCAAAAAAGAATGTGAGTGCAGTGCTGCATACGTTGAATATAACCCCTATTAATCCATTCACACTTAGTTGTACTACAAATTACGAAGTATAGTTAATAGAGGTGACTCATTTGGTCGATATTTTGCTTATAATAAATATATAACTTAAGTTTAGATTTCAAAATTCGTTATTAATAAGTAATTTGTAATTCTATTATAAATAATTATTGCAATTGGTAGTTTGCTCTAACTTTAAAATGAGAAAAGCACCAAATCGATTTTTTTAAAAAAAACAAACTACATAAAGTATGACAACTCAAGAAAAGTAACAAGATCAACAAGTAAAATCTCTTCAGATTCTCCTCAACTTTTAAGTAGGTCTAGCTTTATACTTGATTACCCAATAGGGCATGTGCTTCGTGTGCTTCATTCTTGTGTTTCCATAACCTACACTATATATTCTCTGAGATGACCAGGATTAGTCCTGGTCAGATTCCAGTTTTCAGATTCCATTTTTCTGATATCATGAGAAATGCTACAGAAACTGGAGTTTAGTTTGAATGCTGGTAATACACCCTCAAAACTGATCAGATTTTGGGCTTTTTATGAGGATCAATGATCAGATTTGATATAGATGTTTCATTTTTTTTATTTTACTTTTTCTTATGTGATAGAAGCAAGCTCTGGAAGAATCTTATGCATGGAAGAATTTAATGGACGGCCGGTGGTCCCACATATTCTACTTGATGTTTTTTCACTTTCTCCTTTTTATTCGATTATCTTATCCATTGATAGCTGTGAATTTCAAAATATACAACGAGAACAGAAATCAGAACGTAAATCACGTGATGCATTGAATAAAGGACCTGGTGGCATACCCTCTTTTGATTGCATTTGGTAAGGTAATAATAATCCACCAAGTGTTGCCCTTAAACAAATATATTTTATGGTTGACTTAAGTATAAAAAATTGCTAAACTAAGCTTCTTATCTTTTATATGGTGGCATTAGCATTGATGAAGGTGGAATTGCTTTGGCCACAATGGGTTTTGCTCTCAATTCTAGCCACCAAAGAGTTTTGAGCTTAATTATCAGTTGACTTAGGCCTTGTTTAATTATATTTTTTGAGAAATGATTTATCCTCCTATTTAATCTTTATATTAATTTTTTAATTGTTAAATGAAAAAATATTGAATATTTTTTGTATTCTCAAGATATTAGATATATTTATTTTTTTATTTAATATTTTTTTATTTAATATTAAGATGGTTATTAAGATGATTAGTTAGAAGATATAATATTACTCATATTTTTTAAATTGTTTAAAGGGTTGATTACATAATTATCAAGAGGAATTTGTTTGGTGATGTATTATCAAGTTTTTTTTTAATTTATTCAAGTATTATCAAGTTTTTTTTTTATTGTTATAATGTGCAGTATTATCAAGTTGAATTGTCTTTTAGCAAATGTTCTCCTCCTCCAATAAATATATCGTTCTATAGCTAACAACATAAAATAAAGAGAATCCAAATCTTGCACAAGGCAACATCATTAGGATCACAACGTTTTAATTACCTACCTTTGTTACTGGGTGGGAGTGGTTGTTTTGTCTTATGGGTGTTCAATATTGGCTACAAGGTATGAGAGATATAGGAGTGGAGTCATTAAAATCATTTGGTTAATTATTACGGCCACAAATAAAAAAAAATGTTAAGAAACATGGCAAAAGTTAGAGAAAATTAAGAGAATGTGAAAATAAAAATAAGAATTTTACTAATAATGAAAGGTGTGTGACGTAAGTTTATTTTTTTGAAAAAATCTAAATTATCCTACCCAATCATCATACTAATTCTCATAATTATTAAATGAGAAAAATATTGAATGTCTTTTTATATTTTCAAGACATTAGATGTATTTATTTTTTTATTTAATAATTTTTTTATTTAATATTAAGAAGATTATTAAGAAAAACTTATAGGAGGATATAACAAAATATTTTTTTTTTCTTTCTAAAAACTGCTTGAGGCAGACAACCATTTACCAAAAACATAGCCAAAAACATGATGGCAATGACAGAGCTATACGTTGTTACTGGAAACACGCTTAGGAACAGTGATGGATTCAGAAAATTTAGGCAATACGAGTAAAAAACAATATACAAGCATAATGAAAAAAATATATTAATACACAATGATAAAAAAATAATTTATAATTGTTTCTTTCATGATGTAAATATTTTTTTCACTATCAATACTATCAAATATTTTTCTATTTATATATATATAAATGATTTTACATTTAAATATGTGAGATGCAGCTTGAAAAAAAATATTATAAAAATTTTAACGTATCTTATAATAAATTTATTTATTTACACATCATATGGGGACAAAGTTAGAAATATGAAGAAATAGAAATGTCAAATAACTATTGTTAGTAATAGAAAATTTTGTTAAGTAAGTAGGGGCATGTGTCCCTATTATTATACAAGTGGGTCGGTCCCTGCTCAGGAAGGTGCTCGAACTATGATAGAGGCACAGAACTAGCATAGAACCACCGTGCAGACCAAAACGTTAATTGCTAAACCAAACTTGCAGATCGACCATCGGCCACCACTGTGGCGGAACTTGACATAAAATTTGGAGAAGCAAAAATTTTAAATCAAGTTTTAAGTTTTAACTCTCCTTTGAATATTTCTTTTTAAACAATTATTAATTACTTTATGTTTAACTATAATTTTTTCTTTCAAAATAGATTTGTCACTAATTTTCTATAATAACTAGAAAATAAGAATTATAGATTAGTATATTTAGTCATCATTTATTTTTCTAATTCTTGTAGTATTATCAAATTTAGAAGCAATTGACAAATGAGAAAACACTAAGTTCAAGAAATTAAGAGAAAGAAAAACAATGGAGTAACCTTAAGTAATCTTTTATCATTAAGGAAGTGACTACCTCAAATGAGTAGAGAGTAAAGAATAAATTAATTATGAGAGAGAGAATCTCATTGAAAAATATTAGGTTTTATATGGGATAACACTCTTCTAAAATGAGTTGAAGATGTTAAGAACACATTCTTTATTATACTTTTTTTAACATACTCTCTTCTATTGGGTCACATCATATACTAAAACACACACTCAATCTCGATTAGCTTGTAATCAACTCAATTAATGTATAATCAAGTTTGAGTATATGTTTTAGTGTATAATGTAACCTAATAGAAGATAATGTGTTGAAAAGAGTGTGTTCCTAACATTCCTTAAAGTGAGTTTGTCTCTAACCATGTGTTTGAATATTTTTTCATTAATGGAACAAAACAAAATAGGTGGGGATGGACCAAAAAGGAAATAGAATGAATGGAATATAGTTGTCATTCTCTTTGTTTGGAAGTTTCATTACTGGAACAGAATAGAACTTCATTGCCTATGTGTTCCCTCCATTCCATCTCAATTTTGGGGAGAACAAAAGTTGGACATTTGAGGGGAAAAGAAAAGAAATGATTCCTCATGTGTTCCGTTCCCTTCTCATTTCTTTTCTCTTCCCTTCATTAATTATCATCCAAACATAGACTAAAATGAGCAAGTAAGAGCACATCTATCATTAACCTTGTGTTTGGATGTTTTTATTAGCCCTTAGATTTCTTTTCTCTTTTATTTGGAAAATTCATTAATTATTCATCCAAAAATTGGTCATTTGAGAGAAAAAAATGATTCTCCCAAGTTAATTTTAAAACTCTCAAACACAAAAAAAATTAATATCATTTCCTTTCCGTTCCCTCTTTACCTCGTCATTTTAATTTTAATGATTAAAATCACGATACACTTTAAATTAAATAAAATGTTAATACACTTTTATTTATTCATTTTAGAGACAAACTCACTCTGAAAGAACTTTTTTCTTTTTGTGACAGTTAGTTAACATGTAAGTTAATACAAATATATTCCAATTAATTTTCTATTATTAGTTTACTAGTATTACAAAAAGAGTAATAATAAATGTACATAAATCTTCTTACAAATAATCTTCATTCATGTGAAATGAGTAGTTGAGAAATTTTCATTAATTATTTTACACTTGACTCAATTTCTCAACCAATTATTTTACTATGTGTGTAAGGATTATGTAAAAGGAAATTCTATACATATAATCATTCCTCAAACAAAAAAATTTGGGAGGGGGTGCCCGTGCCCGTCCCTGCTATGTTCCGCCCCCGCCATCACGAGCTCACCCAAGCAAAACAGAGAAATCCACTGAAATGATAAATCTGAAGTTCAGTGTGACTATGATGACGCTCTTTGGATTTGTGTAGAGAAATGCACTAGAATCCAAAAAGAAAACGAGATATTGAATCTAGAACCAAGAAGCAAGAAAATGAGGGAAAGTGAATCCGAAAATTTCTTCAGTTGATTTTCCAAGGAAGAAAACCTGGGAAATTGAGGGAAAACTGCAAAAAGAAAAGCGAAGGAAAAATGAGCTTTAGAGAGCACAATGCAGTGGAACTAGAAATATGGGTAACATGCAAGCTTTGATGCTATGATAAGAAACATAGCAAGAGCTTGAGAAAATTGAGGGAGAATGTGAGAATAGAAATTTGAATTTTACTAATAGTGAAAGGTGTGTGATAAAAGACTAATACTCATTATCTAACTCAATTAATCATCAACTAAACACGTGTGGTAAAGATAAAGTTTAAAAGATGGAAACAATATATATTATATTTAGGGTTTGTGTTAACATGGGCAAGGGCACATGTTAAAAAAATTAAAAATACAAACTATTAAATAAAATGTGCTAATATTTATTATTTTGAAAATTTAAAAAGTATTTAATAATATCTTTAAATAAAAAATCCTATCTTTTCTTATTGAAAATCTTATCTTTTATTGGGTGTAATTTCTGTTTGACAATTCGCATCTAGTAATTTGAGAGGAAAAAACTTGTTACACATTTATAACAAGACACATCTCCTCACATCATTTTATGTGGCAGAATTAGAGTAGAGTTGTGTAAAAAATGAAATGGGACTAGATATAATCATATGATAAAAATTGTGGAAGTGTAAAACGATATGAGTGTGAATGTGTGCAGTTAGCATTACTCACTTGAGATTTGGGGCAAAATTAAACAAGTTTTTTTTTGGCAAAAAAGGCTAAATTGGTAAAATTACACATAATATTATAGTTGTATGAACCGGATCGGATCGGAACAGGTGGTTCGATCGATAAACCTACAAATTGATCCCTGAGCCAGTTAAACCAAGTTAACCTAGTGACCCAACCAAATGGGTTGGCCCAATTGACCTGGTTTTCTTTTTAGAGATTGAAACTTAAAAAATGCAAGTTGTAGGATTTGAACACAACACTTAATAGATCTTGTCATGGAATGCATTCTATCACTAGACCACATGCTCACTACTAGAAAATTTGGATTTAGAGATGGACAAAATCCATCTCTAAAATGTTAAAACGGAATTGGAGACGGAAATCGATTCATCGGTAAAAGTGGCATAGTTAATTATTTAAAGATGAAAAAGTTAATTATGTCTCTAATTAGAGATAAATTTTTACCGTCTCTAAATTTTAAAGTTCCGTCGCTATTTAGTTACCAAGATTCGTCTCTAATTCTTTAATTAGAGATGGAAAAATTTCATCTCTATTTTCATCTCTAAATTAAAGATAGATTTTTTCGCCTCTAAATTTGTCTCTAATATTTTAAAAATATAAAACAAAATTAGGCATCTAACTGCAATTTGTCATAACTAAACACATTCATTTTATAATAAATATATATTCCTATGCACATAATTATCCAAAACCAAAATTTACCAAAATTCGCAATAAATGATCAAAATCAAGTAGCCAATCACCCAAAAAAAGGCTCAAAATCAAGTACCCCCTCCCCCCTAAATACAATGTTGTGAGGGATACTATAGAGTGCATTGTACACTTAGATACAACATAAATTCGACCCAAAAAGAAAAGAATTAAAAATAAGCTGAAATACAAGTTATTAGTTGCAACAAAGAAAACAAAAATTGAAAGAACCTCTTCTTTCTTACCCGAACCTCTTGTGAAAACCTTGTGACTCCCAAAGAAGAGTAGTCCCCAACCAGTTTAAAAGACAATAAAATAGACTACTATTAGAGTATAGTATAAAATAGTTTTAGCCGTTATCCTGAGCTGTAATAAGTTAGTTAGTTAGTTTTGCTGAGTAAGCTGTTAGTTAGTTACTGTTGTTTGTTAGTAGCTGTTAGTTAGTTACGTAATCATTTGTATATAATGATAGTTTAGCATAGGTCAATATCATCAAGTATCATTCATTCAGTAAATTGCTTCTCTTAGATTTTCTCTCAGTTTTCTTTGATTTTCTCTCTATTTCTTTTCTTTACTTTCTGTTCTTGATCAATTCTAAATCTCTTTTATGGTATCATGAGCTCTTCAATTGATCCTTACGCAAATGCTGCTCCTTAATCAGCATCAAACATTGGTGTAATCTCTTTTTCTGATCCAATCTCGATCAAACTGGATGATAAAAACTTTATGCTTTGGAAAGAACAAATTCTTACAACAATTCGTGGTCATAAACTGCATCACATTCTTGATAATGCACATGAAGTTCCTTCTCCATTTGCAACTGATGAAGATGCACAATCTGGTACTCTCAGTTCTCTGTTTCTTGATTGAGAAGCTCAAGATCAACTTCTCCTATCGTGGCTTTTATCATCCTTATCAGAATCGATGCTTACCAGATTTGTTAGCTATATCAAATATTCTGAACTGTGGGAGCAAATTCATCATTACTTCAGCTCTCAAAATCGAGCCAAAACACGCCAATATCATTTTGAATTGTGTAATACAAGGAAAGGATCTCATTCAATTGGTGAATATTTGCTAAGAATCAAAGCCTTAATTGATGTTTTGATGTCAACTGGTAATCTTATTTCATTTTATGAGCATATTGAAATCATTTTAGATGGTTTGCCTGAGGAATATGATCCATTTATTACTTTGGTGTCAAGTAGGATTGAACCTTATTCACATACTGAGATTGAATCACTGTTACTTGTCCAAGAAGCTTGATTAGAAAAACATGTAAAAGAATCAGTTCCTGACTCTTTTTATGCTAACATTACACAAGTTAATCCTAATAGAACCTTATTGCAATCTTATTCCTCTGTTGGATCTCAGAAATATTCTTCTCAAACTTTTCCTTTCACACCACCACCACCAAGATTTGGTGGTCAATTTGGTCCTTCAAGTTCTCAGAATTTTGATTCTCAATTTTATGGATCTTATGTTCCTGATAATCATGGATATTTTAGAGGTGGTAGATTTGGTACAAATGGCAGATCCATGGGTCATGGAGATAGATTTGATGCAAGAGCCTTAGTTGTTTTTCAAGTCTGTAGTAAACCAGGTTATGGTGCCTCAATTTGCTATCATCATTTCAACTATAATTTTCAATCACCACCATTGAATCCACAATTACCACTGAATCCATCACTACATGCTCCATTACCATCTCCACCACTACCTCCTCAGTTTCCTTCTTCATCTTCACATGTTCCTTCATACTTTTCGCAGTTCCCTCATCCATCTTCATCTACCTTATTCTCTTATCCAAATTTTCCTTCTGTGTATCATGCTGGTTCATCCAATCAATAACCACCTCCCACTACTTTTCATTACTCAACTTCACAGTTCCCATCTGTTTCCTACACTTATTCTCATCCTACTATCACAACTTTGCCTTCCTCTAGTCATTCTCATTCTCAACCTTCCTATTTTCATCACTCTACTTCTTCTCAGCATTCTGGTTTTCCTCATGCTATGATTGCCACACTTGAAATTGTCTCCAATACTTCATGGTTTCCTAACACAAGTGCTACTACTCATATTACTAATGAGGTTCAAAATTTGCTGCATAAAGAAGATTTCACTGGTCCTGAAAAGCTTATGATGGGTAATGGACAAGGTTTTTCCATATCTCATATCGGCTCCTCATTTCTTACATCTCATTTTAATGCATCAATTTCCTTATCTCTGCATCAATTATTGCATGTACCTGAAATTATTAGAAATTTACTCAGTGTAAGTAAGTTTGCTAAGGATAACTGTGTTTATTTTGAATTTCATCCTACTTACTGTTGTGTGAAATCACAGGCCACCCATGAGGTCCTTCTGGAAGACTCTCTTGGTGCTGATTGTCTGTACAACTTCATAAGTTTTCCTTTCACTCATTTGAAAACTCATTCATCTCTTAAGTCCAATTGCAATAATAGTTTTGTTTCAGGTTGTAGGATTCAAAATACTAGTTCCAAGTGTGTTTGTAACACTATAGTTTGCAAACACTTGAGGCCTAATGAGTCATCTCAGTCATGTAATCTCAAGTCAAAATGCAATAGTAGTTTTGTTTCAGGTTGTAGTAATCAAAATAATGTTCTTAGGTCTAGGTGTGCTTGTAACACTATTATTTGTAAACATTTGAGGCCTAATGAACCATTTTAGTCATGTAATTCTCTCAATTTCTATAATTCTGATAATGATTCTCACTCAGTTAATAATAAAACTACTTCTGTTAATGTTGAAGTTGATAACTCTTTTGCTTCAGTTTTTCTTACTCACAAAGCTAGTCCTAAGGATGTTTCTGATAAAATTGACTTCGATATATGGCATTGTAGGCTTGGTCACCCTAATTCTATTGTTCTCAAAAAGGCTTTACAATTGTCAAATATTTCAGTATCTCCAACCATTTCATTCAATAATTTCTGTGAAGCTTGTTGTTTTGGTAAAATGCACAAATTACATTCTTTTCCTCCATCCATAGTCTATAGTCAGCCTTTTGATCTTGTTTTTAGTGATTTGTAGGGACCAACCCAAGTCACCTCTTCCACTAGTTTTTCTTATTATGTTGCCTTTATAGATGTGTTCTCAAGGTTCACTTGGATTTTTCTACTTAAAAAGAAATTAGACACCCTGCAAGCATTTATTCAATTTCAAAAGATGGTTGAGGTTCATTTCAATGCAAAAATAAAATCAGTACAAACTGATTGGGGTGGTGAGTATAAACCATTCTCTACCTATCTCTCTTCACAAGGTATTCATCATAGGGTAATTTGTCCACATACTCATCATCAAAATAGTCTAGTTGAAAGAAAACATAGACATATTATTGAATTAGGACTTACTCTTTTAGCCAAAGCACACTTACCTCTTAAAATTTAGGATCATGCTTTTCCCAAATCAGTCTATGTCATTAATTGAAATCTTCTGTTATTTCCTTTGTTGTACCATTTACTAAGTTGTTTGGATCAGTTCCTAATTTTTCATTTCTAAGAGTGTTTGGATGTGCATGTTATCCATATCTTAGACCCTTTAATAAGCACAAGTTTGCTTTCAAAACTTCTTAGTGTACATTTCTTGGTTACTCACCATCTCATAAAGGATATAAATGTTTAACTTCTAATGGTCGAATTGTTATCTCTAAAGATGTTGTGTTCAACGAGAAGCATTTTCCATTCACCACTATTGTCACTACCTCCTCTTCTATAGCAGTTTCTCCCCAACAACCTTCCATCTCCTCTGTTCCACCCATTCTATAGTCTACTGTAATGCAGCATGTGTCGTCTGGTCATACTGATCAGCCATCCCTACGTCACTCCTTGTCGCATTTCATTGAACCAACATATGAGAATCACTCTCATGTTGTATCAGTATCAGCACTTGTTTCTATTTCTATTCAGCCTCCTGCACACATTGATCAACCATCTCTACCTCTCTCCTTGTCTCATTCCAATTCTGCACCAAAATCTGAGAATCACTCTCATATTGTATCAGCACCTGTATTTTCCCTACCTCACTTGCATTCTACTCAATCTTGTCATCCTATGATCACTATAGCAAAGTCTGGTATTTTCAAGCCTAAGGCCTATCTGGTCCACACAAAAATTGAACCTATATCAGTTAAACAAGCTCTACAAGATCCAAAGTAGCTTAAAGCCATGGAGGAGGAATATACTACACTAGTAGCAAACAATACTTGGCAACTTGTTCCATTACCTCCACAGAGACAAGCTATAGGTTGCAAATGGGTATACAGGATCAAAGAAAATCCTGATGGTTCAGTTGAGAAGTATAAAGCAAGACTTGTTGCAAAAGGTTTTCACCAGCAACTAGGATTTGATTATACAGAAACGTTTTCACCAGTAGTCAAGCCTGCCACTATGAGATTAATTCTGACTTTAGCTCTTACAACACAATGGCCAATACATCAAATTGATGTCAATAATGCATTCTTAAATGGCATGCTTCATGAAGAGGTGTACATGTCACAACCTCAAGGGTTTGAAATTGGTGATGGTAGCTTGGTTTGTAAACTGACAAAGGCTTTGTGCTTGGCTTCACTATACAGAATCTTGATTTTATTCCCAGAAATGTGATCCTTGTTTGTTCAAACTACTGGAACTTCCTATTTGTATGTGTTGGTGTATGTTGATGATATTATAATTACTGGAAATTCACAATCTAGTATTCAGACATTGATATCCAATCTCAATACTGCATTTACCTTGAAAGACCTTGGTCCACTTAATTACTTTATTGGAATTGAGGTACTAAGGCTCAATGATGGTTCTCTTCATCTTTCTTAGGAGAAGTACATACAAAATATTCTTACCAAGGCTCAAATGTTAGGAGCAAAAAGAATTTCAACATCTATGCAATCTAGTTTGAAGCTTACTAAACATGGTGCAGATTATAGACAAGATATTTCTCTTTACAAGTCTAGAGTAGGTGCTTTACAATATGCCACTATCACTAGACCAGAAATCTCATACAATGTCAATAAAGTATGCCAATTCATGAGCCAACCCTTGGAGGAGCATTGGAAAAGTATTAAAAGAATACTAAGGTATCTCAAAGGTACTTTACACTATGGACTTCATATCAGACCAGCAAAGAAACTTGTGTTGTATGACTTTTGTGATGCAGATTGGGCAACAGACCCTGATGACAAAAGATCAACTTCAGGGTCCTGTATTTATCTAGGTCCTAACCTCCTTTTGTGGTGGTCTAGGAAGCAACAAGTTGTTGCCAGAAGTAGCACATAAGCTGAATATAGAGCACTAGCTCACACTGCTATTGAAATCATTTGGTTTCAATCCTTGTTGAAAGAACTTCAAGTCCCAATTTTGACTATACCAGCAGTGTACTGTGATAATCAAAGCACTGTTCTCTTGGCTCACAATCATGTTCTGCATTCTCGGACAAAACAGATGGAGCTAGATATATTCTTTGTCAGAAAATGAGTTATTCTGAAGCAGCTAAATGTTTAACACATTCCTTCCATGGATCAAATTGTTGATGTGCTCACAAAACCTTTAGCTGCTAACAGGTTTCAACATTTGAGATCCTTGCTCGCAGTTAAGGATCATACAATTCTTAATTCACATCACTCCACTTAAGATTGGGGACAATATAAGAAATATTGTTCTAGATCCCACTTGTGATTAAGAGGACAATATTAGAGTATAGTATAAAATAGTTTTTAGCTGTTATGCTGAGCTGTAATAAGTTAGTTAGTTAGTTTTGCTGAGTAAGCTGTTAATTAGTTGTTGTTGTTAGTTAGTAGTTGTTAGTCAGTTACATAATCATTTGTATATAATGACAGTTTAGCATAGGTCAATATAATCAAGTATCATTCATTCAATAAACTGCTTCTCTAAGATTTTCTATCAGTTTTCTCTGATTTTCTCTCTGTTTCTTTTCTTTACTTTCTGTTCTTGATCAATTCTAAATCTCCTTTAACTACAAACACATAACAACCAGACAAAAGAATATTTATACACATATTAAACAAAATCATAAATTTAAAACATTAATGTTAAGTGTACTCTTGATTTTATATGCATCAAGCTCAAGTTCAAAATAATTATAAAGTAATAACAAAATGCAAAAAATGGAAAATTACATGTCTACTTGGTTAAACCACTTTCAACATTTGCTTTTCATGTATCCCATCTCCCCTGCATCATTCTTTCTTAAGAAAAAATCGAAAACAAAATTGATTGTGTCATTTATGCTATCAAACCAATAAGTCCAAAAAATAATAGTACTCATACCAGAGTAGTTCTTTAATGTGCACTATCAAAAAGCGAAATAAATAGGAAGTCTTCATAACGACAGAAAAGTGAACAATAATATAAGTAAACGCTAACCCTACAAATTAATCGCCTTATAACAAGTTTAATAGCAACTGCAAAGTATAGAATATTAAGCATAATGTAGCAACTCAATTTCTCTATAAACTTGTATAGTAAAACTACGAATTGACTTCTTGTTCGACAATATATTTTACTGGACACACTTGATTGCATTTTTTATGTCTACATTTGTAGCTTATTGGTTGCCAAAGGATCAAACTCTTTTCATCTAATGCAACAACGCCTTCCATCCCTAATGCATTGCCTTTTTCTTCACGTGTATCAGAAGATAAAAATAGAGTAGTCATAGGGTGATGAGGGATCCACTAATTAGATAAAGAATCTAGATTTGCCAGAATGGACAACAAAGAAGAAGATAACATGTTTGTAGACCCTAAGCAATCCTGAGATGTGTAACACCCTCCCTAGGGTATCAATAATCATTTGTGCAGTTCGCACAAAGTTTGAGTTATAAAAGATGGGTTTTAAAATTTCTTTCTTCTTTGAAACATAAACTTACATGAAATCCATAAGTATTCTTGAAAATATATTTTAAGCTGATTAATATACAATATTGACACCAATTAATATTTAATAATTTAAAGAGAAATATAAAACTAACTGAATAGTAGCAAACCCTATATGGATTAATAGCCCAAACAATTGGGAAAACTTAACATACTTATTCCTTCTTGTATCCATCTTGATGCATCGGACATCTGTTCTATGTCAACACTTTGCACGATCAAATAATAGTCATTCTCGATGTTGTCTCCGAACTCGAATATCTACCTCCCGGTATGTCTAAGACAACTCATTCCTTCTACAATTTTAACAATACGAGACCACAAACATAACAAAGATCAAATCACCTACAGGGTTTGGCGACAGAGATAATACAAAATAGCAATATCATACAGATAGATCATACCACAATTATGATCATGCCATCAACATTAATCAACTATCATCATCTAAGCATTTATTAATTCAATTATCATAAACAACAATTATGATAATGCCCTCAGCATTATCATTATCATCATCCAAGTATTCAAAACAATTGTCATAGCCAATATTCCTCAATTAATATATCACACAGATATAAATGTTCAGATTATGCATGTACACAAGACTCGATTTCCTACTCCATGGAGCTAAACTTAGGTCGGAGAAAATGATCGAAAAGACCTGCCGGTACCACGTGCCTCAGACCACGTGCTTTAATTCTCATTTCAATTCTTGCACATCTAGCACATACACGACATTCTTTATCAGATCTTGATTAAGAATAGTGTCTCGGTCAGGATCATCGATGTGTTGTATCGGTCTAACCTACGGGAAGAAGCGCGACCAACTACCCGTGTAAGCAACCCGCACCCCGATGCCCCCAAGGTCAACAAGTGACTTACACTACGCATATCGCACCCACTCAAGAGGTGTGTTTCTCCTAGGCAATTAGCCATATCCAGTCCTCATCGGACCATTCCAATGCATGTATAATGCACCAAATACCAATCATAGGTATAATACCAATCACAGGTATATCTCATAATTTCTCAGATATAGTTTATACAATATATAATATATCGGTGTAAGTCAACCAAAGAATTCTTTTCAAATTCGTTTGTTCAATTAAATCATATGCCTCAACGTATATTTTTTTCCAATGCATCTAAAATGCACCACGTGCGAATAACAGGCAAAACTCGTTGTTTTTCACAAACAGTGTCCATACACTAGTTTTACAGTAATCATACTGTATTTTTCAATAACAAAATCATGTTATCATGTTTTCATAGTTATAAAATACTGTTGTCGTGTTTTCACAATCCCGCAACATTTCTGTTACGTTTTCACAATTCTAAAACATTTCTATTACGTTTTCACAACATCGTAACACTTCTGTTACGTTTTCAAAATACCGCAACACTTCTGTTGCACTTTTAAATCACGTATTAATTTTTCAACATTTTTCTCAATCGCATAAAAATTACGTTTCTCAAATTGCGTAGCAATTTTTCACCGTTTTCAAAATCGCGTAACTTAAAAATCATTCTTTTAAGTTGCGTAAATCATTTTCCATCATTCTCAAAATATTTAAAACACTTTCCAAATCACATAACAACTTTTCGCCACTTTTCAATTAACAAAAATAATTCATCACTTTTCAATCACGTAGTGATTTTTCAATAGTAATTCAAATTACGTAAAATATTTAAACGTAATTCAAATCGCACAACATATTCCAAATCATGTAGAAATATTTTACTGATTTCAAATCGTTTTTAAGATACGTAAAATATTTTTCAACATTTTACATCACGTAAAATATTCCTCAATATTTCAAATATTATTTTGGACTTAAATGAATCAATATCATTTTTAACACATTTTTCAAATTGCGTAACTTAAAAATCACGTTTTTAAGATACGTAAAATATTTTTCATCATCATTTCATTACAGAAAATATTTCTTCAAAAATTCCATTTCAACCTTTCTTAAAATAATATGACTTTGTATTTCATTTTTCACATTTTCTTACTCAAGAAAATCTTTTTCACATTTCTTTACTCAAAAATCCTTTTCCAAGATATAATCCACAAAAAAAATCACTTTTCCATTGATATAAATTAACGTTTCAAAACTTAACATTTTCTAACGTATTTCAAAACTCCAAATCAGATATGTTAGTAAATTTTCAAAACATGATTATATTCTTCATTTTTCCCAAATCATTTCCAAACACAACCTTCTTCAAAATAAATTGAAGTTAGAAAACATTTTCGTTTACAAAAAAAATTTTCTCAAATAAATGCTCTAATTCCTTTCCAAATTCTTGTCGAAAATCATTTTGTTATAAAATCAAGGTATCCGCAAGTCTTCAAAAACCGTGAATGTGTTCATTTAAAACTGTCAAATCTTTCGAGAGACAAAACACTTCGTTTTATAAAATATCACTTTGTTCCATAAAAATTTAGGCATTACAAGCCTTCAAAAATGTGGACATGACTATTGAAACCATCAAATATTTTTCCTTCTAAATTGATATGGTTTTACACAAACAAAACCATCAAAAATCCTTTACAAAAACCGTGAACACTTGCTCTTTGAAATCAAGTCATTTGTTCATTTTCATTTTTACTTTCTTTGCAAATCCATTTTCACTTTCTTTACAAATCCTTTTTCACTTTCTTTACAAATCCTTAAAATCAACATTGCTATTTTCATTTAAAACTCATGTTTAGTAAAATACTTAGAAACTTTTTACACAAAATAAATCAATACAAATCCCTTCAAAAATCGTGTTTATGCACTCTTTGAAAAATAAATTCTTTGTTTATTTTCCTTGTTTTTCTAAACATCTTATTTCATCATCCATGAAAATATTAATTTGTGAACACCTATCTTGAGGTGTCTTAACCGAAATTCACCATGTTCTAGGGACCAAAAATTAATTCTCTTGTTCTTGAAAAATTTCAACATAAACTCTAATTATGAGTGTCAAAACCGTGACCACTCTTCCTTTGGCCATTGGAGCCAAAAATTAATTTCCTTTCCATCATCAAATCATGGCATACACATACATATTTCATCATATATACCATAAGCTACCATAAGCATGTCATAATCAAAAGCAATAAATCATGCAAATCATACAAAGCATGAACAAATAAATCAAACACATAAACACCCACAAATAATTACATGACCATGGATATGAATCCTCATATGGATTCACCATCCATCAAATATAAGACCATCTCTCACCACCATACTTGGTTGGTGAGGTGGATCTCCCTCTTACCTCTTGAAGATCCTCAAAAGCTCTTTGTTTTGCTTCTTTTTCCAAGTCCTTCACCACCAAGGGCTTCTCAAATACAAAACAAAATACATAAAAATTAGTATACTAAGCTTGATTAAGAGGAACCATGGATCAAACATGGTTTAGATCATGAAAAAAAAGAGAAGAAAGAAAGTTTCCTTACACTTCACCACAAATACCCTATAACTTTGATCTTGAAGGAAGTCCATGAAGATGAATGATTTAGAAGAAATCTCCAAACATTCAAGATCTATGGTTGGATGAAATTAAAGAGTGATGGAGGGTAGATTTGGGTAGCTTGGCCGAAACATGAAGAAGGAGAGAAATGGAGAGAAAACTTTTGTGTTTTGGTTCTTGATAATTTTGGAGACAAGAATGAATGATCAATAATGACCAAAGGTGATCAATTATGGTCTTCAAAGCTCCTAAATTCAGATCAAGCCCGTCCCCCCTTCCAAGTAGTCTTCTAAGGATGCAAACAAAACAATAAAGGAACATAATTGACTAAAGCAAAGCATAATTGACTAAAGTATCAAATAATGCATTGAAACTTTTCCTTTAGCTTCATAATTCACCACAAAACCTCCCCCCTTTTCATGCACTCCAAAATGTGACCAATTTCACTTGTCACTATCTTAAGCATTTCTAGCCATTGATTAATTCAATGGTTAGGATTTATGTAGGCTTTAGGTGTAGCTTTAGATTAGAAGACTTAATCTAGGCCATTGGATCTTTCTCCTTTAAATTCTAGTCATTGGATGTGTCTCCAAAATGAAGGGTCAATATTGCTCCTTCAAACTTTAAATCCAAGGGTCATAATTAGTCTTTGTCACTTTTTAAGACTAAATCTTCACCATTGATTAAATCTTCATCCAATGGTCATAAATGATTCTTGTTACTTTTTAAGACCAAATCTCCATCCTTGATCAATTCTAAATCCAATGGTTGTAAATGGTCATAGCCATTATATAAAACTAAATCTCTACCCTTGATTTAATCTCTATCTAACGGTTATAAATAATCCTATTTACTTTTAAGATCAAATCTCCACCGTTGATTAAATCAAGATCAAGTCTCCATTGTTAATTAAATCAATGGTGGATATCCAAACCACCAATGTTGACTTAAGCAATATAATTTCTATTTTTATCTGTTAAAATCCCACGAAAGATTATATTTACTATATTTTTATCGTCTGATAAATAAATACAGTATAAAACACAGTACAAGAAAATTTCTAAAACTGTTTTCGGATTCAGGTTTAGTAAGATCCCTTGTCTCTGTCTAAACAATACAAAATTTTTTATGCGTAGAAAAATTTTTACTTTGCGGGACCCACCTGGGCTCACATAGGACCACCTGGGCCCACATACAGTCAAAAAAATTCATAATCATCCACAAAAATCACAAATATTAGAAAAACGTATGAAAATCAAGTCAGATTATTAAAAATAATTAACAGTCAAGAGAAATAAATATTTAAAAATTTTCTCCGGTCGAAAAATTATTATTTTCCTGACACGAAGTAAATCACTCAAAACAATCAAATACGCTGATGGAATAAACAAAATAATTTTACAGTGCACAGAAATTACTAAACAAGAAAAATTCTGTTAACTGTCAAAATTATTGTTTAAGAGATAGGAAATTCAGGGTGTTACAAGATGCACATAAAATAATCATTTGCGCAGCACATGATACAAGTATACAAATAATCACAAAAATAATGAATAATATGGTTGGCCACTGAAGTGGCTACCATGGATACCCAAACAATTAGAAGGTAAAACCAACTAAGCCTCTTGGATATTTCTTATGCTTTGACAAATAATGAAAACAAAAATGATCTTTAATCTTTCTTATACATAACAATTCTCCACAACAAAGATCATAATGGGAGGGTTTAAAAAAAAAAGCTTTAGAATGAATGCAATACTTTATAATTGCAACAATAATATATTCTTCTTTCTCTGCTACCAATGATCTTATGGAACCTCACTTGAAAACGATAGAACACTTCTTTGTATATTAGTGCAATGTTAACTGGATTATATAATTGCATCAAAAGGCAACCGGTGCCATAAGCCTTGCTTATAGGAGGAAGAGACTTATAAAAACTGAAAGGAGGAAAATATTACGAAATATCTTATTAGCATAACAAAGTGAGTCAAACAAATATAAATTTTGCGTAGGGAAATTAAATATATAATACAAGTGGACTAATTAAAGGAAACCAAACTGAATATAGCATTTATACTTTATTAGCACCATTGCCTCTGTTACTAGCAAAGCATATAGCAAATAGCACATAGAATAATCCTTTGAAGGTTATACTGCTCATGATTATGCTACTGCTACCACTTGCATGAAGCTGATCAAGAATTCAGCACATTAACATTTTAATTAACAAATTGTTAACACATGATGTTGAATTATAGTTTTGACACACACAGTGGAAAGCATGCATTGAAACTGAACGTCCAACATCGTGTATAATTTCCAAATGAAATTACAAAAACATATGGAATTTAGGGTTTACAGACAACGATTATTCCTAAAATGGAAAAGCTAAGAAGAACAAGTTAACAAAACCATCTCTTATACAATCAAATCAACTACCTCAACCATAGATATGTATGAATCATGATTATTCCACAAAACACAGCATACATAAAAGCAAAAAGAAAAAAAAGAAATTTAAATAATAAAAAGGCAGAATAGAGGAGAAGGAAAGGGGAAGAGTGTTATGCTGACGCAGTGGCAAGGTGGGGGCACAGTCAAAGTGGCAGTTAGAACCATCAAAATAGGTCAAGTCTAATGAATCGGTTCAAATAATCCTACAAAATGTGCAGGTTGGGCTAATAAAAGTAAACCTAAAAAAAAGCCTAATAAAACCTAGACCAAATTAGCCCGACCTAAATTTGGGTTGAAGCGGGCCAGCCCGACTACACAATTGACTTTGAAAGTGAATAAAAATAAAAAAATTTCAACTAACACTTGAGCAGCTGAAATGCTCTTATCTGATTCAAGTGAGCTCGCTTGAATTGGGCCGCCCACGATGGTAATGGGCCATTTAGAATTGGGCTCGAGTGACAAGAAATAGCTTGTTGAAGCTATAATTTTGTGAAGTTGTAGATCAACAACAAATACTGAACATAAACCACAATGGATATGTCAACGTAATATACATGAAGTAGGATCAGTGAAGACTAGAACCCCACCAAGATTTGCCCCACCTAACAATTGACCATGATGATACACAATGGTCTAGGAGCTATAGACAAATCAGACAACATGGTAGAAAGGAGTTCATAGCCTAACAATGCCTATACTATTATAAATGGCTAGTTGGCTGCTACCTACTAGCATATATATAGTGGGTTGGCCCGTAGCCTACACAGGACCAGGCTAAACTAACAAAATTTTAGCCTAAAATTCACATAGCCCAATTTGACTCGGCCCGAGCTGGTTCGGTCCGAACGGGTCGGGCCAACCCATTTTGACAGCTCTAGCGGAAAGTAGCACAGTGGTGACGAGATCTAAGTGCAGGCGGCTGGATCTAAGCTTAACAGTGCAAGACGAGCGAGAAAGGATGCTAGAGGAGCTAGACCAGTAGTGCCAAAGGAGAAATGCAGTGTCATCATAAGAGAAATGGAGCGTTGGAATCACCGCAGAGATAAAGGCACGGGGAAGAGAGATAGGTGTCGCTGTAATAGAAATAAAACATTGGTGCCAGTTGAACGGGCGTCAGTGCAGTGGGAGGCGGCCTGAACAGAGGTCGCTTGGCGAAGAGGATAGACAGGTAGAGAGAGAAGAGGCCAATTGCGAAGAGGAGGAGCAATGACTCTTCAATAACTAATAACATAGGGCTCCCACACACATATTTTTTTTTTAAAAAAAAACTTTTGTAGATTTAGAGATGGATAATAGTCTATTTCTAAACTTTTTAATATTAAAGTTTTATCTTAATAAATTGTTAAATTTTTTTATAAAAAAATTATCAGTTAGAGATGGAAACATTCCGTCTCTCTATTTTTAGAAAAAAATAAAATTATTTATTTTATTAATCTTTTAATTTCTAAAATTATATAAATTATTTAGAGATAGAACATTTCAGTCGCTAAATATATTTGATTTTTTAAAACTCTAAATTGACCGAATAGAGGCGCAATTAGAGATGAAAAAAAATCTTAGATTAGTAAATTCTGTCTCTAAATGTTGTCTCTAAATATATTTGACTTTTAAAAACATTAAATTAACCAAATATAGATGCAAATAGAGAAAGAAAAATTTGAGATGGGTAATTTTTGTCTCTAAATTATAAAATTTACTTTTCACCTGTAAATCATCAAATCCATCTCTTTTTTCTGTCTCTATTAGAGATGGATTGTTTTCCATCTTTAAATTTTGTCTCTATAAATTGGAATTTCCTAGTAGTGTCATATTGAGTGAGGTACTCAGTTTTTTAATTTGTATTATTATTCAACCAATAGGTTCATATCACCGCTAGTTTGGAAGTATTTTTTTAATATAACATTTTTATTTTTATATAAATAGTTAGTGCCTCGAACGTAGTGCAATGATGTTTGGGTTATTTTTTATATAAACCTGTTTTGTGTTCAGTTGAGCCTAAACATAAATTAGTTACTGCAAACTCACTTTCAACCAAACTTAAGTTTGCAAACACACTTTAAAACTTAAGTTTACCAACGCATCCAAATCAACCTCCTTATCGATCAACCTCCTATATGAGTTATGGTATCAGAGCTAGTCTTGTTCAAAGAGCTTAACAACTTCAAGAGGCGTAATGACTTCTTTTCAAAATGTTTTACTTGAAGGTACCTCAATTAATAGGCCTCCAGCTTTTAATGACACCGATTATACTTACTAGAAAGAGAGAATGAAAATTTTCATTGAAGCTATTGATCTTGATGTTTGGGATGCCATTGAGAATGGTCCCTTTGTTCCTACCAAGTTTGTTGATGGTAGACAAGTTGAAAAGCTAATAGTTGAATGGACTGATGATGATAAAAAGATAATGCAATATAATGCTAGAGCCAAGAACATCATCACTAGTGCTCTAGGGTATGATGAGTACTTTCGCATTTCTAATTGCAAAACAGCACAAGAAATGTGGGATGCTCTTCAAGTTACCAATGAGGAAACTAGTGAGGTGAATAGGGTTATAATAAACACTCTCACATATGAGTATGAATTATTTAGAATGAATTAAGGTGAGAGTATACAAGATATGCAAAAGAGGTTTAGTCACATAGTTAATCATCTTTCCTCATTGAGAAAAACTTTTCCAAATGAAGATTTGATTAACAATGTTTTGAGATGTTTAAGAAGAGAATAGCAACCTAAGGTGACTGCCATTGCTGAATTAAGGAACCTTGTCACAATGACTCTTCCAACACTCTTTGGGAAGCTACAAGAGTATGAAATGAAATTATCAAGGCTTCACCAAAATGAAGATGTTGATAAAAAGAAGAAGGATCTAGTACTCAAGGCTTCCGTATTCCACATTGATGAAGATGATGATGAAGATGAGGTAAAGGACTTGGAGATGAATGAAGAGACCTTTAACCTTTTGATTTGAAGATTTGGAAGGTTTTCTAAAGAAGAAAGGAAATAGGAGAAGACTATGCTTCCCTCCAAAGAAGAACTATGTAAAAGGTGAAAGCTCCACTCTAACTCCTCCCACTTGCTTTAGATGTGGGAAACCTCACCATATGAAGATGGATTGCCTTCTAGGCCAAAAGAAGGGAGAAAAGTTTGAAAGAATGCCAAACAAAGAAAGCAAAGGGAGAAGAGCATATGTTGCTTTGGAGGACAATGACATGAACTCCTCGGATGAATCAGAAAATGAAATAGCCGACCTTTGTCTCATGGCCAAGGATGATCTTGAGATAGATTCTCAAACCCTTGAATCTCAACACTCTTATGATGAATTGCAAGAAGCCTTTGAGGAATTACATGAAGAGTCCTTGAGGCTTGCAAAAATAGTTTCATTATCAAAGAAAACAATTTCCTTTCTTGAGAGTCAAATATCTATTTTAAACAAAGAAGTAAATGAATTGAAATTAGAAAATGAAACTTTTGGGCTAATTGATGCAAATTCCTCATGCATTTCTTGTTCTTCACATAAGGATGCTCCCTTTTCATCTTCTTCATGTAGTTCATGCTTATCCTTAGAAAAAGAAGTTGAATATTTGAAAAATATTCTTGCTAAATTCACTTATGGTAGAGATTACTTGAATATCATACTTGGAAAACAAACATGTGTGTTTGATAAAGCTGGATTAGGTTACAATCCTAAGAAACAATAAAAATTTTATAAGAACTTCTTTGTTTCTTCTAGTATGTCAAGTAGTCCTTTTATTACATGCTTTCATTATGAAAGAAAAGGACATAGTGCATCTACATGTAGAATTAGGAAGAAATCACATGTTGGACAAAAGAAAATATGGGTTCCAAAGGGCTCTTTGCCCACAACTAACACCCAAGGACCCAAAAAGGTTTGGGTACCTAAAACCTAAACTTGAACATGTTTTTGTAGGTGTGCTTGAAGGCCAATGGCTCAAATTGATACCTTGATAGTGGCCATTCCAAGCACATGACAGGCGATAGATCTAAGTTCTCCTTTCTTATTCCCAAGAAGCATGATCATGTCACATATAGGGACAACAATAAAGGAAGGATTCTTGTAGTTAGAAAAGTTGGTAAGAATCTCTCTACTTTAATTGATAATGTCTTGTATGTAGAAGGACTCAAACATAACTTGCTAAGTATAAGTCAATTGTGTGACAAATGATGTAGAATTATCTTTGACTCTAATTGTTGCATAATTGACGGTAATTGAAGGTAAGGATAACAAGTTAAGTTTGTTGGCCATAGAGTTGATAACATATATATGATTAACCTTGATGACATAACCTCACAAGATTCTAGATGTCTTATGAGTAAGAAGAGTGATTCATGGCTATGGCATATAAGAATTGTCCACATTCACATGGATCACCTAAACAAACTTATTTCTAAAGAATTAGTAATTGGTCTACCAAAACTCAATTTTGATAAAGATAAACTTTGTGATGTATGTCAAATAGGTAAACAAGTAAAGGTATCTTTCAAAGCTAAACATATTGTTTCTACTACTAGACCTTTACAACTTTTGCATATGGATCTTTTTGGACCATCAAGAACTAGGAGCTTTGGGGGTAATTACTATGCTTTTGTGATTGTGGATGATTACTCTAAATATACATGGATTCTATTCCTTGCTCATAAGAATGATGCCTTTCATGCATTTAGAAAGCTTGCAAAAGTTATTCAAAATGAGAAAAGTTGTAGCATTGCATTCATAAGAAGTGATCATGGTGAGGAATTTGAAAACCAAGAGTTTGAAATGTTTTGTAATGAAAATGACATTGAGCATAATTTTTCTATTCCTAGAACTCGACAACAAAATGGAGTGGTTGAAAGGAAAAATAGATTTTTAGAGGATTTAGCAAGAACTATGCTCAATGAAACAAATATTCTTAAGTATTTTTGGGTAGATGCGATAAGTACCGTTTGTTATGTAATGAATAGGACTTTAATAAGGCCAATTTTAATAAAAACTCCCTATGAACTATACAAAGGAAGGAAACAAAACATTTTCCATCTTCATGTCTTTAGATGTAAATGCTTTGTTTTAAATAATGGTAAAGATAATTTGGGCAAGTTTGATGCTAAATCTGATAAAGGGATATTTCTTAGTTATTCTCTTAGTAGTAAATCCTTTAGAATTTATAATAAGAAAACTATGACTACTGAGGAATTAATACATGTTGCATTTGATGAAACTAACCTCATTAGTTAGGAAAGGATAATATTGATGATGTTGCAGAAATTTTGTCCAACACACACTTGAGAAGCAAAGAAAAAGAGCAAAAGAGAGAAAGCCAAAGAAAGGAAGCACCATCACAAGAAGAAGAGCATCAATCAAATGGTCTTCCAAGAGAATGGAGAACTTCAAGGCACCATCCTCTTGACAAGGTTATAGGTGATGTCTCAAAAGGGATAACTAGTAGAAACTCTCTTTCTCAAGTTGAACCTAAAGACATCAATTAGGTCATTAGTGATGAACATTGGATATTGGCTATGCAAGAAGAAGTACACTAATTTGAAAGAAACCAAGTTTGGGAATTAGTTCCAAGGCCTAATGATCATCCCATAATTGACACCAAATTGGTCTTTAGAAACAAACTTGATGAAACTACCCTAATAATAAAAAACAAAGCTAGGCTTGTTGCTAAAGGTTATAATCAAGAAGAAGGCATAGATTATGAAGAAAAATATGCACCTGTAGCTAGATTAGAGGCCATTTGAATCCTACTTGCATTTGCATGCATCATGGATTTCAAACTTTATCAAATAGATGTTAAAAGTGCTTTTCTAAATGGTTTTATCCAAGAAGATGTGTATGTGGAACAATCTCCTGGTTTTGAAGATTATGAAGTACCTAACCATGTTTTTAAGTTGAAAAAGGCCTTGTATGGCTTAGAACAAGCTCTTAGAGCTTGGTATGAAAGGTTGAGCAAGTTCCTTTTTGAAAAAAGGTTTCACAAGAGGAAAGGTTGACATAATCCTCTTCATTAAAAACAAAATGCATGACATTCTCCTTGTGCAAATATATGTTGATGACATAATTTTTTGTGCTATTAATGAGTTTCTTTGTAAGGAGTTTACTAACATTATGCAAAGTGAGTTTGAGATATCAATGATGGGTGAGCTCAACTTCTTCCTTGGACTCCAAATCAAGCAAACAAGGAATGAGACTTTCATAAGTCAATCAAAGTATTGCAATGAGCTGCTAAAGAAATTTGGAATGGATAATACTAAGCATATGGACACACCAATAGACACTTCTTATTATTTAGACAATGATGAAGGAGGTAAACCTGTAGAAATCTCAAAGTATAGAGGTATGATTGGCGCACTCCTTTATCTTACTGCTAATAAGCTGGATATTATGTTTAGTGTGTGCATATGTACTAAATATCAAGTTAATCCTAGAGAATCACACTTAAATGTGGTAAAAAGAATAATGAAATATCTTGTTGGCACTGCACAAATAGGATTGTGGTACCCCAAAGATGCCTCTTGTAGTCTAATCAGTTATTTCGATTCTGATTTTGCTGGATGCAAATTGGATAGGAAGAGCACTAGTGAGACATGCCACTTACTTGGAAGCTCTTTAGTTTCTTAGCATAGCAAGAAACAAATTAGTATGACATTATCTACTGCTGAGACTGAGTATGTTGCAACTAAAAGTTGTTGTACTCTAATCTTTTAGATGAAACAATAACTTTTAGACTATGGACTTCAGCTTGATTATATCCCTATAAGATGTGATAACACTAGTGCAATCAATTTATCTAAAAATCTCATCTTACACTCTAGGGCTAAGCACATTGAAATAAGACACCACTTCATAAGAGATCATGTGCAAATAACTTTTTTCAGCTAATAATTTGAATTCATTATAATCAAAATCATAAAAAAGAAGGAGCAATTTATATAAATTTTTTATGTCATAAAAAAAGTTACTTAGCATGTCAAAATTAATTATTTTTTGTACTTAAAAAGTTTTTTAGTCAATAATTCTATTTAAAATATTTTAATTATATGCTTTTCTAAAATCAAAATAAGCTAGTTTGAAAGTTATGAAATTACACTACAAGAAATTTCAGATTCAGAGACAGAATTTTTTTATCTGTAAAAGGCCAAAATTTTGTCTCTAACGATTTAGAGACGGAATCAGAGACGGAAATTCATCCATCGGTAAAAGTGGTGTCGCTGATAGTTTAGAGATGGAAAATTAGTTCCGTCTCTAAATTAGAGACAGAAAATTGGTTCTGTCTCTAAATTTAGAGACGAAAAATTAGTTCTATCTCTAAATAAAAAATCCATCTCTATTTAATTTGTTATTTTTTAAAAAATATAATAAAAATTATATTAGAAACGAATCTTTCCGTCTCCAATTCCCAAAATAAAGTAAAAATTAAAATAAAAATTACATTAGAGACGACACTTTTTCGTCTCTAATTCTGTCTCTAATTCCCAAAGTAAATTAAAAAAAAATAGAGATGAAAAAACGACTGTCTCTTTTAATATACTTTTAATTTTTGTAACTAACCTGATCAATTAACTATCACAATAAATCATTGTGTAGCAAAAATCACAATTCAAAACATCATCACAAATTTTCATACCAAAATGCAAAGTAATAATTAATTGTCATTACAAATATTTAAATAGTAACTACAAACATTTAAATTAACAATGAAAATATAAAAATAAACCTAATCACAAATTTAGATCATCATAATTTGTATCATCGTCACCCTCATCATGGTCATCCTCTTCTCTAGGTGTAGGATGGGATGGCTCAGGCTGTGAAGTTGCAGGTGATGACATTCTAAATTGACTACCCACAAGAAGAGTCCTAAACCTCTCCTCCCATTGATCCATCTTTTGCCTCATCATGTTCTATTCTTGTTCCATCTTCTTTTGTTCTTGTTCCATCTTCTATCTCATCATGTCTTACTCAATATTTTTTTGACGGAGCTCATCAGTTAAAACCTGAATTTTAGCCTGCATTGCAACAATCTCTGTTGGTGATACTCCATCAACGGAAGAGGTGGAGGGAGTGGAGGAACATCCAACAACATTAGTTACTTGTGAACCTAATCTGTAGATACGCCCTTTCTTATTGGGACCTCCAACAATATCCAAGTAGATACTGTTAGCAAAATCTTGACTGCTGCTACCTTCACCAATCTGGGATTGCAACTCAGCCATCCGCCTTTCATACTCTTCCTAAAAAGTAGTTATAAGACACTTGTACTTGAAACTTGATGTAACTTAAATGTTAAGTTATGCTTACCGCAATCTTTGCTGCTTCTGAAGTGATATACTCTTCTGAATTATTCTTGGCTCTGTGCAACCGCTTGTAGACCTCAAAAAAGCTTGGCTCCCTGGACAATTCATTCACCTGAAAAGATAAAAGTATAAGTCATCCGCTGGTAGACTTATTCAATATAAATCATGGATTGTTAACTTAAAGAATTACAGTATATCAAAGAAATAAAGCATGAAGGAAATAAAGCAAGTGCTATGCATAAATCAGAGATCTAAATCTATAAGTTTTAAGCACAAATTTACATTTCTAATTAACAAAAAAATTAAAGAAAAAAACAATAAATAAAGCTGAAACTAAAAAAACATTAAAAAAACTGACCAATTATCATTGATAATAAATTAAGTTGATGCATCAATGCACTAATTTCATGGTAGTAGAGATAAATCAACATGTTTAATGATCATAGTGGATCAAATCAAGTAAAATTTATTATTTTCTTAAAAGAACCAAAAGTTGATCCAGAAGATATAAGGCAGCTAATAGACAATAACAATAGTAAAAACTCAAAAAAAAAAACAAGTTAAAACAGGACTCACTAAGCAGTAAGCAAAGCAATATATATCATGTAAATATGGTTAACCATATGAACAACCTGCCTCAGCCTCAGCTAGCGTAAAGTCTTAAATTCAAAATTCACTACACATATTGTTAAATTCAAATACCCAGCACAAATCCACTACAAGCAAGACCAGCCATGCACAATCCATAATTTAAAACTTATGCTGCAAGTCTGCAACTTAACCAGTTTATTGATGCTTGCACTAAAGAGATAACTTTGTCTTTAAATGATAAATTGAAATGTAAACCTCTTGTGTCAGAAGAATATTCTGGTGCTTCAAGTGAGTTGACAGAGTCAGATCATGGGGATATTGAAGTCCAATCACCCAGGGTTAACACGAGAGGTTAGTGTAAACATGGCTGTGTAAATCCGGTTGATTTTATACTGCTATGGCAGCCAACTCAGCAGAAGAGAATAAGCTAATTTACAGAGGCACAAGTGGCCAAAAAACAATGGAAATAATACCATGACTTAACAACTATCACATAACAAGATACAAATGCTCAATACACGATTAAAAACATTATTCACAATGAAAGGATAATTGTACATCAATAACAGCCAGAACTCACAGATAAAAAATTGTCAATACCAATATCTCTCATATACTATAGTTATTTAGGACAGATCATGAGCAAGATTGAAAAGAGGCTTAAAGCATATTTAAGAACTATTCCATATTTCAAATCCAAAATCCAACAGATTATGAGCATTTTCATATGATTCTTTCTCTTGGTTTTGCTGCTATTATTCATAAACATGAAATAAGATTCCACCAAAAAATAGTTCAGGCATTTGTTAACCAGCCAACATACAATCAAGACAAACACTAAATAAAGAAATTAATTAACATGCCAAAGGCCAACCTCAATTAAGACAAACTAATCATATAATTAGTTAAATTACTCTAACTAACCATAACTAACTCAATGGAAATTGTAACTGAATAAAACTGTAACTCAATTATTAACAAACTTAATTATACAAGCTAACTAACAAACTATTAGATGTTATGTAATAGAAGCTAAATGTGATTCTGTTGATAAGAGCAAACAAGGTGGACTACGTATGTCAATGAGGCCAAGCTTAGAAAACAAACATTGAAATAGTCCTGGAGCCAATCCTTTAGTTAGAATGTCTGCTACTTTTGCTTTAGATGAAATAGGCAGCAAATGGACAACACTAGCATAATTTTTTTCTCTAATAGTATTACAATTCATTTCTATGTGTTTTGTTAGTAGATAGATAAAGATTAGTACAAATAGTAGTAATAAAAACCAGTTCAACTTTTCCCTAGCACAAGCCAAATTACAGTAATAAAAACAATAAATAAAGTCTTGTTAATATTATCTAAGAACCAGTGCAAGAATTTAAACCACTTTTCCCATCTTTGCATCAAACACTAAGATAAACTATGTTCAGTCTCCATCCTTACATGAGTGCAAGAATTAAAAAATGCAAACAAATCTTTTACTAAAGAGGATATTTAATTCAGCTCTAAATTAAGACCATATTTAAGCCAAAAACACATTAAATTTTACTTAAAACAATATCAAATTGAGCTCCCAAAAACAGAATCATATTTCAAAAAATGACTAGTGAAACTCCTCCCAGTGGCAGCTCTCATTCCAAAGATAGGCTGCACAGAAGATTGAGCAACAATAAAATCAAACACTAAGTAAACTATATAAACTCAGATCAGAGGAACAACTAACAACAGTAGTCAAATGTACAACAATGAACACCTAAACATTAACCAACCACCTTATACTCAGATCAAGTGTGTCCCTGGGCAACAAACTATAAAAACTCACAGCAAGAAATAGCAAATTAATCATTTGTATAAGCTTGTTATACATATAGCAGACGAGACAACAAAAACATTTCCCCCTTTTCCCATCTCAGTTATCCAATACAAATTGACCTCCCCACTAGAAGCATAATTGAAACAAATAAAGAACTCAGATCAAAAGGCAATGACAGACCTTCACTAATGTTTTGTTGGAAGTCAGATCAAAGGAGATAATAGCAGGATGACAGATCGAGAATAAGCCATTCGCAAGAGGCAAACATAATGAGCATAACTAAAACAAATGTTAAACACAAAAAGACAAACTAGACATAACATTTCAATTTATTTATTTATATAATATTTTAGTATCAAGAACTTCATATCCCAATGCAAATTGCCAAGTAATTATTAGCATTTGTGGACTTGACATTTCATCAAACAATGAGCATGCAACCAGAACAAACACTAAAGAAAGTAAGTTAATACCTAGCCAGCCTCATTAACCATTTTCAATTCAAATCATCAATAATGTGGGAAATAATCCAAATGCAAGAACATGTGTATAACATAGTGGAAAACAACTAAGTCACGCACAGAAATGACATAATCCTAAATTTTAGACAATACTATCTTCGAGCAAGTGCCTCTTGCATCTCCCTAACATGCTTTGGCACTCTCTTGTCAACTGCTTTAGTCTTCAAGTCATTCTTCTTTGATTCAATTATCTCAGCTTTAACTTCTTTGGTTTCATTTTCTGGTGCACTTCCAAATGCACAGTAACATTCAATTTGCTTCTTCTCTCCTTTTTCTTTTCCTGCTTCGTTTTCTTCTTCTTTGCGACATGTGACTCTACTGCCTCATCTTCCCCCTCCTTTTCACCTAAAGCATTAGCAGCAGAACCTACTTCAGAAGGAGGCTGAACTTGATCATCCTGCGGTGGAGGAGTAGTAGGTTTTGCTATTGGAGGGCCCCCATCATGCTCTGCAAGAAGCTTGTCTAAATCTTCCTCCTCTTGAGCAGTTCTTCCACTCTTCTTATTCCTCTTCTTCTTATTTTTGGAAGTATAAGTGACCTCTTCACTTTTATTTACATTGTTGTTGTCACCATCAGTATTGCTAATTCCAACACTAGGTTGCTCAGGCTCAACAACATCTATACTTTCACTCAAAATTTCATCACTCACTTTGGCACTAGCGCTACTGCTTTTTTTTAGAAGACTTCTTTTTACCTGAAAATGCAACTAGAGAAGCATCCTCCTCATCCTTGTCATCACCACCTCTAGGCATTCTCCTCATACTTTTTGAGTTCCCTTTCTTCTTCCCATAAAAAATCATAAGGATACTTATTGTTTAAGTAAGAACTAGGTAGCCTATTTATTAAAAAAACTTAATGTGCTACTACAAAAGACTAAAAACCTTTTGGTAAATTAGAATAAAACAACAAAGCCCTAGCCATACTCAAAACATATTGATGTAGTATAGTATATGGATCTAACATCACTCACCATTCTTCTACAGTGCTTTGTTGCAGATATGGATCCTCCGCTATGCATATTGAGACCTTCTTTCGATTGTCTATTTTGACTGTTTCTCATAGACATTGCTTGCCAAGCTGAATCACTCCATTTAGCCCACAACCGCTCCCTAGCATTTGGATGAATCCATTCACCCTTATTCTTTCTATCACGTACCTTGAATAGATTATTTGCTAGTGCACTGGATCCCTTAGTTTCAAATATCCTTCTGATCATATCATTGTTTCCAGGTAACCACTTGTATTTTGCCTACATTGATGATAGTATTAATTAATGAAATACAATATTTTTAAATTAATAACAGATTAATAACAAGACTTAAAAGGATATTACCCCAAAATCTTTAAACCACAACTCACGCATAGTGTCAGTCACTTCTGTCCAACTTGTCCAAGGCTCTTCATATTTCTTTTTGAGGATGAAAGCTATATCACGAGTCGTTCCAACGTCGGGGTAAAACCTGTAAGTCAAAATATGTTATATATATGTATATATATATATATATAACTATTCTTTTTGAATTAATGTTCATAATTATAATAACTTACTCTTGTTTGTTGGCTGGCTTGATCCAAATTTGTCCATCTACATCCTTTTCCCCCCACCTGATGTTCTGTGTAATAGACGATTCAGCCACAGTGTGTGGAGGTGTAAATGAACTCGCTGAACGGTCACCAACTACATATAAATTTGCAATTAAGGAGGGTGTAGGCCCAGTCTGGAAATGGGGAGATAGGGTATGTGTAGGCCCAGTGTGAGACTGTGGAGATGGGGTATATGTAGGCGTAGTCTGAGAGGTATCCCTCGCTCTCCCTCTCCCTCTAACTACCATCTATATGCAAAGGGTAATGATAAAATTCAATTAGGTACAATTAAATTAACATAGAAAATTAGTACAAAACTATTAAAATAATAAATTTAAAGGTCATGAATACATAACACATGATTTCATTAATAAATTAGTACACACTATTAATAGGTTATGAATAGATAACACATGATTTCATTAATAATTTCATTAAAAACATGACAAAATCTAGTCATAACCTTCTTCTTATTCTTCTTCTTCTTCTTCTTCTTCTTCCTCCTCCTCCTCCTCCCGCTCTTTTTATTCTTCTAGTTCAACATCTTCATCTACTTCTTCCAAATCAAATTGGTTCAAGGTTGGATCGTGTACTTCCTCTGCTGGACCAGCTATATCAACAAGACTTTGTTCAAGATCATCGTTTGCAACTATCATAGGCATTTGTGAGACTGACTCATCTTGGTATGGATAATCTATTTTAGGTCTTTTTGTTTCTAAAGTTTGAATTATGTTGCATGCCTTAGTTTTAATCACAATCAACCACCCTAGCTGCCCTTCAAGACACTGTGTGTAATACACTTGCTCTGCTTGTTGTGCAAAAAAAAAAAAGATCATAATTCTTATATCTTTTAGATGCTCTAATTTCAACAATTCCATAATTATCTATCTTTGTCCCTTGATTTGGGGTGGGATCAAACCAATCACATTTGAATAGGACTAGCATCTTTAAGGGCCACCCAATATATTGTATTTCAACAATATCAGTTAAAACCTCATAATAATCATTCTCCATTGTCTCATTCTCGCCACCCCGAACACATACACCACAATTTGTTGTACTCATCCATTGATCATGATCTTTTGTATTGAATTTGTAACCGTTTATAGAATATGTTTGCCACGTGTTTACTTTGTTTGAGGGCCCCCATGCCAAACTCCTCAAAAGGTCATCTTCAATGTTATTGCTAAACACCTATATCACAAATGAGGGGTTAATTGGTTTTACCTAAACAAGTAATGAGGGAATTAACAAGGAAATTATGTAGATGATATTTAGCATACATGTTCTTTAAACCATGTGGGAAATGTTGTGGAGATTTGTTTGTCCACTTGCAGGTCATTTAGTCCAAGTTCTCGTAGCAAATCTGCATATATGATGAATTGAAATCACAAATTAAATCACTTCATGAATTTAATCATGATACGTGAAATCAAAAGTGTAACACCCACCGTAGGGTGCCACATTTATGTTACTTAATTACCCAAATACCCTCAAGATCATAAAAAGTGATGTTATGATAAAAATACAAATTGTAAATTTTTTTTCTTCTTTGATGACAATAAAATAAACTTAGCGGAAATTAAAAAATATTATACATCATCACACATAATTTATATCATTATACATTACACACGTACTGTCAGGATTATTTATATTACAGACCATGTTCTCAAAGTAATTAAACATAATTTAAGACTCAACATATTGCCCAAGTCTGACTAAACAGCAGAACCCTCAGATGGGTCCTCCTCAGATTCCTCAGCAGATAGGAATCTGTTATTACGTGAAGCTCTACGGACAGGTGTCCGCGCAGATGACACGATACTTATCGCACTAGGAGTACGGTAGTAAGCTCCCCAGTACTGTCTAATGGATAGTGGAAACTCCAACTGTACATAAATATTGACACTAAAGTAAGGGTTCCCTTGATAAAGTCTACTGTAAGTAATGTTCAGGTCTCCTATATAAAATATACACTGTCGATCCAAATGGACATACCACGCCTCCGAACCTCCACGAAACTGTAACGTCACGTATCCTAGAAAGCTGGGCATCTCCATCTTCTCAAAATTCTACGTTCCCAGACGTGAGAAGTAGTTCGTCTTCTCCTTCTTGTACTATTTCTTTCTCAACATCTTTAGCCAATTATAAATACAATATACAAATATACATACTGATAATCACATATTTTATTCATTAAGAAACCCTTATGTTTAGTTATTTACACTCTTCATATACTTAATTGACTGAATTTGATTATGTTTTGTAAGTTTGAACTCGAATCGGACTTAATTGATTTTTTCAGCATTATTCGGGTCTTACATTGTTTCTGTATTTTAGCCATATCTTGAGTTCTAAATGTCTGATAATTATGAATTTTACCTTGTAGGAAAGATAAGAAAGAGCTCTACAACTTTGATGAAGAGCTCAAAGTCAATTTCAGACATCTAGTGGAGCTAATTGGGCATGGAAATCAGAATACGAGATTTGTGACTGGAACCCGAACAGTGTGTAGTAACCAGAACATAATTCGAGTTTGGGCATATAAAATGGGCTGAAAATTTGTAATCTGAAAGTTAAGGCCCATATGTACAACTTTCATGTCAAGCACAAAACTTGATTCGGGCTCCTAGATGGAGATATTGGGTCTGAAAGTCAAAACAGAGGTGCTGAAACTGGTCCTGAACAGTCTGTAGTAATTGAGTCATATCTTGGGCTGTAGGACGAATTTTTGGGTGTTTCTAGAGCCATTGGAAAGCTTAGACAATTTCCTAGAACTTTCATGAAGACCACTTGGCTCAGAAATGACGAAATCAATGAGTTCAACAATAAAGAATTTCGGAGACAAGGTAGCTCACCTACTCATCCACCTACTCATCCACCTACTAATCCCATCTACCCATCTACTACTACTCCGAATCCTCTATAAAAGGAAGCATGTGGAGAGCTCTAGGAACAACAGACACTTGGTGTTAGAGATAGCTTTTCATAGTTCTTGTATATTTTGATGATTTCCTTCATTGTAATGGAGAGCTAAGTCACTTCTAGTCAATTTGGAACTCTTGAAGAGATTGTGGTTTGGATTCTTGAGACCTTGGTTATGTAATGTATTTGATTTATATTTGAATTCCTCTTCTCTTCTTCTTCTTTTGTTTTCTTGATCTTGAATACATGAATGGTGATTCTGTTTATGTTTGATCTGATTTGATCTTGGTTTAAGATTAAGTATCGTGATGAAATTTAGAACTGATTGATCTGAATTAATCACATAACTGAAAGTTGAGATTTGTGATGAAACTTAGAACTAATTGATCTAAACTAATCACGTAATTGAAGAGGTTAGGTTACTGATTGGTGCCTAGGTTAATTGAATTCGGTGCTTAAATTGACATATATTTACATGAATGGTGCGATTGCAGATTTGTGTTTATCACTTGTCAATTGAATTCTGGACGATTGTCTAGTATGAATTCTAGATCTGATGCAGAGATCTCGGTTAGATCCAAGTTAACCATTCAAATGTATTTCAAGTGTTTGTTGAAAGGTCTATGATTGAATCCACCCAATCTCAGATAGATTTCTGAATTAACTGTTCTTTTAATTGTTATTTTTCTTCAGATCTTGTCATTGTAATCCTTGAACAATCAAAACCCCCCTTTCTAACTTAACTTAATTTGATAAAATTGCATTTACGATCCTTGAGGAGACGATCCGGTGTTGTTCACTATACTGCAAACTTAGTTAATAACTTCGGTTATAATTTTGACTGAGTTCGGCGCTCGTCACATACAAAGAGGTGAGATCACCTACGCCAATACCAACATGGTAGCATAGAGATAACATAACAGCAAGCTATATAAACACAGCATATTACAAGTATGGCATCAACATATTATCAATCAAAATTAACATTTAATAATTACTGGAAATACCAACTACACTAAGCAGATATTTTAAAAAGTATAATTGTCATAATCAATATTTCACAACTATTATATCTCACAGATGTAAGCATTTATGTTAATGCATGAACACGAGACTTCGATTTCCTACTCCATGGAGCTAAACTCAAGTCGGAGAAATTGATCGAAAAGATCTGCACGGCACCACGTGCCTCAGACCAAGTGCTATAATTATATCTTGCACATCTAGCACATACACGACAGTCTTTATCAGATCTCGATTAAGAATAGTGTCTCGGTCCGGATCATCGGTGTGTTGCATCGGTCTAACCCACGGTACAGAAGAGCTACCAACTGCCCATTGTGAGCAACCCGCACCCCGATGCCCCCAAGGTCAACGAGTGACCTACACTACGCGTATCGCACCCACTTAAGAGGTGTACGTTTCTCCTAGGCAATTAGCCATATACAGTCCATCGGACCATTTTCAATGCATATGTAATGCACCAATTACCAACCAAAGGTAAATCACATAATTTCTCATACCAGGTTCAAATACTGTTTTACGTTCATATATTAACGCCAATTACAGGCAAACTTTTCAATTTCTTGTACAGTATTCATATATTGATTTTAACTGTAAAGTTTACAGTATAATTAACAGAAAAATCACATTACCATGTTTTTCTCATTCGTAATATATTTTTGTCACGTTTTCATGGTCACGTAATATTTTATTACGTAAACAATGATTTGTAATATTTCTGTTACGTTTAAAAATTCGCGTAACAATTTTCTACTGTATTAAAACGCGTAAAAATATTCTTTCATTTTTAAATCGCCTAGCGATATTTTTCTACAACATTTTGGTCGTGTAAAATATTTAAACGCTTTAAAAATCGTGTAGAAACATTTTAACGTTTTTCAAATCGCGTAACTTAAAAATTGCGTTTTTGAGTTACGTAAATCGTTTTTCACCGTTTTTACCCTTCGTAAAATATTTCTTAACTTTAAAAATATTATTTTGGACTTTTCTTACAATAATATAATTTCTTATTTTATTTTCTTCCTATTCTTAGTCAAAAATTCTTTTCCGTAATATATTTTCTTAAAATCACTTTTTATTGATTTAATCTTATAAAATCACCTTTAATTGATTTAATCACTGTTTCTAACTTTAAATTTCCTAACATTTTCCAAAACTCAATAAATAAATTCTACATTAGTAAATTTAAGTTACAAACGTTTTCTTTTATATTTCTAAATTACTTCAAAAACAAATTAAATCTCTTTAAAATAATTTGAAGTTCAATACTTCCAATCTCCTTTTTCTTTTATTCATGAAAATTTCATTTCACGTAATTGATAATACTTTAATTCCTTTTCCAAAATCCTTATTTGAAAATTCTTGTATTTTATAACATCAAAACATTTTTTCTAAATTATCAAAACCTTATAGATGGCCATTGAAACCATGAAATATTTTTCTTCTAACTTAAATAAATTCCATTCTTGTTTCTACACAAAATAAATTCATGAAAACTCCACTCCAAAAACCGTGTGCATTCTTTTTACAAAACAAACCTTTTTGTTTCTTTTCTTTACTTCTCAAATCATTCAATTTTATCATTTATAAAAATATAATTTTTGTGAACACCAATTTGGTTGATGTCTTAACCGAAATTTGCTTTAGTTCAAGGATTAAAATTAACTCCATAGTTCTTGAAAAATTTCAATAAAAACCTTAGTCTTGGAAGTTCAAAACCATGACCTCCTCCATGGCCTTTGGAGCCAAAATTTTGCTTATTTCAACATACATCCATCATAATATATTCAACATATATCATCATGCATATTATAAGCATACCATATAAACAAATAAAAATCATACTAAGCATGCATACACAAGTAAATCATGCAAAGCACATCAAACATAGGCAAAATAATCAAAGCACATAACACACATAAATTATTACATGACCATGGATAGAAATCCTCACATGGATTCAACATCCATCAAATATAAAACCATCTCTCACCACCATGCTTGGTTGGTGAGATGAATCTCCCTCTTACCTCTTGAAGAACCACCAAAAAGCTTGTTGATTTGTGTTTTGAACAAGATCTCCACTAACACAAGTTCTTAAACATTAAACAAATACAAGAAAATTAGTATATCAAGCTTGAATAAGAAGAACCATGGATCAAACATGGTTTAGAACATGAAAAAGAAAAGAATAAATGAATTTTTCTTACACTTCACCAACAAAAACACTAGAACTTGATCTTAGTAAAAGTCCTTCAAGATGGAAGATTTAGAGAAAGTCTTCAACATGAAAGTTGTTTAGAATGAGGTAAAGATTCAAAAAACTAGGTTGTATGAAATTAAAGAGGGATGGAAGAGAGGATTAGAGTGCTTGGCCGAATGGTCTTCTTTTGGGAGAGAAAATAGAATTTGCTTTGGTTGGTTTCTTGAAACTTAAGTGGAAAAGTTAAGAAGTGATAATATGAAGGGTATAAATGAATGGTTTGGTCTTCCAAGGTGATATTGCCGTAGCATGCATTTGGAGAGAAGTGTAAAGTGAAGTTTGAAGAACATAAGCATTAATGATCAATAGGAATTGGTCTTGACACTTGGCTTGTCTTCATTCTTTTTTCTTTGGCCTAAAAAGCCTATACTAAGTTGTCTCCCTTCATCCTTGCTCCTTCAAACCGTCCCCCTCCTCTTCATGCACTCTAAATGTGCCAAATTACATAGCCATCACTATAAGTCATCCTAACCATTGATTAAAAGAATGGTTTGGATTAAAAATAGTCTCTAGGTTTAGGTTATAGATAGAAGACTTCATTTGAGCCATTGGGTCATTTTTAGGTTGCAATCCTAACCATTGAATATGTCTCCAAAATGAAGGGTCAAGATTACACCTTCAAACTTTAATCCAAGGGTCCAAAATGGTTGTAGTCATTTTTGATGACCAATTCTCCACCATTGATCTAAATTCAAATCCAATGGTTATTAATGATCCATCTTCACCATTGATTAATTCTACATCCAAGGGTTGATAATGGTCATAGCCATTTATAAGACTAAATCTCCACCCTTGATTTAATTTCCATCTAACGGTTATAATTGATCTTATTCACTTTTAAGATCAAATCTCCACCGTTGATTAAATCAAGATTAAATCTCCAAGGGTGATTAAATTGATAGTGGATATCCAAACCACTAATATTGACTTAATAGTAAAGAATTTTATTATTATTATTTTTTATATTTTATAACCCCACGAAAGAATATATTTACTGTATTTTTATCGTCCGGTAATTAAATACACTACAAAACACAGTACAATAAAATTTTAAAAACTGTTTCCGGATTCAGGTTTAGTAAGATCCCCTGTCTCTGCCTAAATAGTACAAATTTTTCTATGCGTAGAAAAATTTTTGCTTTGCGGGACCCACCTGGGCCCACGTATGGCCACCTAGGCCCACATACACCTCGTGGGGCCCACAAACAGTAAAAATTTCAAAATCACACATAAAATCACAAAAATTAGAAAACTCACAAATATCAAATCAGATTACGTAAATTAATTAAGACTAAACAGTAAAAATTAATTTACATAAATTTTTCCGGTCCGAAAATTATTATTTTCCTGACACGGAGAAAATTACTCAAAATAATCAAATATACAGACGGAATATTCAAAATAATTTTATAGTACATAGAAATCACTAAATAGTAGGATTCTGTTAACTGTCAAAATTACTGTTCCTAAGATAGAAAGTTCGGGGTGTTACAAAAAGAACAACTTATAAGCTTACTTCAAAAAAGGCTCCACCTCAGGACAATTTAGAAGAACATATAAGCGTGTAGCCTTCATTTCCCTTTCTTGTAAGATGCAAGATTTACGTTTTTTAATAGGACGACCAAGAAAATTAAAAATAGAGAATGGCGGATTGATGGAACAACCTTCACCTCCATCATCATTCTGTGAAACTCTTGTCCTTCTAGATGGAACAGTGGGTGGATAGTAGTAAGATGCAAAAGTAGAGGTCTCCTCCACTAAATATGCTTTACAAATGGAACCTTCAACTGCAGTGAAGTTCTTGACCTTATCTTTTAAGGTACATATAAACCTATTAATTGAGAACGTTAGTGTAAAAAATGCCTTATGAGGAATTAATTGAGAAGAATGAAGATAGATAGATGACTCAACCTTTCAAAGGGATACATCCATCGATATTGCACGAGACCACCGGCCCTTGCTTCGTAGAGCAAATGAATTGGAATATGCTCCATTGAATCAAAGAAACTCGGAGGAAGTATTTGTTCCAGTTTACATAAAATTATTGGAATGTTTTGCTCCATCTCATGTAATTTATCCTTTCTCACCAATGGCAAAGTTAATTCTTTGAAGAATTGACTGAACTCAGTAAGTGCATTCCAAATGGGCTTGGGTAATGCCTTGAATGCAATTGGAAGCAAACGTTGCATGAACATATGGCAATCATGACTCTTCATACCAAACAACTTTGCTTCCCTCATGTCAACGCATCTAGCTAAGTTGGAGGCATACCCATCTGGTAGCTTTAATTGTTTAACCCATTCGCACATGGCTAATCTTTGTTGCTTAGTCAATGTGTATTGCGCTTTGGGTTTTTTTAGCTTTCCACCTCCACCATATTGCAACTCTAGATCCTTTCATCTACAATATTCTGCCAAGTCCAATCTAGCGTTAAAATTATCTTTCGTCGCCCTTAGTATCCATAACTGTGTATAAGATATTAAGAAACACATTTCTCTCAATATGCATGACATCCAGATTATGCGGGAGAATATTTGTTTTCCAATAAGACAGTTCCCAAAAGATGCTTCGTTTTGTCCAGTTGTGATAAATACTATACCCTAGTGGACTTTCTCCTACTTCTTCAATTTTGTTTAGTATATTTCTTACCCTATCCCACACTTCTTCACCAGTCAACCTTCATGGGGGTAACGAAGTCTCAACAAGTCTCTTTCTAAAAGCATTTTTATTCCTTCTATAGCAATGATCATGTGGCAAGAATTGACGGTGATAATCAAAAAATGATGTCTTTCGGCTATGTTTAAGTGTAAAAGCTTTTGAGTGCTCCATACAAATTGGACAAGCAAGTTTTCCCATTGTCATCCAACCTGATAGCATCCCATATGCAGGGAAATCATTAATCGTCCACATCAAACAAGCCTTCATGACAAAGTTTTGTTGTCGTGAGACATCATAGGTCATGACACCAGTATTCCACAATAGTTTCATCTATAAGCGGCTGCAAGTACACATCAATTCTACTTTTTGGATTGGAAGGACCTGGAATTGAGATTGTTAAGAACATGAACTCTCTTCTCATCCATATCCATGGAGGCAGATTATAAGGAGTAACGATTACTGGCCAACATGAATAAGTCCTACCTGTTTTGTCAAATAGAGCGAATCCATCAGTACATAACCCTAGCCTCATATTTTGAGGGTCTTCTACAAATTCAGGATATGTTTCATCAAAATATTTCCAGGCTTCTCCATCAGATGGGTGAGACAAAGATCCCGTCTCTCTCTCATTCTCACGATGCCATCTCATTTGAGCTGCTGTTTGCATTGAAGAATAAAGTCTTTGTAACCTTGGGATAAATGGGAAATACCACATTTTTTTATAAGGAATTTCTTTGACCTTACCGCTTCTACTGATGCTTCTATAACGGTCCTCGCCACAAAATCTACAACTACGAAGATTGTCATATGGAGGATGATAAAGCATGCATCCATTTGGATAGCAGGACATCTTTTTGCAACCTAGCCCTAATCGTTCCACTGCTTTCTTTGCACGATAGAAGTTTCTAGGCATTCGGTTATCATTTGGCAATGCATTCCTCATAAAATCTACCCATTGATTAAAACAAGTCTCGGAAATATTGAAGTCAGATTTAATACTTAGAGCTTCACATGCAGCTGACAATTCAGAGTAATTGTCATAACCATCATACAAGGGAGCTTGTGCAGTTGACAACATTTCAAAAAATCTTTTTGCTTCTGGGTTAGGATCTTCCCTTATTTGTTCAGCATAACCAAACCCTTGTTGCTCAATATAATTGCCAATAGAAGGTCCAGCAGCATCCATTACCATCTGCTCATACCTATTGAAGTCTTCCCTTACCCACTACTTCCATAGTATGAGTTGTCTGCAACCATTGGGGGAATGGGAGGCCTTGGTTTATCATGGTTAGTCCAGTAATAGTAATCACTCATAAACCCCTTCATACACAGGTGTGCCTTGACTTTGTCAACAACGTGATACACCATACATTTGTATTTTTTACATGGACACCTCAACTTTCCTATTGCTTTAAATTGATCTTGTGCACAAATAAACTCAACAAACTCATTAACCCTCGCCATGAATTCATCTGTAACTCTTCTCTTGTCAGGACCCACCCTATTATCCATCCACTTTCGATTCTCAGGAACTTCCATTCTGTTTCTAATTTACAAAAAAAAAAAGAGGCATTGTCAACAAAATACACAAGCCCACTACTATTTAACTAAAATTTAACAAATTAGACCAAAATTAAACAACCTACTTCAAAGGGAGATTCTTTTAAAATTTCAACAGAATCTCCATTATATATATTATTAATGTAACACCCCTTGATGTAGCAACCGGAGCGTAATCGTCATTACACCACAGTTACTAAATCCAAGTGTATCACAGTCATGATAACAGTAATTTAAATTCTCAAGAGAGTATATTTTTTTTTTGACAATTTGCATAAGTAGAAAATACGAGCCTCGAATGAAATATAAATATATCCAACCCATAATACAACCACTGAAATAAAATAATATTCCTTATATATATATTTTATAGTCAATTTACACAAATCACTAATGACATAGAATATAATAATTACAGAGTCCAATAAAATACAGCGGGAATAAAAACACTAAAGGGGGAAAAGTAGTAACCTAGGTATAGGTACTACCAGCAGACAAAGCCGCAACCCCATATCTACATGACACACGGTGTCCCAGTAGACACGACAGGCATCAATGCCTCCACGCGACTGCACTCTTACGTAGTTGAAGAAATCTTGTCCAGACACTCAAGCCAATCAACCAAGGTGTGGTCCCTCTTTATCTTTCTCACGATCTTTTATCAAATATAAATATAAAACAGAAATGCACAAATATAGGAAAGAGGTAAGACATCCTACCATCATTACTAATTATAGCAGCCAGAAACAAAATGGCACAACACGCCCAAATAGTAATTCAGAACAGCATTTCCATATAATAAGCAGTAAGTCTGACAGTAAGCAATTAAACAGTTTCAAGCAGACATTCATTGCAATAATAATCAGACAATTCACAGTTGCGGAAGGTAATGATTTACGATGACAGGTTATATCATGATGCACATGCATGCTTTCCCAAATTCTTACTCCATGGAGCTAGACACAAACAGTCGAAGAGAAAGATCAGGGGACATGTCTGTAACTCAGCTACCGCGGCCAAAGTGCTAAAATCAATAATTCTCACGTTCACATCCAGGCATTGTACAGACATTCCACACTCGATCATGATATAGGACAGTGTCTCGGTCTGGATCGTCGGTGCGTTCGCACCGGTTTGCCCCACGGGTAGGAGAGCTACCAACTACCCATTGTAAAGGATCCGCACCCCGGTGCCCCCAAGGTCATAACATGACCTACACTAGTCTACTCGCACCCGCACTAAGGTGTGTTCAATCTCCTAGGCAACTTGGCCTTACAACAGTCCACAAGACATTCACAATGCATAAGACTCTATGCATGAACATGTATGATCATCAATTTTATACAATTCCATAATATGCCACAATTTGCCAAGAGAGCATCAATATACAAATGGTCACTCAAATGGACCCATAATATCACAATATTGAAATCAAATAAGGCAATACATTTTTAAGATCCGTTATGCATTCTTATTCAAGATTTGCCATTCTTACAAGAATCCATCACTAAGTAAGTCCTTAAAATCAATTAAGTTTTTCTAAAGCAATCTATCCTCATACACTTAGAAGTTTATTCTAAGGTCTCAAGATCTCACACTCTCTTGTTCTTGCTCTTGTAAAATTTCTCAAGCTTCATGACAAGTTCATTTCTTGGTTATTTAAAATTTATGAATCTCCGATTTCATTTCATTCTTCCAAATTTACTAATTTACTAATCTATTATCTATGTTTTAACCATTTAATTTTTCCAATCTCCAAGATTACCAAAATTTACATATTTAAGTCCCAAATTGCCCTAGAGGCCGTGGCCTCCGTAAAGGGTTCAATCCTCAATTTTCCATTCCATTGATTTTAAACTACACACTTAATTAATTTAACCATTCACTTGTTAAAATTTGGTCACAAAGAACACATCAATTTAAACCTCAAAACCATGGCCACCCAAGAGCCATTCCAAATTCATTTTCTTCCATTTCAAGCCATCCAATCCAATCCAATATATCAATATACACAATCAATCCAATCAAGGTCATGAACTCGATAAAATCAACATATAAGCATACTAATCACAAAATCAAAAGATAACCCTCATTAGGGTTTTTCCACAGACAACACAATCAAGGTTCCTAATTGCTAATAGAGGTTGAGGAGGAGTGTCTTCCTCTTATCTAAGTGTAGAAATCAAGAAGAACCACCAAGAAACTCCTTGCAAATTCAGATTGGGTGCCACCAAAACCCTAGAAATTTCAACTTGGTTAAAACAACACCAATGCTTGAAAAATAAAGCATGGATGGTCACCAAGAGGACCATGAACACGAAAATGAAGAGAAGGAAGGAAGAATCAAAAATCTTACCCAAGAACTCAAAGCTTGAAGCTTGAAGAAGATGGTGAAAAGGTGGAATTTCAAGATGCTCCAAGCAAGAAAGGTGTTTAGGAGAGGGAGAGGATTAAGAAAATGTAGTTGGATGAAAATTTTGTGAAGATTAAGTGGGGAAGAAGAGGGCTGGCCATAGCTCTTGTAGAGAGAAAGAGGAGAAAGCAAAATGAAGAATGAAGAAGAAGAAGAAGAAGAGAGAGAAAGTGTTTTTAGGTTAAATGAATTTGTGTGGTGTAATTAACTAAATGAAGCAAATTAATTTCCCTTGTTTTGGGCTGCTGCTGCCGTGCATAGAGAGAGAGAAGTGAGAGTGTTTTGGCTTCCCTTGGAAGCTAAGGGCTTCTTGGTCATTATTTGGTCAAAGCTTCTCAAAGAAGCTTTGATTATTTTATATTAAATTTGAATTAAAGTGAGTTGATTAGACATAAAGTAGTTTGCATTAGGATAATGTGATAGGATTTTTATTACATGCTATTATCCAATGGATAATAGTTACAGTTGATAGAAGTCAGTATTTAATTAATCTGACAGATAAATTCCACGCAGTATTATTTTATTTTATCTATTAAAATTTCTCGAAAAACGGTGAAACTTCGTAAACTGTGTCCAGCCTCGGGTTTAGTAAGATCCCCCATCGACGTGTCCATAGTTCCAGGTTCACAGAGAAAACATCGCGTTTCTCCAGTTCCGTTCAATGCGCACGCAAAACGAGAAATATATTAAAATATTCAACATTTCCGGAAAAATCCCAAAAAATTCTCAAAAATTGCAAGTATTGTAAAACTACTATTCGTCTAATCATTTTCCAATTTTTGAAGTATTACAGTCGTTTTCCCGACTCAGCTCAATACTTGCGCAAAACGAGGAATATATTAAAATATTCGTCGTCTCCGAAAAATTCCGAAAGAATTCACATAAATCACAAATATTAGGAAATGACTATTTGTGGTAAAATAATTAATTTCTGGAGCGTTACACTGACCTCAACAATTCTTAGCTCAATGTGTACGTAAAACGAAAAATATATTAAAATATTCATCATTTTCAAAAAATTTCAAAAAAATTCCTAAAAATTAAGAATATTATAAAATGATTATTTATAATTAAACAGATACTTTTCGGGATGTTACAACACTCTCCTACTAAAAGGAATTTCGTCCTCGAAATTTACGTACCTCAAAATAGTTCTGGATGTTGCTCCTTCTTCTTGTCTTCCGGCTCCCAAGTCGCATCACCCATTGTTTCGTTCCAAATCACCTTTACTAATGGGATCTCCTTGCCTCTAAGTTGCTTTATCCGTCGGTCCTCGATTCTCGCAGAAGGCGCCTCATAGGTCAAGTTCTCTTTTAACTGTATTGTGTCTGGTGCTATGACATGACTTGGGTCAGGTAAATATTTACACAGTTGTGACACATGGAAGACATTGTGTATGTTGGAAAGGAAAGAGGGTAAGGCTATCTGGTAAGCTACTGGACCTATCCGGCGAAGAATTTGGTAAGGTCCAAGAAATTTTGGGTGAGTTTTCTAGATTTCAAAGCCCGGCCGACCCCAGTCGTGGGTGTGACTTTCAAGAATACATGCTCACCTTCCGCAAACTCAAGAGGCTTTCTCCGCTTATCCGCATAACTCTTCTGCCGGCTCTGAGCAGTTCTTATCTTCTCTTGAATCATTTTGACCTTCTCAGTTGTCTGCTGAATGATAACTTGTCCAATCGTGAGACGCTCACCGTCTTGGTACCAACACAATGGTGTCCGACACCGTCGTCCATACAGAGCTTCATAGGGTGCCATCCCTATACTTGAAGGGTAACTGTTATTGTAGGTGAATTCTATCAGTGGTAGAACTTCATCCCAACTTCCAGTCTGTTCTATAGTACAAGCTCTAAGCAAATCTTCTAGAGATTGGATCGTTCTTTCAGATCGACCATCGGTTTGTGGGTGGTACGCTGAATTTAGACGTAACTTTGTTCCCAACGATGCCTGTAGACTCTGCCAAAATTTTGAAGTAAACCTCGGATCCCTATCCGAAACAATACTCGTAGGCATACCATGCAGCCTAACGATCTCTCCAATATATAGTTGGGTCAACTTCTCCAGACTGTACTTTATGTTGATCGGGAGAAAATGAGTTGACTTTGTGAGTCGATCCACTATTACCCAAATCGAGTCGTGTCCTTTCTTTGTCCTTGGCAAACCCACAATAAAATCCATTGCAATGCTATCCCATTTCCATTCAGGAATAGACAATGGTTGCAGCAATCCTGTAGGTCTTTGATGTTCCACCTTAGCTTTTTGACAAACTAGACAAGTCGATACACATCTAGTGACATCACTCTTCATCCCATGCCACCAGAACAACTTCTTCAAGTCTTGGTACATCTTCGTTATGCCCGGGTGCATATTCAGCATGCTGGTATGAGCATGATCCACAATATATCATCTAAGCCCTTGGTCACGGGGAATACAAACTCTACCCCGGAATCTCAGAATTCCATCCGTTCCTTCCTCAAATTCTATTTCCTTGCCTTGCCTCATTAGTTCTCTCACTTCTTATAAGAATTCATCGACCTTCTGCTTTTCCCGTATATCATCCATTAGTTCACTTGAGAAGGTGACCATGTTCATATAAATCCTTCCGGGTTCCAACTTGACAAATGACCAAATATCTCTAAACTGTTCTATGAGGTCTCCTTCCTTGATCATCAGGGCAGAAACACTGATGGTCTTCCTACTCAAGGCGTCTGCCACGACGTTCGCTTTGCCAGGGTGATACAACAATTGGAAGTCATAGTCCTTCAGGAATTCTAACCATCTTCGCTGCCTCATGTTCAGCTCCTTTTGATGATACAAGTACTTCAAACTTTTATGGTCACTGAAAATGTTGAACGCCACTCTATAAAAGAAATGTCTCCATATCTTCAGAGCAAAAACCACAGCTGCTAGTTCCAAGTCAAGTGTCGGATAGTTCTTTTCATACACTCGCAACTATCGCAAAGCATAAGCTACCACTCTTCTATGTTGCATAAGAACAGACCCCAATCCTTGGTATGAAGCGTCACAGTACACCTCGAATGGCTCATTCGGATCAGGTAGCACCAATACTGGTGAGGTGGTTAGCCGTTTCTTCAACTCTTGGAAACTCTGCTCGCAGCTATCAGCCCATTCAAAAGCTTGGTTCTTCTTTGTCAGCTGAGTGAGCGGTCCAGCAATTTTGGAAAATCCTTCTATGAATCTCCTGTAATATCTGACTAAACCCACGAAGCTACGAATTTCCGTCACTGACTTTGGTCGTTATGGATATTAGAAGTCTTAATTCTGAAAACTAATAAGGTTTTCATTGGAATGGTTTAGTAGGATATGACTAGAAAATGATCAATTAGTCCCTAAATCATGAACTCTAACCGATGCAATTTCAAGTAAGCAAAATAGATCAACAAAAGGTTCAATCTTCATGAGAAGTAGGATAGATTAAACAAACTCAGGTGTCAAGACAAGTCTCAACAACAGGAATGGAAACAACTAAGTCGAAGATAAGAAAAATACAGATGAATCCAAATGATCCATGTAGTTACGAATTGAAACTGGAAGGGTTACCCCCAGAATTATATGGCATGATTACAGGGTCATCATTTGAGGCATAACTTCCCTTGTTGAGATCCCCAAATGTTGAGGTCTGATTGGATCTACTACTACTAGCACTTTCCCCTACGGGTTGGGTGTTGTTGTTACTTCCTTGGTACCCGTGAACATAGTTCTCGTTTAAACTTATTAGCTTTTCCATTATTCCTCCTTTGGAATCTAGGTAGTCCATAGTTATCCCAAGTCTAACTTTCCTTCAATAGATTTTGAATCTTAACCTCCAATTCTCGTTGTTGTGCGGTCCTCTGATCTTACTGAATTGTCACATCAGCTATCCTTGGTATTTTCTCCTGCAGTCGCAGCCATAATTCTACGGTCTTGTCCTACGTTTATATGAGTACATTTGCCACGAGCCATTGACTCTCTTCGAAGGCGGACCAAACATAACACGATAAAACAAATGTAATTATTTCAAACAACATTACCTCCCTTCGGAAGTCAAACAGAAAGAGTCACACAAAGCACATAATTCAAACAAAGCAAGTTCAATTCACAAATCCTAACGATCTCTAGCTCGAACTTCTTCGTTCTGTCTCCTGTGGCGTAATCTCTTGTAAGTCCCCAATCTCCAAATAGCTTCTCGAACCTAACTTAAACTAGTCATTCTTTCTCCGAAAGATCGTTTTCTAAAACCTTTTGATCTCCGCACAAAAGACTTCCTATCTTCCTAACACAGCACGCCTAGGAGAAGTCATAGTTTCCTGTACACACAGAACATTACATATTGAGTAGGCCAATCCTCAATATCATGCAACTGCATAACAGTAACTATCAACATTCAACCTACAGCAAGTCATGCATTCCTTTCCCATCATCTCAATCAAGAGACAAGGAAGTGCACAACAGACCAAATTCTAATATGCCTAAACATAGCAAGTCCATACCCCGGCTCAACAGGATGAACTGCTCTAATACCACCTAATGCAACACCCCTTGATGTAGCAACCGGAGCGTAATCGTCATTACACCACAGTTACTAAATCCAAGTGTGTCACAGTCATGATAATAGTAATTTAAATTCTCAAGAGAGTATATTTTTTTTGACAATTTGCATAAGTAGAAAATACGAGCCTCGAATGAAATATAAATATATTCAACCCATAATACAACCACTGAAATAAAATCATATTCCTTATATATATATATATATATATATATATATTTTATAGTCAATTTACATAGATCACTAATGACATAGAATATAATAATTACGAGTCCAATAAAATACGGTGGGAATAAAAACACTAAAGGGGAAAAGTAGTAACCCAGGGGATGGGTACTACCAGCGGACAAAGCCGCAACCCCATATGTACATGACGCACGGCGTCCCGGTTGACACGACAGGCATCAATGCCTCCACGCGGCTGCACTCTTATGTAGTCGAAGAAATCTTATCCAGCCGCTCAAGCCAATCAACCAAGGTGTGGTCCTTCTTTATCTTTCTCACGATCTTTTATCAAATATAAATATAAAACAAATGCACAAATATAGGAAAGAGGTAAGACATCCTACCATCATTACCAATTATAGCTTGCTAGAAACAAAATGGCGCAACGCACCCAAATAGTAATTTAGAATAGCATTTACGTATAATAAGCGAAGAAGTCCGACGGTAAGCAATTAAACAGGTTCCGAGTGCGGGCATTCATTACAATAATAATCAGATAATTCACAGTTGTGGAAGGTAATGATTTACGATGATAGGTTATATCATGATGCACATGCATGCTTTCCCAAATTCCTACTCCATAGAGCTAGACACAAACAGTCGGAGAGAAAGATCAGGGGACATGTATGTAACTCGGGTGCCGCGGCTAAAGTGCTAAAATCAATAATTCTCACGTGCACATCCAGGCATTGTACAGACATTCCATGCTCGATCACGATATAGGACAGTGTCTCGGTCCAGATCGTCGGCGCATTCGCATCGGTTTGCCCCACGGGTAGGAGAGCTACCAACTACCCATTGTGAAGGACCCGCACCCCGACGCCCCCAAGGTCATAACATGACCTACACTAGTCTACTCGCACCCACACTAAGGTGTGTTCAATCTCCTAGGCAACTTGGCCTTACAATAGTCCACAGGACACGATAAAACAAATGTAATTATTTCAAACAACATTACCTCCCTTCGGAAGTCAAACACAAAGAGTCACACAAAGCACATAATTCAAACAAAGCAAGTTCAATTCACAAATCCTAACGATCTCTAGCTCGAACTTCTTCGTTCTGTCTCCTGTGGCGTAATCTCTTGTAAGTCCCCAATCTCCAAATAGCTTCTCGAACCTAACTTAAACTAGTCATTCTTTCTCCGGAAGATCGCTTTCTAAAACCTTTTGATCTCCGCACAAAAGACTTCCTATCTTCCTAACACAAAGACGCCTAGGAGAAGTCATAGTTTCCTGTACACACGAGAACATTACATATTGAGTAGGCCAATCCTCAATATCATGCAACGCATAACAAGGTAACTATCAACATTCAACCTACAAAGACAAGTCATGCATTCCTTTCCCATCATCTCAATCAAGAGACAAGGAAGTGCACAACGTACCAAATTCTAATATGCCTAAACATAGCAAGTCCATACCCAGCTCTCAACAGGATGAACTGCTCTAATACCACCTAATGCAACACCCTTGATGTAGCAACCGGAGCGTAATCGTCATTACACCACAGTTACTAAATCCAAGTGTGTCACAGTCATGATAACAGTAATTTAAATTCTCAAGAGAGTATATTTTTTTTTGACAATTTGCATAAGTAGAAAATACGAGCCTCGAATGAAATATAAATATATTCAACCCATAATACAACCACTGAAATAAAATCATATTCCTTATATATATATATATATATATATATATATATATATTTTATAGTCAATTTACATAGATCACTAATGACATAGAATATAATAATTACGAGTCCAATAAAATACAGTGGGAATAAAAACACTAAAGGGGAAAAGTAGTAACCCGGGGATGGGTACTACCAGCAGACAAAGCCGCAACCCCATATGTACATGACGCACGGCGTCCCAGTTGACACGACAGGCATCAATGCCTCCACGCGGCTGCACTCTTATGTAGTCGAAGAAATCTTATCCAGACGCTCAAGCCAATCAACCAAGGTGTGGTCCTTCTTTATCTTTCTCACGATCTTTTATCAAATATAAATATAAAACAGAAATGCACAAATATAGGAAAGAGGTAAGACATCCTACCATCATTACCAATTATAGCTGCTAGAAACAAAATGGCGCAACGCACCCAAATAGTAATTTAGAATAACATTTCTGTATAATAAGCAGTAAGTCTGACAGTAAGCAATTAAACAGTTCCAGGCAGGCATTCATTACAATAATAATCAGATAATTCACAGTTGTGGAAGGTAATGATTTACGATGATAGGTTATATCATGATGCACATGCATGCTTTCCCAAATTCCTACTCCATAGAGCTAGACACAAACAGTCGGAGAGAAAGATCAGGGGACATGTCTGTAACTCGGCTGCCGCGGCTAAAGTGCTAAAATCAATAATTCTCACGTGCACATCCAGGCATTGTACAGACATTCCATGCTCGATCACGATATAGGACAGTGTCTCGGTCCAGATCGTCGGCGCATTCGCATCGGTTTGCCCCACGGGTAGGAGAGCTACCAACTACCCATTGTGAAGGACCCGCACCCCGACGCCCCCAAGGTCATAACATGACCTACACTAGTCTACTCGCACCCACACTAAGGTGTGTTCAATCTCCTAGGCAACTTGGCCTTACAATAGTCCACAGGACACGATAAAACAAATGTAATTATTTCAAACAACATTACCTCCCTTCGGAAGTCAAACACAAAGAGTCACACAAAGCACATAATTCAAACAAAGCAAGTTCAATTCACAAATCCTAACGATCTCTAGCTCGAACTTCTTCGTTCTGTCTCCTGTGGCGTAATCTCTTGTAAGTCCCCAATCTCCAAATAGCTTCTCGAACCTAACTTAAACTAGTCATTCTTTCTCCAGAAGATCAGTTTTCTAAAACCTTTTGATCTCCGCACAAAAGACTTCCTATCTTCCTAACACAGCACGCCTAGGAGAAGTCATAGTTTCCTGTACACACAGAACATTACATATTGAGTAGGCCAATCCTCAATATCATGCAACTGCATAACAGTAACTATCAACATTCAACCTACAGCAAGTCATGCATTCCTTTCCCATCATCTCAATCAAGAGACAAGGAAGTGCACAACAGACCAAATTCTAATATGCCTAAACATAGCAAGTCCATACCCCGGCTCAACAGGATGAACTGCTCTGATACCACCTAATGTAACACCCCTTGATGTAGCAACCGGAGCGTAATCGTCATTACACCACAGTTACTAAATCCAAGTGTGTCACAGACATGATAACAGTAATTTAAATTCTCAAGAGAGTATATTTTTTTTTGACAATTTGCATAAGTAGAAAATACGAGCCTCGAATGAAATATAAATATATTCAACCCATAATACAACCACTGAAATAAAATCATATTCCTTATATATATATATATATATATATATATATATATATATATATATATATATATATTTATCGTCAATTTACATAGATCACTAATGACATAGAATATAATAATTACATAATCCAATAAAATACAGTGGGAATAAAAACACTAAAGGGGGAAAAGTAGTAACCCAGGGATGGGTACTACCAGCAGACAAAGCCGCAACCCCATATGTACATGACGCACGGCGTCCCAGTTGACACGACAGGCATCAATGCCTCCACGCGGCTGCACTCTTATGTAGTCGAAGAAATCTTATCCAGCCGCTCAAGCCAATCAACCAAGGTGTGGTCCTTCTTTATCTTTCTCACGATCTTTTATCAAATATAAATATAAAACAGAAATGCACAAATATAGGAAAGAGGTAAGACATCCTACCATCATTACCAATTATAGCTGCTAGAAACAAAATGGCGCAACGCACCCAAATAGTAATTTAGAATAGCATTTCTGTATAATAAGCAGTAAGTCTGACAGTAAGCAATTAAACAGTTCCAGGCAGGCATTCATTACAATAATAATCAGATAATTCACAGTTGCGGAAGGTAATGATTTACGATGATAGGTTATATCATGATGCACATGCATGTTTTCCCAAATTCCTACTCCATAGAGCTAGACACAAACAGTCGGAGAGAAAGATCAGGGGACATGTCTGTAACTCGGCTGCCGCGGCCAAAGTGCTAAAATCAATAATTCTCACGTGCACATCCAAGCATTGTACAGACATTCCATGCTCGATCACGATATAGGACAGTGTCTCGGTCCCGGATCGTCGGCGCATTCGCATCGGTTTGCCCCACGGGTAGGAGAGCTACCAACTACCCATTGTGAAGGACCCGCACCCCGACGCCCCAAGGGTCATAACATGACCTACACTAGTCTACTCGCACCCACACTAAGGTGTGTTCAATCTCCTAGGCAACTTGGCCTTACAATAGTCCACAGGACACGATAAAACAAATGTAATTATTTCAAACAACATTACCTCCCTTCGGAAGTCAAACACAAAGAGTCACACAAAGCACATAATTCAAACAAAGCAAGTTCAATTCACAAATCCTAACGATCTCTAGCTCGAACTTCTTCGTTCTGTCTCCTGTGGCGTAATCTCTTGTAAGTCCCCAATCTCCAAATAGCTTCTCGAACCTAACTTAAACTAGTCATTCTTTCTCCAGAAGATCAGTTTTCTAAAACCTTTTGATCTCCGCACAAAAGACCTCCTATCTTCCTAACACAGCACGCCTAGGAGAAGTCATAGTTTCCTGTACACACAGAACATTACATATTGAGTAGGTCAATCCTCAATATCATGCAACTGCATAACAGTAACTATCAACATTCAACCTACAGCAAGTCATGCATTCCTTTCCCATCATCTCAATCAAGAGACAAGGAAGTGCACAACAGACCAAATTCTAATATGCCTAAACATAGCAAGTCCATACCCTAGGCTCAACAGGGATGAATCTGCTCTAATACCACCTAATGCAACACCCCTTGATGTAGCAACCGGAGCGTAATCGTCATTACACCACAGTTACTAAATCCAAGTGTGTCACAGTCATGATAATAGTAATTTAAATTCTCAAGAGAGTATATTTTTTTTTTGACAATTTGCATAAGTAGAAAATACGAGCCTCGAATGAAATATAAATATATTCAACCCATAATACAACCACTTTGAAATAATATCATATTCCTTATATATATATATATATATATATATATATATATATTATAGTCAATTTACATAGATCACTAATGACATAGAATATAATAATTACAGAGTCCAATAAAATACATGGGAATAAAAACACTAAAGGGGAAAAGTAGTAACCCGAGGGATGGGTACTACCAGCAGACAAAGCCGCAACCCCATATGTACATGACGCCACGGCGTCCCGGTTGACACGACAGGCATCAATGCCTCCACGCGGCTGCACTCTTATGTAGTCGAAGAAATCTTATCCAGACGCTCAAGCCAATCAACCAAGGTGTGGTCCTTTTTTATCTTTCTCACGATCTTTTATCAAATATAAATATAAAACAGAAATGCACAAATATAGGAAAGAGGTAAGACATCCTACCATCATTACCAATTATAGCTGCTAGAAACAAAATGGCGCAACGCACCCAAATAGTAATTTAGAATTGCATTTCTGTATAATAAGCAGTAAGTCTGACAGTAAGCAATTAAACAGTTCCAGGCAGGCATTCATTACAATAATAATCAGATAATTCACAGTTGCGGAAGGTAATGATTTACGATGATAGGTTATATCATGATGCACATGCATGCTTTCCCAAATTCCTACTCCATAGAGCTAGACATAAACAGTCGGAGAGAAAGATCAGGGGACATGTCTGTAACTCGGCTGCCGCGGCTAAAGTGCTAAAATCAATAATTCTCACGTGCACATCCAGGCATTGTACAGACATTCCATGCTCGATCACGATATAGGACAGTGTCTCGGTCCAGATCGTCGGTGCATTCGCATCGGTTTGCCCCACGGGTAGGAGAGCTACCAACTACCCATTGTGAAGGACCCGCACCCCGACGCCCCCAAGGTCATAACATGACCTACACTAGTCTACTCGCACCCACACTAAGGTGTGTTCAATCTCCTAGGCAACTTGGCCTTACAATAGTCCACAGGACATTCACAATGCATAAGACTCTATGCATGAACATGTAAGATCATCAATTTCATACAATTCCATAATATGCCACAATTTGCCAAGAGAGCATCAATATATAAATGGTCATTCAAATGGACCCATAATATCACAATATTGAAATCAAATAAGGCAATACATTTTTAAGATCCGTTATGCATTCTTATTCAAGATTTGCCATTCTTAAAAGAATCCATCACTAAGTAAGTCCTCAAAATCAATTAAGTTTTTCTAAAGCAATCTATCCTCATACACTTAGAAGGTTATTCTAAGGTCTCAAGATCTCACACTCTCTTGTTCTTGCTCTTGTAAAATTTCTCAAGCTTCATGACAAGTTCATTTCTTGGTTCTTTAAAATTTATGAATCTCCGATTTTATTTCATTCTTCCAAATTTACTAATTTACTAATCTATTATCTATGTTTTAACCATTTAATTTTTCCAATCTCCAAGATTACCAAAATTTACATGTTTAAGTCCTAATTTGCCCTAGAGGCCATGGCTTCCCTAAAGGGTTCAATCCTCAATTTTCCATTCCATTGATTTTATACTACACACTTGATTAATTTAACCATTCACTTATTAAAATTTGTTCACAAAGAACACATCAATTTAAACCTCAAAACCGTGGCCACCCAAGAGCCATTCCAAATTCATTTTCTTCCATTTCAAGCCATCCAATCCAATCCAACATATCAATATACATAATCAATCCAATCAAGGTCATGAACTCCATAAAATCAACATATAAGCATACTAATCACAAAATCAAAGGATAACCCTCATTAGGGTTTTTCTACAAACAACACAATCAAGGTTCCTAATTGCTAATAGAGGTTGAGGAGGAGTGTCTTCCTCTTACCTAAGTGTAGAAATCAAGAAGAACCACTAAGAAACTCCTTGCAAATTCGGATTGGGTGCCACAAAAACCCTAGAAATTTCAACTTAGTTAAAACAACACCAATGCTTGAAAAATAAAGCATGGATGGTCACCAAGAGGACCATGAACATGAAAATGAAGAGAGGGAAGGAAGAATCAAAAATCTTACCCAAGAACTCAAAGCTTGAAGCTTGAAGAAGATGGTGAAAATGGTGGAATTTCAAGATGCTCCAAGCAAGAAAGGTATTTAAGAGAGGGAGAGGATTAAGAAAATGTAGTTGGATGAAAGTTTTATGAAGATTGAGTGGGGAAGAAGAGGGCTGGCCATAGCTCTTGTAGAGAGAAGGAGGAGAAAGCAAAATGAAGAATGACGAAGAAGAAGAAGAGAGAGAAAGTGTTTTTAGGTTAAATGAATTTGTGTGGTGTAATTAACTAAATGAAGCAAATCAATTTTCCCCTTGTTTTAGGTTGCTGCTGCCGTGCATAGAGAGAGAGAAGTGAGAGTGTTTTGGCTTCCCTTGGAAGCTAAGGGCTTCTTGGTCTTTGTTTGGTCAAAGCTTCTCAAAGAAGCTTTGATTATTTTACATTAAATTTGAATTAAAGTGAGTTGATTAGACATAAAGTAGTTTGCATTAGGATAATGTGATAGAATTTTTATTACATGCTATTATCCAATGGATAATAGTTACATTAATGACAAGTCGAGTTTAATTAATCTGACAGATAAATTCACACAGTATTATTTTATTTTATCTGTTAAAATTTCTCGAAAAACGTAAAATTTCGTAAACTGTGTCTAGCCTCAGGTTTAGTAAGATCCCCCGTCGATGTGTCCATAGTTCCAAGTTCATTCAGTGCATTGAATTTCTCCAGTTCCATTCAGTGTGCACGTAAAACGAAGAATATATTAAAATATTTGACGTTTTCGGAAAAATCCCAGAAAATTCTCAAAAAATTGAAAATATTGTAAAACGACTATTCGTCTAATCATTTCCCAATTTTTGAAGTATTACATTCATTTTCCCGACTCAGCTCAATACTCGCGCAAAACGAGGAATATATTAAAATATTTGTCGTCTCCGAAAAATTCGAAAGAATTCACATAAATCACAAATATTAGGAAATGACTATTTGTGGTAAAATAATTAATTTCCAGAGCGTTACACGACCTCAGCAATTCTCAGCTCAGTGTGCACGTAAAACGAGAAATATATTAAAATATTCATTATTTTCGAAAAATTTCAAAAAAATTCCTAAAAATCAAGAATATTGTAAAATAATTATTTATAATTAAACAGATACTTTTCAGGATGTTACAATTAACATTCCAAAAAATACAATAAAAAAGTTGAAGGTGTCACATATCCTCCAAAAAGTTACATGTTAGAGAAAATATAATCAAATTATATCAGCTGAGAAAAATTGTACCAGCTGAGAAATATTGTTGATAAATGACTAAGAAGATATTAGTAACCCATAAAAGTCCAAGAATTTTTTTGCAAATTCTATTGTTGAAATATTGGAGGAGATAAAGCCCCAAGAACACACAGAAACATGAAAAAACAAAACTTACAAACATGATCACATATGAGTATACATGAAGCTGATATGGAAAATTCAGAAATTTTGAATTACTCTTTAAAAAAATTATTGAGAGCAGCTGAAACACCAACAAAAATGGTTCCTTTGTATAATAAGATAATGTAAACTTAAGTGGGTGGGGTTGAAAATGAATGTGATAGGGTGAATTAAAGTGTGGATTGAATACATATACAGATGATAGAATTGACATATAATATAGCACCTAAAACAAGAAGAAAAAAAGAGTTGACATATAAGGGTGTGAATCCTTATCAAATACTCTTAATATTCCTTACTAACAACCAAATTCCGTTAATAAATCTTCATCATCTCTAAAAACCTTAATATTCCTTTTAGAAAATGAGGTTACCTTTCAACAAACTTGTCCCAACAGTAATTTGGAAGTGTCCTCTGCCAGATACTTGTTCCAATAACAAAATTCAATTCCTTGAAGGGATAATAAAAATGACATAGTTAGCATTTTACGTGCAACTAGAATATTATACATTACTGGAAATAGAACAATTCCTTGTAAAGCAGATTATGTGCAACCAGAATATTATACATTATTGGAAATAGAACAATTCATAGTTAGCATATTGAATAAGATGATAACTTGGCCTACTAGTTAGAGGATTTGGATACTCTGAGACTTCTTTCTAAGCTTGTATCCTTTTTCTGATGCTTTAAGTTTGACGTTATATGTTTTTATTTCCTTTTTTGTTTTCAATTGCTTGGTCTTAATTCTCTTGTTTGGTTAGGAGTGTTATTGGCTTTTTTCAACACAAACTCTCATGCAATCCAATTATCTTTCTTGGTCTCTTATCTCCCTTGTGTGATCTGTGGTTTCGCAGGCTTGCAGCTTAGCCCACTATACTATCGCAGCTTCTATTCAAAATAGCCATAAGGGCTTTGCTGGGTTAGTTTCAGTCGCAGTAGCCAAGGGAATTTTCTGGGCAGCTTTGTCAAAGCAAACATATTTTTTTTCTGGGTTAATTTTGGGTGGGTTTCTTATGGGTTTTGTGTAACACCCCAAACTTCCTATGTATTAAACAATAATCTTGTGATTAATGAAATTCTCTTGTTTAGTGATTTCATTCTTGTAAAGCTATTTTGAATATTCTGTCTGCATATTTGATCGTTTTGAGTAATTTGCTCCGTGTCAAGAAAATAATAATTTTCGGGCCGGAAAAATCTACGTAAATTAATTTTTACTGTTTAGTCTTAATTAATTTACGTAATCTGATTTGATATTTGTGAGTTTTGTAATTTTTATGATTTTATGTGTGATTTTGGAATTTTTACTGTTTGTGGGCCCCACGAGGTATATGTGGGCCCAGGTGGCCATACGTGGGCCCAGGTGGGTCCCGCAAAATGAAAAATTTTTCTACGTGTAGAAAAATTTGTACTGTTTAGACGGAGACAGGGGATCTTACTAAACCTGAATCCGGAAACAGTTTTAGAAAATTTCCTTTTCTGTATTTTGTACTGTATTTAATTATCAGACGATAAAAATACAGTAATTATACTTTTGTGAGGTTATAATGGATAAAAATAAAATTCTATATTATTAAAATATTATTAAGATAACATTAGTGGTTTGGATATCCACTATTAATTAATTACAGATTAGACATTTAGTCTTGATTTAATTAACGGTGGAGATTTGATCTTAAAAGTAAATAGGATCAATTATAACCGTTGGATTGAAATTAAATCAAGGGTAGGGATTTAATCTTCTAAATGGCTATGACCATTATCAACCCTTGGATGTAAATTTAATCAATGGTGGAAAATGGATCATTAATGACCATTGGATTTGGATTTAGATCAATGGTGGAGATTTAGTCAAGAAAAATGATTACAACCATTTTGGACCCTTGGATGTAAAGTTTGAAGGTGTAATCTTGACCCTTCATTTTTGGAGACACATCTAAGGGATGGGGTTTAAAGTGAAGTGATCCAATGGTCCATAAGAAGTCTTCTACCTAGACTACTTTTAATTAATACCTATTTTACCTATAATGCTTTAAATTAATAACTAAAATGACTAAAAACAAAAATGGATATTAATTTGTCATATTTTGCATGCATGAAGAGGGGGGGACGGTTTGGAGAGCAAGGATGAAGGAGACCAAGATAGAATAGGCTTTTTAGGCCAAAGAAAAAGGATAGAAAAGGTTAAGGAAAATTGCCAAGTGTTAAGACAAAATACTATTGATCATAAATGCTATATTTTCTTCAAATTCCACTTTGTGTTTCTCTAAGGCAATGCTACGGCAATGCCAATTTGAAGACCACTCCATATTTCATTTATCACCTCTTCACTTTATCATTTCAACTTCAAAGAAACCAAACCAAGAAAAACTCCATTTCTCTCCTAAAAACATACCATTCGGCCAAGCACTCCAAGCACCTCTTCCATCACTTTTTAATTTCATACAACCTAGTTTCTTGAATCCTTTCATCATTCTAAGAACCTTTGTAGTTCACACCAAGTTCTAATTCTTCCATTTTGAAGGACTTTTACCAAGATCAAGTTCTAGAGCTTTTGTTGGTGAAGTGTAAGAAAACTTCATTTATTCTTTTCTTTTTCATGTTCTAAACCATGTTTGATCCATGGTTCTTCTTGTTCAAGCTTGATATACTAATTTTCTTGTATTTGTTTCATGTTTAAGAACTTGTATTGGTGGAGATCTTGCTCCAAAGACAAAGCAACAAGCTCTTTGGTGGTTCTTCAAGAGGTAAGAGGAGATTCATCTCACCAACCAAGCATGGTGGTGAGGAAGGTTTTATATTTGATGGATGGTGAATCCATGTGAGGATTCCTATCCATGGTCATGTAATAATTTGTGTGTGTGTTATGTGTTTTAAATTATTTTTGCCTATGCTTGATATGTTTGATATGCTTTGCATGATTTACTTGTGTATGCATGCTTAGTATAATTTTTATTTGTTTAGATGGTATGCTTAAAATTTGCATGATGATATATGTTGAATATATTATGATGGAAGCATGATGATATATGTTGAAATAAACAAAATTTTGGCTCCAAAGGCCATGGAGGAGGTCACGGTTTTGAGCTTCCAAGTTTAGGGTTTTTATTGAAATTTTTCAAGAACAATGAAGTTGATTTTTAGTCCTTGAACTAAATAAATTTCAGCCAAGACACCAATTAAATTAGTGTTCACAAAAATGATATTTTCATAAATGGTAAAATTGAAAGATTAGAGAAGTAAAGAAAATAAACAAGAGGGTTTGTTTTCTAAAATGAGTGTACACGGTTTTTAAGTAGTATTTTCATGAATTTATTTTGTGTAGAAACAAGAATGAAATTTGTTTAAGTTAGAAGAAAAATATTTCATGGTTCCAATGACCATCTATAAGGTTTTGATAATTTAGAAAAAAAAATGTTTTGATGCAACAAAATATAAGAATTTTCAAATAAGGATTTTGGAAAGGAATTTAAGTGTTGAACTTTAAATTATCTTAAGAAGAATTAATTTTTTAGAAATGATTTAGAAATATAAAAGGAAACGTTGTAACTTAAAATTTCTAACGTAGAATTTAAGTATTGGGTTTTGAAAAATGTTAGGAAATTTAAATAGTAATTAAATCAATTAAATATGATTTGGTAAGATTAAATCAATAAAAAGTGATTTTTAGAAAATATAGTACGGAAGGGATTTTTGATTTAGAATAGAAAGAGAATAACGTAAGAAATTATATTTTTATGGGAAATGTTCAAAATAATATTTTTAAAGTTAAGAAATATTTTGTGAAGGGTGAAAATGGTGAAAAACGATTTACGTAACTCAAAAACGTAATTTTTAAGTTACGCGATTTTAAAAAAAAAAAACGTTAAACTATTCCTACGCGATTTGTAACGCGTTTAAATATTTTACACGATCTAAATATTGTGGAAACATTGCTATACATTTTAAAAATAAAAGATCATTTTTACGCAATTTAGAATACAAATAGAAAATAGTTTTGCGATTTTTAAACATAACGAAAAAATGTTACAAATCATTACTCAGTACGTAAAAACGTAACAAAAATATTTTGCGAATGAGAAAAACACAAGAATGTGATTTAACATTAATTATACAAGATAAATCATACGATTAAAAGTAGTATATGAATCTTGTACAAGAAATTGAGAAGTTTGCAATTGGCATTAATCCATTTTACGAACGAAAAACAATAACGATCCGAATCTGGAATGAGAAATTATGTGATTTACCTTTGGTTGGTAATTGGTGCATTACACATGCATTGAAAATGGTCCAACGGACTGAATATGGCTAATTGCCTAGGAGAAACGTACACCTCTTGAGTGGGTGCGATATGCGTAGTGTAGGTCACTGGTTGACCTTGGGGGCATCGGGGTGCGGGTTGCTCGCAATGGGCAGTTGGTAGCTCTTCTGCACCGTGAGTTAGACCGATGCAACACACCGATGATCCGGACCGAGACACTATTCTTAATCGAGATCTGACAAAGACTGTCGTGTATGTGCTAGATGTGCAAGATATAATTATAGCACTTGGTCTGAGGCACGAGATACCGACAGATCTTTTCGATCAATTTCTCCGACTTGAGTATTAGCTCCATGGAGTAGGACATTGAGTCTATGTTCACATGCATGAATTTAACATATACATATGTGGTAGTATTACTGTAATTAATTGTGGTTTGAACAGTGATGATGGCATGATGGTAATTATTTTTACACTATGATGATGCCATAATTGTGATCATGATATGATATTTTTGCATAATATGTTTGTCGTATTATCTCTGTGCTATCATGCTGGTATTGGTGTAGGTGATCTCACCTCTTTGTATGTATATCTGTTTATTGTATTTATATTGGGTGAAGACGTTGAGAAAGATACGGTACTAGAAGGAGAAGAGGAATTACTTCTCACATCAGGAACCGCAGAGTTCTGACAACATGTCATCAGGAGCTAGTTTCTTCGGATATGTACGTTTACAGTTTCATGGAGGAGCTAGAGAGTGGAGGACAAGTCCAGATGAGCGAGGACTTATTTATGAGGGGTACCTGACTGTTAGTATTAGTAGGCTATATCGTGGGGATCCATTTTTCTGTGTGACGATCTTTGTTCATGTTGAATTTCCGTTGCATATCAGGCGACATTGGGACACTAGAAATTATGTCCCAACGGAAATCAGCATAGTGTCATCAGCCCGGACACCTGCCCGTAGGGCTAATCGTCACAATGGATTCCTACCTGCTGAGGAACCTGAGGAGGACCCGTCTGAGGGGTCTTCTGCTTAGTTAAGCTTGGGCGAGTGTGAACTCTGATATAAGTTATGTCTGTAATTATTTAAGTGTGTTTATTGTTTCAATAAATGGTTTGTAATAAATAAACCTGACAGCACGTGTGAAATATGTATATGATGTAATTTATGTGTGAGATTGTTGTATCATAGTTTTATTTTTTGCTAAGTTTATTTTATTGTTATTGTTAAAAAAAATTTACAACTCATATTTTTATCACAATATCACACTTTATGACTTTTGAGGGTATTTGGGTAATTAAAGTAACATAAATGTGACATCCTACGGTGGGTGTTACATTAGTTGGTATCAGAGCCCAAGTTAGAGTCTTTTGGGGTTGTGGTTAGGTCTGTCTTGTTTGTGTTGTGTGATTCTCTGTTATTGTTTTCTGAAAAGAAACAATATTGTTTGAAGATTGACCTTGCTTTCCTTGTATTGTTCAGTTTGAGTAGAAAAAGTAATGACTGGACGAGGACGTGGACGTGGAAATACTATCACGATATGGAACTGAATGGGAATGATAACGTGAACATGGCTGCAGTTACCGTAGCACTATGCAAAGAATGGCGGAAGTGGTTGCACAACAAAATCAACGGGCTAATGAAAATGTACACGACTTATCGAGTTTCGAAAGAATAATCCACCGAAATTTCATGGAGAGTTTGATCCGGAGAAAGCCGAACTTTGGGTCCGAGAACTTGAAAAGATATTTGATGGTATGGGTTGTCTTGATGAACGGAAGCTTACGTTGGCAACATTTATCTTGGTAGGAGATGGTGAACGTTGGTGGGCAGGAGCTAGAAGACTGTTGGAAGCTGAAGGTAGGATGGTGACGTGGCAACTTTTCAAACAAATATTTCTAGAGAAATATTTTCCAGCAAGTGTGAGACATATGAAGGAGATGGAGTTTCTGGGTTTACGTCAAGGATTGATGTCTGTTAGTGAGTATGCGGCAAAATTTGAAAGTCTGTCTCAATTTTCAAGGTATTTGCAGATGAACCCAGATGAGGGCTGGAAATGTAGGAAATTTGAAGAAGGATTAAAGCTGGATATTAAGAGAGCTGTAACGATGTTGGAGATTAATCAATTTCCAACTTTGATTGAAAAATGTCGTAAAGTTGAAGAGATTGATCATCAACGTGCGGCAAGAAACAAGAATTTTGGACCTGCAAGGTTCCAAAAAGGGAAGAATAATCAAGCAAGTCGCTCTCAACAAAAGCCGTATGTGAAACCGGCAGGACCGTATGTGAAACCGGCAGGAGGTCAGACCAAGAAGCAATTTGTGGGAGGAAGTTCTAGCAATAATAAAGCAAGTCAAACTGGGACTCCTATTCGTTGTTTCAAATGTGGGAAGGATCATCTCACGAAGGATTGTCCACACAAGGAAGTTGTTTGTTTTAAGTGTGGACAACTTGGACATTTCTCCAAAGACTGTGATCAGATAAAGAAGGAATCCTCTGTGGGAAACGTCCGTACTGCAAGGCCACAGGCGGGTGGTCGTGTCTATACAATGAGCGGGGAGGAAGCCGCTAAATCTGGAGACTTAATAATGGAGGAGTGTGCAATTGAAGGTAATCCTTTAACTGTACTCTATGATTCAGGAGCAACACATTCTTTCATTGCATGTGATTGTGTTGAACGTTTGGGTTTGACTGTGACTGAATTGCCATATGATTTGAGTGTTGCTACTCCTACTGATAAGCCTGTAATTACATCAACAGTATGCCTGAATTGTCCTGTCTGTGTTAGGGATAGAATCTTTTATGTGGATTTGATCTGTTTGCCTCTTTCCAAGATTAATGTAATCTTGGGAATGGATTGGTTGTCTTCTAATCATATCCTAATTGATTGTTCGAATAAAACATTAGTATTTCCTGAGGCTAAGGATTCTAGATTCCTAACGGCTACTCAAGTGGAAGCTTGTCTGAAAGAAGGAGATCGTGGGTATTTATTATTATCTTCTTTGGAAGTGCAATGCGAAGATGCTTTGAAGGATATTTATGTGGTCAACGAATTTCCTAAGTGTTTCTGAAGATATACCTGGACTACCACCGAAAGGGAAATCGAGTTTGCCATTGATCTTGTACCTGAGGCTGGACCGATATCTATAGCGCCCTATCGGATGTCGCCGGTAGAATTAGCCGAACTGAAGAAACAGCTGGAAGATTTATTGGAGAAGCAATTTGTAAGACCAAGTGTGTCACCTTGGGGAGCTCCAGTTTTATTGGTTAAGAAGAAGGATGGGACTTCTCGTCTATGTGTAGACTATCGACAATTGAACAAAATTACGATTAAGAATAAATATCCACTTCCAAGGATAGATGATCTAATGGATCGGTTGCGAGGAGCCGCGATATTTTCCAAGATTGATCTACGTTCCGGGTATCACCAGATACGTGTGAAAGCAGATGATATTCCCAAGACTGCATTTCGGACGCGCTATGGGCATTACGAATATCTTGTGATGCCATTCGGTGTAACAAATGCACCAGCCATATTCATGGACTTCATGAATAGAATTTTTCGTTCATACTTGGACAAGTTCGTTGTTGTCTTTATTGATGACATCTTGATCTATTCTCAAAGTCAGGAGGAACATGCTGAACATCTTAGGGTGGTTCTTCAGATTTTAAAGGAGAATAAGTTATATGCCAAGTTATCCAAATGTGAATTTTGGTTGAGTGAAGTGCAATTTTTGGGACACGTAATATCGAAGGATGGAATTGAGGTTGATGCTTCCAAGGTGGAGACAGTTTTGGAGTGGGAAAGACCAAAGACCAGAATCGAAATCCGTAGTTTTGTCGGATTAGTGGTTACTATAGACGGTTCATTGAGGGGTTTTCAAAGATTGTAGGACCTCTTACCCAACTTACACGAAAGAATCAACCGTTCGTGTGGACTGATGCATGCGAAGAAAGTTTTCAAGAGTTGAAAAGACGATTGACTACTTCACCGGTATTGATTCTACGACCCAAACGAACCTTTCGAAGTATATTGTGATGCTTCATACCAAGGATTGGGTTGTGTACTTATGCGAGAATCGTAAAGTGGTGGCTTATGCTTCAAGGCAATTGAAAAATCATGAGAGGAATTATCCAACTCATGACTTGGAGTTGGCAGCTGTGGTGTTCGCGTTGAAGGTGTGGAGACATTTTCTTTATGGAGCTACGTTCACTGTTTTTAGTGATCATAAAAGTTTAAAATATCTGTTTGATCAGAAAGAGTTAAACATGAGGCAAAGGCGTTGGTTAGAATTTCTGAAAGATTATGACTTTCAATTGCAGTATCATCCCGGAAAAGCGAATGTCGTAGCGGATGCGTTGAGTAGAAAAATACTTGGTGTTTCTGTTATGATGATCAAAGAGAAGGAGTTGATAGAAGAATTTCGGGATATGCGACTATCTGTAAAATTGACGCCGGGCAGGATGCGTTTAAATATGATCACCATTTCAAATGATTTGATGGATAGAATTCGTGAAGGACAAAACAGTGATCAGTATTTGCAAGAAGCAAAAGAAGCAAAGAGCCAAGGAGCAGTGTTAGAATTTAGCGAAGGTGCTAAAGGAATTCTAAAGTTCAAAGGAAGGGTTTGTGTGCCCAATGATCTAGATCTTAGAAGATTGATTCTGGATGAAGCTCACAGGAGTAAGCTGAGTATGCATCCAGGAGCCACAAAGATGTACCAGGGATTTAAAACAATTATATTGGTGGCAAGGAATGAAGAAAGATGTTGCGAGTATGTATCATCCTGTTTAGTTTGTCGGAAGGCTAAGGTGGAACATCAAAGACCTTCTAGAATGTTACAACCTTTGCCTATTCCCGAATGGAAATGGGATGACATAGCAATGGATTTTGTGACGGGACTACCAAAGACTCGGATGGGTCATGATGCCATTTGGGTAATTGTTGATCGGCTTACAAAGTCGGCGCACTTTTTGCCGATTAATATTAAGTACTCAATGGAAAAGTTGGCTCAAGTGTACATCGGTGAAATTGTTAGACTTCATGGTGTACCATCCAAGATTATTTCGGATCGAGATCCAAGGTTTACATCGAGATTTTGGACTAGTTTGCAAGAAGCAATGGGAACAAAACTACGTCTCGGTTCGCTTACCATCCACAAACAGGATGGTCAATCGAAAGAACAATTTAATCTCTCGAAGATTTATTGAGAGCTTGTGTATTGGAGCAAATGGAGGTTGGGATGAATTCTTACCATTGATAGAATTCACATATAACAACGATTTCCATTCAAGTATAGGGATGGCACCTTATGAAGCATTATATGGGAGCGATGCAGAACACCGTTATGTTGGTATCAAGACGGTGAGAGTCTTTGTGTTAGGACCAGAAATTGTCCAAAGAGACAACCGAGAAAGTGAAGATGATACAAGACAAAATGAGAATGAGTCAAACTCGGCAAAAGAGTTATCTTGATAAAAGGAGAAAATCTCTTGAGTTTGAAGAAGGTGACCATGTATTTTTACGAGTGACGCCTATGACGGGTGTTGGACGAGTGCTTAAGTCCAAGAAGCTCACTCCAAAGTTTATCGGACCATATCAGATTTTACGTCGGGTAGGTCCGGTGGCATATCGATTGCGTTACCACCTTTTCTCATCAAATCTTCATAATGTATTTCACGTATCACAACTACGAAAATATATTTCTGATCCTACTCATGTTATCAAGCCGACACAAGATACTGGTGAAGGAGAATTTAACCTATGAAACGTTTCCAAATCAAGATTGAAGATCGAAAGACATAGCAACTTCGAGGTAAGGAAATTTCATTGGTTAAAATTATTTGGAATGATGTAAGCGGGAAGCTACATGGGAACTAGAAGAAAAGATAAAAGAACAATATCCCTATTTATTCGAGGATGTGAAATCAAGTTCATCAAGTTTCGAGGACGAAACTTTTGTAGAGGGGGAGAGAGTTGTAACACCCAAACTTCCTATGTATTAAACAATAATCTTGATGAGTTGATGAATTCTACTTGTTTAGTGATTTCATTGTCTTGTAAAGCTATTTTGAATATTCTCGTACGCATATTTGATCGTTTTGAGTAATTTGCTCCGTGTCAAGAAAAAATAATAATTTTGGTAGGAAAAATCTACGTAAATTAATTTTTACTTGTTTAGTCTTAATTAATTTACGTAATCTGATTTGATATTTGTGAGTTTTGTAATTTTTATGATTTTATGTGTGATTTTGGAATTTTTACTTGTTTGTGGGCCCCATGAGGTATATGTGGGCCCAGTGGCCATACGTGGGCCAGTGTGGGTCCCGCAAAATGAAAAATTTTTCTACGTGTAGAAAAATTTGTACTTTTTTAGACGGAGACAGGGGATCTTACTAAACCCGAATCCTAAAACAGCTTTTAGAAAATTTCCTTTCTTGTATTTTGTCTTGTATTTAATTATCGACGATAAAAATACAGTAATTATACTTTTGTGAGGTTATAATGGATAAAAATAAAATTCTATATTATTAAAATATTATTAAGATAACATTAGTGGTTTGGATATCCACTATTAATTCAATTACAGTTAGACATTTAGTCTTGATTTAATTAACGGTGGAGATTTGATCTTAAAAGTAAATAGGATCAATTATAACCGTTGGATTGAAATTAAATCAAGGGTAGGGATTTAATCTTCTAAATGGCTATGACCATTATCAACCCTTGGATGTAAATTTAATCAATGGTGGAAAATGGATCATTAATGACCATTGGATTTGGATTTAGATCAATGGTGGAGATTTAGTCAGCAAAAATGATTACAACCATTTTGGACCCTTGGATGTAAAGTTTGAAGGTGTAATCTTGACCCTTCATTTTTGGAGACACATCTAAGGGATGGGGTTTAAAGTGAAGTGATCCAATGGTCCATAAGAAGTCTTCTACCTAGACTACTTTTAATTAATACCTATTTTACCTATAATGCTTTAAATTAATAACTAAAATGACTAAAAACAAAAATGGATATTAATTTGTCATATTTTGCATGCATGAAGAGGGGGGGACGGTTTGGAGAGCAAGGATGAAGGGAGACCAAGATAGAATAGGCTTTTTAGGCCAAAGAAAAAGGATAGAAAAAGGTTAAGGAAAATTGCTGTGTTAAGACAAAATACTATTGATCATAAATGCTATGTTTTCTTCAAATTCCACTTTGTGTTTCTCTAAGGCAATGCTACGGCAATGCCAATTTGAAGACCACTCCATATTTCATTTATCACCTCTTCACTTTATCATTTCAACTTCAAAGAAACCAAACCAAGAAAAACTCCATTTCTCTCCTAAAAACATACCATTCGGCCAAGCACTCCAAGCACCTCTTCCATCACTTTTTAATTTCATACAACCTAGTTTCTTGAATCCTTTCATCATTCTAAGAACCTTTGTAGTTCACACCAAGTTCTAATTCTTCCATTTTGAAGGACTTTTACCAAGATCAAGTTCTAGAGCTTTTGTTGGTGAAGTGTAAGAAAACTTCATTTATTCTTTTCTTTTTCATGTTCTAAACCATGTTTGATCCATGGTTCTTCTTGTTCAAGCTTGATATACTAATTTTCTTGTATTTGTTTCATGTTTAAGAACTTGTATTGGTGGAGATCTTGCTCCAAAGACAAAGCAACAAGCTCTTTGGTGGTTCTTCAAGAGGTAAGAGGAGATTCATCTCACCAACCAAGCATGGTGGTGAGGGAAGGTTTTATATTTGATGGATGGTGAATCCATGTGAGGATTCCTATCCATGGTCATGTAATAATTTGTGTGTGTGTTATGTGTTTTAAATTATTTTTGCCTATGCTTGATATGTTTGATATGCTTTGCATGATTTACTTGTGTATGCATGCTTAGTATAATTTTTATTTGTTTAGATGGTATGCTTAAAATTTGCATGATGATATATGTTGAATATATTATGATGGAAGCATGATGATATATGTTGAAATAAACAAAATTTTGGCTCCAAAGGCCATGGAGGAGGTCACGGTTTTGAGCTTCCAAGTTTAGGGTTTTTATTGAAATTTTTCAAGAACAATGAAGTTGATTTTTAGTCCTTGAACTAAATAAATTTCAGCCAAGACACCAATTAAATTAGTGTTCACAAAAATGATATTTTCATAAATGGTAAAATTGAAAGATTAGAGAAGTAAAGAAAATAAACAAGAGGGTTTGTTTTCTAAAATGAGTGTACACGGTTTTTAAGTAGTATTTTCATGAATTTATTTTGTGTAGAAACAAGAATGAAATTTGTTTAAGTTAGAAGAAAAATATTTCATGGTTCCAATGACCATCTATAAGGTTTTGATAATTTAGAAAAAAAAAATGTTTTGATGCAACAAAATATAAGAATTTTCAAATAAGGATTTTGGAAAGGAATTTAAGTGTTGAACTTTAAATTATCTTAAGAAGAATTAATTTTTTAGAAATGATTTAGAAATATAAAAGGAAACGTTGTAACTTAAAATTTCTAACGTAGAATTTAAGTATTGGGTTTTGAAAAATGTTAGGAAATTTAAATAGTAATTAAATCAATTAAATATGATTTGGTAAGATTAAATCAATAAAAAGTGATTTTTAGAAAATATAGTACGGAAGGGATTTTTGATTTAGAATAGAAAGAGAATAACGTAAGAAATTATATTTTTATGGGAAATGTTCAAAATAATATTTTTAAAGTTAAGAAATATTTTGTGAAGGGTGAAAATGGTGAAAAACGATTTACGTAACTCAAAAACGTAATTTTTAAGTTACGCGATTTAAAAAAAAAACGTTAAACTATTCCTACGCGATTTGTAACGCGTTTAAATATTTTACACGATCTAAATATTGTGGAAACATTGCTATACATTTTAAAAATAAAAGATCATTTTTACGCAATTTAGAATACAGTAGAAAATAGTTTTGCGATTTTTAAACATAACGAGAAAATGTTACAAATCATTATTGTACGTAAAAACGTAACAAAAATATTTTGCGAATGAGAAAAACACAAGAAATGTGATTTAATCATTAATTATACAATAAATCATACGATTAAAAGTAGTATATGAATCTTGTACAAGAAATTGAGAAGTTTGCTGTTGGCATTAATCCATTTTACGAACGAAAAACAAGATCTCGAATCTGGAATGAGAAATTATGTGATTTACCTTTGGTTGGTAATTGGTGCATTACACATGCATTGAAAATGGTCCAACGGACTGAATATGGCTAATTGCCTAGGAGAAACGTACACCTCTTGAGTGGGTGCGATATGCGTAGTGTAGGTCACTAGTTGACCTTGGGGGCATCGGGGTGCGGGTTGCTCGCAATGGGCGGTTGGTAGCTCTTCGCACCGTGAGTTAGACCGATGCAACACACCGATGATCCGGACCGAGACACTATTCTTAATCGAGATCGACAAAGGCCGTCGTGTATGTGCTAGATGTGCAAGATATAATTATAGCACTTGGTCCGAGGCACGAGATACCGGCGGAGATCTTTTCGATCAATTTCTCCGACTTGAGTATTAGCTCCATGGAGTAGGACATTGAGTCTATGTTCACATGCATGAATTTAACATATACATATGTGGTAGTATTACTTGTAATTAATTGTGGTTTGAACAAATGATGATGGCATGATGGTAATTATTTTTACACTATGATGATGCCATAATTGTGATCATGATATGATATTTTTGCATAATATCTTTGTCTCGTATTATCTCTGTGCTATCATGCTGGTATTGGTGTAGGTGATCTCACCTCTTTGTATGTATATCTGTTTATTGTATTTATATTGGGTGAAGACGTTGAGAAAGATACGGTACTAGAAGGAGAAGAGGAATTACTTCTCACATCAGGAACCGCAGAGTTCTAACAACATGTCATCAGGAGCTAGTTTCTTCGGATATGTACGTTTACAGTTTCATGGAGGAGCTAGAGAGTGGAGGACAAGTCCAGATGAGCGAGGACTTATTTATGAGGGGTACCTGACTGTTAGTATTAGTAGGCTATATCGTGGGGATCCATTTTTCTGTGTGACGATCTTTGTTCATGTTGAATTTCCGTTGCATATCAGGCGACATTGGGACACTAGAAATTATGTCCCAACGGAAATCAGCATAGTGTCATCGCCCGGACACCGCCCGTAGGGCTAATCGTCACAATGGATTCCTACCGTTGAGGAACCGAGGAGGACCCGTCTCGAGGGTCTTCTCGCTTAGTTAAGCTTGGGCGAGTGTGAACTCTGATATAAGTTATGTCTGTAATTATTTAAGTGTGCTTATTGTTTCAATAAATGGTTTGTAATAAATAAACCTGACAGCACGTGTGAAATATGTATATGATGTAATTTATGTGTGAGATTGTTGTATCATAGTTTTATTTTTTGCTAAGTTTATTTTATTGTTATTGTTAAAAAAAAATTTACAACTCATATTTTTATCACAATATCACACTTTATGACTTTTGAGGGTATTTGGGTAATTAAAGTAACATAAATGTGACATCCTACGGTGGGTGTTACATTTTGCTGGTTTTGGGACATATATGTGGTAAATAGACATGCAAGCTGGGTTTGTGGCAGCTTTGTCACAGCAAACAGGTTTTATTAATGATTTGAAATCTACAACTGTAATGGACTAGTACACCTCTAAAACATTGTAGGTAAATATTATATTTCATATTATTTTTAGTACATTTAATAATTCATACAATGTATTACAGAATTCTAAATAATAGTCTAAGGATAGCAATATTATATCTTCATGCAAGTCTACATTGCAAAAGGTATAATTAAGAAAATACCAATCTTTTCATTAAACTCCGCCCAATGAAAAGTCTTATGACAGAACCAGTTCGTAAATTTTGAAAATGTTTACATAATGTTTTAATGGATTTGGAAGATAAGGCAAATTCTAATTTGTTCCCTGATTAAAAGTTTCCAAGTTCATTGGATTGGATGTGATCTTTTTTTCTCCTTGTTTAATTTTAGTTTGTTGATGGTATTTCCTTCTTTGAGAGAGGGGTTGTCTAGGTTTGATCTGGTGAATGTTCTAGCATATTTGTCTATTGACTATTGTTTGACTAAGGATAAGGATTGATTTAACAAAGGTTGGTTTAACTAGCATTACATATGTGTAGGGTTATCTTGATTATGTCATCTTGTTGAGTTTGAGATTCAGCTATAGCATGAAGACGTACTATAAGGTCTCCTCTTTTGGGATTATGTAGCTCATATTGTAAATGATGAGTTTTCATTTCAAATATTGATATTTTGAGTAATAAATCCTAATAAGTGAATTTGAAGTCACAAAATTGATTTAATTTTATACTTGTATCAATTAATCATATAACTCTACAAAGCATTATATTTAATTTTTATTCAAGGTTAAGGCTCTTAAGAGAGCTTAAACTCCAGAAATTTGAATGCAAGGCAGTGATTTTGTTGTTGCTAAGATCCAAAGATTGAAGCTTGCCTATAGTGGTATCAAGAATAGGGCCGGAGAGGCTCAAACTAGAAACGTTTAAGTCAACAACATGTGTAGTTAGTTACCAATTATTTAGGTGGTTAATGTGCCTGTTTGCCTTTTTTTTTTAGTGTGTGTGATTTTTATTTACTGAAGTAACACTGGGGAAGGAGGGATATGTTCAAGATTTTGTCGACTGGACTGAAGAGCAACTACACAAGAATTGTGGGTGACTGACTGACTTGACTGGGACTTGTTTTTTGTAGCAAGTGCCATGAAAGCATTGAAAGATTCAATTTGTGTTCCTGATAGAATGGGTTAGAATGGTGATCCTTGTGCTCCTACTACTTGGGATGCTTGGGAGGGAGTTACCTGCCGTATGAATAAGGATAAAACAGCTCTCGTGATAAGTGAAATGTAAGCATTCTTCCCACTTCTCATTCATATTTCTAATTGGCTTTATGCAAGAAAAATCACTATAAAGTCTCTCAAGTCTTAATAATTAGCATGCATACTTTTTAAGGTTAATGGTAGGGTAGGTTCCATGTGCTAAATACACAATTCGTGGGTGAATCTAAAGGATGCATGATATCTTCTTGCCATATCATTTTATGAGAAAGGTTTCTAATTCTTTTTTGTACATAGCATTTTCTTTACGATTAAATTTAAGCATTCCTTACACTTATCAAAAGTTATATATTCATGCTTCTTTATTGAAGAAACTAATGCAACATATACTAGTAATCTTGCTATAAAATCTCTTAATAATTTACATGGTATACTTCATATGTCAGGTTAATGGTAGCATAGGTTCCGTGTGCTAAATATACAATTGGTGGGTTAATCTTACATACACTGTTAGACATGATGAATTGCATAATGATACAGCTAGAACTTTGAAAGTGTATTATAGGAAAATAGGTAAAAATAGGAATTAAACCTATTTAACCCTTTGACCTATTAGTTATGTTTCTGTTATTAGTTAGTTAGTTTTTTGTTTTAGTTATTAGGGGAGTTATGACAGTTTTTGTAACAGAAGTTGGTAACCCCAAACTTCTATAAATAGGACCTCTGTTTATGAAGAGGGTAGCTTTTATTTTGCTAGCTTTAACTGGACAGATTCCAGTGTGAAAGGAGTAGACTCCTTTGAAAATGAATTGGAGGAATTTGAAAATGAATTTTGTGCACCAAGGACAACATGTGACCATCCAGGGAGACCCAAGCCTCTCCAAGGAAATGATTACTGCTAAAGCTTTGAGAAAAATGGATCAAGAAGAAGTGGAGTCCATAGCTATGTTATGGATGGGGGAGAAAAATTAAGACATATCCTAGAAACTTGCAGTGAATCAGGAAAAATAGTTACAGCAAGTTTTGACTAAATTTGCTCAAGTGTTTGCAAAACCAGATGGGCTACCAACTCATAGGGAAGTTGACCATAAGATTCCCTTCAAAGTCGGGGTGGAACCTGTTAGAATCGAATCTGTTAGGTTCTGTTAGGGAGAATAAAAATAGCTAAGATAGGGGTTATGGGTTTGTTAGCAGTTATTTCAGTCTGTTAGGAGTTGTGTTAGTTGTTTGGAGTTTGTTGGTTTTGATAAGATTGGTTGTTAGAGTATAGTTAGGAATTGTAGGCCTATAAATAAGAGGCCATTGCTGTATTTCTGGAGAGGAATGAAGAATCGTATTTTGTGTGAACTAAACAGTGGTTTAGTTGTGAAAGAAGAGTGCTCCTTTGGGGTACATTGGTACCATTCTTTCCCTGTCTCTTTTTTTTCATTCTGTTTTAGGAGAGGTTCTCTCCTTAGTTAGGATCTTCATCTTCCTAAAAGAAAGATTCCTAACAAATTGGTCTGACCTGCTGGATCCCCAATCATGATGGAGAATCGGATTGGAGTTGTTGGTTATAGAGTACAGCTACCTGAGGTGGCAAGAATCCATCCAGTATTCCATGTCTCACAACTTAAAAAGGCAATAGGAAACCATACAGTGGAAACCTTGCTGCCAGTAGAGTTACAGGACACAAATGGGCATTACCAACCATTTAATATCTTGGGCAGTAGAGTGATCACAGAAGATGGGCAGGCAATACCTCAAGTCTTAGTTCATTGGCAAGGGAAACAACCTGAAGAAGCTACTTGGGAGGAGACAACCAACATTCAGACTTAATTTCCAGATTTTAACCTTGAGGACAAGGTTGTTTTAGAGGAGGAAGGTATTGTTAGACATGATGAATTGCATAATGATACAACTAGAACATTGAAAGTGTATTATAGGAAAAAGGGTAAAAATAGGAATTAAACCTATTTAACCCTTTGACCTGTTAGTTAGGTTTCTGTTATTAGTTAGTTAGTTTTCTATTTTAGTTGTTAGGAGAGTTATGACATTTTTTGTAACAGAAGTTGGTAACCCCAAACTTCTATAAATAGGACCTCTGTTTATGAAGAGGGTAGCTTTTATTTTTGCTACCTTTAACTATACAGATTCCAATTTGAAAGGAGTAGACTCCTTTGTGTACATTTCTTTTCTGTTATCAATAAAATTAGGGACGAATAAAGCCCTTTCTCTCTGTTCATCACTGAACTCTTAACATATACATGATATCTTTTTTTAACATATAGCATTTTCTTTGCATGTAACTAGTTCTGCTAATGAACTTTGGGCCTATGAACACTCCTTCCTGCTAAATTCACGGGTAGATAGTTGATTAAGGGTTCAACCCTGGCCCCATAAATGCATATTTAAATTACTGGACCAAAAATAGCAAAGGACAAAGGTCAAAGTTACACGTTGACCCCATGCAGGATTTAGTGGGCTATCCCATGGGCTCCGACCCAAATTGACAGCTCTATATGATAGCAACCCTTACCCCGTTTATTTCCGGTGAAGTAAATAACAGACTAAATTAAGTAAGGGGGTTGCTAAACAAATCTAAATACAGAAAAAAATGTATAACATATAACACTCCAAGTGGAAGACAAACCGAAATCACATCCACACAATTACAAACACCTAAAATTTTCAACCATATTAAAAAAAATAATGATTTTAAGAACTTGATCACAATTTTGAAGAACAAAAATGCCAAGGAAAAGTTAAGTCACAAACCTACCTTTGAAAGCCTATAGCCACCAAGGTCAGCACTCTCGAGGGCCTTCTTGCTAGCAACAAGTCAATAGAACCACACAAGAAACTATTGCTTTCTCTTTCCCACCAATCTGAGTTGAAACAGAAATATGGTCAATTCAATATAGCAATATAAATATGAAATAGAGCAAAATAGAGTACGCCCTTCCAATATTCAAAGACAATAAATATGAAACAGAGTCAAATATCAACTATATAAATAGAAAATAAAGCCACACATTCATTATCTAAATAGATGGAACCATATAGAGCTAAATATCAAGTATTGTAATCAGCTGTAACAATAGAGCTATCACATTGAAAATATAGCCCAAAGGTCGATGGAGGCATAAAATGCATTTCATTTGAGCTGCTGTAAGAGACAAAACATAATATAAAAGAAATTGCTAAAAAAATTATGAAAAGTTGTCTAAACTATGAATTGCTGAATGCTGATTATTAACATAGAAATGCATGCATTGAATAAGTAAAAAAAAAACATTACTTTATTTGTTATTTTCATTTTTCCCCTTATAGGTTGAATGATATGTTGATTTTTAAATTGATCATTAAATAGTATTAGGAACATAGCTTCTGGCACAAGATTAACTACTATGAAGACTAAGTCCCCAACAGACAAGGATATAAATATAATAGCAATAACATAATACAACACACCCAATAGAGGCTTCAGATTCCACATTCAGATGTTGTGACATATGATGGAGTTAAAGAAAATGTTGCCTTCTTTCAATAATCATTGCAAATGGTATTGATCGTCCTAAGTTGTTCTGACATTTATTTTCTGGATAAAAAATACTAAACAATCAGATTTTTTTTAATTAGAATTATTGTCAGAATGAATTGGTATTATTATTAACTCTTAGAGACATAAATGATTACACACCATTTTGACTTATCCAATAACCACTTTTAAATCTTAACAAATTATGTCAATTTTTTGCTTTTCCTGGCTGTATAGCAATGTAGCATTACTCTTTCTAGATATAGAGTGCCTTTCTATTTGGCCAGTGATAAAATCATACATAAGATCTATGGCAATCTAATTATAAAGACCAACCTACTCTTATTTGTTAATTACCATCATTAATTGAGGTCCGTAAGTCTTATAGTCCATAAAGCTATTATATATATATATATATATATATATATATATGCAATTATATAATAAGTAATGAAAGAGTTGAATCAGTTATTGGGGCCAAAGTTTGAAACTACTGAGAAAATCATTAGCTATCAAGTTTCCAATTATGCCTAAGTCTCAACCAATTCTAACAAATCATGACCATAGCTTACCAGACTATCCATATAGTCAACAAAAACTCATCTAAAATATTACAACTGTAATCAACTTCATATACATGTAGTCAGCCAATCAATAATATTATCTTATAATAAGGCAATGACTTTTTTGATCTTTTGAACAAACAAGTAAAAAATGGGAGGTCTACAGACTACACATCTTGTAGTGTTGGATACTTGGAAGTGATAATGTAAACCTAAATAATCTATTTGTTTATTATTTTCTTTGTTTTTCATATACACTTAATTTAGAAGCTAAAACCAGATCAAGTGAAAGTCGTCAGAAAATGTGGGAGGTCTATATATCTATATCCCTTGTTGTGATGTGTGGATGTGATGATCTAAATCAATCTTTTGTTCAATCTTCTCTTTGTTTTAATTAAACATTAAGCTGAAAGGTAAACACCCCAGAACAAAGAGAAACTAATTATATATGGTGATATATCATTGACCATGAAAAAAATAATATTGTAAAACATATAAGAGCAGAGATTACCAATAACATGATCAACATATATACAAGCAATAACACATTGGATTCCATTCCCATGAAGTAGTATTAAATATTCTAGTTTTGAAGACCGTAAGAGGACTTTGGTCCATTAATTTCTAAATAATTTAAACAAACAAAATAGCTTGACATATATTGGATGGAACTGAGATTTAATCGAACTTGTCGTTAAGATGCTTGCTAACTATATTTGACCAGAACTGACAACCACATCAACCAGAAATTCAACATGATATTGGAATATAATATCAAATTGATGAACATTTTTCATTGTTAAAGATATATGGCTGCTTGTTATGAATATAAGGTTAAAGGTCAAAGTTGTGGTAATTAAACAATAATACTTTAAGTAATGCAAAGCTGTCTTTCGTTAGTGATATTGATGGAAACCAACTGTTGGAATATACATGCATGTCGATGATCATGTGGTGGGAAATAAAAGCATAAATTTCCCATGCCCTTTTTCTTTTATCACATATAGTATTTTATATTATGTTTGACAATATATAAGACCCATTTGGGAAAAAATAATCAAATATCACAAAAATAACTATGAAGTATTTACTAAATTTTGAATTTGAGTCTCAAAACACCTCTCCAATTTTAAAATTAAATGCATGACTATTAAGTCAAAAGCTGTGTGTTTATGCCATTAATGTTCTACGATTATTTAGTCTTTAATTAAAATATTTCTATAAATATTGTTATGAGACTAATCTCTCAGTGATTAACAATTGCGAGCTACAAGGCTTTGTGGAATTATAAGGAGGCACAGAGACAAGATTCTACTCTAAAACAAAATTGTTTGAGGTGCTTCAGCAGGGATAGATACATGTGTCTTATAAGCAGCAAAAGTTTAAAAGAAAAAACATAATTTGTATTTAGATTAACTTATTTTTTTGTTCAAAAAAACTTATAATCAAAATCTTCTGGAGAGAGCTTTTGAACAAAAGCGATTTTTCCCTAAAAATTATTTTAAACCGAACATGCAACTTGAAAGTCTTTATCTCTTCATTGCGCATAGAAAGAGAAAATTTGAAAGCAAGTCCCAAACTCATTCGAAATGTCTTCACCAAAAAGAAATAAAGTTACTGAAAGCAATTGAATAAGTTAATTATTTGCATAAAATGGCTCACAAGTATAATGTCCCCTGGAGTAAAATTAACAAATGACAACATGAAGTAGGAAACAATGCAATAGGACAAGAACAGACGGTAATAATAAAAGTAATCAGTGATTGGGAACAATCCAAATGCTCTATTGTGCAAGGCAACCTTCACTAGAATCACTACCAAGAAAGACCATAAGCAGTAGTATACCATCTAAAAGGCCATATGACAAAATGGTCCAAAATGCAGCCATAAGCAAGCACCCAGAAAGCCCACAATCCATGGAAAGATAAAAATTACAAAATAAATTTGATAAGAGATTATTAATTCAGATGGTGGTAAAAAAATAATGGTGTACTATGTTATACATAGATGGTAATTGGTACAACATTTCTATGCTCAAAATAAAAAAAAAAAACCACACAAATGCCCATTTCGCAAAAAAAAAAAAAAAGAACCAAAGAAACTAACAAAGGAAAACCAAAAAAAAAGTTCAACAAGAAGATAAAACTTTTATCCAGATCAAAAGAGAAAAATAGCTAGAAATGCATGCATTGAAGTCAGATCTAGCAAGCCACCTAGCATCGGTATTTTATAGATAAAACCCAAAGGAGGGAGCAAGAATGAACAAGAACGAGAATGAGCTCAGAGAAGGAGGGAGAATGTACCAGAACGAGCTCCAGATGGAGCAAGAACGAACGACAATGACAGATGGAATGAGAACGAGCTGAGAGAATGAGGGTTCTGAGAACCAGCTATCTTGACGAAGATGAGAAGCTTAGAGATGGAGATGAGAGAAACGAGCCACCTGAGAGATATCATGAGAGACGAGAGACGAGAGACAGTATTAGGGATTGGTTTCTGACATGAGAATTGGTTTATTTGGGGGAATTAGGGATTTAGTGCAAAAATTAGAGACGGATGTGAATCCGTCTCTACCTTTTAAAAAAATAATATACCAAATTATATTGGTTTCTGATTGGGGGGAAATTAGAGATGGAAACACAACCGTCTCTACCTTTAAAAAAAATAATTTGATATTAGAGACAACAATATATTCGTCTCTAACTATATTTGATATTTAAAATTACTTATTCAACTGAATAGAGATGGAATTAGAGACAGAATATTTAGAGACGGGTAAATTCCGTCTCTAATTTTTGAAATTTTATTTTCCTCTCTAAATCATTAAATTTGTCTCTGTTTCCGTCTCTATTAGAGACAAATTTTTTCCGTCTCTAATTTCTGTCTCTAAATTGAAATTTTCTAGTAGTGTTAATTAATTTCTTTAAATGGACTGGGTCATGTGGATTTATTACTTAATAATAATAATAATAATAATAATAATAAAGAGAATATACATGCTTTTAAATCATGATATGTGTCACTCTGAAAGTAACTGTCATATGACATATCATGCAATATTCGATTAGGATGAGAATTTTTTTCAATAAAAGTCGAAATTCCCTTCCTATTTTTTTTTGTACATATGTTTATATATTTTATTTAATAAAATTATTTTATTATATGTATCTTTATAACTCAATTATTAATTAACCATATGCATAGCACATGGATATAAATAATGTTATTGTTCATTATACTTATATAAAAGTAATGTTACAAATTGTCAATGTTAAAGAATATATTTTCATATTCTCTTTATAATTTTTTCTAAGATGATTTTAATGTACCACTAATATGTAGTTAAAAATAACATAACTTATATTCTAAATTCTATAAAAAAAAAAATCAAATTTTGTTTATTATATTACATTTGAATATTATTTTCTAAAAGTATTAAAATTATTACAAATTATTTCATAGAGATATTTTTAATTTAAAATTAACATAAAAATACATATGAAAAATAATAAAAGAAATAAAGTATTAACACACACACACACGAGATATATATATATATATATATAATCAATATAGATGATTTAGTAATTTCTCGGGGACGGGAACCTCATGGGACGGGGGATACGATCCACGTCCCTGTTTCCATAGTTGTATCGGGAGAATTTTTATTTCGTTCCCATTCTCGCGAGAAAATTTTTTCGAATTTGGATCTTTAAATAGGGCAATTTTCACGAGAATCCCCAAATACAAGGAAACTTTTTATCCAAAAACTGTTTATCACTTTATTTATATAAATTGAATTGATTTATATGTAATTTTCAGTTAAGTTAATTTATTAAAATATTTTTTATAAAATTATTAGATTAAGTCGTTCATTTAGAAGATAAAGTTTGTTTTTATATTCTAAACATTTTTTCAGGTTTATAGGTTGTTTTATAACAATTTATATTTAAATTCTTTAGCATTTATATCGAATGAAATTATTTTATGAAAATATTATAAAAATTATATTTTATGTATTTTTAAACTAAACTTATAAATTTTTTATGAATTATTATAAATATTTTATTTAATATAAATATTTTTATATAATTATATTTATTTTTATCATTTAATTCTTAATTTATCTCATGTATTGTACAGGTGCAAAATCTAGTTTCAATAGAAGTGGAAGTTTACTAAAAAAAAGTGCAAAACAAATTAATTTAAAGTTTTAAACACGTACTAATTATTTGTCCATTAAATTAAAAATCTACTGTTATAAATATGAAAATTTGAAACAATTCATGCACAACTAAGATGACTAGTTGAAGATTATAATTATTTAAATATTCATTAGTTAAGAAATTAATAGACCAAATCAATAAATATTAGTGAGAGAAATATTCATCAACGTGATGGTTTTTAACTTAATACTGGCTTCAACGTAGCTTAATCATCAAGTTTAAACCAACAAACAATTCTACTGCATCTGTATTACTCTCCCAAAATAATTAACTGGCTTTTCAAAGGAAGTCTACCTCACATTTGAATTCAAATCCACTCAAACCAAGAAGATTGATTAAAAAAGTTTAGGAAAAGAAATAGAAAAGCATTGTCCAATTCAGAGCTCAATAGTAACCAATAGCAACCTAGCAGAAAAGTAGGGAAGAAACCTATGAAGCACAGACACGAACACAGACATGGGACACGATATGGATATGGATATGGGGATACACCAAATTCAAAAATTATATGACACGAATACGGCACACACACACACATACACACACACACACACACATATATAATTTCAAAATTTAAAAAAAAATCATAATTCATTGATATCATTTCTATAAGCTTGAAGATTTATAATATTTTAATATATGTCATATGTACCAATATTTACTACTTAGTAAGCTCCTCCTAAAATATATGAAATATAATTTCTATTGACATATTCTAAAAAATCTTCTAAACTAACTTTTTCTAATAGAACTAATCATGTACAAATACATGTACATAAAAAAAATAACTAGAGGGAATATTGGTATGAAGCAAGCTTCAGTGATAACGAAGTTGATGACTTGGTACCAGCAGGGGTAGAAGGAGCAGATAAAAATAGTGGTGTGTGAAAAGATAAAACTTAAAAGTCTAATAGCGGTGTGTGAAAAGATAAACAGTAACAGAAATCCGTAGAAAATTTATTGAGAAATTTTTCATAATCGCAAGACTTCTCATTTAGCTTACCAGAAAGAATTAAGCGTTTGTATGGACTGATGCATAAAAGGAGAATTTTCAGGAGATGAAAATGTGTTTGATTACTTCTCTGGTATTAATTCTGTCTAATTCCAGTGAACCATTGGAGGTGTACTGTGATGTGTTACATCGGAGTTCAAGATGTGTGCTTATGTAGAATAGAAGAGTTGTAGCGTATGTTTCAAAGAAATTGAAGTTACATGAGAAAAACTATTCTACGCATGAATAGGAGTCGGTAGCCGCTGTGTTTGTATTAGAAGTATGGAGATACTTTCTTTATGGAGTAACATTCAATATCTTCAGTAATTATAGGAGTCTGAGATATCTGTTTGATCAGAAGAAGTTGAATGAGAGGCAAAGAGATTTCATCAGTTAAAATAGTCTGGAATGACGTAAGCGGTGAAGCTACATAGGAACTGGAAGAAAAGATAAGAGAACATTATCCATATTTATTCTGAGGGTGTGAAATCAAGTTTATCAAGTTTCAAGGATAAAACTTCTTTTTAGAGAGGGTGTATTGTAGCACCCCAAATTTCTTAACTATTTGACAGTAATTTTGACAGTGAACAGAATTCTACTGTGTAGTGATTTCTGTGTACTGTAAAATTATTTTGAGTATTCCATGAATACATTTGATCGTTTTATGTGATTTACTCCGTATCAAGAAAATAATAATTTTTGGGTCGAGAAAAATCTTACTTAATTTAATTATTACTATTAAGTCTTAATTATTTTACGTAATCTGATTTGATTTTCGTAAGTTTTATAATTTTTATGATTTTGTGGATGATTATGAATTTTTTATGTTTCTCTGATTATTTTAATATTATCCATGGGTTGTCTGTGGGCCTATGGGGGCTGTACGTGGGCCTAGGTGGATCCGGAAAAGTGAAATTTTTCTGCAGCCAGGAAAATTTTGTACTGTTGAGACGGAGATGGGGGATCTTACTAAACCTGAATTTGTAAACAGTTTTTAAAATTTTCTTTTACTATGTTTTGTACTGTATTTAATTATCAGGTGATAAAAATACAACAAAAATATTATTCGTAGGGTTATAGCAGATAAAAATAAAAATTATACTACTTAGTCAACATTAGTGACTATGATGACTTTATGACGGACCAATTGGAAGCAAGCTAAGCCTTTGGATATTAACCGTTGATTTAATCAAGGGTGGAGATTTGGTCTTATAAAATGGTTATGACCATTTATGACCCTTGGATGTAAAGTAAGAAGGAGTGATCTTGACCATTCATATTGGAGATACATCTAATGGCTAGGATTTTAAGGAGAAATATCCAATGGCCTAGATTAAGTCTTCTAATCTAAGGCTAAACCTAGAATCTACATTAATCCTAACTATTGATCTAATCAATGGCTAGGAATGCCTAAAATGGTGGCTAGTGAGATTGGTCACATTTTGAAGAAGCAAGAAGGGGTGGACGGTTTTGGTGTTGATTTAGGAGCTAAAACAAAGTTTGAAGACCATTATTAGTTGTCTTGGTCATTATTGATCATTCTTGATCATTTCCAAGAAGCTAACTAATCAAAAAATTTCTCTCCTTTCTCTTCAAGCCAAGCTCACGGCCAAACACCAAGGACTACCTTCCATCACTCTTTAATTTCATACAACCTTATTTCTTGAATCTATACCTCATTCTAAGACACTTTGTAGTTTGGAGCAAGTTCTAAATCCATCATCTTCAAGGACTTTCTTCAAGAGCAAAGTTATAGGGTTTTTGAGGTGAAGTGTAAGGAAACTTCACTTCTTATCTCTTTTTCATGTTCTAAGCCATGTTTGATCCATGGTTCACCTTGTTCAAGCTTAATATACTAATAAACTTGTGTTTTGTTTTGTGTTTGAGAAGCTCTTGGTGGTGAAAGACTTGGAAAAAGAAGCAAAACAAGGAGCTTGGGAGGTTCTTCAAGAGGTAAGAGGGAGATCCATCTCACAAACCAAGCATGGTGGTGAGAGATGGTTTTGTATTTGATGGATGGTGAATCCATGTGAGGATTCATATCCATGGTCATGTAATTATTTGTGGGTGTTTGTGTGTTTTGATTATTTGCTTATGCTTGATATGATTTGCATGATTTATTGCTTTTGTTTATGACATGTTTGTGATATATATATATGATGAATATGTATATGTACGTCATGATTTGATGATGGAAAGGAAAATAATTTTTTGTTCCAAAGAACCATAGAGGCACACGGCCTCAAGAATATTTTTGGAGTAAAAGGTTCTAAATATTTTATTAATCATGAGATTTTAGATGAAAAGGGTAATACGTTGATGATTTTAAGGATTTGCAAAGAAAGTGAATATGAAAATGAACAAATGAATTGGTTTTAAAGACCATGAGTCTCATGGTTTTTGAAAGAAATTTTATTAGTTTTGTTTGTGTAAAACCATGAATGGAACTTAGTTGATTTAGAAGGAAAAAATGTAAGATGGTTTCAATGGCCATGTCCACGGTTTTGAAGGCTTGTAATGCCTTGGTTTTATGAAACAAAGTGATTTTCAAAGTGAAAATATAATTTGATTTAGTACAAGGATTTTGGAAATGGAATCAGAGTATTTTATCACTTGAGAAATAGAAATTTTGGTTATGAAAGGAAAATAGAGGTTGTAAGGGTTTGAACCTCAAATTATTTAGAAGAGGATTGAATTTGAGAATTTATTTTGAATTATAAAGGAAACGTTGATGATTTAAAATTTACTAATGTAAAACTCATCCTTTGGGTTTTGGAGCGCATTAGGGAATTTTAAGTGAGAAACATTGATTTAATTCAATGAAATAGTGAATTTGTGGAATATATTGCAAAAAGGATTTTCTTGAGTAAGAAAATGTGAAAAATAATGTGAGAAGTCATATTATTTTGAGAAAGGTTGAATTGAAAATTTTGAAATATTGAGGAATATTTTACGTGGTTGTAAAATGGTGAAAAATGATCTACGTAACTTAAAAACGTGATTTTTAAGCTACACAATTTGAAAAATGTTTAAATATTTCCACGCGATTTGAAAAACGTTGAAATATTTCTACGCAATTTGGAAAGCGTTTAAATATTTTTACGCGTTTGAGATATTGTTGAAAAATTACTATGCGATTTAAAAATGGTGGAATATTTTTACATGATTGAGAAAAATGTTGAAAAATCACTACGTGATTGAAAAATGATGAATTATTTTTACGTGATTGAGAAAACGATGGAAAATCGCTACGCGATTTGAAAATGCAACAGAAACGTTGTGAAATTGTGAAAACCTAATACAAATGTTGCGTGATTGTGAAAACATGACAAAAGTGTTGCGCGACTATGAAAATGCGATAATATGATTTCACGAATGAATTTAACAGTAGGATTACTGTTGGACTAGTGTATAGACACTGTATGAGAAAATGATAAATTTTGCCTGTGATTGGCATTAGTGCATTGAATTTGCATTGGAAAGATATGCATTGAGGCATATGATGAAATTGAAAAACATGCATTGAGACATATGATGAAATTGAACAAAATTGAATTGAGATATTCATGCATTGAACGAAAATTAATAGTTGATAGCTATTGTGACCCTTGTGGTTGAAGAGAGAATGAGAATTGAAAAGTGAGGTCTATGATGGATGTTGAGGGCGTCAAGGCACGACAGTCGACCAGTGGACGTTGATTGGCAAAAGACCATGTGCCACTTGGTTATGCAGCCCATTGCAACGCATTGATGATACCTGACAAGAACACGATTCTTTTCGAAGACTGGAGATTGTCTTTGGGCTAAGGCTGACAATTAACCAGAGCATTCTTCTCAAAATTGTGAAAACCTCCATGGAGTAGGAAAATTGAGTCTTTGTGCACATGTATAATCTAAATATATATGTCTGTGTGATATATTAAGTGAGGAATATTGGATGATGATGATGATGAATAATGTTGATGACATTATTGTAATTATCGTGTGATTTGAATAATGTTGATGGCATGATGGTAATTATTATTTATTATATTTGTTATGATAAATAATGATTGAGGGCATGATTATAATTATTGTATCTGTGATGATAAATAATGATGAGGGCATTATTATAATTATGGTATGATATATCTGTATGGTGTGTTAGTTGTGTTATCTCTATGCTACCATATTGTTATTAGCGTAGGTGATCTCACCTCTTTGTTATATTGTTTTGTTGTGTTTGTATTGTTAAAAATTATATAGTAGATGGAACGAGTTTCTTAAGCTTGACTGGAGACAAATATTATGGGTTCGGTGACAACATCAAGGAGTACCCATTCTGGATTCATCGGTGTGTAGTTTTGAGGAGGAACAAATATATGGCGCATCAAGATGGATACAAGACTAAATAAGTATGTTGAGTTTTTATCGATAGTGTTTTACTGTGCTATTTAGTAGGACCCATCATGGGGTTTGCTACTGTTTAAAATTAAGTCTGTAAGTTTTATATTTCTTGAATAATTGTTAAATATTAAGTGGTGTCTGTTATATGAGTTTTAATCAGTTTAAATATATTTTTTAGTATTACTTATAAATATCAGTAAGTTTATATTTCCACGAGAAGAAATTTTAAAACCCATGTTTTATAACTCAAACCTTTTATGAACTAATTTTCAGATTATAAGTTGGTAGTCAGAAATGTGATGCCCTAAGAAGGGTGTTACATTTTCCTCCTTCGAAACAAGAGTCTATGCTTAGTCGATCTGAATGGTGATGACCATAATACATCATATGCTAGTCAGAAAACATTATAAATAGAGTGAGAATTGAAAATTCTCAGTAGGAAATGAACAATTATAAAAATATTTAAAAACATATGGTGAATTTCAACTGTGTAAAATACACATAAAATCACATGGCAACTAAAGTATGATAAGAACAACACAATTCCAGCATAACAGAACAAATGCTAAACAAATCATGCAATACAACCTTATATATTAACATCAACAAGTTCGTCAAATATCAACAAATAAGTACCAATTATCAGCTAGTATCTGCAACCATTAGCAATTTCCTCAAACAAGTTCCAACCATCAATAACATTAGCAAGCAAGTTTCTCATCACAGGGAATCCATCCTTTTCTTTACTTTTTCTTTCCATGTCTGTTTGTCACACATTTTACTCGAAGGTCTTTACTTCCATAGGAAATCCACCCTATCTTTGGTGTTACTTTAACATTGTGACAACAAAGGCAAACATACCCGCACTAACCAGACAGGTAAAATAAGAGGAAATCCATCCCTCTACCTCTCAACAGTTTGGTGCAAACTTTTCCATGAATCACTTGCTTGCCATCATACACAAACATAAGTAATACAAACCATCAATATATCTTAAATAAATTCATCATATAAATAAATCATAGTAATTAAATAAAACTCACAAAACTTAGAATCATTCAATTTAAATGTCAATTCTTTAAGGGACTAACAATGATTTAAAATTAATTTAATAGTTCTTTTAAAAGTTCACATCATAGTCCATAGTTGTCTAGTTCTCATCATAGTCCATAGTTTGTATGGTCTTCATCACGGTCCATAATTTGTCTTGGTCCTGATAATACATTCATTGCACAAAAGTCCTTTTGCAAAGGTCAAAATAAATGTCAAAAAATTGTTCACAAGCCAAGGTAAATGAAAGTCAGAATAAAAGTCATAAAATTACTCTCAAGCTAAGGTAAATATAAGCAAGTCTATGTAAATCAAGTACATATATTTATTACCCAATATAATTAAAATATTTGTTTAACTTAAGCCTTGAGTGATATTATATTAGTTCCATGAAAAAGTTAACATTCAAATTATAATAATTCTAAATTTTGTGAAATATCATAAATATTTCTGTTGATATCCAATTTTGTCCATAAACTTTTATTGTTTGGGTCATTCAAATTCATAATAAAACAAAAAGAAAAAAAGGAAAAAAGAAAAAGAAGAAATTTGAAGAAAAAACTAAGGTGTCTAAGTCCCACATTGGAGAAGTTATGCTCCTTCCCCCTCCCCTCCTCCTATATAAAGAGATGGTTCTGATTTGTTTTGGCATTCAAAAAATTTACACTCTTTGGCTTAATACTAAGTATAAGAGCTAGAGGAAATTATACTCTTGGGCTTAATACTAAGTATAAGAGTAAGAGGACTTTAGTAAAACTTTTTTCTTGCAAGAGAGTTGCTTTTCAAGGTTTGATTTGAAGAGAACGTGTGGGGCCCTGCGCACCAACTTCTTTGAGCATATCATTTTTTCTACACCTTGGAGGTAAGTTTGCTTATTTTTTTCTTGTGTTATTATCTTTCATTATATACACATGTTATTCATTTTAGCTTATTCATTTATTAGTTTGATTTATTTATTTATTATTATTTTTTTGTAAACTTTTTCGTTTAAAATTAATTCAATAATAAATTGGGATTAGCTGAGTTGTGACAACTTGTTAATCCTATAACTTTTAGAATCATCTAAGTTGTGACAGCTTGATGATTCGGACATTTTTCTAAACATAAAAAAATTTGAATGAGTTTTCAAAATAAAAAATCTTTTCAAAATTAAAAAAACAATCAACTCACAATTATTTTCTAAAGAATTACGTAACTTTGAGTTCTTCATTACACCCGAGGATACATAGGAGCAAAATCTTAATTCTGTCAAGCCAAAAAAATAAATTTTCATACTTTAGTTGTTTCTTTTCTTTTTTAAAATAGGTAAAATAAATACATTTGAGATTATTTGCACAACTAATTTAAGGTACCGTTCTTAGAACGGGTAGTGTAGGGTGCTAACATCTTCCCTACCTGTAATCGACTCCCGAATCCAAACTCATTTCCTAAAAAGAACAGTTTTGCCTATTTTAAGGGTTTTTCTAATATTTTCCTAAATTAAATAAACATTGGTGGCGACTTCATTGATTTTCAAATCATTAATCTTTTTCGGTCTTCCCGTCGTGATTTCGGTTGCGACAACTGGCGACTCCCTGGAAAATTTAGAGAGTCATGCCTGTTGTTGTTAGTTGTGCAAATTAATAATAATTTATATTTATTTATTTTATTCTTTTTTTGTCTTTGTCTTTATTTTTTTTATTTGCTTGTAAATATATCTTAATTAGTTTTTTTTATGTAAATATCTTCTAACATTTTTCTGTGTTTATCTTGACATGATTTACTTGTATATTTTTTTTTAATATTTTGTACGTAATTGTTGAAACCTTAGGATAGAAAATTGTTAGTTGCCTGTTGTATATATGTTCTATTTGACTGTTATTTTTGCAGGATGAGGTTAATTCTTAGGATTATGGAGGTTTGTATGCTCCCTACACCCATTGTACCTATACGTTTATCACACACATTCGAGTGGGGCCTTATAACCGGGTCAGAGTGAAGCTTAAGTAGGTAGAGATTGCGTAGTGGTAGTCATTTTGGATGTACATCCTGTTTGGTTATTGCGAAAACCTCATCTAGAGTGTGTCTTTTTCATGAATGTCCCGCACTTAGTGGTTTACCCACTGTTTGTGGTCAACATTCTGAAATGGGACTTAGCTATAGAGACCTTTAGAATAGTAGAGCCACCCAATGAAAGTTCTCACAAATCAATGACTCATAGATCCTTATGATAGAATTCCTCAAATGTTAGGCAATTCCTTAGGACACAAAGGGAGCGTACTTCTTCTTTATCTATCTCTTTCTTATGTCATTCATTCATGCATTTTTTTATGGCTTGCATTTTCCTAGCATTCTTAAAAATAAAAAAATAAAAGAAAAGGTATATCATCATGCATTCTCATGGTTTGTATTTTCATTCATTCTCACTTTTTAAATTTTTTTTCTTGTTTAGCTCTAAAGTTGATATATCATCTTGCATTATCATGGCATTCATAGCATTTAAAAAAAATAAAAAAAAGAAATCCATATGCACAAGTAATCAATACTTCACATACATGCCAACTTTGTTCAGTCAATACTAATAATTGCATATTTATATCATGTTTCCCCAAGCAGAAAAGTATACATTAAAGCAAGGAAGCAGCTTCTACGACACCCTTACAAGACTTGTTCCCACGCTAGGATCATGGATGAAAGAGAACAAACTCAAGAGTTGAGGAATGAGGTGAATCAGCTCAAAGATCAAGTGTCTAAGATGATGGAGATGCTACAATCCATGGAAGGTAGAAGGGGCACAGATGGGAATCCCTCAGTGGTGAACGAAGGACATCTGGTCGCACCTCTTCACCATCCCAGTTTCTCTCCAACCTCTATGCAATACCAAGGCTTTAATCTTCAAGGAGTTGTAATGTCGCTCACCGTTTATCCAAACAATACAACTCAACCCTCATTCACTAGTTCTTAGGAAGCTCAGTTACCACCCTTCCCACTATATGGCCTCCCTTCCAACTTTGTACCACAACCACTATCAATTCCCTTGACAACAATAGGTTTGCTTTCAATCCATTGAGCATAATCCAACCACATGCCCATTACTTTAGTATCAGTGGAACCCCATCATTGCAACATTTTGTCTCCACTTTTATGCCACAATACCCTTTGAATTCTTCTGCTAAAAACTCTCAGTCCAAAGAGAAGCTGAAAATTCTAGAAGAGAGATTACGAGTCATTGAAGGAGCATGTTGTTATGGTATCAGGGATGCTACTGAGCTCTGCCTTGTCCCGGGTGTGGTGATTCCTCTGAAGTTTAAAGTCCCAGATATCAACAAATATAAGGGGACCACTTGCCCAAAGAACCATTTGACCATGTACATCCGTAGGATGACTTCCCATGCTCATGATGACAAGTTGTTAATCCACTTCTTCCAAAAAAGTTTAACTGGGGCAGTTTCGAATTGGTACACGCATCTTGAGTGTGCCCATATAAGGAGTTTCAAGGATTTAGCCGATGCCTTTGTAAGGCAGTATAAATACAACATTGACATGACACCAGATAGAATGCAACTACAAAACATGTTTAAGAAGGATGCTGAGACCTTCGTGGAATATGCTCAAAGGTGGAGGGAAATAGCTGCACAAGTAGAACCCCCTTTGTCAGAGAAGGAGATGATTGATATCTTTATTGAAACACTTCATGCGCCATTCTATAATCATATGATTGGGAGTGTATCGTCAAATTTCTCAGATATCGTAATGATTAGTGAAAGAGTTGAAAGCATAATGAAAAAGGGAAGATTGCATCAAATGAATGATGAAGAAGATGTTGAACTGGTTAAGAGTGAACTTCAAGTCGAATGAATCAAATGGGTTTTCAAGAAAACTCATGGATGACAACGGCTACCTAAACAGTAGTCCAGTAAGCAGTATCAGATGTTTCTAAGCATGCTCATCTGTGATAGAAGCAAATGTTTGGAGTGATCAATCAGAGGCAACCTTAGAAAGTTCAACTTAATGGTGATTTATTCTGGTTTTGAACTTATGTAAACTTTCTTGAAGCATTGATGTAATGGATTTGCATGGATCTCACCATATCTTATGTCCTTTTCCTATGTTCTTGGTACTCATGTCCTTGTCACATCTTTCTTGTCATTCATTTCTTTCCTTTACTTGCTTTCTTTTGGTCCGGATCCCATGAGACTCTTGTGCTAGAAAAATTTTGGTTGTCATGAAACTCACGTGTACAAGTGTTCTTTGCAAAAATAAAAAACAAAAAAACACAAAAAAAAAGACTAAAGGAGAGGTGAAAGAAAAAAGAAAAATAAAGGGTGCAAATAAGTAATCACTTGGTCTGTATTATCCTTTTGCCTCTAAATTAAAATTTTTGAAAATTAGCATTCAATATTTGAAATGAAAATTGGTCATCTTTCTCTATCCTTCATAAGAATTCATCTTTTCTTTTCATTATCTCTCGTTGTCCCATTTTGAGATTGAAAGTTTTCTTCAATAAACCCAAGACAAGGATCACCCCTATACTAGGGAATAGAACAAAGCAAAGGTTGGTTGCCATGGTTACTATTTTGAAGCATAATGAAAAAAAAAAGAGAAAAGGAAGAAAATGTGAAAGGGGCAGAAAGTAAAATAATAAGAGAGGATTGTGTTTGAAAGTGCAAAAACAATTGACAAAGTTTAAGTTTGAATAAGGATCCTTGGTCCTATTTAACCTTTAAACACTTGTTTGAGCCTTATATCTTTCATTTCATTACCACTAGCCTTGGCCATATTACAATCCTTAAAAAGTCCATTCTGATCAATGAATGATTGCATTTATTTTCACAAGTTTTAATTTTGAGACAAAAGGGTTGTACTCATACAAGTATCTATTGTATTGCTCCTTAAAAAAAATCTTGGTAGACTGAAAACCCACAAGGGCGGTCTAAAAAAAAGAGAAAAAAAAGAGAAAGATGAAAAAAAAGAGACTTACACTAGTGCAAGTTTTCACCTTGTTCAAGCTGACCCTACACTGGGGAAAATCTTTTGATTCAATCTGGCTCTGCATTGGGGCAAGTCTCTATCCTTTTCAATTTAGCTCTAAACTGGGGTAATTTTTTTTTCTGTAGGTCTATTCAGCCTCACACTTGGGCAAAACAAAAAATCTCAAGTTCCCTACTGGGACAAATTTTGTTGTCAAATGGCTTACACTGGGGCAGCTTTGTTCTCAAATGGTTTACCTTGGGCCAAATTCTTTTTCTTTTTTTTTTATACCTTACACCGGGGCAGATTTTTGTAGATACCTGATAAAAGAATGGTCATGATGTCCAGTTGTCAAGAAAAGATCAATCACATCCAAACTAGGGCAAAAACCCTTCTGGCATTCGTACTATTCCATTTCTTGTGTCTTTATCCTTTGTAAATGTCCTTTGTGTAGTTATACTCCCAAAATCAGTCAAGAAATTACTCAGTTAGTAAATTTCTTTTCTGTTCTACTTTTGAATCTATGCATATCTGGTACATGATGCTTCAAGTTTGGTGAACATGAGTGCAATAGTACAACTTAACCATCGGATGGTAGTCTCTTGTTGAACAACTCAAGTCAAAAGAGCTCCAAAATTTCAATCAATGAAGGAAATGACATCCTTAATAGATAATTCAGATTAAAGTGTGTCTGGTGGAATATGAATCTTTAGAGGAAGAAAGTCAGAAGCTTCTATGCAAGCCACATCTAATGAAGAGAAATTTGAAGAAGATGAGATCGGTAATGATCCCCTTTTCCAAGAAGCGTTTAGTTCAAGACTTTGGTTAAAAAATGTTACTTCTTTGGCTCATGGCTCATTGCACAAAGTTCTTGGGCTTAAGGTCCGCTGCATAAAGTTTTCTGGCTCAAGGTCCTTTAAGAGCATTGATGAGAAAATGAAGAATAACCAGGAAAATCAACAAGTTTTGTCACTGTTCAACCTTGATCTTGCTGTGGGAAAAAGTCCTTAAGGGTTGTGGAACCATGAGCGATTCAATTAAAGCTCTGATGTGTCAATCTCGATAGTAGGACATTCATTGCATCATGCATCATCCTAAGCATTACATGCATTGTCCTCAAGCTTCACATCCATTGCATCAATCATCAACTCATGCATCACATGAAAAAAAAAAGAAAAGCAAAAACCTTTTTGTAGCTCTCAGGGTCCCCGTGCCCATCGCCTTTAGTTTTCGAGTCCCCGTGCCCATCGTCTTTTAGTTTTTGGGTCCCGCGCCTATTGTCTTTCAGTTTTCGGGTTCCCGTGCCCATCGTCTTTCAGTTTTCAGGTCCCCGCGCCCATTGCCTTTAGTTTTCGGGTCCCCGCGCCCATCGCCTTTTGTTTTCGAGTCCCTGTGCCTATCTCTTTTAGTTTTTGGGTCCCTGCGGCCATCGTCTTTTGGTTTCCGGGTCCCCTCGCCCATCTTTTTTAGTTTTCGGGTCCCCGCGCCCATTGTCTTTTAGTTTTCGGGTCTCCGCACTCATCTGCCTTTAGCTTCTGGGTCCCCACGCCTACTGCCTTTAGTTTCTAGGTCCCCGCGCCCATTGCCTTAGTTTCTGCATCCTCGCGCCCATCGTCTTTAGCTTTTCGGGTCCCCACGCCCATCGCCTTTAGTTTTTGGGTCCACACGCCCATCTCTTTTAGTTTCTCGGTCCCCGCGCCCATCGTCTTTTGGTTTTCGGGTCCCTGCGCCCATCTCTTTTAGTTTTCGGGTCCCCGCGCCCATTGTCTTTTAGTTTTCTGGTCTCCGCACCCATCTGCCTTTAGTTTCTGGGTCCCCGTGCCGATTACCTTTAGTTTTCGGGTTCCCGCGCCCATTGCCTTTAGTTTCTGGGTCCCCATGCCCATCTCTTTTAGTTTCTGGGTTCCCGCACCCATCGTCTTTTAGTTTTCAGGTACCCGCGCCCATTGCCTTTAGTTTTCGGGTCCCCGCGCCCATTGCCTTTTCAATTCCGGATCCCCGCGCCCATTCCCTTTTCAATTCTGGGTCCCCGCGCCCATTGTCTTTTTAATTTCGGGTCTCTGCGCCCATTGCCTTTACAGTTTCGGGTCCCCGTATTCATTGCCTTCTCACTTCCGGATCCCCGCACTTATTGCCTTCTCATTTCCAAGTCCTCATACCCCACATTTTACTTGGTTTTGATGTGCATTGCGTAAGAAATTTTCATGGACAAAATTGAATCAATTCATTTGCTTCCCATTTATTTTAAATGTAAAGCAAATGAGGGCAGTTGTTGATACCCAATTTTATCCATAAACTTTTGTTGTTTGGGTCATTCAAATCCATAATAAAACAAAAAGAAAAAAAAAAGAAAAAAGAAGAAGAAGAAATTTGAAGAAAAAACTAAGGTGTCTAAGTCCCACATTGGAGAAGTCATGCTCCCTCCCCCTCTCCTCCTCCTATATAAAGAGATGGTTCTCATTTGTTTTGGCATTCAAAAAATTTACACTCTTTGGCTTAATACTAAGTATAAGAGCTAGAAGAAATTATACTCTTGGGCTTAATACTAAGTATAAGAGTTAGAGGACTTTAGTAAAAATTTTCTCTTACAAGAGAGTTGTTTTTCAAGGTTTGATTTGAAGAGAACGTGTGGGGCCCTGCGCACTAACTTCTTTGAGCATATCATTTTTTCTACACCTTGGAGGTAAGTTTGCTTATTTTTTTCTTGTGTTATTATCTTTCATTATATACACGTGTTATTCATTTTAGCTTATTCATTTATTAGTTTGATTTATTTATTTATTATTTTTTTTGTAAACTTTTTCGTTTAAAATTAATTCAACAATAAATTGGGATTAGCTGAGTTGTGACAGCTTGTTAATCTTATAACTTTTAGAATCATCTAAGTTGTAACAGCTTGATGATTCGAACATTTTTCTAAACATAAAAAAATTTGAATGAGTTTTCAAAATAAAAAATCTTTTCAAAATTAAAAAAACAACCAACTCACAATTATTTTCTAAAGAACTACGTAACTTTGAGTTCTTCATTACACCCGAAGATAAGTAGGAGCAGAATCTCAATTCTGTCAAGCCAAAAAAATAAATTTTCATAATTCAGTTGTTTCTTTTCTTTTTTAAAAGGGGTAAAATAAGTACATTTGAGATTATTTGCACAACTAATTTAAGGTATCGTTCTTAGAATGGGCAGTGTAGGGTACTAACACCTTCCCTACCTGTTAACGACTCCCGAATCCAAACTCATTTTCTAAAAAGACCAATTTTGCCTATTTTAAGGGTTTTTCTAATGTTTTCCCAAATTAAATAAACATTAGTGGCGACTCCATTGATTTTCAAATCATTAATCTTTTTCGGTCGTCCCGTCGCGATTTCGGTTGCGACAATTTCAAAGCTAAGTAAATATCAAGTTGTTATAACAATACATGTTCATAATAAATTTAACAAGAATGATAATATACACAATATTTAAATAGTAAATTAACAAATAAAGCATATGAGCATATTGGAAGTTATGATTTTATTTTTTAAAAAGATAATTCAGATCCTGCTTCTTACAAAATCTTCTTTCTTTCTTTTTGCTTCCTTCTTTCTTCTTCTTTTCTTCTTCTCCTTCTTTCCTTCTTTCCTATCTCTTTTCTTTCTCTCCTTCTTTTCTACATTTTTTCTCCCTCACTGAGCAACTTTCTCTCCCTCGTACTTTCATTATTTCACACCTTCATTACTTCACACACTCTCTCACGTTTCTTATTTCTACGTATAACCTCCCACCTCCCTATTTATAATCATTTGTTGTTAGCTATGTGTGGTACAACATTGTACTTATTGTTATTTATTTATTTTTATCTTTAGTCATAATTAGTTTTAGATTTTTATATTAAAATAATAATTAATTCATAAGTATCTTCTTATAATTATTTCCTCATAAATATCTTTTCATGAATATTTTTTTAAACATATTAATTAAAATACTTCTAATCTTTATTGTTAAGATTAAATACTAAATTTTATATCAATAAATTCTTGTTTCTTATTTCATAAACTATTACTAATTAAATTGTTACAAACTTTATCTAATCTCCTTTAGTCAGTATCATTTATTGTAAAATAAAACCAAATATAATGTTTGAGTTAAAATTTTATTCTTCACAGAATATTTTATGAAAAATATGATATTATCAATCTTTGTAGCTTTACGTGGCCAATTTTATTGAGTTTAAAATAAAAATTTAATTTTAATATACTATAAAATAACACAAAGAAGTTTTACATTGATAAAATCCTTGAAGTAATTAAAATGTTTTCGGATTTTAGGTATGGTCCAATTTATTTTACACAATTGAAAAACATTTTCAACATTCTAAAATATTTCTTTATAATTTTTTTTGTCTTTAACCAATTGTTTACACAATTTTGGACTGAGGATGGTGGTTAGTGAATGATTGCATAGTGATCAAAATACTGCAGAACAACGTAAAAGCAATAAAAAAATATTTTTGTGTTCAAATTTATTCTAATATTATGAAGATAAATTCGAAATACCTGATAAAATATACTTGATACTTTTAAAAAAAATTCTATTATACGAAGACTCTATGCATATCCACACCAAGACCAGGCCCTTGCTATCAACTCCTTTGAAACATGGAACTTATACAAAAATCTGAGAATAAAAAATCATAGCAGAAAAGCATACGTTTTTTATTTATGATATATCAGTATATGTTGAAGTTTCCTTACTGCATACCTTAAATAGTCATAAAAGCCATTTTATTTATTTATTCCAAAATAAATAACGTGAAGTATTATCAAATTTTATCTAATAGGCAACTTGTCAAATCTTACTTAACGTGTAACACATCCTTTCTAACGTGCTATAATTTTTGCATTGGACAAATTTTGATCTTACTTAATTGGTTCTTCTATTGTGATTTTCACCGATCATTCTGCTGTTAGATATTTGATGTCTAAGCAGGATGCCAAATCAAGATTGATAAGGTGGATCTTGTTGCTTCAAGAATTCAACATCACAATAAAAGATAAGAAAGGAGCCGAAAATGTTGTCGCTGATCATCTGTCCAGACTTACAATAGGCTCACATTTTGATAGCTCACCTATCAATGATTCTTTTCTTGATGAATTTTTATTTTCTATCAATTCCATGCCTTGGTTTGCTAACATAGTCAACTTTCTTGTAACAGGAAAGATGCCGCCTCAATGGACGCACCAAGATAGAAGGAAATTTTTGACAGAGGTGAAAAATTTTTATTGGGATGACCCATACTTGTTCAAATATTGTCCTGACCAAATCTTTCAAAGATGTGTGCCCGACAGTGAGGTAGGTAGTGTCATTAAATTTTGTCACTTAGAAGCATGTGGAGGTCACTTTTCTTCAAAGAAAACAGCTGCAAAAATCTTGCAATGTAGATTTTATTGGTCCACTCTATTTAAGGATTGCTATACTTTTTGCAAAAGTTGTAAAAATTGTCAAAAGTTGGGCTTAATTTCAAAAAGAAACATGATGCCTCTGAATCCCATCCTTGTTATTGAAATTTTTTATTATTGGGGAATTGATTTCATGGGCCCATTTTTACCTTTATTTGGATTTGTGTATATTTAGGTTGCAGTTGATTGTGTCTCAAAATGGATTGAGGCGATTCCATGCTAACACAATGATCATAAAACTGTTCTCAAATTTTTAAAAGAAAATATCTTGTGTCGATTTGGAATCCCTCGAGCTATCATAAGTGATGGGGGAACACATTTTTGCAATAAACCATTTAAATCTTTAATGAAGAAATATGGTATTATACACAAAATTGCCACCCCTTATCACCCTCAGACAAGTGGATAAGTTGAATTGGCAGATAGGGATATTAAACAAATTTTGAAAAAAACGGTTAACCCAAATTGTAAAGATTGGTCTTTAAGACTAAACGATGCACTTTGGGCTTACCGTACTGCTTTCAAAACATCTTTGGGCATGTCACCCTATCGGTTAGTCTATGGAAAACCTTGTCACTTGCCTGTAGAATTGGAACATAAAAGATTTTGGACCATTAAAACTTTCAATCTAAATCTTGATGATGCTTGCAAGACACGCAAATTGCAATTAAATGAACTTGAGGAATTGAGAAATGATGCATATGAGAACTCAAAGATTTATAAAGCTAGAACAAAAAATTTTCATGACACGACAATTTTGAGAAAATATTTTGAAATTGGTCAAAAAGTTCTGCTTTATGATTCTCGCCTGCACCTATTCCCTGGAAAATTGAGATCTAGGTGGAGTGGTCCTTTTGTTGTCAAACATGTATATCCTCATAGGGCTATAGATATTGAGAATCCTAGGAATGGTAATGTGTTTAAATTCAATGGACAAAGACTCAAACCATTTCTGGAAAACCAAGTTGATGACGTAGAATTCATCTCTCTTTTTGATCCTTGTTATGAATAGAATTCACTCTAATTTTGTTGTTTTGTTTTTGCAGTTCTTTGTGTTGCCAGTTAAGTGGTGGATGACGGTACTGCGTGACTCTCAAGTCGGTTTGTTTTTCAGTTTCCCAAAATAACTGAATCCTTCTTCTCCTTTAAAATGGATGTCATTCTTTCAAACCTGAGAAAACATTTTCCTTCTCTCCCTCAAAATGCTCTGAAAAAAATCTACAAAGTTAGATGTGAAAGATTGAGACTGTTAATGCACAAAGGTATGCCAGAAGATGTACGCTGGATAATTGAAGCAAAGGTCCGACTAGCAGGTGAGTCTTCAATTTCATTTGACTCATACATGCCAGGTTTTGGAAGAAGTTTGTATTCTAAAAGGAGAAGAGTAAAAAGATTACAAGTTTGTCACAAATGTGGACGATGGAATTGTAACAAGCAATGTCGTTCTCTGGGGATAGTTTCCGCAAACATAGAAGATAAAATTTTCTTCATTAAGAATGGACTGAGTAAGGAGTCATTAGATGATATCTTATTGATTCTTGAGACGCATTCTTGTGGATTAGTGCATCATGAACTTCTTAATTTGTGGAATCTCTTTAAAGATGAAGAAAAATGCTACAGTCTTGGGAATCTGACTTTAAAAGATCATGTTTGACAATTTATAAGAAAATTGGATGGGAAGCTTATCCTCGACTCATAGAAGATGTTTAAGCCATTACTGGACGTTAAACCAGAGGCAGATGTGAGCCATATCCATAACAATCTGTACATATCATCCTCTTCTTCTTCATGTCATCTTTCAAAAAAAATTAAAAAAAAAAAAGCAAAAAAAATAAAAAAAAAAAGAAAAAAAAATGTTTGAATAAGGGTGATCCAGAAGAAGTACCATGGCTTTAATTAGTTATGGAGGCCCAGCCTTTGGCTGACCCGTCATTGACTCGGGTGGACCTTTGCACGCTAGTCCTTAAAAAAGTCCGTGTATCATGTTCTGTAGAGAGCCGCACTCCATAACCCTATGTTTACCATCTAGGCACTGTGGAGTTGATGGACAGGCAGAAGCGTCCCACTCTGGTTATTAGTGAGAAGTAACCCGCGGCTGCCAAAGCGTATGAGGCATCTGAGCTTGATCCTCTCTTTTATTAGAAGGGGCTCTCAGTGCCCTGAGATGGGATGTTCTGGATCTTGGACATTACGGGTTTCAGATTTTAGCATCTTTGTTGATGTTACGAGCCCAAGTGTGAGCTCTCTAGGTTCCAGACCCAGGATAGAAACCCACGATAGTTTCTTCTTTCTCTTTTCTTTAAATAAATGGACATGAGTGTCTACTGTACTAGTGACATGCAGTATAAAGGTATGTCACTACTGCACTCATGACGCATAATATAAAGATACGCCATGAAAGCTGTACATACAGGTATGTCATCATTTGCTATTATATTTCTTTTATCTTTGTATGATTTTGCTGTATTTTGGTTTTGGACAAACGATCCTTCGAGCAGGGTCCTTCAGAAGTTTCTAGACTTCTTTACCCTGATGGTTTTCTTGAAGTCAAAAAAAATAAAAATAAAAACAAAAACAAAAAAAAAAAAAAAAAAAAAAAAAAAAGAAAAAAAAAGATTATGTGTTTCTTAATTTCAAACTTTTCTGACAACAACCAACCTACCCTTATAGGTGCTATTATTACCCTTTCCATTCTTTTTCCTATTTAAACACTCTATTTTCTCCACTTTCCTCTAACTCAGAATCATTCAAAGGGAAGGTGAGAATAGAAATGGAAGGTGTTTCTATTTGTCAACTTAAAAATATCTGTGTATTTTGTGGGTCTAAGTATGAGAAGGGTTTAGAATTTGTAAACGCAGCTACCACTCTTGGTCGATCACTTGCTGCGAGGAATATTCATCTTGTATATGGGGAGGTTGACGTGGGTTAATGAGGGCTGTATCACTTGCTGCATATATAGGAGGCAGTTAGGTTTTAGGTGTCATTCCTGAACCTTTAGCTCAATAGAACATCACTGGAAAGACAATTGGAGAGGAACTTAAGGTATCATCAATGCATGAACGAATGAAGATAATGCTTGAAAACTCTGATGCATTCATTGCCTTACCAGGTGATTTTGGTACCTTGGAAGAAGTTTTTCAAATTGTCTCTTGGGCCCAACTGAACATCCACCATAAACCCATAGATTTGTTGAATGTAAATAATTTCTTTGATATTTTGTTACTTTTTCTTGACCATGTTGTGGAACAGAAATTTATCACACATTCGGCAAGACAATCTTTGCTTCCACTATTGATGAGTTGATTGATAAATTAGAAGCTTTTGTTCATGAACCTGACCTAGCAATAGCTCAGATAGATTGGTCAGCAGGAAGCAGTGAGGGAAGCAGGATGAATAGAAAGCCACATCTGACACTTTGTTTATAACTCTTCTTTACCTTTAATTTTATTTATCGTACTTTGTTTCTGTTTAAATTTGTGTTAGATTTCTCCAACAGGTAATATCTTCTATCCTTTACTCATTTATATTTTAACATTGAAGACAATGTTGTGATCTAGTTGGGGGGGAAGGATAGTTGACCAAAAAAAAATTTCTTTTTTTGGGAAGTATGATATGATTGTCATGGACTTATTAAACCAATGAATGATGGCAGAGTAAGGAGTAATTTTACTTCTGAGACGCATCTAAATTGGGAAGTATGTTTAGTGATATGACTATTAGAAACCTATTCGTAGTAAAACTAATTAAGGATGGCATAGTAAGGAGTAAATTTTGAAAACAATTTATTACTCTTGAGATGCATCTTAGTTGAGGAAATAATTATTTTGTGTAGAAGTAGCAAATGGATTCTTGGATCTTAGCATAAATTGTTTTCTTTCTTAAAAATCATAAGCTTGGATATGAATGTTGATATGGTGGATTGAGAATGATAGAAATATGCCTTGTGAGATTTTGAGCCTATTGATGAATGGATTGAATATCTGTACCATTCTCTTCTTTCTTGTGTGATTTTCACTCATGGAATTGTTACTCTAGAACTTGCTTTGATTCTTTTCGAGGCTATATTTTCACATGCATACATTAATATGATTGAGGCATTTTGAAATAGCTACTTTGACCAAATAGTCATCCTTGTATATTTTCCATTGTGTAACCCCTTTGAACTTATTTGACCATTCATTGTTTTTAGCTCATTTCGTACCTTCAAAAAAAAAGAGAAAAAACAAAAAACAAAAAACAAAAAAAAATATGTTTTTACCTAACCTTAGGGAATAAGAGAGCATTGACCTTGTTCTTGAACAAGTGTGGGGGTGTGTGTGCAAAATGATCAACAAAAAAAAATTGACCACCGTTCCAATCAAAGGATTATCAGAGTGTAGAATAAAGGTGGATGCTTGGAAACAACAGGAAGAAAAGGAGAATGTTCAAGTCTAACATTGAATTCAATTCTCCAATTTGGGATTGATCTTCAACAAAACATTAGTCAAATATTGGTGATTGTCCTTTATGATGAATGTTCTCAAACATTTTCTCCACTCTAACTGTACCATAATGCTCTTTTATTCTCTCTGATATTTATCTTTTCATATCCATATTATCCCCTCTCCTTTACCATGACCCTATTACAACCTTGAATAAAGTCCTTATGATTTTGTATGCATGTTTTTAAGTAGTAGAGAAGTAGAAGATAAGCAAGCTTATAGTAGTGCAATTGTTCATGGGTTGAATAGAGTGAAATACTTACCTTTTAAACACTTAAGAGATTGAGAGTGAATTCTTTGAGGATCTATCATTCTTGATTCATTCTTTTCAACTAAAGTTTCCTTGTTTGTTGGTTTGAGATGTGAAGAAATGTTACCTCATTAATGCTTTGATCCCTTGAATTTCTGATTGCTCTTCTTGCTTCATCGAGTCTTTTAGAGTTTTTTTTTAGCTTTTGAGTCTATGTCGTTTTTCTTTGTTTCCTAACTTTGGTCTTATGTGCTTTGCCCAGGAGTGCAAAAAGCTAAGTGTGGGAGAATTTGATGATCACATATTTTATACATTAATAAACTCTCATTTTTAGTCATTTACACTCTCCATGTACTTAATTGATTAAGCCTGGTTATGTTTTGTAAGTTTGGACTCAAATTGGACTTAATTGATTTTTTTAGCATTATTTGGGTCTTACACTGTTTCTGTATTTTGGTCATATCTTGAGTTCTAGATGTCTAGAAATTATGAATTTAACCTTGTAGGAAAGCTGAGAGAAAGCTCTACAACTTTGATGAAGAGCTAAAAGTCTCATTCAGACATCTAGTAGAGCTAATTGGGCTTGGAATTCAGAACACGAGTTTTGTGACTGGAACCTAAATAGTGTACAGTAATCAGAGCATAACTCGAGCTATAGGAACTTTCTTGGGCTGAAATTTGGAGGGTTGAAAGTGACCCATATATACAACTTTCATGAAGAACATAAGGGCTCATTCGGACAGCTTGGAGGTGATATTGGGTCTGGAAGTCAAAACAGAGGTGCTGAAACTGGGCTTGAACGGTTTGCAATAATTAGGTCATATCTTGGCTGTAGGATGAATTTTTGGATGATTTTGGTGCCATTGGAAAGCTGAGACAAAATGCTACAACTTTCATGAAGACCATGTTGCTTCATTCTAATGGCATCCATGAGATCAGTACTGAATGATTTCAGAGACAAAGAATCTCAATAATTTTCCACTCACCATTTGGCATTTTCCACTCATCCACCTACTCTTAATCAACCATCTTGTCATTTTGTATCCTTAATCCTCTATAAAAGGCACCATTGGCTGATCATTTGGTGCTCTTGGTGTTAGGCTTAGTTTTTACAAGTTATGGTTATACTTGTTTATTATTTTCCTTTGTTGTAATTTTCTCTTGTTCTAAATTGAAGCTATGTTCATCTTTCTCTTTTTCTCTCTTTCTTTCCTCTTATCTATGAGTAACTAAATCTTCATCTTGCTTAGGTGAAAGAGTGAAGCTCTTGGTAATGAAATAAGGTTAGATTATTCTATTTCATGTGCTTAAATGATATATTATCAAATGGACATTATATGTGTTGTATTTTGTTTCCAATCAATTTAGAAACCTTCTTTGTATAATGGAGATCTTGATTTATTGTAGACAATAGGATTGGCACAGTGAATGCTTGAACTCATTTACAAATGTTGGTAGATAATTAAAGGAATCATGATATGATTGCATATATAATTGAACGTTGAATGTTATATTTTCTGATTGGAACCTCCGTTGTGTGTGGATTTTAATTGAATTATAAAGAGAAATAATCTTACCTTTAATTTATTACCAAGAGTGAATCTCCTAACTCATGCAAGTTCTTAAATTCATTTGAGAACATCTTTTATTACTTTTGGTGTTGTGACAAATCCTTTTCTTACCTCAATTAATTTTTCTTCATCAATTCCCTGTGAATAGACTTCGGACTCCCGAGAAAATTATTACTTGAGATAACCTGCACTTGGGTTTGCATTTTTAAATCCTGCAATCAATCAGATATGAACTTCTTCATCCAAACCGCTTCTTTAGCAGCCTCATTTGCTGCTGTATATTCTGCTTCAACTGTTGAGTCAACTATTGTAGCTTGTTTAGAACATTTCCAATTCACTGCACCACCATGTAAACTGAAAACATAACCAAAAATGAATTTGCTATCATCCTTATCTGATGCAAAACTTGCATTTGCATAACCTTTTAGTTTTAATTCTGAATCTCCATAAATGAGGAATTGGTCTTTAATTCTTCTCAAGTACTTTAGAATGTTTTTAACCACTCTCCAATGTTCCTCACCAGGGTCTGCCTGATATCGGCTTGTTACACCCCGTGCATAAACAATATCAGGACACGTACAAGTCATGGTATACATGATAGCTCCCATTGCACTTGCATACGGTATTCTATATATGCGTCCTCTTTCTTCAAGGGTTTTAGAATTATCCTCCATACTGAGAGAAATTCAAGTGCTTATTGGCAAATAGCCTCTTTTGGAATTTTTCATGTTATATCTCTTTAAGATGATATCAATGTACATAGACTATGAAAGTTTAAGCAACCTTTTAGATCTATCCCTATAAATCTTTATTATCAAAATATAGGTTGTTCCTCCCAAATCTTTCATGGAGAACTATTTAGAAAGCCAAATTTTTGTACTTTGCAATGTTGGTACATCATTTCCTATGAGTAATATGTCATCAATATACACCACCAAGAAAATAATTGTGCTCCCACTAAATTTTTTATATATATAAGGCTCCTCTTCAAATCTAATAAAATCAAACTTTTCAATTGTCTTGTTGAAGTGAATATTTCAACTTCTAGAAGCTTGCTTTAATCGATAAGAGGTTCATTTGCAACTAATTCACTTTGTATTGGATTTGGTAGTTGTTGCATTGGTTCTAAAATTGGTTCATTAAAATGTTCTTGAACCTTAACCATCGAAGATGGTGACCTTTGTGTTAACTTCAGAACATCCAGCAAAGGTTTCCCATCTTGCATTTCAAGCTCTTGAGCTTGTGTTGTTTCATTGGTTTCTTGAACTTCGTCTACTTCTATTTCTTCACCATGACTTCCCCCTAAAAGAAATTCTGTTTCTAAAAAGGTTGCTCCTTTTGCCACAAACACCTTGTGGTCAGAAGGGTGATAGAAATAATACCTTATTGTTTCTTTGGGATACCTAATAAACCTACATTTATCATATCTTGCATTAAGTTTATCTATTTGTAATCTCTTGACATAGGTTGGTGATAAACATATATTTTATACATTAATAAACCCTCATTTTTAGTCATTTACACTCTTCATGTACTTAATTGATATAAGCCTGGTTATGTTTTGTAAGATTGGACTCAAATTAGACTCAATTGATTTTTTCAGCATTATTTGGGTCTTACACTGTTTCTGTATTTTAGTCATATCTTGAGTTCTAGATGCCTAGCAATTATGAATTTTGCCTTGTAAGAAAGCTGAGAGGAAACTCTACAACTTTCATGAAGAGCTTCAGGTAAAATATGGACATCTAGAAGAGCTAAATGGGCTTGGAAAACAGAACACGAGTTTTGTGTCCTCCTCCTCGAAAAGAGGTTGTTCGTAATCGAGCATAACTCGAGCTGTAACAATTATCTTGGGCTGAAATTTGGACATTTGAAAGTTAAGACCTAGATCTATAACTTTTATGAGAACATAAGAGCTAATTCGGACAACTTGGAGGCGATATTGGGTCTGGAAGTCAAAACAGAGGTGCTGAAACTGGGCCTGAATAGTCTACAGTAATTGGGCCATATCTCGGGTTATAAGAATTATCTTGTGCTGAAATTTGGACATATGAAAGTTGAGATCCAGATATATAACTTTCATGAAGATGACTTTTCTATCTGATGATGGAATCCATGACTTAAGCAATGAATGATTTCAGAGACAAGAAATCTCAATGATTTTTCACTCTTGTCTTCACCATTTGGCATTTTCCACTCATTCATCCACTCATCTACCTACTCTTAATCAGCCCCTTTGTCTTTTTGTATTCCTAATCCTCTATAAAAGGCACCATTGGCTAACCATTTGGGGCACTTGGTATTAGGCTTAGTTTTTACAAGTTGTGATTATGCTTGTTTATTGTTTTCCTTTGTTGTAATTTTTCTTGTTCTAAATAAAAATACTTGAAGCTATGTATCATCTTTCTCTTCTTCTCTCTTTCTTTCTTCTTATCCATGAGTAACTAAATCTTCATCTTGCTTGGGTGAAAGAGTAAAGCTCTTGGTAATGAAATAAGGTTAGATTATTCTATTTCTTGTGCTTAAATGATATATTATCAATTGGACATTATATGTGTTATATTTTGTTTTCAATCAAGTTAAAAACCTTCTTTGTATAATGGAGATCTTGATTTATTATAGACAATAGAATTGGCACAATGAATGCTTGAACTCATTTACAAATGTTGGTAGATAATTAAAGGAATCATAATATGATTGCATATATAATTGAACTTTGAATGTAATATTTTTCGATTGGAACCTCCGTTGTGTGTGGATTTCAATTGAGTTATAAAGAGAAATAATCTTACCTTTAATTTATTACCAAGAGTGGATCTCCTAACCCAAGCAAGCCCTTAAATTCATTTGTGAACTTGTTTTATTACTTTTGGTGTTGTGACAAATCTTTTTCTTACCTCAATTAATTTTTCTTCATCAATTCCCTGTGGATCGACCTCGACTCCCAAGAAATTTATTACTTTAGAGACAACCTGCACTTGGGTTTGCATCCTTAAATCCATGGTCAAGTTTTTGGTGCCGTTGTCGAGGACTTGATTTGAAGTTTTAATTTATTGAGGTTCATTTTCTTTAATAAAATCTATTCTCTATTCTCTCCTCATAGCAAAAGATCAAAGCTTGTAGATCCTTCTGCTTTCTTTACTAATTGTCTAACTTACTAACTATTTAACTTACTAACCTACTAACTTGCTAACATACTAACTTTCTAACTTTTATATTTATGTCATTTATTTTCACACTCCATCTTCTAACTTTTTATTTTCTTCCTCTAACTTTTTTAATTTACGTCATTTATTTTTTGCTCTTTATTTTCTCTTTTCTAACTTACTAATTATTAACTCTCTAATTATCTACATTTTTACTTTATCCATGGATTATCTAACTTTTTACTTGTTAATATTTATTGGGTGGTTAGTTTATACCACATCCTTGTTAATATTTAATGGTGGGTTTTGAAAGAACTCTCAACTAGAGATTATTTTTGTTTATTTATTTTAAGTTATTTATGTATTTATGCTTAATTGGTATCGTGATTTAAATTCTGGTCGTTTAGTCAAAATTAATCCTGCTACTTTATATATTAATTTGTTTGAATCACGATCATACACAATTGACACAATGGCTGACAATGAAGTGTACATGATGAACCTAAAAATCAACCATTGCGAACCATGCGTGAATATTTGCAACCACCTCGAAATTCTAGTCCATCATGTTTTATCTTTCCACTCAATGCCAACAATTTTAGATTTGAGCTAGGTATGATTTCTTTACTTCCTAATTTTCATGGTTTAGAATTTGAAAGTCCATATTTATATCTGAAAGAATTTGAGGAAGTATGTATTGCCTTCAATGATCAAAATTGTACTGAAGAGATTGTTAAGCTTAAATTGTTTCCTTTTTCTTTAAAAGATAAAGCAAAATCTTGGCTTAACACTTTGAAACCAAGATTAATTGGCACATGGCAAGAAATGCAAGGTGAGTTCTTGAAGAAATTTTTTCCAACACATAAAACCAATGCTATGAAAAAACAAATCCAAAATTTTTCCCAAAATTCAAATGAAGCATATTTTCAATGTTGGGAACGATTTAAAGATTTGTTAAATTCTTACCCACATCATGGTTTTGAAAAATGGTCATTATAAGCTTCTTTTATGAAGGTTTAACACCAAAAACTAAATAATTTGTGGAAATAATGTGCAATGGTGAGTTTCTTGATAAAGAACAGATGAAAAACTTTAGACTATTTAAACCAAATTACGTAAAAAGACCAAATGAAAATTCTCAACTTGGTATAGTACTAACACTTCTAAAAATTCAATTAGATCTAATCTTGCAAGTGCTAATAAAGGAAAATATCACCTTAGTCAAGAGGAAGATCTACATGTTAGGTTTGCTCTTGAGCTTTGGCTAGAAAGGTTGAAGCCATGGAATTAAGAAAAGCAAAAGAAATCAAATCCACAAAAATGAAGAAATTTGTGGCATTTGTCATGATTTAGGACACTCAACACATGAATGTCCCAATATTCCTATTTTTAAAGAAGTTGTACATGAGCAAGTAAATGCAATGAATAATTTTAAAAAGCCATTTACTTCTTCTTTTTCAAATACATACAATCCTGGATGGAGAAATCACCCAAACTTGGACTGGAGGAATAATAATCGGTAATTTGTGCAACCACCACCTCCTCGGTCATAACTTGACTCTCAAAATTCTCAAGGATATGCACCTTATGTCCTACCATATAGGAAAAACCTTGAAGAAACACTGCATGCATTCATAGAAAAGCAAGAGGGCCATTAATAAACAAAACAATCAAACCATGAACCCGACATAAAAAGACACTAACTTGCTAAACTTTCTTGGGCTGACTTTAGCCATTCACGAGAAAGGAAAATTTCCTTCTCAACCTCAACCAAATCCCAAAGGTCATATTGGGTCTGGAAGTCTAAATGAGGGGAGTTCAGAAAACCAACAAATGGACTAAGTCAAGTCAGTGATAACTCTTAGGTGGAAAGGTTGTTGAAAAATAAATCCCCGAATCTTGTGAGAAAGAAGTTGAACCAATTCCCCAAGAAAATGAAGAAGTTGACCAAAAGGCGACCAAACTCTCGCCTTTTTCCCCTATTTCCTCAAGCATTGAATAATCCAAAGAAATTGGACCACCACACCTATTTTTGAAATTTTGAAATAAGTGAAGATCAATATTCATCTATTAGATGCTATCAAATAGATTCCTTCTTATGCCAAATATTTGAAGGACTTGTGTTTTCCTTTGCAATTTTTTAAAAGGAAACTAAATGTGTGAAAAGAAAAGCATTTTTGGTGAAGAGGTAAGCTCCATTCTTCATAATAATAATGCGTTGAAATATAAAGACCCTATTGTCCTACGGCATTTCATGCATTATTGGAGAACATAAAATTGAAAAAGCTTTACTTGATCTTGGTGCTAGTGTTAATTTGCTTCCATATTCAATTTATCAGCAACTCAACTTAGGTGAGTTAAAACTAACTTCGTAACTCTTATGATTGTAGATAGATCAATTAAAATTCCAAGAGGAATAGTGGAAGATGTGTTGGTTCAAGTTGATAAATTCATATATCCTGTGGATTTTATTGTCTTGAGTGATCTCCTGAACCTATGGTTGATAGTTGCAAGTCAATTCCTGTTATTTTAGGCCGTCCATTTTTAGCAACATCTAATGCTTTGATAAATTATAGAAATGGAGTGGTGAAGCTAACATTTGGAAACATGACACTAGAGCTCAATGTTTTTAACATGTGCAAGCAGCCACAGGAAGTCCTTGATGAAAAAGGAGGAAATTAAAGGAATTGAAGTCATTATGATAATCATATTCAAACAAGGAGTTATTCTGACCCATTAGAAATTTGTCTAGTCAATTCATTGGATTCAGGCATGCAATTAGAAGATGATATCTCTGAAATGTGTTCTTTTATATTTAAGCTTGATTGTACACTTTTTATTTTCAATGGAGTACAAGGGATGGAAGCCAAGATTTGAAGAACTAAAACCCATGAATGATAATGCCCATGAAGAAGTACCCACTTTGGAACTAAAGCCATTACACAGGTCGGTTGAAGTACACATTTCTAGGAGAAAAGCAAAACTTTCCATTTAATTTCCTTTATTTTAAGAACAAGAAGGTATGTTAACAGAAGTACTTAAAAGGCATAAAAGTACAATTGGATAGACATTAAAGGACATAAAAGGCATTAATCCATTAATTTGTACACATAGAATACATTTAGAGGATAATGCTAAAACTTTTCAACAACCTCAAAGAAGATTAAATCCACACATGAAAGAGGTAGTTAGAGTTCTTTAGTCCTCAAATTGCTTGATGTTAGAATTATCTATCCTATCTCATCCGATAGCCAATGGGTAAGCCCATTGACAAAGTTGTGCCTAAGAAATTGTTGGAATTACTTGTGGTTGAAAATGATAAAGGTGAATTGATAACACTTGGCACGGCAGTCTCATCTAGTTGGCGTAAGTGTTTTGATTTTAGAAAATTAAATCAATGCTACTAGGAAAGATCATTTTCCCTTGCCATTTCTTGATCAAATTCTAGAAAAGGTAGCAATGTTAGACATCCATACTTTGTTAAATTCTTACTTGATGGTTTTTTGGGTTATAATCAAATACCAATTGCATTGAAAGATCAAGAAAAGACCACTTTTACATGTCCAATGGTACTTTTTGCATATAGAAGAATGCCTTTTGGCCTTTGTAATGCTCGGCCACATTTCAAAGATGCATGTTAAGTATTTTTAGTGACATGATTGAGCATTATTTTTAGAGGTTTTCATGGATGATTTGACCTTAGTTTTAGAAATTCTTTTGAAAATTGTCTTGATAATTTGGAAAAAGTTCTTAAAAGATGCGAAGAAAAAATTTGTGCTAAACTAGGAAAAATGTCATTACATGGTTACACTCAAATAGTGTTAGGTCACGTGATCTCTTCTAAAGGAATTGAAGTTGATAAGGCCATTTGAAATAATTGCCCATTTGCCTTCCCCAAAAATAGTCGAGAAGTTCGTTCCTTTTTAGGACATGTAGGATTTTAATAGATTCATTAAGGACTTTAGTGCCATATCTAAACCATTATGTAATCTTTTCTGAAAGATACCATTTGATTGGACTCAAGAATGTCAAAAATCTTTTGAAATATTAATTGTCTTCATAAAAGACACTCTTGCTCCTTTCTTCATGCAATCTCACCATTCATAAGGGAAAATCTTTGCCTTTTGAATTAATGTGTGATGCTAAATGATTTTGAATTACACCACTACTTTGGCTGTTTTAGGCCAAAGAAAGCAAGGTAAGCCTCATGTGATTTGTTACGCAAGCAGAACTTTAAACAGTGCACAAATGAATTACACCACTACTGAAAAAGAACTACTTGTTGTAATTTTTCCACTGGACAAATTTCGATCTTACTTAATTGGCTCTTCTATTGTGATTTTCACTGATCATTCTGCTGTTAGATATTTGATGTCTAAGCAAGATGCCAAACTAAGATTGATACGGTGAATCTTGTTGCTTCAAGAATTTAACATCACAATAAAAGATAAGAAAGGAGCCGAAAATGTTATCGTTGATCATTTGTCCAGACTTACAATAAGCTCACTTTTTGATAGCACACCTATCAATGATTCTTTTCCTAATGAATTTTTATTTTCTGTCAATTCCATGCCTTGGTTTGCTAACACAATCAACTTTCTTATAACAGGAAAGATGCCGCCTCAATGGACGCACCAAGATAGAAGGAAATTTTTGATAGAGGTGAAAATTTTTTATTAAGATGACCCATACTTATTCAAATATTGTGCTGATCAAATCTTTCAAAGATGTGTGCCCGACAGTGAGGTAGGTAGTGTCATTAAATTTTGTCACTCAGAAGCATGTGGAGGTCACTTCTCTTCAAAGAAAACAACTGTAAAAATTTTGCAGTGTGGATTTTATTGGCCCATTTTATTTAAGGACTGCTATACTTTTTGTAAAAGTTGTGAAAATTGTCAAAAGTTGGGCTCAATTTTAAAAAGAAACATGATGCCTCTGAACCCCATCCTTGTCATTGAAATTTTTGATTGTTAGGGAATTAATTTCATGGGTCCATTTCCATCTTCATTTGGATTTGTGTATATTTTGGTTGCAGTTGATTATGTTTCAAAATGGATTGAGGTGATTCCATGCCGACACAATGATCATAAAATTGTTCTCAAATTTTTAAAAGAAAATATCTTGTGTCGATTTGGAATCCTTCGAGCTATCATAAGTGATGGGGGAACACATTTTTGCAATAAACCATTTGAATCTTTAATGAAGAAATATGGTATTATACCTAAAATTGCTACCCCTTATCACCCTCAGACGAGTGAATAAGTTGAATTGGCAAATAGGGAGATTAAACAAATTTTGGAAAAAATGGTTAACCCAAATTGTAAAGATTGGTCTTTAAGACTAAACGATGCACTTTGGGCTTACCGTACTGCTTTCAAAACATCTTTGGGCATGTTACCCTATCGGTTAGTCTATGGAAAACTTTGTCACTTGCCTAAAGAATTGGAATATAAAGCATTCTGGGCCATTAAAGATTTCAATCTAAATCATGATGATGCTTACAAGATACGCAAATTGCAATTAAATGAACTTGAGGAATTGAGAAATAATGCATATAAGAACTCAAAGATTTATAAAGCCAGAACAAAAGCTTTTCATGACAAGATAATTTTGAGAAAATCTTTTGAAATTGGTCAAAAAGTTCTGCTTTATGATTCTCGCCTGCACCTATTCCCTGGAAAATTGAGATCTAGGTGGAGTGATCCTTTTGTTGTCAAACACATGTATCCTCATGGAGCTGTAGATATTGAGAATCCTATGAATGGTAATGTGTTTAAGGTCAATGGACAAAGGCTCAAAGCATTTTTGGAAAACCAAGTTAATGAGGTAGAACTGATCTCTCTTTTTGATCCTTGTTATGAATAGAATTCACTCTAATTTTGTTGCCTTGTTTTTGCAGTTCTTTGTGTTACCGGTTAAGTGACGGATATGGTACTCCGTGACTCTCAAGTCAGTTTATTTTTTAGTTTCTCAAAATAACTGAATCATTCTTCTCCTTTAAAATGGATGTCATTCTTTCAAACTTGAGAAAACATTTTCTTTCTCTCCCTCAAAATGCTCTGAAAAAAATCTACAAAGTTTGATGTGAAATATTGAGATTGTTAATGCATAAAGGTATGCTAGAAGATGTGCGCTGGATAATTAAAGCAAAGGTCCGACTAGCAGGTGAGTCTTCAATTTCATTTGACTCATACATGTCAGGTCTTGGAAGAAGTTCATATTCTAAAAGGAGAAGAGCAAAAAGGTTACAAGTCTATTACAAATGTGGATGATGGAATTGTAACAAGCGATGTCGTACTTTGGGGATGGTTTTCGTAAACAGAGAAGATGAAATTTTCTTCATTAAGAATGGACTGAGTAAGGAGTCATTAGATGATATCTTATTGACTCTTGAGACGCATTCTTGTGGATTGGTGCATCGTGAAATTCTTAATTTGTGGAATCTCTTCAAGGATGAAGAAAAATGCTACAGTCTTGGGAATCTGACTCTAAAAGACCCTGTTTGCCAATTTATAAGAAAATTAGATGGGAAACTTATCCTCGACTCATAAAAGGCGTTTAAGCCGTTACTGGACGTTAAACCAAAGGCAAATGTGAGTCATATCCATATACAATCTGTACATATCATCCTCTTCTTCTTTATGTCATCTTTCAAAAAAAAAAAATTTAAAAAAAAAAGAAAAAAAAAAAAAAAAAAAAAAAAAAAAAAATGTTTGAACAAGATCGATCCGAGTACCATGGCTTTAATTAGTTGTGGAGCCCCAGCCATTGGCTGACTTGTCATTGACTTGGGAGGACCTTTGCACGCTGGTCCTTAAAAAAGTTCATGTACCATGCTCTGTAGAGAGCCGCACTCCATAACCCAATGTTTACCATCTAGGCACTATGGAGTTGATGGACAGGCAGAAGCGTCCCACTTTGGTTATTAGTGAGAAGTAACTCGCGGCGGCCAAAGCGTATGAGGCATCTGAGTTTGATCCTCTCTTTTATTAGAAGGGGCTCTCAGCGCCCTGGGATGGGATGTTTTGGATCTTGGACATTACGGGTTTTAGATTTTAGCATCTTTATTGATGTTACGAGCCTAAGTGTGAGCGCTCCAGGTTCCAAACCCAGGATGGAAACCCACGATTGTTTCTTCTTTCTCCTTTCTCCGAATAAATGGACATGAGTGTCTACTGCACTAGTGACGCGCAGTATAAAGATACACCATGAAAGCTATACATACAGGTATGTCATCATTTGCTATTATATTTCTTTTATCTTTGTATGATTTTGCTGTATTTTGGTTTTGGACAGACGATCCTTTGAGCAGGGTCCTTCAGGGGTTTCTAGACTTCTTTACCCTGATGGTTTTCTTGAAGTAAAACAAAAACAAAAACAAAAACAAAAACAAAAAAAAAACAAAAAAACAAAAAAAACAACAAAAAAAGCAAAAAAAAAAAAAGAGATTCTGGTTCCTCAATTTCAAACTCTTCTGACAATAGCCAACCTACCCTTATAGGTGCAATTATTACCCTTTCCATTCTTTTTCCTATTTAAACACTCCACTTTCTCCACTTTCTTCCATCTCAGAATCAATCAAAGGGAATGTGAGAATAGAAATGGAAGGTGTTTCTATTCGTCAACTTAAAAATATCTGTGTATTTTATGGATCTAAGTATGAGAAGGGTTTAGAGTTAGTAAATGCAACTACACTCTTGGTCGATCACTTGCTGCGAGGAATATTCATCTTGTATATGGGGGAGGTTACCGTGGGTTAATGGGAGCTGTATCACTTGCTACATATATAGGAGGCAGTCAGGTTTTAGGTGTTATTCCTGAACCTGTAGCTTAACAGAACATCACTGGAAAGACAATTAGAGAGGAACTTAAGTTATCATCAATGCATGAACGAATGAAGATAATGCTTGAAAACTCTGATGCATTCATTGCCTTACCAGGTGATTTTGGTACCTTGGAAGAAGTTTTTCAAATTGTCTCCTGGGCCCAACTGAACATCCACCATAAACTCATAGGTTTGTTGAATGTAAATAAGTTCTTTGATATTTTGTTACTTTTTCTTGACCATGTTGTGGAACAGAAATTTATCACACCTTCGGCAAGACAACTTCTTATCTCTGCTTCTACTATTGATGAATTGATTGATAAATTATAAGCTTTTGTTCATAAACATGACCCAACAATAGCACAGATAGATTAGTCAGCAGGAAGCAGTGAGGGAAATAGGATGAAAAAGGAGCCAGATTTGACACTTCGTTTATAGCTTTTCTTTACTCTTGATTTTATTTATCGTACTTTGTTTTTGTTTAAATTTGTGTCAGATTTCTCCAACAGGTAATATCTTCTATCCTTTACTCATCTATATTTTAACATTGAGGACAATGTTGTGATCTAGTTGGGGGGGAAGGATAGTTGACTACCAATTTTTTTCTTTTCTTTTTTGGAAAGTATGATATGATTGTCATGGACTTATTAAACTAATGAATGATGGCAGAGTAAGGAGTAATTTTACTTCTGAGACGTATCTAAATTGGGAAGTATGCTTAGTGATATGACTATCAGAAACCTATTCGTAGTAAAACCAATTAAGGATGGCAGAGTAAGGAGTAAGTTTTGGAAACAATTTATTACTCTTGAGACGCATCTTAGTTGAAGAAATAACTATTTTGTGTAGAAGTAGCAAATGGATTCTTGGATCTTAACATAATTGTCTTCTTTCTTAAAAATCACAAGCTTGGATTTGAATGTTGATATGATGGATTGAGAATGATAGAAATATGCCTTGTGAGATTTTGAGCCTATTGATGAATGGATTGAATATTTGTACTATTCTCTTCTTTCTTGTGTGGTTTTCACTCATTGAATTGTTACTCTAGAACTTGCTTTACATTCTTTTTGAGGCATTTTGAAATACATTTTCACAAATAGCATACATTAATATATCCATTGTTTAGGCATTTTGAAATAGCTACTTTTTTTAGACCTAAATAGCATTGATCCAAGTGTGGGGGTGTGTGTGCAAAATGATCAAAAAAATTGTTTGACCACCGCAATTAAAGGATTATCGTATATTTTCCCTTGTATATTTTCCATTGTTTAACCCCTTTGAACTTTACCATTCCTTGTTTTTAGCTCATTTCATCCTTCAAAAAAAAAAAACATCTTTGTACCCAACTTTAGGGAATAAGAGAGCATTGACCTTGTTCTTGAACAAGTGTGGGGGTGTGTGTGCAAAATGATCAAAAAAAAAATTGTTTGACCACCACAATTAAAGGATTATCAGAGTTTAGAATAAAGGTGGATGCTTGGAAACAACAGGAAGAAAAGGAAAATGTTCAAGTCTAACAATGAATTCAATTCACTAATTTGGGATTGATCTTCAACGAAACATTAGTCAAATATTAGTGATTATCCTTTATGATGAATGTTCTCAAACATTTTCTCCACTCTAATTGTACCATAATGCTCTTTTATTCTCTTTGGTATTTATCTTTTCATATCCATATTATCCCCTTTCCTTTACCATGACCCTATTACAACCTTGAATAAAGTCCTCTTGATTTTTGTATGCATGTGTTTTGAGTAGCGGAGAAGTAGAAGATAAGCAATCTTATGGTAGTGCAATTGTTCATGGGTTGAATAGAGTGAAATACTTACCTTTTAAACACTTGAGAGATTGAGAGTGAATCCTGTGAGGATCTATCATTCTTAATTCATTCTTCTCAACTGAAGTTTCCTTGCTTGTTGGTTTGAGATGTGAAGAAATAGTACCTCAGTAATGCTTTGATCTCTTGAATTTCTTGTTGCTCTTCTTGCTTCATCGAGTCTTTTAGAGTTTTTAGCTTTTGAGTCTGTATCATTTTTCTTTGTCTCCTAACCTTGGTCTTATGTATTTTGCCCAGGAGTGCAAAAAGCTAAGTGTGGGAGAATTTGATAAGCATATATTTTATACATTAATAAACCCTCATTTTTAGTCATTTACACTCTTCATGTACTTAATTGATTAAGGTTGGTTATGTTTTGTAAGATTGGACTCAAATTGGACTTAATTGATTTTTTTAGCATTATTTGGGTCTTACACTATTTCTGTATTTTGGTCATATCTTGAGTTCTAGATGTCTAGCAATTATGAATTTTACCTTGTAGGAAAGCTGAGAGAAAGCTCTACAACTTTCATGAAGAGCTCCAGGTAAAATATGCACATCTAGAAGAGCTAAATGGGCTTGGAAGATAGAACACGAGTTTTGTGTCTGGAACCTAAATAGTGTACAGTAATCAGAGCATAACTCGGGCTGTAACAATTATCTTAGGCTGAAATTTTGACATTTGAAAGTTAAGACCCATATCTACAACTTTCATGAAGAACACAAGAGCTAATTCGGACAGCTTAGAGGTGATATTGGGTCTGGAAGTCAAAATAGAGGTGCTGAAACTGGGCCTGAATAGTCTACAGTAATTGGGCCATATCTCGGGTTATAAGAATTATCTTAGGCTAAAATTTGGATATATGAAAGTTAAGATCCAGATCTACAACTTTTATGAAGATGACTTTTCTATTTGATGACGGAATCCATGACTTAAGCAATGAATGATTTCGGAGACAAGAAATCTCAATGATTTTTCACTCTTATCTTCACCATTTGGCATTTTCCACTCATTCATCCACTCATCTACCTACTCTTAATCAGCCCCTTTGTCATTTTGTATTCCTAATCCTCTATAAAAGGCACCATTGGCTAACCATTTGGGACACTTGGTGTTAGGCTTAGTTTTTACAAGTTGTGATTATGCTTGTTTATTGTTTTCCTTTGTTGTAATTTTTCTTGTTCTAAATTGAAGCTATGTTCATCTTTCTCTTCTTTTCTCTTTCTTTCTTCTTATCCATGAGTAACTAAATCTTCATCTTGCTTGGGTGAAAGAGTGAAGCTCTTGGTAATGAAATAAGGTTAGATTATTCTATTTCTTGTGCTTAAATGATATATTATCAATTGGACATTATATGTGTTATATTTTGTTTCCAATCAAGTTAAAAACCTTCTTTGTATAATGGAGATCTTGATTTATTGTAGACAATAGAATTGGCACAGTGAATGCTTGAACTCATTTACAAATGTTGGTAGATAATTAAATGAATCATAATATGATTGCATATATAATTGAACTTTGAATGTTATATTTTCCGATTGGAACCTCCGTTGTGTGTGGATTTCAATTGAGTTATAAAGAGAAATAATCTTACATTTAATTTATTACCAAGAGTGGATCTCCTAACCCAAGCAAGCCTTAAAATCATTTGTGAACTTGTTTTATTACTTTTGGTGTTGTGACAAATCCTTTTCTTACCTCAATTAATTTTTCTTTTTCAATTCCCTGTGGATCGACCTCGGACTCCCGAGAAATTTATTACTTGAGACAACCTGCACTTGAGTTTGCATCCTTAAATCCCGCAGTCAGTTGGACATCCACAAACTCTAATGTGCTTTAAGTTTGGCTTATGACCTTTCCATATCTCATATGGTGTTGTGGAGACTGACTTTGTAGGAACTTTATTTAATAAATATGTTGTTGTTTCTAAAGCATATCTCATTAAATTCATTAGAAGATCAATGAACCCCTTCATGGATCTTAGCATTTCTAATAAGGTTCGATTCCTTCTTTCGGATACACCATTGTGTTGTGGTATTCCTGGAGGTGTCCACTGTGATTGACTTCCATTTTCATTTAGATAATCAAGAAAATTGTCACTAAGATATTCTCATCCTCTATCGAATTTGAGTATCTTGATACTCTTACCAAGTTATTTTTCAACTTCACTATGGAATCTTTTGAACATTGCAAATGACTCAAATATGTGTTTCATAAGATACACAAAATCATATCTAGGCATATCATCAGTGAAGGTGATAAAATAAGAAAATTCTCCTTTTTCTTGAATTTTGATGGGCCCATAAACATCTGTATGTATTAGACCTAATAATTCAGAAGCTCACTCTCCGTTTCCGGTAAACGGAGATTTGGTCATTTTTCCTTTGAGACAAGATTCACAAGTTGTATATGATTCATAATCATAATGGTCAAGGTAACCTTCCTTGTGTAACTTGTTAATTCTTTTCTCTCCTATATAACCAAGTCTACAATGCCAAAGGTATGCACAATTTATTTGATTGTCTCTTTCTCTTTTAAGACCAGAAACATGTATAATTGTTTTTATATTCACATCAAGTAAGACATAAATACCATATTGGAGATAGCCATTCATATATAAATCATTATTATGATAAATTGAGCAAATGCTATTATTGAAAATAATGCGAAAACCACGCTTGTCCAACATAGAAATTGAAATAACGTTTGACACAAATTTTGAAACATAATAACAATTCTCCAATACCAATGTTTTGCCAGTAGGCATTATTAAAGAAATTGATCCTACAGCTAGGGCCGCAACATTTGCACTATTCCTAACCTGAAGACTAATTTCTCCTTTCTTTAACCTTTTACTTATTTGTAGCCCCTACAAGATATTGCAGATATTAAAACTACTACCAATATCTAATACCCACATTGAAGAATCAGTAACGGTTAAAGAAATCATGAAAACATTTTTCATTAAAGTCTCACCTTGTTTTTTTTTTTAGAGAAGCAATATACTTTTTACAATTTCTCTTCCAATGACTTTTCTCCTTACAGAAGAAACATTTAGCATCAGACTTATCTGACTTATCATCTTTAACCTTGGGTTTGGTCACACCAACTTTAGGTGCAAGGGGTTTCCTTTTCGGCTTATACTTACCCTTACCCTTCTTTTTAGAGGATTTACCAACCAGTATGACGGTTCCATTCTTCTTCTTAGACACAACTTGATTCTTATAATTAATCAATAAATTGAGCATCTCATGAAGTTCAATGGTCTCAGGTAGGTCCATATCCTCATGTTGCCTTTGAAGCTCAGAACTTATTGATGCCAGAATGATGCATTTGGCATTAAGACATTCTTCCAAGTACTTCTCATAAGCCTTGGTTGCTTCAACATCTTCTTTGTCAGTAAGGACAATTTTGACAGGGTTATTGATTACATCAATAAGTTTTTCATGCATAAGAACAATTATTAAGTTGTAGTACCAATAATCATAATTGGCTCCAAGCAGTTTGCTGGTATAAAAAATGCAGCGCAGTGATAAGGAAGACATGTTAAGAATCTAAAACAAGAAAAAGAAAACATAAGAACACATTTTCATTTTTCATTATATGGGCTTTTATCTAGATGATATTTCCACTAACTACATTACTATTAAGGTAGTTTCAGAAATCTCTATTTCTCTTAGTAAAGTTAAGAAATCCCTTAAAAATATATATATATAATATATATATATATATATATATATATATATATATATATATATATATATATATATATATATAAATGAGCCCCTTGATAGTCAAGTCATTTCTCATGCATGAATATTTTAAAGTAGATAATTTTGTATCATATACAACTTTAAAAATAATTTCATATCATACAGTTCCCCGGTAGTCAGGTCATTCCTATTAGTATTAATAATGAATTAAACTTTATACAATTTTGTATCACATACAAAAATAATTTCACACCTTATAGTTCCCTGGTTGTCAAATCATTCCTATTGTATATATGAATTAAACTTTATACTCCCCAGATAATCCAAGCTTTTTGTATAAATTAATTCCTTCTATGTATATGCATCAAATTCAATTTTTTTTATCTTTTAAACAACAAGTCTCTTGGTTGTCAAGCTGCTCCTTGTGAACAAAGAATATATATGTGTGTGTGTGTGTGTGTGTGTGTGTGTGTGTGTCATGTTTTATCATATAAAATTTTCAAAAGCCACCAAGAAGCATATTACAAGTATACTAACTTACAATTGGAATTAACAAATCAATGTCACGCACAGAGTATGCTTCAAGTGTACTAACACACAAACTCATAAATATAATTTGTCATCTTATGCATAAAACTAGTCATGAATAAATCATTATATCACTTATAAATTAACTTCATGAAAGTAATGTATAATTTCAAATTATACTTAAGCATACGAGTGACCAGTGCACACAACAATTATGCACAAATTGCATCACAGGAAAAAATAATTCATTATTTAAATCATGCATCTACTTCACAAAATTCATGAATTATAATTTTAGTAATACAATTTAAACACAAAATAACTTACCCTCTGATATCATTGAAGGATTGCTTAGTGATCAAAACACACAGTAGAACAACGTAATAACAATAAAAAAATCATTTTTGTGTTCAAAATATCTAGTATTATAAAGATAAATTCAAAATACATGGTAGAAATTACTTGATACTTTAAAAAAAAAATCTTCAATTATATGAAGATTCTATGCGTATCCACAACGAGACTAAGCTCTTGCCATCAATTCCTTTGAAACATGAAACTTATATAAAAATCTGAGAATAAAAAACCAGAATAGAAAAACATACGTTTTCTGTTTATGATATATCAATATATATTGAAGTTTCCTTATTGCACACCTTCAATAGCTATAAAAGCTATTTTATTTATTTATTCTAAAAATAAATAACATGCATCTTACCAAATCCTATTTAATAGGCAACTTGTCAAATCTTACTTAGCGTGCAACATATCTTTTCTAACGTGCAACATATCAAGTCCAACGTGCAGTATATCAGATTCTTATCTAATAAGATTCAACCAACCATTAGTTGCTGTTTATACCACGTTCTTGACTTTTGGTGCATATCTAATAGGATTTCATAATAACGTGCAACAATAAATCTTATCTATCAAGATAACATGCTGCAATAAATATTATCTATCAAGATAATATGCATCAATAAACCGTATCTATCAAGATAATGTATAACAATAAATCTTATCTATCATGATAATGTGCATCAATAAATCTTATTTATTAAGATAACATGTAACAATAAATATTATCTATCAAAATAACGTGCATCAATAAATCTTATATCAAGATAACATGCAACAATAAATCCTATCCAATAGGATTTAAAACATTATTTGCTACAATGTTTGGAAACTTTTGATTTTTTTATTCCAAATAAAATTTCTTCATATAATTGTATCATATATTAATTGTATTATAAGTGCTAGCAAAGAATAAAATAATATTTCATTTAGATAAAAAAATTATTTATTTGATTGAATTAAATTCTCTAATTTAATTATCAAATAATAAATTAAATAATCATTTAGTAAAGATTGGAACACTCATTAATGTGTGACCCCATAGGTTTAATACTAAGCTGGTAGTAAATCAGTCAAACTAAATTACTAATCAAGGTTGGTGTCTAGAAACACTCCTTACCGACCGGATAGCATGAAGTAACATCTTTTTTCTCTTCAAGAACCTTTAGAAGAGTAATGCAATATTTCCTTCGATCATTCTAGCTCTGAGTTAACCTTAGAGTATGGTATAACTGTCAAACTCTAATAGGTAAACCTTTATATTTTATAATCAACTAATGAATGACTTAAGAAACTCATTTCTTCATTCATTCAATTGCCTTGGCCAAGTTCTTAATTTTATTGTTATAATCATAGAGCTCAAACTCATTACTAAGAGTTGGTGGATTCCTTCTTGATATATCATTAATTCTACAAGTATTTAGTCATGCCCAATATTCAATCAACTAGCGCCCTAGGGCATTAGGTGTTTAGAATCAAAGTATAACAAATAACTTATTAATTACTATGATAATCTCAGGTCAAAGGAAAAGTTTACACATGTTCTTCATGAGAATATCCTATTGACAGTTTAACGGTAATATAAAACATTAGGAATTCTCAGTTGAGTCAGTTCAATGATCATATATCCATATGCATCATCTATATATGTGAATTAATAAATGAGATCTATCAATCTCTATCTAATAGAGATAATCACACATATATTGATCTATCTAGATTACTAATGTCATATTATCAATAATCCTATAATCAAGAACACTTTAGATTAAGTTATAAATAAAAACTCATCTCTCATTATCATGATCTCTATCATGATGACAAGTATCTAAATTTAATCAAGGACCTTGTCGTATTAATTAAATAATTAAATAATAAATATGACAAAATAAACTGAATGTCATGTTATTTATAAAAAAATAAAATGATTACAATGTATTCCAAAAATTATACAATAGATTGGTTCTAGGGCATGTCAATTTTTTCTAACAGTTAGGTAAAATCATCCCCAAAGTGGCAACTCTAGGATTCTAAGTCTTGACATTTCTTTATATTTTAGACACATTCCAAATAATTTAAAAATCAACTTTGTATATTTTAACCTATTTTGGACAAAAAATTGAACATTAAAATGTTAGTTAGGAGAAAAGTGTCTAGTGCACGAGTATGTACTCAACATGAATATGATGCATATAGATTAAAAAAAAGGTGAAATAGGAACTTTGATTCCTTATTTTTTATTTTTTATTTAATTTGATTCCTTATATTTTATTTTTATCAAGTTGGTCCTTTATTTTACAAATCGTCATTTAATGTGATTCTCTAATATGATTCCATTACAAACTCGAACAGAATTGATGGTGTGTCACTAATGATGATAATGTGATGATAACGTGGATATGACATGGTAATGACGTGACCATCATCGATTAGTGATATATCATCAGTTCTGTTATAAGGTAAAAGAATTATAACGGAAGACTACATTGAATGACGATTTGTAAGATAATATATCATATTGACAAAAATAAAAGATAAGAGACTAAATTGAAAAAAAGAAGAAGCACCAAAGTATCTATTTCACTAAAAAAAATATAGAATTTTTAGTCATTTCCATGCAACAATAAATTTATAAATGGGTCTAAAATTAAATACGATTAACTTCTCTATAAACATTTATTCTTTAAGTTAGTCTCAACTTCATGAGTCCCTCCATACAATAAATTTAAATGTTTTAATGGATTTTAGACTTGTTTTATAATTTATTTTACACAATTCAAAACTAACTTTCAACAGTTTTAAACATTTATGTGTTTTAAAATGTATTTTATAGACATTTCAAATGTTTTGAACCAATTTTGCCTATTTTTCACTGGTATCGGGCAACAAATTGAAAAAAGAAAAGAAAAGAAATGGTAATGTCGATGCAAAGTAGTACACGAATACAGACTCTACATAAACAAGATGCATATATGAAAAAAAAATATCCACAACTTTGGTCTCTTTTAAATTATATATTAGAAAAAGTTATGATATTTCAACAACTACAGCTATTTAGCCTATTTTCTTCCATTTCTTTCTTTCTTTGTTTTTTTTTTTTTTGTAAATTCCCTTGCATCTCTTTTTGTAATGTATGTTGTTCTTTTTTGGGTTCATATTGTTCTTTATCCTCGTCAAGAGCACAACCCAACATGCATCCTTTTATACCAAATCGAAATATCAAAATTTATTGTGCAATTTATTGAACTTAAGGTATATATTCACACGATCACACACCCAGGAAAAAAACCAAACAGGTAGGGCCTGCCTAAAATGAGATATTGCCAAAAAGTATATAGCACCCATGAAATGATAATTACTTAATTTATTGTTTCTAATCAAAATTGCCAATGCTTTCATGGCATACTCCCTGATTCAGTCATTTTCCAACCAGTACGATTCAACTGGGATGCGAATCGGCAATCTTCGAAAGTGTAAAAGATGTCAAAGCAGCTCTTTATGGTCACCGTTCATATCAAATAAGATTGGGAGGATAATAAATTTGATTCGAAAGCAGTACCTATATATATATATATATATATATATATATATATATATATATATATATATATATATATATATATAAAAATATTTAATGAATGAGTCAAAAAATATGAATTATATTATTAATTTATTTAATGCTATATTTTTTTACAAATTCTTTTATAATAATCTTTTAATATTAAATAAAAAAATATCAAATAAAAAAATAAATATATTTAATATCTTAAGAACATAAAAATATATTTTATACTTTATATATATATGAGTAATGCTATATTTTTATATATGTTTCTTCTTAATAATCTTTTAATATTAAATAAAAAAAGAAAGTTATTAAATAAAAAAATAAACGCATTTAATATCTTAGAAGAATATAAAAAATATATATTCAATACTTTCTTCATTTAGTAATTAGGAGGATTAATAAGAGGATTGAGTAAGAGGATAAAACATTTCCCCATATATATATGAATAATTCTAAATCCTCTTACCTAATCTTTATACTAATCATCCTAATTACTAAATATAAAAAATGTATATATATGTATATACATGACATGTTTATACATTATATACATGTATATATATGTATACATATATATACATATATATATATGAGTGGGGATTTATTTTTTCTTTTTGATTTAATATTTTCTTCATTTAGATATTAAATGAGATGATTATTAAAAGTAACTTAGATAAAGGAGAATAAAATGAGTAAGTCAAAAAAGACTTACAATATATATATATATATATATATATATATATATATATGACCCGGCTGACCCGATGTCCTCAAGCCCCTACATCCTCAATTGTTCGGACATTCGCCCTTAAGCGCGCCTCCCAGTACCCATATGGGATCGAACCCACTTCCAAAGGGTCTTTATATTCTCGAAGGAATCGCCTCTCACCAATTGAGCTACAGACTTGAATGTACATATGTGTGTACAATATTGAGTATTGTCTAGCGGAGTTTGAAGGGGTCATTCTTGATAACTACTGTCACGGCCATGTGTGTGTATATATATATATATATATATATATATATATATATATATATATATGAAAAATGTTTATTGTAAGAAATGAAAGGAGTGAATTTTAATAATTAGATCTTACATGAATAATTAAGATTAGAACATAAATACATGCGATATTTTTAAGTAGTCACATGATATTTAAGTAAATTTTAATTTTGATTATTAATGTATGGACCATACATGAATGATCAAAGGGGTGGAAACAAGTCAGGCCAGGTCTGGTCTGGCCTGTATCCCAATTATAAGGCCTAAGTCGGGCCTGTGAGCCTGTAATAGGTCAATTTTTAAGGCTTGACTTGACCTTTTTAAAAGTCTGGCCTGACTTGAAAGCCTATTTAAATGCCTACTTTGTAATGAGACCTTTAAATAGGGTAACATGCTTACCTTTAAATAGGTCAACAAACCTACCTTTAAATAGGCCAACATGCATTTACATAGGCTAACATACCTATTTTTAAATATGTCAATATGCCTTTACATAGCTAATAGGCCTAAGCCTTGAAATAAGCAAATTGGTCTATTCAAGGCCATTAAAAATTTCTTATAACTTAACACTCGTTTTCTAATTTTATAGATATTCATTACTTTCTTACTCTAGTCTTTGGTCGATGTGGGACTTCAAGATATATCAAGTTGCAAAATTTTGTAATTTTGTATATCTCAAAATCCTACATCGACCAAAGACCAGAGCAAAAAAGTAGTGAGTATTTATAAAAGTAGGAGGTGAGTGTTAACTTATTATTTTCATTCTAATAAATATATTACATTAAATATATTGATAAATATGTTATTTCTATTTTAACTTACTAACTTAGGTTTTAATTACTAATTTTATTAAAATAAATTAAAAATATATTAATATATTATAATAAATTTATAATTATAATGATAATTTATAATTATTATAATAATATGTATTATATTAGATATAGTTAAATAGGTCGGCCAGGTCAAGCTTACTTATTAGAAGGCCCTAAGCCTAGTCTTTTTAGTTATTTTTAAAAAGTCTTGACCTAACTTATTAAGTAAACAGACTGCACTGTGTCGACTTGAGACAAGCTAGGCCATAGGCCCCTAATGGGCAGTCTAGCCAATTTTCACCCCTCTGTATGACTGTATAATCAAGATTTATTCTTCTCACTATCTCACAATAAAAATTTCTTTCACTAGATAGAGGGTATATCTAGTGAGAGGAACTCTATCTAGTGAGATGAATTTTTATTGTGAGAGAGTAAAAATAGTAAATCTTAATCATACAACTATATATAAATAGTCAAGATTAAAAATTACTTAAAATGTCATGTGAACATTTAAAAAAATCACATGTATTTATATTTTAATCTTAACCATTCATATAAAATTCAATGATCAAAATTCATTCTTTTTATCTCTTATAATAAACACTATTATCACCAAATTCACACACACACACACTCTATATATACATTTCCCTTTATTTGGCATGTAGTATTTGAGGGTTTCTTCCTATAAAGCACGGACACACCGATTATGAGGTGTGTCCGCGTGTCGGACACGTGTCCATGTCAGACACATGGTGACACTTGTACAACACATGTGTCTTGCGTGTCCAAATGTGTCCGATTTAAAAGATTATTTTTTTTCAGTTTGGATACGTCTTGGACACGTTCGAACACTTCTCAGACACTTCTCGAAGACGCTTGGACACGACTTGAACATGACCATTAATATTTTTTTTTAAAAAAATAGTTTCCATCAGAATGTCGTTAACAAAGATAATGACAATTCTGTCTAGATAAGGACGAAAAATTCTACTTCTATAATTTACAAATATTACAAGAGCATCCATCACTCCACACTGCATCACTTAAAATTTCCTTGTCCTCGTATGGTTTCATTCTCCTGCCTTTGCTCTTAACAGGAAGTGTCTCACTAACCGAGTTCTCTTTCAGCAACACTGTACCAGATACAATGACATGGTTTTAAATAGGAATATCCTTTTTTGCAATTTCAATACATGAAAAACATTATAAAAGATAGCAAAACTATCTGATGTGTTACTGGACATATCCAACAAAGAATTTGATATAACCCAATTTTAAGAACGAATTTTCTAGAATACTAAAACTTTATTGAGACAATCTCATAAGATATGGTTGGAAGATAACCAATCTGTTTCAAATATCACGTCTATTTATGAAAGAGATAAACAGATCAAACTAACACAAAAATTTGATCCATAACAACAATAGGATAATTTAAATAACTTGAGTAACACGATAGGCTAGTAATAGAAATAGAAGTAAACAAATCAGAAGATAACGAAGACACAGATAACTCTAATTGATCTACACGTTCATATGCCATAGAGAAATAGGTTACCTCCAGAATTATACAGTACAGTCAAAGGATCACTTTCTGTGACACAATCTTCTTTGCTTAGGTCTTCAGTCTCGGGTGCTTTTGCTCCACTTGGAGAATCAATGCTCCATTCTACTTGAGATGTCGAAGCACGTTCATTACTAACAGATGACTTCGTTTTTTTGTGGAATACACTCTCTAGCAAGATGTCCGGGCATCCCACACTTGAAACAGATGATTCCTTTGATTGTACAATCCTTTGTCCGATGATCTTTCCTACACTTCCAACATTTCGGTGCAAATGTCACGGTCAGACCAAACCTGCTACTACTAGTACTTCCTCCACAAGATTGCTGCTGTTGTTGACTTCCCGGAGATTGCGAGTACGTTTTCTGCTGGAATCGCTTGACCTTACGATTTCTCCTTCTTCATAACCAATATGGTCCAACGTTATAGGGTCTCACATCCTGAGACTGATTCAACTCTAACAAAATCTTAGCTTCGGCTATCAATTCTTGCTGCTGAACAATCTTCTGAGTTTGCTGTATAATTACATCAGCCATTTTTCGTATTACTTCCATAATTGCAGTCATATCACCATCATCACGTCTCGCTTCCACACGCGTACATCTATCACGAGCCATCGTCTTTCTTTGTCTATCATGAGTCATGGTCCTCTCTTCAAAGACACACGAATCAAAATACAATGGAAACCAGATGTAACCATTTCAAACAACATTGTTTCCTTTCGGAAATCAAAACACAGAGAATCACAACACAAGCAAAATAGACCTAACCACAAACCCCAAAAGACTCAAACTGTGTTCTGATACCAACTAATGTAACACCCTCCTTAGAGCATCACATTTCTGACTACCAACTTATAATCTGAAAATCAGTTCATAAAAGGTTTGAATTATAAAACATGGGTTTTAAAATTTCTTCTCGCGGAAATGTAAACTTATTGATATTTATAAGTAATACTAAAAAATATATTTAAACTGATTAAAACTCATATAACAGACACCACTTAATATTTAACAATTATTCAAGAAATATAAAACTTACAGACTCAATTTTAAACAGTAGCAAACTCCATGACGGGTCCTACTAAATAGCACGGTAAAACACTATCGATAAAAACTCAACATACTTATTTAGTCTTGTATCCATCTTGATGCGTCATATATTTGTTCCTCCTCAAAACTGTACATCGATGAATCCAGAATGGGTACTCCTTGATGTTGTCACCGAACCCAGAATATTTGTCTCCAGTCAAGCCTAAGAAACTCGTTCCATCTACTATATAATTTTTAACAATACAAACACAACAAAACAATATAACAAAGATGTGAGATCACCTACGCCAATACCAATATGGTAGCATAGAGATAACACAAATAGCACACCATACAGATATATCATACCATAATTACAATAATACCCTCAATATTATTTATCATCACAAATACAATAATTACAATCATACCCTCAATCATTATTTATCATAACAAATATAATAAATAATAATTACAATCATGTCATCAACATTATTCAAATCACACGATAATTACAATAATGCCATCAATATTATTCATCATCATCATCATCTAATATTTCTCAATTAATATATTACATAGATATATATATTCAAATTATGCATGTACACAAAGACTCAATTTTCCTACTCCATGGAGGTTTTCACAATTTCGAGAAGAATGCTCTGGTTAATTGTCAGTCGTAGCCCAAAGACAATCTCCAGTCTTCGAAAAGAATCGTGTTCTTGTCGGGTATCGTCAATGCGTTGCAACAAATTGCATCGCCAAGTGGCACATGGTCTTTTTCCAATCAACGTCCACTGGTCGACCACCGCGCCTTGACTCCCCCAGGATCCATCATAGACCTCACTTTTCAATTCTCATTCTCTCTTCAACCACAAGGGTCACAATAGCTATCAGCTATTAATTTTCGTTCAATGCATGAATATCTCAATGCAATTTTGTTCAATTTCATCATATGCCTCAATGCATACTTTTCAATTTCATCATATGTCTCAATGCATATCTTTCCAATGCATATTCAATGCACTAATGCCAATCACAGGCAAAATTCATCATTTTCTCATATAGTGTCCATACACTAGTCCAACAGTAATCCTATTGTTAAATTCAGTTACAAAATCATATTATCGCGTTTTCATAGTCGTGCAACACTTTTGTCGTGTTTTCACAATAGTGCAACATTTCTGTTACATTTTCACAATTTCACAATGTTTTTGTTGCGTTTTCAAATCGCATAGCGATTTTTCATTGTTTTCTCAATCACGTAAAAATATTTCATCATTTTTCAATCACGTAGTGATTTTTCAACGTTTTTCTTAATCACGTAAAAATATTCCACCATTTTTAAATCGCGTAGCAATTTTTCAATAATATCTCAAATGCGTAAAAATATTTAAATGCTTTCCAAATTGCGTAGAAATATTTTAATGTTTTTCAAATCGCGTGGAAATATTTAAACATTTTTCAAATCGCGTAGCTTAAAAATCACGTTTTTAAGTTACGTAAATCATTTTTCACCATTTTACAACCACGTAAAATATTCCTCAATATTTCAAAATTTTCAATTCAACCTTTCTCAAAATAATATGACTTCTCACATTATTTTTCACATTTTCTTACTCAAGAAAATCCTTTTTGCAATATATTCCACAAATTCACCATTTCATTGAATTAAATCAATGTTTCTCACTTAAAATTCCCTAACGCGCTCCAAAACCCAAAGGATGAGTTTTACGTTAGTAAATTTTAAATCATCAACGTTTCCTTTATAATTCAAAATAAATTCTCAAATTCAATCCTCTTCTAAATAATTTGAGGTTCAAACCCTTACAACCTCTATTTTCCTTTCATAACCAAAATTTCTATTTCTCAAGTGATAAAACACTCTGATTCCATTTCCAAAATCCTTGTACTAAATTAAATTACATTTCCACTTTGAAAATCACTTTGTTTCATAAAACCAAGGCATTTCAAGCCTTTAAAACCGTGGACATGGCCATTGAAACCATCTTACATTTTTTCCTTCTAAATCAACTAAGTTCCATTCATGGTTTTACACAAACAAAATCATTAAAATTTCCTTCAAAAACCATGAGACTCATGGTCTTTAAAACCAATTCATTTATTCATTTTCATGTCCACTTTCTTTGCAAATCCTTAAAATCATCAACGTATTACCCTTTTCATCTAAAATCTCATGATTAATAAAATATTTAGAATCTTTTGCTCCAAAAATATTCTTGAGGCTGTGTGCCTCTATGGTTCTTTGGAACCAAAATTATTTTCCTTTCCATCATCAAATCATGGCGTACATATACATATTCATCATATATATATCACAAACATGTCATAAACAAAAGCAATAAATCATGCAAATCATATCAAGCATAAGCAAATAATCAAAACACATAAATACCCATAAATAATTAGATGACCATGGATATGAATCCTCACATGGATTCACCATCCATCAAATACAAAACCATCTCTCACCACCATACTTGGTTGGTGAGATGAATCTCCCTCTTACCTCTTGAAGAACCTCCCAAGCTCCTTGTTTTGCTTCTTTTTCCAAGTCCTTCACCACTAAGAGCTTCTCAAACACAAAACAAAACACAAGTTTATTAGTATATCAAGCTTGAACAAGGTGAACCATGAATCAAACATGGCTTAGAACATGAAAAAGAGATAAGAAGTGAAGTTTCCTTACACTTCACCTCAAAAACCCTATAACTTTGCTCTTGAAGAAAGTCCTTGAAGATGATAGATTTAGAACTTGCTCCAAATAACAAAGTGTCTTAGAATGAGGTATAGATTCAAGAAATAAGGCTTGGTGTTTGGCCGTGAGCTTGCCTTGAAGAGAAAGGAGATAAAATTTTTGATGAGCTAGCTTCTTGGAAATGATCAAGAATGATCAATAATGACCAAGACAACTAATAATGGTCTTCAAACTTTGCTTTAGCTCCTAAATCAACACCAAAACCATCCCCCCTTCTTGCTTCTTCAAAATGTGACCAATCTCACTAGCCACCATTTTAGGCATTCCTAGCCATTGATTAGATCAATGGTTAGGATTAATGTAGATTCTAGGTTTAGCCTTAGATTAGAAGACTTAATCTAGACCATTGGATCTTTCTCCTTGAAATCCTAGCCATTAGATATATCTCTAATATGAATTGTCAAGATCACTCCTTCTTACTTTACATCCAAGGGTCATAAATGGTCATAGCCATTTTATAAGACCAAATCTCCACCCTTGATTAAATCAACGGTTAATATCCAAAAGCTTAGCTTGCTTCCTATTGGTCCATCATAAAGTCGTCATAACCACTAATGTTGACTAAGCAGTATAATTTTTATTTTTATCTGCTATAACCCTGTGAATAATATTTTTACTGTATTTTTATTGCCCGATAATTAAATACAATACAAAACACAGTAAAAGAAAATTTTAAAAACTGTTTCCGGATTCAGGTTTAGTAAGATCCCCCGTCTCCATCTTAACAGTACAAAATTTTCCTGGCTGCAAAAAAATTTTTACTTTTTTGGACCCACCTGGGCCCACGTACAACCCTTGGGCCCACAGACAGCTCATGGATAACATTAAAATAATCAGAGAAACATAAAAATTTCATAATCATTCACAAAATCATAAAAATTATAAAACTTATAAAAATCAAATCAGATTACGTAAAATAATTAAGACTTAATAGTAATAATTAAATTACGTAAGATTTTCCCCAGCCCGAAAATTATTATTTTCTTGACACAGAGTAAATCACACAAAATGATCAAATGTATTCACGGAATACTCAAAATAATTTTACAGTACACAGAAATCACTAAACAGTAGAATTTTGTTAACTGTCAAAATTATTGTCAAATATTTAAGAAATTTGGGGTGTTACAGAAAATATAATTATTAAAATATGTGTACTTGTACTTCTGAGCAAACATTACAATTGATGTGAGATTTTAATTTGAAAAGTTATAGATGTATATCACAACTTTGTGTTGTCATGTATCGATACTTATTTCCTTTTATATATTTTTTATTTCGATTTTAGTTTCTGACTATAATTTTTTATAGAGTAAATTCACTAATAATATTATTATGGATATGTTTAGAATTATTATTTTAGTAAAGGGATTACATTTTTGGTATCAGAGTGTCAATTTCAGGCATTAGAAAAATATATCTATGTATTGAATTTTTGCCTATGTTGAGTTTCTGCATGATGATTGCTCTTATTATTTTATACATACCATATAGAATTATAACTATATTAACCTTGCAATACTAAAACTAATCACTTCAATATTGAATTGTTCATGACTGTGTAGAACTATATGCCATCAGAACACCCAGAAGTACAGAGTTCACAAAATGATACTCTGACAGGGATATTGAGAGTCATGAAAGGATTTGCTAACATTGTCAAGGCCTAGACAAAGTCAACTAACCTGATTTTACAATGCATGCAAGAAACTCAAGACAGGAACAATAATCATAGCCATAATCATCCTGGTGAGGGTAGTGGAAATTCTACCAGAGAAGCTCCTGTGACCAACCTAAATTATCAAGGTTTTTCTGATTTTACGAAAGCTAAACTGTCATCTTTCCATGGAGATTATGATCCAACACTAGCTGAAAAATGGGTCATGCAACTAGAAATGATTTTTACAGTCATAGGATGCACAAATGCACAAAAGGTAGTCTTTGTCACCTACATGCTAGAAGGGGAGGTAGAACACTAGTGGAAAGGTGCTAGGCACTTATTAGAATATGAGGAATTGAGATTACCTGGGAGGTATTTTTAGTCACATTCTTTGATAAGTACTTCCCTGATAATGTAAAAAATGAAAAGAAGGCAGAATTCATACAACTTAGACAAAGAAACATGATTATAAGACAATATGTGGCCAAATTTGAAGAGCTTTCCAAATTTTCTTCCTACTTGAAAAATAATCTTGATGGCCACTGGAAATACACAAAATTTGAGGTGGGTTTGAGGCCTGAGATAAGGGAAAAGGTGTTAACCTTGGAAATAAAAGATTATACCACTCCAATGAACAAATGTAAGATAACAAAGAAAAGCTATCTAGAGATGGAATTTGAAAGTGAATGTCAGAACTTTCTAAAAGGAAAGAGGGTTGCAAAAACTCAAAAGAAAAATAATTTTAAGAATGGAGTAAATCACAAGAAGGGTAAGCAAGTGAAGACTGGCAGATTTTCACCTATGCACAACAATTGTGGGAAATTCCATGGCTCTAGACCTTGTTATGTGTGTTTCCGATGCAAAAAATCAAGACCTATTGCCAAGGATTGTACCACCGAAAAGATGGTAAATAACCTTGTACCCAGACCACAAACTAAAGGAAGAGTATTTGCTCTAAGTGGAAAGAGACAAATCAATCACCCAATATGATTCAAGGTAAATGTTTTCTTAAGAACACTATCTTAATTGCATTGTTTGATTCAGGAGCTACACACTCCTTTATATTTATTGATTGTGTGAAGAAGTTGAATTTTCCTATAACTTCCTTGTCTTATGATCTGATAGTTTCAACTCCCACAGGGGGGAAAGTTTTTACTTCTCAAGCTTGTTTAAAATGTCCTATTTTAATCAAAGGAAAACCTTCCACTTTGAACTTTGTTTGTTTGCCTTTGATTGGTATTGATATCATAATTAGAATGCACTGGTTGTCTACTAATGATATTATCTTAGACTGTTCCAGAAAATTTGCCTATTTTTCCAATGATCCACCCGAGGAATCAAAATCTACCAATACCCTATTCCTTAATGTCATTCAGGAAGAGAAGTGTCTCTTGGAAGGAGCTCAAGGATTTCTTCTTTTGTTTTCTTCAAATTCAGAGGTTGAGCAGGAAATAAACAACATACCTATAGTAAGAGAATTTCCAAAAGTGTTTCCCAAAGAGATAGTGAACCTACCACCTGAAAGGGAAGTTGAATTTTCATTGACCTAGTTTCAGGAACAGGACCTCTATCTTTTGCACCTTATAGAATGTCCTCTTTGGAGCTAAGTGAACTTAAGAAATAAATAGAGAAATTATTAGCTAAGAGATTTATCAGGCCTAATGTATCACCATGGGGTGCACATGTTCTATTAGTCAAGAGGGAGCATGAGATAGTATGTAGATTATAGGCAACTGAATAAAGTCACAATTAAAAACTAGTATCCACTCCTTAGGATAGATGACTTGTTGGATCAATTGTTAGGAGTCACAGTTTTCTCAAAGATAGACTTGAGATCAGGGTATTATTAGATAAGAGTAAAACCAGAAGATGTACCCAAGACAACCTTTAGGACCAAATATGGGCATTATGAATATCTTGTGATGCCCTTTGGACTTACTAATGCTTCTGCAATATTCATAGATTACATGAATAAGATTTTTAGACCTTACCTCAACCAGTTTGTAGTAGTCTTTATAGATGACATACTCATATATTCTAAGACTAAGAAGGAGCATGAACAACATCTTAGAATAGTGCTACAAATCCTAAAGGAGAAGCAGTTGTATGCCAAGTTAGAAAAGTGTGAATTGTGGTTGAGTGAAGTAAAATTCTTAGGCCATGTGATTACTTAGGGAGGAGTAATTGTAGATCCTTGTAAAGTTGAAGCAGTGATTCACTGGAAAAGGACAAAGACAATTACTGAGATTAGGAGTTTTCAGGGATTGGCTAGATATTATAGAAGATTCATTAAGAGATTCTCCTAACTAGTTTTACTTCTGACTAAGTTAACTAGAAAGAATCACCCTTTTGAGTGGGATTCAGCTTATGAAGTAAGTTTTCAGGAGTTAAAGAACAGACTTACCTCCACTCTAGTCTTAATAATTCTTGATACTAGACAAAGTTTTGTAGTGTATTGTGATGCATCTAAGAAGAGTTTGGGATATGTTTAGATGCAACACGATAGAGTTGTAGCCTATGCATCTAGACAATGTAGATCGTATGAAGAAAATTACACAACCCATGACTTATAGTTAGCAGCAGTAGTTTTTGCTTTGAAAATTAGGAGGCATTACCTATATGGAGTCAAGTTTGAGGTATATAGTGATCATAAAAGTTTAAAATATCTTTTTGACCAAAAGGAGTTAAATATGAGACAACGTAAATTGATTGAGTTCTTAAAGAACTATGATTTTGAATTGAAATATCATGCTGTTAAAGCTAATATAGTGGTCGATGCCTTGAGCAGGAAGTCTTTACATATGCTCTCAATGATGATAAGGGAACAAAAGTTGTTAGAAAATTTCAAGGACTTGAAGATTTCAGTATCCTTACAACTTCACTACTTGTATGTCAATGAACTAAGAATAGAGTGTGATTTAAGAGACCAAGTAAGACAAGCCCAAGAAAATGATGAGTTTTTGCAGTCTCTCAAAAGAAGAATTTTAGTAAAAAAACTTGAACATTTTAGGATTGATGAAAAATGGGCTATGATGTACAAAGGAAGGTTATGCATGCCCAATGATGAAGAATTGAGAAAGAATATTTTATTTGAGGCATATTGCAGTAAGTATACTATACATCCCGGTACAACAAAAATGTATCAGGATCTTAGGAAATTGTTTTGGTGGAATGGGATGAAAAAAAACATAGCTAGTTTTGTAACTAAATATCTAGTTTGCCAAAAGGTTAAAATAGAATACCAAAAATCCGCTGGATTACTGCAACCCTTGAATATCCCTGAATGGAAATGAGACAGTATATCAATCAATTTTGTGTTAGGATTACCTAGGACTCAATCAAGTTATGATGCAACATGGGTAATTGTTGATAAGTTAACTATGTTTGCTCACATTTTGCCTATTAGGATCAGTGTCCCATTATATAAGTTAGCTCAGGATTACATTCGGGAAATTGTAAGGTTACATGGTGTACCAACTAGCATAGTTTTAGATAGAGACCCAAGATTTACCTCAAAATTCTAGGTAGCCTTACAAGAAGCTTTAGGTACTAAACTTTGTTTTAGTACATCTTACCACCCTCAGACATATGATCAAACTGAAAGAACCATTCAGATCCTAGAAGATATGTTTAGAGCCTGTGTGTTAGAATTTCAAGGAAGTTGGAATACCCATCTACCATTAATAGAGTTTGCTTACAATAACAGTAACCATTCCAGCATAGAAATGACACCATTTGAAGCTCTGTATGGTAGAAAGTGTAGATACATTTATGCTAGTTAGAAATAGGAGAAAATAGTTTATTAGGACCTGATATAGTGCAGCAAAGCACAAAAAAGATCAAATTTATTAAAGAAAATTTACTTGATGCTTAGAGTAGACAGAAACGTTATGTTGATTAAAGAAGAAAACCTCTAGAATTTGAAAAGGGGGACATGTTTTTCTCAGAGTCACTCCTACTACTGGGATTGACAGAATCCTTAAAAGAAAAAAGTTGAAATCCAAATTCATTGGTCCATTCCAATTCCTTAAAAAAGTAGGACCTATGGTTTATCAAATTGCATTTTTCCCAAATCTTTCAAATCTTCATAATGTCTTTCATGTATCTCAGCTCAGAAAATATTGTTTTGACCCATCACAATTCATAGAACATGAAACAATGCAAGTAAGAGATTATATGACTTATGACACAAAACCAGTACCAATCAGGGATAGATCTGTCAAACACTTGAGACGAAAAGAAATTCCTTTAGCTAAAGTGATCTAGGAAGGACTATCACCAGAAGAGGCAACATGAGAATTAGAAGATGATATGCAAAAGTCTTATCCAGAGTTATTTTAATCAGGTTAGTGAATTTTGGGGACAAAATTTCTAAAAGGATAGAAGAAATGTAATATCCTACTTTTCATAAAATATTTTTGTGAATAATAAAATTTTAACTCAAACATTATATTTGGTTTTATTTTACAATAATTGATATTGATTAAAGGAGATTAGATAAAGTTTGTAAAAATTTAATTGGTAATAGTTTATGAAATTAGAAATAGGAATTTATTGCAATAAAATTTAGCATTTAATTTTAACAATAAAGATTAGAAGTATTTTAATTAATATGTTGAAAAAAAATTCATGAAAAGATATTTATGAGGAGATAATTATAGGAAGGTATTTATGAATTAATTATTATTTTAATATAATATCTAAAACTAATTATAACTAAAGATAAAAAAAATAGGTGTAATGTGGTGCAATGTGCACCACACATAGCCAACAACAAATGACTATAAATAGGGGTAGGGGGATATACGTAGAACCAAGAAAAATAAGAGAGAGTGTGATTTAATAAAGGTATGAAATAATGAAAGTACGAGGGAGAGAAATTTGCTGACCAAGGGAGAGAAAATGTAGAAGAGAAGGAGAGAAAGAAAAGAGAGAGGAAAGAAGGAGAGGAAGAAAAGAAGAAGAAAGAATGGAAGAAAAAAAGAAAGAAATAAAATTTTGTAAGAGGTAGGATTTAAATTCTCTTTTAAAAAAATAAAATCATGGCTTTTAGTATGTTTATATGTTTTATTAGTTAATTTACTATTTAAATATTTTGTGTATATTATTATTCTTGTTAAATTTATTATGTACATGTAATGTTATAACAACTTTATATTTACTTAGCTTTGAAATATTTATGATATTTGAAAAAATTAGAATTATTATAATTTGAATGTTGACTCTCTTATGGGACTAATATAATAAATTAAAATATCACTCAAGGCTTAAGTTAAATAAATATTTTAATTATATTGGGTAATAAATATATATACTTAATTTACATGGACTTTCTTATATTTACTTTGGCTTGAGGGTAATTTTATGACATTTATTCTGACTTATATTTACCTTGCTTTGAGAGTACTTTTATGAACTTTATTTTGACCTTTGTAAAAGAACTTTTATGCAGTGAATGCACTATCAAGATCAGGACAAACTATAGACCATGATGAGGACCTGACAAATTATGAATTATGATGAGAACTAGACAAAAATGAACTATGATGTGGACTTTTAAATGAACTATTAAATTAATTTTAAATCATAGTTGATTCTTTAAAGAATTGACATTTAAGTTGAATGATTCTATGTTTTGTGAGTTTTATTTAATTGTTAAGATTTATTTATATGATGAATTTATTTATGATATGTTGGTGGTTTGTATTGCTTATGTTTGTGTGTGATGACTAACAAGTGATTCATGAAAAAGTTTGTACCTAACCGTTGAGAGGCAGAATGATGGATTTCCTCTTATGTTACCTGCTTGGTTAGTATAAGTACATCTGACTTTGTTGTCACGATGTTAAAGTAACACTAGAGATATGGTGGATTTCCTATGGAAGTGAATGTCTTTGAATAAAATGTGAGACAAATAGACATGGAAAGAAAAAATAAAGTAAATGGTGGATTCCCTGTGATGAGGAACTTGCTTGCTGATATTGCTGATGATTGGTACTTGTTTGAGGAAATTGCTGATGGTTGCAGATATTTGCTGATAACTGGCACTTGTTTGCTGATATTTGAGGAACTTGTTAATATTAATATATAAGGTTGTATTGCGTAATTTGTTTATTTATTCTGTTAAGCTGCAATTGTGTTGTTCTTGTCATATTTTAGTTGCCATGTGATTTTTGTGTATTTTACACAACTGAAATTCACCATGTGTTTTTAAATATTTTTATAATTGTTCATTTCCTCCTAAGAATTTTCAATTCTCACTCTATTCATAGTATTTTCAGACTAGCACATGATGTATTATGGTCATCACCATTCAGATCGACTAAGCATAGACTTTTGTTCTAAATGGGGAAGATATAATTATTAGAAATATGTGTATATGTACTTCTGAATAATATTACGACTGATGTGAGATTTTAATTCAAAATGTTATAGATGTGTATTATAACTTTGTATTGTTCTCAGTATCAATATTTATTTATTTTTATATTTTTTTATTTCAATTTTAATTTATGATTATAAATTTTTATATAATAAATTCATTGATAATATTATTATGGATATATTTAGAATTATTATTTTAGAAGGGGGTTACAATTGGCACTCTAAATGTTTTGGAAATACGAAATGATATTAATTTGTTAGTTATAAAGTAGGTGAATTCACGAAAATCATGTGACATCGGTGGCATCATTGAATTGTCCAATGTTATTTTGACACATATGTCTGTAAGTCTAAGTCATCCATCCATGTCATAGGGAGTGATTTGTAAAAAAAAAATTGTTGAACTTCTTTAAGGGTATTTTAGCAAATGTATAAAATACAAAATCTCATCTTGAAAGATTCAAACAGCGGTGGCATTCAATTGGACAAAATCCCCAAATACTAAAATCTCACGAATCAAACAAAATTCCCAAATTGAAAGAATCCTAAATCCCCAAATTGAATCACCACCAACTTCATCTTGAAAGAATGCTCATTTCATGGAAAGTTCTTTCTCATGGCCAAAGGCTCCCTCTCACGTTGGAGAACTTTTCGTGAAAGAACGGCCATTTTGTGGAGGAAAGCTTGACAGTGGAAGAATTCAACAAATATTTTTTTACAAATCACTGCCTATGACATAGATGGATGACTAAAGACTTACAGGCATATGTGTCAAAATAACATTGAACAATTTAGTGATGCCACCAGTGGCATTCAATTTTAGAATGCAGCAGAGCAACCACTTATAAAGTAATGGTAATCTGAAATAGTACTTTACATGTTGAATAATTTTATTAAAAACGGAATTAGAAATTTTTATTTCTATACTTGAAAGTTTACGGACAGAGGTGATTGCCTCAATTTAAAATCAAGGTATATGCCACAAGCCTATGACTTACGATAGTACCAACTAATTGATGATTTAGTGTGGCCAATCGACGCAATTTAATTAACAAGAAAATTATTTGTACGATGTTATTGTTAGGAGGGGTACTCGTTTATGCGCTTGATTATATTTTATGAAATTAATCTCTTATTTATTTTGTAAAAAATACTCTAAAAAATAAAAAAAAAATGCTTTTGGAAACATGTATATATGAACTGTTTGAAAGTTACTTCTTTTTTTTTTAATCTTCAGAAGCATTATTGTTTGTTAGTTCAGTCCAACTTATTGTGGGTTGCGAGTTAGGCGGACAAATTCACCAATCCGAAAATTCTTTTATTTTTTTAAAATAATGAATGAATTTAATCTTTTAAAAAAATTAAATCAGTAAAAAATAAGAAATTTGAGTTATTTAATTTTAGGCTAATGACAAATAAATTTAATAACTAGTTCAATTCTCAATTGAGTTTTAACTTTTGAAGTAAAAAAATAATAGTATTCTTTGAAGTGTATCTTATTTGATTAAAAAATCATTAAAATTTGAGTCAATGAGACGGTCGGACCTAAAACAAGCTAGCCGAATTTTGGACTAGACGGATAGGGTCACGTAAAATCAAATTAAGTTTAGGTTCAAATTTTTTTAACCTAACCCACATTTTTTATTGAGATATTCAAGTTGACCCATTAGAACTAGCCTATTTTGATAGTGTTTATGCGGAATTTTGGTTCAAAGATTTAGAATTAATTCAAACAAACAAATAAATGTATCAAAACGAATGTGGGTTCACGAGTTATATGGTAATCTCGTTATAAAAATGATTTTAACAGTAAACAAAAGAAATTTAAGCAATTTGAAGTAAAATAAACAGGAAAATGCAGAAAGGAAAGTTTGAAAGGATTTAAAGAAATTTAAAGAAACTGAGCAGGAATCTTAAAATGCAGAAAATTAATTGAAAGCATGTAAATGACACGAAATTAAAGTGCAGAATTTAAATGGAAAAACAGTAAAGAAAAGTAGATAAAAGTGCGAAGAACTGTAAAGAAAATTTAAAAGACGAGACTGAAAAAGTAAAGAATTTTAAAGGAACATTGCATTAATTTAAATGACATGAAATGGAAAAGGAAGACATACTTGGACAAAAATCCTTTAATCTGCTTCGGGTAGAGATGTTAGGATTTTGTATCGAAAATAACCTCCGCTTTTTACATTATGACTACTGGTATTTATAGACAAATATCAAAAATAACTGACATCCTAAAAAGACCAACACGTTCGAGCGGTTTCTTCCTTCAGCAAGTATCCACTTTTCGACGAAACCAGCACTCAACTATTCTTAACCAATTTTCGTCGACTTGATGTAATCTTCCTGTCGGATAAGTCTTCTTAAAAACATCAGTATATCAGCCACATTAGAATCTCCCTCTTTATTCAATGCTACTGTTGATTTTTTTGTTTAGCATTTCTGTCGGTTCAACACTTCAGAAAATTTCCTCAAAACCACCATCAACCGACGAACTGCCAAATCTTTATTTTTACTTTCAACAGATGTCCCCCAAAAATTTTCTTTTGACGCCGACAGAAGAAAGAATTTTTTTTTTAATAAAAGGTCCTTTATATATATATATATTTAATCCAATCAGAACATTTCATCAGTACCTGAACGGCCATAATCAATCTTATCATAGCAAACAATAAATAGTCGTTCCTAATAAATAGGGCTCATAATTACCCCTATTTTCTCGCAAAAACTACTTTTTCAAATTCACACGACTCTTCACCTTTTTATCACTGTTTACCGTCTTCAAACTTTCACTTCTCTTCACTGTTCATCATCTTCAACCTCTCACTCTAGCCCGTTTCCTTTGCAAACTCTTACCTTCTCCAATGGCTTCTAGCTCTCAAACTCCCAACGCGCCAACAACAGATTTGGGTAATCATGCAATCTTCAAAGACCCAGTTTTGCAAAAATCTGAACTTTGGCACTTCTCGAAGGTAATACTCCCCATCAACGACTCCTCATTATCCTTAGATCCTCCGGCTGCTTTCTTGGGCCCAGTTCTGTCCAAGGAATCTATTACGGACGAAATAAATTCCTTTTTTCCTTGTAAAAGTCCCCAAGAAGCTATCTTGGCTTCTCTTCCTTCCATCCCTATCAGCTACTTTGGAAAATCTGAAAGGCTGTTCAGGACTCCCCCTACCCATATCAATTAGTATCTTGAATGGCTTGACAGAGTTCAAGCTTCCAAAGAAAGTCTATGGAGGGAAATAGGGATTTTTTATTACATTCAGCTCTCTCGGTATCCCATAAAAATGGATTCTTGCATACTAGGTGCTTCTTTCTTTTTCTGGAACAAAACTACCAACTCCTTCCAATTTTCCTATAGCATGATGGGTCCAACACTTTTCGACGTATCTGCCATAACTGGTCTTCGACCAGATGGAGAAATCATTACGCTTGTTCTTCAACCTTCAAACACTATTGACGTGTATTCAAAAGCCCTAACTTCCTTTTCCAATTTCATTAGTTTTTATTCCTCTGAATCAGATTCTGTGACCGACGAAGAACACAACTTTTCTACTACTCTGGCTTTCAGCCTATGCTATAGGTTCTAAGTCAGTCCAAATATCCAAATCCTTTCTTCAGCTTGCCAATCTTCTTCATGAAGGTCGACGACTAGCTCTTGGTCAATTTCTCCTAGCCAATCTCTATTTGAGCATAGGTGAAATTGTCCAGAGCATCAGAGTTCAAGTAAAGAAAACCAACTCTGGTGGTCCAATATGGTTACTTCAACTTTGGTTGAATGCCATACTAGGAGATTACTTAGTCGACTCTTCTCCTCCGACAGTCTCTCTTGCTACATATGGCATCAGACTATGCCATGTAAAACATGAGAAAACCCACAAGCAGAGCTTAGAAAATTTCATGTATTTCTTCAGTATTTTTCATTCCATCTCCTTTAGCACTGAAGATATATATTTTGCTCCTTTTGCCGATCGCTCTTTCGGTCCTGAATGGTTCACTTGACCAATTCTGTCCGACGATCCTCTTATTCTTGCCAACAACATTTCTATCTGGTCGAACTTTCTTTGTCAACAAGTTCTGGTAGCTGGTCTCCCTGGTTCGACAGACAAATCTTTAGAGCTGTGTCTGCCAAACTCAGTAGCTCGACAATTGGGATTTTGTCAAGCTATTCCAGCACTTTTCTCTCATAAGGCCAGAGAACACTTCATCAATGGCCACCTACCAAGCATGTCAGATCTCGTTCGAGTAGCTTCAAAAAATGAGAGGCACAAATTTCACTTCAAGATCTCTGCATTCACCCCCTACAGAGGAGTTTTAAAAGATTTTGTCGATTGGTGGACTAAATATTATAGTCCTTATCATATCGACATTGACATCTGTCGAAGTCGTATTACTGAAATTCTGATTCCTGTGCAGGGTCAAGATCCTTCATCAAAAACCAAAGGTATACATATTCAAGATATCAAGGCTTTTGAAAAATATTACAAAATCAAGTGGGACTTTAGGTTTCCTCGCTTAATTGTTCGACATTGTGAAGAAATTGTAGCCGAACTAAAACGAGCACACAAGGAGAAATGTTCTACCAATTTTCTATCTATTTCTATAAAAAAAACCATTTAGCACGGCTTGAACCTTTTCAAATCCCTTTTCCAAAGCCAGTGCTTTTTCCTTGTGCTCGTTTTGGATTGGCCGACGAATTCCCAGGTAAACCTACAAGGGCTGGTAACTTTCCTATTTTAGATAAGACCTATTCTATGAGTAATATTTTTCTTACAAGAACTCCAGAAGTCAAGTTTACTCGTCGGTTTGTCTTGTCGTACGAACAATTTGCCTGGAACACCCGGGTCATCACTAAAATACCTGAAGGTATTTTCCTCCTTACATTCTGCTACTTTTAATTTTACGCCTTATTTACTAAATATACCTTCCGTCTTGCAGCACTCCCATTGAAGAGACCTTTAGAATACAAACAGCCTCAAGGAAGTGACGATGATGAAGAAGATGAAACTACTTCTTTAAAGAAAAAGAAAAGCAAAAAGGCCCAAAAACCTCCTGTTCCTAAGGTTTCAAAGGCCAAATCTGCCGCATCAATACCGACAAAAAGTCCTTTGAAACAAGATGCTGCCAAATCAAAAACCCTCAAGGTATATACTTTTCCGACCATATATTAAGACTTGGTTTTAACTTTGTTCCAGTCTAAATTATTGTCGGATTCATATTAGCGAATCTGCTCCTGCTACCTTGGTTTCTCATGTCGAATCTTCAATTCTATCTCCAGCACATCCTCCAAAGGTATGCCTCATTATTGTACATTCCTTAATACCATGCGACAAAACCTCACCCTTTTTGTCTCCACAAAAAAAGAAAAAGAAGACTCAAACCTGCATTTCTACTTCAAAGCCTCCTGTCGAAGAAACATATACCATTTGTCTTTCATCTGAGGTAGATTAACATACTTCTTTTCCTTAAATTCTTGATTCCTACCACTTATTTAACACTTAATTCTATCATTTCAGGATCTAGAAGATGAACAACCTACAGACCATCTTCGTAAACCAACCGTCGAACCAAGAACTGAAGATCCGATTCAACAATCTCCTGAGGTAATGTATCTCACCTCATTCAACTATTTTCAATGTATTATTTATTCTGAAATTTCTTCTATTCATCTTCAGGATTCAACAAGCTTGGCTATATACGACAGCCCCCTAAGGTTAGGAACCAAGAATCCTCCAGGATCTCACACTCCCTTGATCCTTGCTACATCTACCGTTTCTTCACCACTTCCGACAGAATCCCAAACTGTCGAAGTCTCAGAACAAACTCCAATCCCCCCAGGTATTGAAGGTCCTTCTCATTCAAGGCAAACCAATCCCGCTCAAATCATCCCAGAAGAATTCAACATGGACACCCTGCTGGCGAAATTTGTTCCAATTAATCCACCTCCATCTCCTCCAGCCAACTTAATGATTGCTGTGCCAGAAAGTGGCGAGGATATGGAGGCAGACTTGAACGAATTGATTACAATGTTGTCGAGCGGTCACCAAAGTTCTCCTTAATCGGCTCGCTCTTCGACTCAACTTGGACAAGATTCCAGTGATTCCCATATTACTGGACTCTTGACTGAGTTGAAAAATGCCTTTACCTATTCTTTCGAGCACTTGATTTCAGACCAACCTCTACAAGAAAGAATGATGGCAGTCGTACTTGAGCTCGAGCCTCTTGCTCAGCAATTACCCATAACCAGTCGAGCTCTTCCAACAACTGTCAAAGATTTTCTTCAAAGTTTGACGGCAAAAATGCCAGTCATTCGTCGAGTCATTCCTGCTTACACACAAGAGATTCAAGAGAAATCCAGGATTTTGAAGCAGTTGACCGACGCAAAAAGTGAAAGTGTTACTCTGAAGGAAAATCTGATAAAAGGAAAAACCAAAAAAGAAGAACTTGACAAAGAAATTGAAGACTTGGAGAAGAAACTCGAAGCTGCTCGTCGTCGCAACCAAAAACTTCAAACAACATTAGAACAAGGGGTTGCCAGACAACAGAGTATTGCCAATAATACCAAGCAATGGGCTGTGGAAGCCAAAACTGTATTGGCAAAAATAAATTCTCTTGAAGCGGAATATCAAACTGCCTGCTCCGACAAGCAATCTTTAGAAGATTCCTGGGGGGTTCTTCAAAAATTCTAAGTATTTTTTTTATACATTGTCGGTCTATCTATCCGACAGAATTTGTATGGCCTTCTAGGCCAATACTTAATAAAACATTCTTTTTTATCAATTTCCAATACCCCCCTTTTTTATTATTGCTTCTATAATTCTATATATTTTAAATGCTCTTTCATTCTGTTTCTTTTCAATGCATCTCGTAACTATACATCATAATTAATTTAATTAATTATAACGTAAGTTACAAAACGTAAGTTAATAACCTATTCCGCAAAAAATCCCTATAAGTAGTGTCCTCCGAGACACCAAGGTTCAAAGAGTATCACCCAACCCTTCCTTTTTTCCTTTCAACGAAATTTACCATGCCATCAGAAAATTTCATCTTCTCTCAATGGAAAAATGGAAGAAGGTTTCTGTATTAATGGTGACTCTTATTTTGAGCTTCAGTAAGAATCGTAATACTCTTGATGAGCTTCAGTAATCATCATAATAACCCAATGTTTTTAAAACATGGTTATTATGATGAGAATGGCTCATTAGGGAGTAGACGACCATCCAAAATCTCGTCCAGGACAAGTTAAGGGTCGTCTGCTCCTTCCTCTTCCTCAGGTCCTACGAGCTCAATTTAGAACACATTCAGCTGGGGAGAAGCTTCTGTTTTATTTAGAATAGGTTTATTTCTCTGTTATCTTCCTTGACAATCTAAACCAGATGTAACATCAGTATGTAATTTGTATTTGTCGAATATATGAATGAAATTTCATTTTTACTCAATTTTCTATCTTCACTTCATACATTGTTAGTTTATATGGCTTTAAATATTTGCCATTAATTGATTTAATCCTCAAACCAGAATTAATCTCGACAAGTGCATAAGCATTCCCAGAAAATACTTGAGTAATTTTAAATGGTCCTTCCCATTTTGGGGACCATTTTCCATATTCTCGACAATTCTTATCCATGGGCAAAATAACTTTCTAAACCAAGTCACCAATCTTAAAAGATTTATACTTAACTCGACTGTCGTAAAACTTTGCAATTCTTTCTTTCTGTCGAATCAAGTTTTCTAGAACTACTAATCTTTCATCACTTAATTCGTTTAATTCATCAAACATTAAGTTCCAATAATGTTCAATTGGTAACTCGTCTTGTTTTTGAATTCAAATGGATTGAAGATTGATCTCAACTGGTAACACTGCATCATGACCATAAACTAACTTATATGGTGAAGTGCCCGTTGATTCTCTTGGTGAATTTCTATATGCCCATAGAATTTGATTAAGGGTATTATGCCAGTTTCTAGGTTGTCGACCAATATGCTTTTTAATCAAATTTATGATTATTTTGTTCATGGCCTCTACTTGGCCATTCGCCTGAGCATAATATGGCGTCGACGTGAGCATTTTAATTTTCCTTGAACTGGCATATTCGACAACTTTCTTTCCAATGAATACCGATCCTTGGTCAGTTGTCAAAGTTTGTGGTATTCCAAACCGACAAACTATATTATCTTCAATAAAGTTAATCACATCCTGCTGGGTTACATCCTTCAAGGCTACAGCCTCAACCCATTTGGTGAAGTAATCGACTCCTACTAGAATGTATTTGTGTCCTTTCGACGAGACAGGATGAATTTGGCCAATTAAATCCAAAGCCCATCCTCTGAAAGGCCAAGGTTTAACAATAACGTGTAACTCACTGGCAGGAACATTTTGTATATGGCCATGTCCTTGACACTCTTCACAAGACTTGGCAAACATAATACAATCCCTAACTAGTGTTGGCCAATAATACCTTTGACGTCGAAGGACCCATTTCATCTTTTCACCTGTCTGATGAGCTCCATAAATTCCTTCGTGGACTTCTGCCAAGGCAATATAAGCCTCTGCTTCACTCAGGCAAACTTCTAAATTTCCATCGACAGATTTTCTATACAAGGCTCCCCCTAATACCACAAACTTTGACGCTCTATACTTGAGCTTTCTATGCACATCTTGACTGGGATTTTCCAAATAACTCAATATTGGTTGTCTCCAATCATTAATCGTCGAAATGTCATTTTGTAGTATATCTCTTTCCTCTAATGGATATAAAAGTTCCCTTATTTCCATTAGATTTGTAAGAACCTTGGATGAAAGTCTATACCCAGAGGCTACTTGTGCTAATTCATTAGCCTCTTCATTTAAATCTCTGGAAATGTGTTCGACAGTTATCTCGTCGAATTGTTTCATTAGCTTACTTGCCACAACATAATATTTCATTAGATTTTCACTAACACATTTATATTTTTGGGCAAGTTGCTTAACGACCAACTGCGAATCACCAAATATATGCACATTATGTGCTTTCATTTCCACTAGTATCTCCAATCCGACAATTAAGGCTTCATATTCAGCCTCGTTGTTAGAACAAGTATATTTAAGTTCAAACATGAACTTAGTTGGAGTACCTTGAGGGGAAACAATTAAAATCCCCACTCCAATTCCATTTTGATGCCTTGAACCATCAAAATATAAACACCAAGGTTTTAAACCGACAATATTTATATTTTCTACATCCAGACAAGGATGATCGGCCAAGAAATCGGCAATTGCTTGGCCTTTTATCTTTCTCATTGGTACATATTGTAAAGAAAATTCGACAAAGCGATAGTCCATTTTCCAATACGACCATTTAACACTGGTTTTGATAACATATATTTTATTATATCAGTTTTTGACATAACCAGTACATTACAAGGCATCATGTAATATTTAAGCTTAGTACATGAGAAATACAATGCTAAACAAAACTTCTCTATTGCACTATATCTTCTCTCGACATCATTTAAAACCCGACTAAGATAATACACGGCCTTTTCGATGCCATTTACATCTTGAGCCAACATACTTCCTATGGTTTCTTCTGATGCTGATATTACAATTTCAACGGTCGACGAGGCACTGGAGGCATCATGACCGGTGGTTTTGTCAAATACTGTTTTATCTGGTCGAAGGCTTCCTGGTGGCAAGGTTCCCACACAAAATCTTGTTCAACCTTCAACTTGATCAATGGAGCAAAAACTCTGGTTCTTCCTGACAAATTAGATATAAATCTTCTTAGGAAGTTAACCTTTCCTAAAAAGATTGCAATTCTTTCTTGTTTGACGGTGGTGTGGCCTCCAAAACTGCCTTGCCTTTCTTCTTGTCCACTTCTATGCCTTTTTTATGGACTAGGAAACCCAAGAATTTGGCAGCCGATACTCCAAAACCGCATTTTTCTGGATTCATCTTAAGGCTATGTTTCCTCATTCTGTCGAATGCCTGCCTTAAGTTTGTCAAATGGCTTTCCTTCGTTTCCGACTTGACAATGACATCGTCGATGTAGACTTCCATAAATTTTCCAATGACATCATGGAAAATTGTATTCATTGCTCTCTGATAAGTGGCCCCTGCATTCTTTAAACCGAAAGGCATGACTATCCATTCAAATGTCCCAATAGCTCCTGGGCACCTGAAGGCAGTTTTCGACACGTCCTCTTCGGCAATAAAAATTTGATTATAACTTGGTGGTTCTGATGAATTTGGCTTTGAGCAATCTTTCAACTTCTTCTTTTATCTTTAATATCACCTCAGGTGCAAATCTCCTATTGGCTTGCCTAACAGGTCTGCATCCTTCTTTTAGAGGCATCTGTGCTCGACAAGATCTCTACTCAATCCAAGCATTTCATCATAATCCCAGGCAAAATAATCTTTATATTCCATAATTAACCCGACAAGCTTTTCTTTAAAATCCTTTTGGTAGAAATGAACTTACGAAAATGGGCCTTCTATCTGCTTCAGTGCCCAAGTTTATTTCTTCCAAAGGATCTTCTACTTCCACACTCTGCTTTTCATCAAGCCCTTTTTCAAATCCTAAAGGACCGTCATCAATTATGCAATCCGACAGCATGCTTTCAGCAGTGAATACTGCTTTATCGGCCAAATAAGCCGACAATTTTTCTGAATAATCATTAACACTCATAACTAGTGCTTGGCCGATCTTCTTTGGCCTTCTTCACCAGTCATAGACCAAATTGATCCCTCAGGAAAACTTCAAGTGCGTCCTTATTAATCACTTCACCACTCGCTGTTACTGGTTTAACACTTGGAGCATATATTCTGAAATCGACATGAAGTTGCTGAAGATAGCAAGGACTGTCATCTGCTTCTATTACTTCAACTTGGTCGTCTTCATTCCAAAGAATGAGCTTCTGATGAACTGTTGATGGTATTGCTCCGACGGTATGGATCCAATCTCTCCCAAGTAGAAGATTGTAACTCGACTTCGTCGGTATTACCAAAATAATGTCGGCCTTACAACGGATCCGACTTGTACCTTCAACATCACCACTCCGTCTGATGGAGAAGTTTTACCACTGAAATCCATGACTATCATGTTTGTCGACATCAAATCTGACTCATCTTTCCCAAGTTTTTTAATCATGGCCCTTGGGATTAAGTTGATTGCTTTGCCCCGTCGATCAAAACTCTATTGGTGGGTTTTCCTTCCAACAGCCTTGATGTGTAACGTCGTAAATGAGCCTTCTGATCTTCTATCGATTTTTCAAGCTGAAATTTTATTGTCAAAGACCGTGATCATATTGTCCTGGAAAAGAAGCCAATGATCGTCGAGGTCATCAACATCTTCTTCATTCTCCCCAGTGTATTCAATTTCGTGATACCCTTCAAAATCTGCAGGTAACACCGAAACTAAATTGACACTCATTGACTTCAAGAATTCTTCTTCGTCAGACGGCTCTTCACTTAAATGCCTTCCAATCCTTAAGTAATCTTCCGACGGCAAATTGCTATCCATCGCCGTCAAGATATCATCCAGACTATCTTCCATGTTAATATCCATGTCGAATTGCTCCTCATCACCAAGGCCTAAAGGATCCTCTGGATCATTCAAGGCCTCAATAACTTCATCAGCCATTGAGTCCACATTTTGGCAGTCAAGCTTTGCCAATCTTTCTCTTTCTCTTCTTATGTCGAGCATTTTCTTCCTCCACTCAACATCTTGATCTGGGTCTTCTAAAACTCTCCTGATTTCTTCATTTGACCAGTCTTCAATATTACTATTTTCAATTCCAGAGTCTTTAATTTGCTTTTTTCTTATTGTCAAGCTGATCAACTCCTTGTCCTTTTCGACTGGTAAACTGTTCTTTCTTGCCTCTTTTTCTGCCGCTATCAACCCAATTGGCCATTTCCTCTTTATTTTATTTGGAATTGGCCTTCGAACTTGCTTACCCCTTCTTATTTCTTCCAACCTTTCTTGTCGGAATTTATCATCAGTATCAAGCCGTCTAACTGTATTTGTTGTTGGCTCCTCTGGGAATGATTCCTTGGTAACAACACTTTTTATCTTCCTACCATCTTTATCCTAATCAATAATTGGCTTCTTCTCGACCACCAAACAACCTGTTTCTACGGGTTGTTCCTTGATCACTAACCCTTCAGCCATATCTCTAATCCTTTGTAATCTCCTTTTCTTGCTTTTCGACATTAGAAGAACCTTTGATGGCCCTGCTTCATCTTGGCCAATCGAAGTTTTTCCTAGATTGATCCTCCCATTCTTGTAGTCTTCATTCCAAAAAGGTTGATCCCTTTGGAAATTACCCCTCCTGGCGGACACTAATGCGTGCGGATGTAGTGATTAAAATTAAGATAAAAATCAGTTGTCAGGCCCACCAGAAAATAAAAACCTTACAACTAGTTGTAGTTAGTAAGGGTCGATCCACAGAGAACCAATTCAATTAACACTATTAAACAATTCCCAATTTAGACTCGATTAACAATAAACAAGTAAAAGGGGGTTTTGGAGTTTTGATGAACAATGAACACTTCAAAGATAACAATAAACAAACCGAAATCAACAATATAAGAAAATTGGTTAAGAGATTGAATCCACCACTAGATTTATATGATAATGTAAATCCACATATCCTTTTATTCCAACATGCTCAATTATGTTTTTATGCAATTGTGATATTAAATCTCTGTTTTCCTTATGTGTTGGCCAATTTAGCAACCGCTCAAATCAACTCTAATCACCGATTAGTCATAAAGCAACCGCTCTTACAACTATCCAACAATTGCATTAAGATTTAGAAAACCAATTACACTAAGGTCTAATCACACACCGAGATTAAATTACTTAGAACATATATTTCTCTAGATCTAATACCGCAAATCACCGCGCATAATAAACCCGGATCTACTACTTTTATAACGGCAAATAGCACAAAGATAATTATACCCACATGAACATCATACATCCCACTAGATCTACTACCGCAACCACAAGCATAATAAACCTAGATCTACTACTTTGAAAGTAGGAACAAGTACAAAAACCTTCATACCAACAATAGATTCTATATGAATAAAAACATAACTCGTGTTGAAATAATCAAATATGCAAAGTTTACAACATTAATACTAGCGGTTTCATCACCCCTTAACCAAGGGAGGTTTAGTTACACATAGCTAGAAAGAAATCACAAGAAAAACTATGAAGAAACAAGAAGAAACTATGAAGAAACAAGAAACTAAGAGAGAAAATGAAGGAGAGTTACATCTTGTTCATGATAAATGGTGCCTTTTATAGAAGTCTAAGGTAACAAAATGACAAAGGGAAGTGGGTGGATGGAGTGGGTGAGTGAGTGGAGTGTTTGAGTGGATGGATTAGTGGGTTGGTTTAGTGGATTGGTTTAGTGGATGAGTGAGTGGAATGGTTGAGTGGTTGAATTAGTGAAAAATGCCAAAGGACTTTTGGTGAGTAGGAAATTATGGACATGAATGGGTGAGTGGATGGATGAGTGGATGGATTAGTGGATGAGTGGGTGGAGTGGTTAAGTGGTTGGATTAGTGTATGAGTGGATGAATGGGTGAGTTAGTGGATGAGTGGATGAGTGGATGAGTGGATTAGTGGATGGATGAGTGGATGGTTGAGGACGAAAATTTCGTGTCTGACTTGGAAGCCAAAAACGACCCACTATACTTCAGAATCACGAAAAGTGTTCTTCATGAAAGTTGTAGATCCTTGTCTTGGCTATAAAATGGATAGCTGGTTCGTCTAATTTGGCTTCCTTAAGCCTAAGATATGTCCCAAATACCGTAGGTTGCTCAAACCCAACTTCAGCTCCTCTGTTCCAACTTGCAAGCTCAAAATGACCTACTAGACTTCTTTTTCTCAAAATGTGTTCTTCATGAAAGTTGTTTATTTGGATCTTGACTGTCCAATGTCCAAATTTCAGCCCATCTCCATTATTACATCTTGAGATATGATTTTTTTGAGTGCACACTGTTCGGATTCTACTGACAGAACCCGTATTCTGACTTCCATGTCAACTTAGGTCCCTTAGACATCTGAATCAGACTTCAAGCTCTTCATCAAAGTTGTAGAGCTTCCTCTTAGCTTTCCTACAAGATAAAATTCATGATTTTCAGATATCAGGAACTCAAGTTATGACCAAAATACAGAAACAGTGTAAAATCTCAATAATGCTGAAAATATTCAATTAGGACCAATTTGAGCTCAAACTCACAAAATCATGTCAAACTCAATCAATTAAGAATATGGAGAGTGTAAATGACTAAATATAAGGGTTTCTTAATGAATAAAATATATGTTTATCAGACACATTCCGTCGAAAATACGTATGTCCATCCATTACGGAATTCTTCATCCACTTATTCACCGCAACATTAGCAGGTGGCACCCTTGTCTTGAATGGTCTGACATGAGCTTTGTTTCCTACAAACCCCTGTGATTCGACTAACCAACCATTCATGTTAGGCCTAGGCATGTAAACTTGCTTTGGCCTTGGAGCATGAAAAGTCTTCTGTGGTCTCCAGGGTTTTCCGTCGAGAACATTTTTCTTACCTTGTTGGATATTCAGTTGTTCTTCAGCAGCTTTCTTCGCAGCAAGCTCATCATATACTGCATTACACCTTGGGCACAACCTTACCTTGCCCTCATCTTTCTTTCTCTCAAGAAATGCCTCAAGAGACTCACCTGGCTTAGGATATACGTCGGTTGCATCATTTGTATCCACGTTGAGCTCTTGCAACTTCCTTATGTTGAGCATCCCAACATTTAAAGGAACTTGCTGGTCAACACAAGATACTTCAGCCTGAAACGGATCTGTGTCAACTTTCATATCCGCTTTAAGCTTGTCGGCAAACTTCAGACGCCCATCCATTATTGTTTTTTGAATTAAGTCTCTGAAACGAACACATTCATTAGTAACATGACCGAAACTATTATGAAACTTACAGTATTTTCGGTCTTTAATTTCATCTGACTTTAACAACCTATGACCTTCCGACAATTTAATCTCTTTGTCTTTTAGTAACAAATCAAAAATCTTGTCGGCTTTGTTTACGTCGAATGTATATATTTTTCTATTAACGTAACCCATTTTCTCCTTATTTCTAGTAGGCAGTAATGTTTGACAAACATAAGGAGGACCGTTCCGAAGTTCAGCAATGTTAACTTCGAACTCATCATCGCTACCTTCAAACTCATTGTCGGATTCATCTAATCCGACAAATGCCACTTTTTCTCTTTTAAGAAATCTTTTTTGTTTTTGAATCTTTTCAACTTTTAGTTGTTCTTTTTGCCTAACTTTTTCACCTAGCTGGGCAAGATCAATCAAATGTTGATTCACCAACTTCTTTCTTATATAATAATCTAAACCGTTTGCAGCTATCTTTACTATTTCGACTTCAGGTATAGGAGTAAAACATCTACTCCTCATTTGTCGAAACCTAGCAAGATAGTCATCCACAGTTTCATTATACATCCTTTTGATGTTGAAAAGATCTGTCAGTCCCACTTTCAAATCCCCTCTAAAAAAATGATCATGAAAGCTTATTTCCAATTGAGCCTAGGAGTGGACTGAATTTGGTCTCAATGTCGAAAACCAGGAAAAAGCATTTTTTGTGAGGGAACGTGGGAAGAATCTCATTTTAAGGCCTTCAACAGTGGCCAACTCCCCCATCTCTATTGTAAACCATGCAATATGTTCGACGGTCGATTCCCCACTTTCTCCTGCAAACTTGGAAAGTTTTGGAATCTTAACTCCTCTAGGCAACTCTGCCTGTTGGACCCATTCAGGAAATGCTGATACAAAATATGGTTGGTTGGCGTAGCTAACATTAAAACCAAACCTATTCAGCACTTGTTCCACTACTTGGTTTACATTTTGTTCAACCACTTGGTGCCCCCCAAGATTTTGTCGAAGCAATCTCATGGCTATATCATTTCTAGCCATTTGATCTTCGTTTCCTCGACGGAGCACATGGACATTTCCATATTCCAAACGTGGCTGATCATTTTGGCCTAATTGATCTAAGTTTTGTTGATTTTGCCCCACATTTGCCTGCGGTGCGACCATTTCCCTATTTACCCCAGGCTGGGCTCCCTGAATATTATTATTGGCCACATCACCTAGTCCCAAGGCTTGGTTTAGCCTTGCCATTTGCTGAGCCAATGCACTGCAAACATTATTTGTATTTTCCATGATTGGCGTAATCACAGCACCCATTTGCTGAGTGAACATATGCACCATATCATGATTACTCTCATCCATCTGTTGTCGAAAACTGGCCAAAGAATTCATAGTTGGCCCTGTTATACTTTGGGGATTGTCTCTCGACATGTTTGGGAAAACTGGTCCCAAATTCAATCTCTCTTGTCGAAAGGGAGTTGGATTGCTTGTACTTGCAACCCCTACTCTTTGGCTACCAAAACTTGCCAAGGCCGAACTTATCTGTGGTTGGCCTTGTGAAGCTACTGATTGTCCGACAGTATTAACTAAAGTAAAGCCAAGTCCCGTTTGTGCCATAATAGGAGGTACATAATTCGGTGGCAACCCATATTGGGGCACAAACCTCGAATTTGAATTTATTATGCTTTGGTTACTTGGCTGACTCGGCGATAGCTGAGTCATTCCAGGCAACACTTGTTCTGCTACTGGATTACTCCGGAGAGCACCAGTTGCTATAACATCCTCTACCGAACCAGTGTTAACGACAGTTGAGGGTGACATAGTAACGGCTGTCGAAAGTATATCCGAAGCCTGACTACTTACATTACTCATGGTTTGCGTATTCTGAGAAGAGTAGATAAATCTTCCACTCCTTAAACGCATAAAACCATTTCCTATGACACTACGAGTTACTCTAAACTCGTCCCACCGGGCGTGCCAATTTGTTTATGCAGAATTTTGGTTCAAAGATTTAAAATTAATTCCAACAAACAAATAAATGTATCAAAACGAATGTGGGTTCACGAGTTATATGGTAATCTCGTTATAAAAATGATTTTAACAGTAAACAAAAGAAATTTAAGCAATTTGAAGTAAAATAAACAGGAAAATGCAGAAAGGAAAGTTTGAAAGGATTTAAAGAAATTTAAAGAAACTGAGCAGGAATCTTAAAATGCAGAAAATTAATTGAAAGCATGTAAATGACACAAAATTAAAGTGCAGAATTTAAATGGAAAAACAGTAAAGAAAAGCAGATAAAAGTGCAAAGAACTGTAAAGAAAATTTAAAAGACGAGACTGAAAAAGTAAAGAATTTTAAAGGAACATTGCATTAATTTAAATGACATGAAATGGAAAAGGAAGGCATACTTGGGCAAAAATCCTTTAATCTGCTCGGGTTGAGATGTTAGGATTTTGTATCAGCAAATAACCTCCACTTTTTACATTATGACTACTGGTATTTATAGACAAATATTAAAAATAACTGACATCCTAAAAAGACCAACACGTTCAAGCGGTTTCTTCCTTCAGCAAGTATCCGCTTTTCGACGAAACCAGCACTCAACTATTCTTAACCAATTTTCGTCGACTTGATGTAATCTTCCTATCGGATAAGTCTTCTAAAAACATCAGTATATCAGTCACATTAGAATCTCCCTCTTTATTTAATGCTACTGTCGATTTCTCTGTTTAGCATTTCTGTCGGTTCAACACTTCAAAAAATTTCCTCAAAACCACCATCAACCGACGAACTGCCAAATCTTTATTTTTACTTCTAACAGATAGCTCTATAACAAATCATCCAACACATTTCGCATCCCCCTCAAGAACAATGTTCCTAAAGCCTGTAGTTTGAGTTGAATTTTTGGGGGCCAAAGTGCATGCTTAATATACAAATTAGATTTATATTATTATATACAATTTAATATATTAATGCTTAAATAAAAAGTATAAAAATCTAAAATTGGAAACTAATTTTTTAAAAATATTTAAGAAGTCCAAGAATATGAACTCAAGTGCTATTCGTTTTCTTCGTAGATTGCTAGATTTCGGAGTTGAATCCCTTCATTAGGCACTTTGACAGCAAGTTTGCCTATCCTCCCCCTCCCATACATTAGAGTTTCGACCTTTCATGTGCCACAAGAGAAAAAAAGAAAAGAAAAAGATCTTTTCATCTCATTTCTATGTAACTTATTTTCATAGATCATTAGTTATAGAAATCGGAAGTATAAAAATGAACGCTAGACATTGTCTCTCACTAACGACAATGCCAAAAGGAAGCTGGTCTCCGATTATTATAGTGAATATTACTATATATATATTTGGTGATATAATATCTATATATTTTTAATAAAAAGTAAAATATTTTATCCATACGTGATTCCATGCATATTTGAGTTAACTTATTTTTTATTCAAACTAACATTTTAACAAAAAGTTTTTTTCTTGAACATTTTAATTATAAACTTTTTTAAAAGCAAAAAAAGTTAATCCAAACATACATACTTTGTTTAAGAATAGTTAGACTCAACTCATAAAGAATGAGTTGATGTGGTAAACAATCTCGACCCTTGAAATGAAGACACAAGTTCAAATCTTACAGAAATAACTCCTGTGGAGAGATTGTATAACTTTTAGGCTCTTGTGTTTGAATAAGGATTAGTTTTATGAACGGTTCAAATAGACCAAACTTATTGAGATATCTTGTGGTTTAAAAAAAAAAAAAGAATAGTTAGACTCAAACTCAATAAATATACAAGTTGGCAACAATAAAACTATCATATAAAACTATACAATTTATAAATTACCTATAGGGGTCTAGTATTTTTCTCCTATAAACAAAAAAATCTTATATTTCTAATGTTTTGTAAAATTTTCTAAAACTTTTGGGGGAGCAATGCCTTTCCTTTGTCATAACTAAACTCCACCTTAATTTGGTAATATCTGAGAATACTTTATTTTCCTACAATTTTGCTCTTTTACATATTATATAAAAATCGAATCTAAAACATATACTTTAATTTCATTAAACTAATCAGATCATAAAATAATTTCATTAAACTATTATCATATTTGTGTTATAACTAAGCAACATAATATATATATATATATATATATATATATATATATATATATATATATATATATATATATAAAATTAAATCTTTATTTAAGTTTTTACAGTTTAAACTCATCAAATTAATAAAATTAAAATACTTTAAAAAAAAGTATGGGAGTTTGAATATATAATTTCTTAAAAATTACCCAAACTTTTCACGATGAACTCTGTCTTAGTAATTTAATAAAATTTAAATATAAACATATTATACGGTGTCTAATCTCATATATTGTACACTTTCCTCTCATCATCAATACACTATTACTGGAGTTGATTAATTTTGTAAATGCATAGAGATGGGGCAAAATTCTTGTTCTAACTTTTATATATGTGAGAAAAGTTATTACTTGCACAAAAACAAAGTCACTTTACAAAACTCACAAATATATTTTTACTTTTATGTTATTCAATCAAGAGAGAAAAAAGAGACACTAAAAAAAATACTAAATAAATGAGTCTATGAAATCTATGTGATTTTTGGTCTGAGCAACAAACCCTACTAAATTAAAAGAGTAAATCTTCACTCACTACAAGAAAATTAGTCTATAGCAACCCTTCAAAAATGTACTCTAAAGTACAGTTAAGTGTAGCCTTTGAATTTGGCTACCCTTTTTAGCCCTAAGGCAACGTTTTTAGAGGGGTGGCTTATTCAGTCGTGGCCTATTATCTAAGGCTACGCTTATTCAAAGTTAAATGCTACGTTTTTCTTCTTCGGCTATGGGCACGCTGAAAAAGCGTAGCATTATGTTGTACTCTATGGGCACGCTGAGAAAGCGTAGCATTATGTCGTACTCTATGGGCACGTTCAAAAAGCGTAGCCTTATGTCGAACTCTATGAATACGCTGAAAAAGCGTAGCCTTATGTCGAACCCTATGAGCACGCTGGAAAAGTGTAGCCTTATGTCGAACCCTATGAGCACGCTGGAAAAAGCGTAGCCTTATGTTTTTTACCCTGGGTATGCTGGGAAAAGTGTAGCCTTATGTTGATTTTTTTTTAAAAAGAAAACATTACTCTCATTAGTAAAAAAATGAGAGTAATTAAGTGCATTATTTAACTTATGCTTCATTTTTTGAATGTTTTTAATGTCATTTAACTTTATATATTATTTTTATAGAATTTTAATTTTAGTATACACATATATTTATTATATGTATAGTATAATTTCAAGCAATAATATAAACTAATTAATATTTAACACACATTGTTCACAAAATATTAACCAAAGTAATCACAATAACACATTGATGAAAGTATTAATCAAATATAATCCAAAATACTTAATCAAAATAAATATATATATATTCTCAATGTCTAAGAAAATTATCTTCATCCAATTCTCTTCATGAACATCAAATATACGTAGTTCTATCGTCATCCCCAAATGCAGTACCAACATTGTCCTACAAAAAAGAGAGCAGAAAATAAAATCAATTGTAGGCAGAGGTCACTCAAGATCTCTATATCAAAAGGGAATTTCTACAAATGTAAATATAACAAACATTTCAATTAATGTAATCCCCTCCAATTCCCAAAATCAGTATCCAACACAACCATCATGTTTAAACAGTACATTAATATGGTATATTAATATAATTATGACCCGGTGTTAACACCGGTGAAACTATCATTTGTTATATAAGCTGCAACAATAACAAGGAAATTCAAATTAGTAAAATATAATCCTCACAAACTTCCTTTCCTTCATTGGTTAATATTGATAGAATTGGTCTCAATTTTTGTCAATCATATTTATTTTTGCTATAAAAGCAGCAAAGGTACCAGTGTCAGATACACCTGGTCACTGAAATTGTAAAAAAGGTCATTCAAGCACTTCATTTCTTACCAAGCACAAAATAGTGCAAAATGTTTCTTTGTCACTTTAGAAAACCATGAATGTCTTAAATTGAACCTCATGATGTAATATATATACATTTATACGTGATGCTCCAAAGTAAAAACAAAGGTAAAAAGAATATTGATCTGTAAAAGAACAAATGAATTCCATTGGAAATTTTATGCTATAGCAAACATGTGTAAAGAAGCTACATGGAAACCGCCCCATGGCTGAGAGAACCAAAACCCACACCAATAGAAGAGAAAGTGAGACAGATAATCAACTTAAAAAAATAATATAATAGTCCATTTAGTTATTGAGCTCTACACTTTCACCACAAAAATCTATATAATTCGCAAGACAAGAGGAAACCAGTGACTATGAGGTTGCAGGAAAACAATCACACAAAGGAACAACAAAAATTCTGACAATGGACAAGCTTAAAAAAAAACCAGTGACATGCAAATAATGAATATGAATTGGAAACCCATATCCTAATTGAATTGGCAAAGTGCAGTTGAGTAAGTTCTAGATCCCTACCACCCAAGGGATTCGATTAAATGAATTGAAACAGACACAAGTTTAGGATACGTGAAGATGACATACAATGTCCAAAAGCAAATACCAATATGATAAGTTCAGAATCCACACACTATTCATAGTTTCATACTCAACAAGCACAAGATCTAAGGTTATACACACAAGGTTTTACAGTATTATCACTATTTAGAAATCTAAAAATGACAAAAAAGACACCACGCATGAGATATTCTACTGCCTATATTCACTGGCTTTATTAATATTTTAAGTGAGTCTAATTACCATTTGTCCTTTATGATTTAAGGGGACTAATCAATATACATGCACTAAAATTTAAACTGTTTGAAACATGACAAGATGAAGAAAAGATACCATTTCAAGGTTTGGAACATGAGTTGACCCAGAAGAACGTGGAAGATGGTGGCCTACGACACCTTGTGCACTATTCGCATCCGATGCAGAGTGTTGGGTAGATTGCAGTAATGCTTCAACTTCTTCTGCGCTCATTCCAGGGTTGTTTTGCTGCAACAAAATCTTTACAATGTGTCGCAATCCTTTAACCTCTCCCTTCAAATCTCCGACTTCAGTTTGCAAGGATTCAACTTTCTCATTGTGTTGTCGTTTGATTATGTTGATTTCTTCATTTTTTTTCAAGTACGTCGCCGTAACTGCTCTACCATAGCATCGAACCCGCCTGGGCTGCTCCTTCCCAAACACTGCTTCAAATGCATCCTCATCAGTTTCTCCAGCTTCTTGGCGATTTTGAAGTTCTGACTGTTAAAAAGAAACATTAATAATAACATCAATACTAACATTAATAATATCATTAATAATACCACACTTCATTTACTTACAATTGCAGCTTTTGTCTCTGAATCAACTTCCTTTCCTTTACTATTTGTTCGGGTTGCAACAAACATTTCAGATTTTGTTGGATCTTCATTGTTCTCTTTGGTTGAGCGCTGCAAGAATGAAAAGAAAAGTTATGATCAAGACTATACTAGCAAGGTATGAGAAGAAAGGAAAGTCATGTTGCCAACTCAAGTGTCTAAGATTAATACCAGTCTCATGCGTACTATTCCAAAATTTACGGGCCCCATCCGATGCCCAAACTTCTGCTTCTTTCTATTTACAGAATTCATTTGACACATAGACTACATTCCAATAAAAAAAAATATTTATATATATATATATATCAAATCATAAAAAAATATAACTAGATCAGTAATTTGACTAAGGTTAGAAAAGATTATTCTATCTCACTTGGACAATGGGAAGACTCCAATAGTTAATCAATTTGGTGAAAGTTACTTCTGGTATGTCAACAGGACGATTTTTCAACATATCTTCAATGGAATCATACTTATCAAAATGCTTCTTCTTAATCTTTCTCTTGTGTCGCTTCCAAGCATCGCGAATAGTAGCCATCACCCATTTCTTGGCATCATTCGGAACGATAAACTTGGACTATGCAAAATACAACATATATGTTAATTTCATTTAGTAAGAAAAACTAAATAAAAATCGAAATAAGAAAAAGTGGTTGTTCTTACATTGACATAGTTCCACATACGTTTTTTATTTTCTTTTGGCACAGCTGTCCAATTAGTGTATAGCAGGGTGATAAATCTTGGATTCCTAGCAATTGTGCCTAGAAAATTGCTTAAATCAGACACTCTTTTATTAGTTGGTCCTACTGCTTGTCCCTTATCAAATGTCACTTCTTCTCGTTCTTCCATAGTTCTTGCATGAATTGATTTGCAAGTTGTTTTTCCTCGAGTTTTTTCTTTTCCATTGTACCTAGTTCCATGTAATAGCCAAAACCAAAAAAAAAAGTTATAATAATTGAACGATGAGCATGCAATATTTTCATAATGAGCATAACATATACAAGATATTAAAAAAGTAAGTTTCTAACATACCGCCTTCAACATGATCAATGTCCATAACTTGATCTACAGCAAAGTCATTGTGACCAACTACATGATCAACAACATCATCATCATCCAATGACATATTATTTCCTCCAAAATCATCGATTAGCTGAATATTATTTCCTCCAAAATCATCCATTGGTTGAATATCAGGTTGTTTCTCTCCCTCCACATGTATCCCTTGTTTTTCTAGAAATTGATCAAGACTCATTGCTTGGTGAATTGGCTTCTTTTTAGCCTTTTTAAGACCGTGTTGCTCTTCAATAGCAGGTTGGTCTTCTACTTCAGCTTGTGGGATGATCTCAGTTGTAGGTAAAGAAGATTGAGTAGCTTTATTCATAGGATTCTTCCTTTTATGAATTACTGGAGCCTGATTTTGCATAGCTTTATTCTGCCCTTGCCTTTGGGTGTAGTTAGGTTGAATTAAATTCAACCTACTTTGCCCTTCACTTGCACCACATGTTGTAGGCATAGGAGTCTTCCTTTTATGAGCTTGCATACTTAAATTCTTCCGTTCATTTGCAATTTGTTCTCTCTTAATTTCAAATTGCCTAAGCAATTCAGTACTTGATCGTGCTTGTAATTCAAAATCGAAGCCTTTATTCTTTATAGGACTTCGACCCTTGTTTGGGGTCGAAACCTTTTTCTTAAGAGCTCCTCCTTTGTACATTCTTTATACTAAAAAAAATAAAAGCAGCAGTCCTATAAATAGAACAAATTTATAGTTTGTCTCGAACCAAATACAAATCAATAAGAATAGAGCATCTGCATCTGATATGTTAATATTAGTGTTAGTGATCATATAGTTGCAAACTTATGTATTTTGGACTGAGATTTGTCATCACTGTAAATCTATCTAAGTAGGTTAATAATATGGTCTTTTTTAATAAAAAGTTTAGAAAAAGAAAGGCCACCTCATTTCAAGGTTAAGAGTCATATACCCTAGCCAAGGTTTTCAATCATACTTACAAATCTCCAGCCAAGGGGGATTAGGATTAGAATCACCTAGAGCTGAATTGCATATGCGGCTAAAGTTTGCTAGAGACTGGGATTTGTATAGATACCTCTTAAGGTAAGGTAAATACTCTGTATTTTGATGTAAAGTCTGCTGTAGTTGGTAAGATTAGGCAGAACATGTGTTGATCCTTATTTCAGAGGATTATAGGTGTATTCTTAGTAGATATGAGTTGTTAGAAAGGTGTGTTAATCCTTATTTTATTAAGAAATATCTCAAATTTAGTATTGACCAAATCTTCAGGATATATAACCCTCTTTTGATCATATTTTGTATGTGTGTGAATGAAATAGAAGACACCAAAAGTAGACGTTTGGAGTTTTGATTCTCATTTCTCAAATATGACAAAGCTAGTCCCTAACTATCTATCAGTAAAATATATATATCTTATAGCAAATGCCACGGATGAAGATGATCAAGTGTAGAAAATTATCTTATGATTGATTATTAAGTAATGTTTATAATCCCTAATTAGTAGCACTAAATAGGGAAGTTTTTTTTCGTGTACCAAAACCTCAACTTATTATTCAGATAAAACAAAAAGCTAATTATGAATGAGAAAATTAATTGTGGAGTAGCATGAATGTAAACAATACTGCTTTATTTAAAAGAAGTGAAGACAAAAAAAAATTATTTGGCCTCAGTGTTGTCATCTTATCACATAAGAAGAGAAGTAGAGAAGTACAAAAACAGAGAAAGATGAAAAAGGGGAGTTTGAGGATTTGCATGAATCTTTGTCTCCATTTACCTCATAATGCATAAAAGAGTATTGAGGGGACAAACAAGCCTATTAAATCGTAGGGCAATTGGTTTGCCTTTATAGTGTGTACACACTAGTACATTACATGTAAAAGGTGAGTGAATATAAACCTAGTCGTGTTGAATTTGGCAAACCTGTAGCAATCAATTGGCAATGTCCATCCAATAGAGGCTCTTATTGACTTATTTTGGTGCCCAGGTTTGTAGAAATATATCAGAGGGATTATGTCAAATACAATGCCCTTTCATGCTGGGATAGGGCACTCAGGTCATTATGAAACAAATTAATTAATCTAAACCTTCCCACAACGTATGTGACTATGCATCATTAATTAAAACTTTTATTGTGTTTGGTCATTTTCTTAGTTAATTGTTATCATACGATGAAAAGGATAACACAGGCTCTTTCTTCCATATTTCAGACAAACCTAAATTCAAGCTTAAATTGTTATTATCCAAACTCAGGGTGAAAGGCAATGAGACTGTGAATGACCCTTCCTTACTTTCTTTCTTTCTTACTTACTCTCTATCAGAAATGCTTTAAAAGCTCACACTCAGTTACACTTTTTTTTTCTCTCACTGATGAAAAATCAAAAAGTTAGCCAAGTGAAGAAGTAGCTAGTGAATGGTTGCCTCTCATGGGACTTGCTAATTTTTTAGTTACAGTAAACAACAAGGAGTGTCTGCAGCCAGATGAGAAGCAGGGGATGCAGTTAAGCAGGGAATTAGGCGTGGCCCCTAGGAAGATCAAATTTCGGTTAAACAATTCAAGCACAGCACGAAAATGCAAAATATAATAATGGAGAAGTTTTACCCCACAAAAATCACAACTAGCTCTTATGTGAATGTTCAAGCCAGGATCAGACCATCATGTCTTTCCTCCTTTACCATATAATGAACCTGAAAACACAAGTTCGTGAAGAGAGCAATCAATGTCATACTATATTACTATATTACTATATGCTGAGAAATTCCTGAACTAGAACATGCACACTGAGTTTGATTTTTAAAAAAATACCTGATATATTAGAGCGGTAGTGCATAGTTTAATCAAAATTATTTTATTCCTTCTATTGCAGTGATGGCACTTTGATATCTGTGGAAGGCCTTAAATTTCATGTTAAGGAAGAATTGAACAGAACAGCTCCTCGCACAATGGTTGTCTTACATCCACTCAAGGTATATTATCTATTTGCATTCTTTCTACAGGATATTGTTTGATTTTAACTAGCTTAAGACTGATTGATTTTGTCTTTTAAGGTTGTTATTACTAATCTTGAAGCCAACTCAGCTATGGAAGTTGATGCAAAAAAAAATTGGCCTGATGCTCAAGCTGATGACACATCTGCTTTTTACAAGATTCAAAAGATTATTATGGCCTTGCTCCTGGAAAATCTGTGATACTTAGGTTAGTAAAAGGTCCAAATTAATATTGTGCATGAGAAGTTGTAAGTCCATTATTCAAGATTTTTCTTGTTTGTATATTAATTTCTTTTGCCAGAAAACAGAAAACATGTAGAGAAAAGGGTAATCATTGTAGATGATGGGAGGATTTCCTTTTTTAATCAAAATGGGAGGATTTTCAAGCAAGCAAATAAAGGGATGGCAAAACTCCAAATTTAAGTCTCTGTAGCTATCACAACTATTGTATTAAGCTAAATGTCAAAGCAAATACAAGAAATAGGGACAAAGAGCTATTTATTTATGTATAAAAGGTCAAAAAGCAAATAAGCCACATTTAAACTAATCTCATTATGCGTCCTCAAAACTAGTATCTTCTCCCGATTCTGTTTCATGTTCTTGGGCAAGAAACACTTGTGGAGTCGCATCAATAATGGTTGGTGGTACATCATTCCTCTCTAAAACAACTTCACCATCATCAATGGGTATAGAAGGACCCATTGAATGTTCAAATGGCTCATTTTCATAAATATGGTGGCCATCAAACTCAAGTTGGTCACTTATGTTAAACAAGTCTCTTGGAATTGTCTTCATGACATAATGTTTGTTTTGATCAAATGGGTCTTGAACATAAAAGCATTGGTGTGCTTGAGATGCTAGCACAAAAGGCTCTTCTTGGTAGCATTTCTTGTTGAAGTGAACATATGTAAGGCCATAAATATCTTCTCGAACCTCATACCAGTCACACCTAAATAAGACAACCTTAAAATGGCCATAATAATCTAACTCAACTATATCAACTATTCTACCATAATAAGTTAGATTTGCATCAATCGGATTTACATCCTTTGAGCTTGCAAAGCTTGTAGTTAATGCAACTAATGTGACACTACTATTCTACGTTTTTCATCTTGCATCACGCCGCCTAGAATGAAATCTGTATCCATTGATCAGATACCCAGAATATCTTCTTGCAATTGAATTTGGTCCCCTAGACAGTTCTTTTATCCAATCTGGCACATCCTCATGCATAACACGAGTTTCAAACCACTGAGAGAAGTTTTGACTATGGTTTTTGGCTTTGCTCCATTTTGATCCTCGTCGTTGATTATTAACTTCATGCTCATGCTCTCTAAAGTTGACAAGTATTATTATATATTAGCTAAAAAATAATAATAATAATTTAGTGAGTAATAAGAAATATTACAAGTGAGTAGTCAAAGTACCTAACATATTCTTGAACTTCATCATAATTGTTCAGTATGTAGGAATGGACTTGGCTATGTGACTTGTCATCCAAGATAAATGGAGCACCCTTTTTTCCTCCTAAAGGACACCCTTTGTTTGGGAACAAATTTGAACATTCCACTTCATTTGAACTACATTCATCATTGTTTCGGGGTCTTCTATTAAATTTGGTCTGCACACCTCCATGTAAATATCGTGAGCAAAAGGTCAAACACTCGTTAACCAAATATGCCTCTGCAATAGAGCCTTCTGGACGACTTTTATTGCGAACATACGACTTTAATGTACACATATATCTTTCTGCAGGATACATCCATCGAAACTGAACTGGGCCACCTAATCTCACCTCATTCGCTAAATGAATAGGCAGATGAACCATTATATCAAAAAAACTAGGAGGGAAAATCCTCTCAAGCTGACACAGTGTTTCTACAATCTCTGTTTCCAAACAATCTATCTCTTCCAGTGTGATAACTTTTTGACACAAACGATGGAAAAAGGAACTTAGACGAATCAAAGGGATAGCAACATGATCAGGAAGTATGCTTTTGATTGGTATTTGCAATAAGTAATGTAACATGAAATGGGCATCATGGGTTTTATAACCAGATATTTTTCTTTCAGCTAGTTGCACACATCGTGAAATGTTGGAAGCACTACCATTTGGTAGTTTTGCTGTCTTCAAAACACTACAAAAAATCGACTTCTCTCTAGCAGTCATTGAGAAGCATGCTTTTGCTAACTTTGTTCTCTTGCCATCCTTTGTATCTTTTGGTTGAAGGTTCTTTCTAATGCCCATATCTTTTAGGTCATATCGAGCATTTGCATGATCCTTTGTCTTACCCGGAATATCCAAAAGAGTTCCAATTATGTTATCAACTATGTTCTTCTCTATATGCATGACATCAAGGTTGTGGCGGAACGTGTTGTGTTGCCAATAAGGTAATTTAAAAAACAATTGCCATTTTCTTCCATGGGCCATCATTTGATTTTTTTTGCTTCTTCCCGAATATATTGTCAAAACTTTGTAAGCTCTCAAACACATGTGTACCCTTTAAGAAGGGCGGGGGAGGCCTAGATTCTATTTTTCCATTGAAAGACCTTTTATTAGATCTCCATTGATGATCCATGGGTAGAAAAACACGATGGTCCATATAACACATCTTCCGACTATGTTTCAGATAGGTAGAAGAAGTCTGATAATTACAGCAAGGGCAAGCCAACTATCCTTTTGTACTCCAACCGGACAACATAGCATATGCGGGGAAGTCGCTAATTGTCCACAGCAAAGCTGCTCGCATTTGAAAAGTTTCATTCCTTGAAGCATCATATGTTTCTACCCCTGTCTCCCATAACACCTTCAAGTCTTCTATCAGTGGTTGTAGATAAATGTCAATGTCATTTCCAGGTGATCGTGGCCCGGGAATAAGCAAAGAAAGCATACAATATTCGGTTTCATGCATAACCAAGGAGGCGATTATACGCCACCAAGACAACTGGCCATGTGCTATGAGATATGCTCATAGTCCGAAATGGATTGAACCCGTCACTCGCCAAGCCAAGTCTTAAATTGCGAGAATCTTTAGCAAACTCTGGATGAAGGCTATCAAAGTCTTTCCATGATTGGCCATCGGCAGGATGCCTTAACTTCCCATCTTTAGAACGCTCCTCATCATGCCACCTCAATGTATCCGCTGTCTTCGAGCACATAAATAGCCTTTGAAGTCTAGGAATTAAGGGAAAGTATCTTAGAGTCTTAGCAGGAATAGGGCGAGGTTTTTTGGAAGGCTCGAGCTCACTATCAACTTCAGGATATTCAATATATCGAGAAGCTCCACAAACATGGCAATGACTGTCACACTTATGGTCATTCCTATATAGCATGCAGTCATTGGGACATGCATCAATCTTTACATAGTCAAGACCTAAGTCCTTGACCATAGCCTTCGTTTTATTGAAGGATAAAGGAATGTTCAAGTCAGGCATCGCCTCCTTCAATAACTCTAAGAGGGAAGTGAAGGATGCATTGCTCCATCCATGTAGACACTTCAACAAGTACAAACGAATGGTGAAAGATAAGGTAGAGAATCTTTTACATCCCGGATACAATTCTTGACTTGCCTCATCAACTAAGTTATAAAATTTCCTTGCATCTTCATTTGGGCCTTCATAAACTCCTTCAGCTTGTGCCACATATCTAAATGTATCATTCAACAAACCATCAATGTCGTCGTTAGAATTAACTTCATCATCCGTGTCACCATCGACATCCATTTGGATTTCCCGTTCCCCATGATTAAACCAAACTGTATAACCTTCAACAAATCCGTAGCATATAAGATGATCATATACTACGTTCCTCCGATACCAATAAATATTACAACACTTCGCACAAGGACATTGAATTTGTTCGCCTTCGGGATTTCCAATAGAGTAAGCAAAGTCCAAGAAACATTGAACACCATCACAATACTCTTTGCTATACCTCGGTAAATCCATCCAAAGCTTGGACACATCTTGAGAAAACCTAATTAATCAAATTTAGATATTAAGGCTTCAAATAAATATTCATTTATGCATTAACTAGACTTTACAGGAATACAAATAATGTGTTAAATCAATGTCTTGTTAAATTCACACTTGGGAATGAAAATCAAGAGAAAGAATAGATTGTAACAACAACATAAGAAAATAAAGAGGATAAAAGTTTCTTACTTAGTCATGACACTGATTGTAACTCAAAACTTAACTTCAAGTCCAGACCATCACTTTACAAGTCTTGATTAATCTCCCTTGAACAAAGAACAATCAATTGAATGTCATGTATAAAAATCATAGTTATGACATAGTTATAAGGAATATTTGGCAATTAAAATAGGTCGTAAAAGGAATTGAAATGAAAATTTAAATTGGGTTTGATTATTTACCTACTTGGGTTTCATTACATTGGAGTGCTTATCCTTAGGTAGAAGAAATTTTAGAAGATTTTCTTATCAACATGTAAGGAGGGGAGGGAAACTAGTAGCTCATATTTTAGCATCATCAACTAGGTGAGGTGTATTGGATCGAGGATGCTCCACCTGAAACCAATAGCAAGCCACATGTTAAAGATATAAATTATAATTTTACACAATTTTCAAGAACAGACAAATGTATATATGTGAGCTGAATTGCAAAAATATGTTCAAGCTTCACATAATATGATCCAAAGTTTCATTTTCATAACGAGAAATGAAAAAGACCAGCAAGAGCAACCCAAAGCAGGACCTACTAGAAACCCAAAGCAGGACCTGCTTTAGATAATAGGAACAAAGCCACTTGCTTGTCAAACCTATTTCAAATTGGCTTATTTCTCTATCTTAGACTCTTCTCAGAAAGTCCGAATGTGGCTTAGTATTCTTCAACTATATAAATGCATGCTTTAGATACCTATAGGCTATAGGCTACAGTTAAGAAGCATCACCATAATAATATCCTAAAGCTATTAAGCTAGAGTGTGTGACACAGAAAATTTTAAGTTGGAACAGAATGAGAGGTTTAGTTAAGGCTGGTGAAGTCTATAAGGATGCATCCCGAAGAAAAGGGATGACAGGGGGGTTGTCAATAATGAAAATATGAAGTTGAAGAGGCAAAAGAAAAAGAAGAGCTTGGGAGAATTAGATATTGGAACAGAGAAGAATTTAGTGGAAGATTCAGAAGATCATATGCTTCTAGAAATGGCGACTATGATGGTGAGGTTAGAATCTCAAGGGTTTGGAATACTACACATCATAAGGTTTGAAGAATAAATAGTTATTTTCCCTTAAAAAAGTTTCTATATGCTTTAAGTTTTTAGCTATGTAAGTTTGGGGTTATATTGATTTTGGATGTGCCAACATAGAAGCCTAAACTAACTTGCAAATAGAAACCTGCATAATGTCACATTCATAATTTCAACTTTTGCAGGTTATTGCACTTTATTACAGGAGTTGTGTATATTTAACTAGTAGTAGTCCACTATTGAATGTAAAAGAACCCTAAAATAATCGAAGCCTCAAAGGCCTTTATCAAAGAGTAATGATGAAATAATATAAAACTGGGGGTTAGTGGGGGCTGTAAAGGATCAAGAGCTAGCATCAATCACATGAGTAAACAGTAAGGCAGTAAAGTTCCAGTATCAGCCTTTAGAGGGTTAAAGCTAAAATCTAAATCAATGATGCTCCCTACCCTTATCAGAGCAATGAGAATATTCACACATAGTGGCTTGTATTGGTTATAAAAATAATAATTAAATATGAGAAAAAATGAGGACAAGTAGCATAGCCATCTTACTAGGCAAGTGTGCTTTCGTGATGGATGAATGTCGATAGAGTGCACTATCCCACAAGACAATTTTTGATCCCTGCAACATAAACACTGGTAAACATTTGTGCAGACATCAGTTAACAAAGGCAGATTTCTGACACGACATGACAAGTTTCAGTTGTATATCATACAAACGCATTTGAAATAGTAAGCACTAGAAATGTTATATATTATAAGAAAGGCATCTATTTCCAAACTAGTAGTGATAATGGCAAAAAATATGTACATCATCAAATTTAAGTTCACATAACTATCATCTCTTGAATTTTATCAAAAAGTTAGCCATTGAACATGTTTCTTACCAGTCACCCTTAAAGTTTCTATATGCTTTAAGTTTTTAGCTATGTAAGTTTGGGGTTATATTGATTTTGGATGTGTCAATATGTGAAGCTATATACAAGGATTAATAAACAAAAAGCCACTGCTAGATAAACTCCTATGTGCACAACCCGCTACTGGGTTTTCAACGAGTACATAAAGGAATGAAGAATGATAAAGTTCCTGAAATCATCAATAAGCAACCTTACAACCCGCATAGACATTTCATTAATGTAATTCCCTCATCCACCCAGAGGAATCTGAATAATTCTCAGGCAAGGTCACTGAGAAATAATGATTATGGCCAAAAATCAAAGTATACAATTTTAGTCAAAGGATTTTGAAAGCATCAAAGCAGTATATGAAATCTTAAGAAAACGCTAAGTTTCCTTATATACATTGAGACAAATCCCCTTAATACAAGCTCACTGCATCCAACATGGCATTCAAAATAAATCATTCATGTCATCAAATCGAATCCTTAATAAAACTAATGTTCCAACAAAATCTCTTGAGAAGTACATCTCAGGCTACTGATTACACCAATCTAGTAGTTATCTAAAACAACTAAAACAATCAGTTACCAAGCCTATGAACCATTATTTACATTCAATTTGCAACAACCACAACATATCACATCACAATTTCTCCAGAAACAATCTAAAATAGCTTCAATTATTCTTCGTTTGGGAAAAATGTTGCAATATCTCTGTACCCAAAATTTCAACTAAAACAATCTAATGCGCTTTTTTAATTTTTTAATTCAAAAATTAAAAAAGCGCATAAAACACAAAATCAACCTAGCTAACCTCAAAAAACCACTAACACCCCAAATCCAACAGCAAAAGAATCAATGGTTTTTGAACCTGACCAAGTCTAACATTACAACTAAATAATTTTTGTTTTTAGAAGAAAAAATTATTCTACAATGTTTGCTTCTTAGACTATCTTATTCAGTATTTTTATAGGTAATCTTATATTTAAGTGCGTTTGACATGCTATGTGACATAAAATTGCTTTCAAAATTTGCCTTTCAAAAATCCTAGCATGTTGGGTGTTCAATGTTTTCGTTTAGACTTTTTTTTTTTAGTTGAACAGTGGGGAAAACTCCCAAAAAAGGAAAAAACACTAAACATAAGAAACTAGACGGGGCAATGCAGCCCCTACAACTATAGATTTTTCGAGAAAGATAAAATGTGAAAGATAAATCACATTTTCATCCAGGAACACATTTGGCACAAAAAGCTTTAGATTTGCCCCAATTCATTTTCAAACAACTAAGTAAAAATGTCATTCTAACCTAGGAAACACTTGCTTGAGTAAAAATGTCATTCTAACGCAGCAACAAAGAGAGGGTAAAGGGATGAGAGGAACAACGAGTACCTGAAGACGCTCAATTGCAACCCTAACGCACCAAAAGCTTGATTGCAACCCTAACGCACCAGATGATCAGTTGCAACCCTAACGCACCAGAAGCTCGGAGTGGCAAAGAGAATAAAAGGCTGAGAGAAGTGGCAGAGAGACGCTGTAATGGAGGGAGTGGTAGAGAGAATAGTTGAGACGGAGGGAGGCAGAGAGAATAGTTGAGACGGAGGGAGGCAGAGAGAATAGTTGATACGGATGAGAAATATAGTTCACAGAGGGATGCGAGACGGCTAAGTGTATTGTATCAAATGTATTCTTCTTATCAAATGAGCAACGATTTTAAAGTGTAGTGTTTTATTAGAAAAGGGTAATCATAGATTTTAGAAAAGGCTACTCTTATAAAGTGTAGCCATAGATCTTAAAAAAGGCTACCCTTTTAAAGTGTTCCCTATTAAGACTTAAGGGTACACTTTTAAAATGTAGCTTAAAAAAGTGTGGTCATAGACCTATTTTGTTGTAGTGACTTTAGTTTCTGAAATTATATGCACCGATCATATTCATTTTTTATTTTAAAAAATTGACAACTTAATCTTTGAAACCTCAAAATATCGGTCACGTTAGTTCTGACGTCAGTTTCCGTCAGTTAAACTTGATGAAAACGCATACGTGGCACGTTAAGTGCCAACTTGGTTGCTGATGTGACTTCTTACCTAATCCAAAATGACGTAGTTTCAGAGTAAATATTCATTTCAGTCTCTGAAGTTTTATGCACAGATCACATTAGTCTCTAAATTTAAAAAAATGATAACTTAATCCCTGAAACCTCAAAACGTCAGTCACGTTAGTCCCTGCATCCTTTTTCGTTAGTTAAATTTGACGGATATGTACGTGTGACACATTAAGTGCCAAGTTGGACCCAATACATTTTTCTCTCTTGATGTATGCCATTTGGTGTTGTAACTTTGAAATAGTTGTTCACCATTTTTCACTGTCCCACTGCTAGGTTCACCTGGAATAGTTTGTTTGGTGTGTTTGGAAAATGTTATATCTACTCTCTTATTATGTCTCAGTTTCTTATGATCAACTTTACAACTTTTGATTAGACAAAAGAAGGAAATGCTCTATGGCAATTAGCTATATATGATTTTCTTTGGTTTATTTGACTTGAGAAAATTCTTATATTTTTTAAGAAGTTTTTTCTCAGTCAACAACTCATGGGACAATCTCTTTGATGCCCATCGCATAATTTCTTTAAGGGGGAGTCGTAGCAGATATACAAATGGATTGGAGACCTTTGTTGTTTTAACATGTTTGTCTGTCTTTTCTATGTTTATCTTTTGTGCCTCTTCTATGGAAGATTTCTTATCCTCCTTTCCTATTGTATTTATTTTCTTCTTTATGTCTAATATTGTTTTATAAAAAAATAAAATAAAATTTATTAACACAATTGATATGTGACTAAAATGACTACAACTTCCCTTTTCTTTGTTAACGATGTCAATCATATGATATTTAACTTCAATATATCCTTATTGGAAAAAATTGGTCCTCAAAATTTAAGGTAACTAAGGAATAATATTATGGAATGACACATGTGGTAGCACAAAATCAGAGTTTACAATAATCCTTGATTTGTTATGGAGTGGTTTTGCTAGAGATACTAAGTGGGCGTAGTATTGTTGAATCCCATGTTGGAGATGGACAACACATAGTTGAGCGATGAAGAGGAAGATGGGAAGCTTTGAACTAACTATATCAAGACTGGATACAAAGCTTCAAGGTCTATCAAATTAAATGGTGTAAGAGATGCTTCAAACACTTAGAATTGCTATGTTTTGTGTGACATCTTCTCCAGCATAGCACCCCATCATGAAGGAAGTGATTGCACTACTAATGGAGATGAAGAGCCAGCCTGAGGAGATGAGCAAGGCCCCTCAACCTCTAATAAAGCAATCATCAAATCAAAACTGAGCTAGCCTAGGAACCTTAGTTAGTCGTTTAGCTTTAGGAATTTTGGATCCAAATGATGTCGTTTTAGGTTTGGGACATTTGTTTCTTTATGCACAAACAAAACTACGTTGTTTTGGACTAAATGAGAAGGCACATCAGTGTCTAACTTGACACTTAACATGTCACGCATGTGTGTCCATCTAGTTTAACTGACAGCAAAAGGTACATGGACTAATATGACTTACATTTCGAAGTTTCAGGGATCAAATTATCAATTTTTTAAATTTAGGAACTAATGTGATCGTTGCATGAAACTTTAGGGACTAAAGTTAAGGTTTACTCTGAAATTACGTCATTTTAGATTAGGTAAGAAGCCACGTCAACATCTAAGTTGATACTTAACGTATCACATGTGTGTCTCTATCAAGTTTAACTGACGATAACTGACGCAGAAACTAATATGACTCACGTTGTGAGATTTTAAAAATTAAGTTATTAATTTTTTAAAATTAAAAATAAATATGACGGATGCTTATAATTTTAAAAACTAAAGCGAATGTTTCTTTAAATTAAAGCCATAGTTTGTTTTAGTTGGCTGACACGTAATGCGGTGCCCGATATGGAACAGTATCTGTGGTCCCATGACTGAAAATGGGGACGAATGCTATTCCATTACAACAATGACGTTTCTAAGTTAAGAGCATCTTTGCATGACCTCGGTTTCAAGCCCTTTTGGCTTTTATCAATTTAACAGGGCATCATACTAACGTTGAAACAAATTAATGAGATAAGGACAACAACTTCGGCATTTTTTTTAGTGAATTAAAATGAGAGAAATGATTTATTCTTTTATATAATTTTTTTATTAATTTTTTTAATTATTAAATAAAAAAATATTGAATATTTTTTTTTATTTTTAAAATATTAAATATATTTATTTTTTTATTTAATATATGATTGAGTAAGAAGATATAACATTATTTTTAAAATAATATTTACCGTTCAATGTAAAATATTTTATATTACATTTATTAGTATTTTAATATATTTACTTTTATTTTAATTATTAAAAAAAGTGATAAAAATAAATAATAATTTATCAAAATATCAATAAATATTAATATAAAATTCTTTTACACTGAAATTACATATCAATTAAATTAAAAAAAAATGTCTTTCTTACAAATCACAATTATTGCATATGTAAAGGGGGAGAGAGAGAGATTTTCATTATTCCTTATTAGGTAATTTTATTTTTACACCACTTTCTTTATATTATTTTTACACATCATTTTTTTCATATAATAAAATAAGATAAATACATTTTTCAATTAATACTCTTTCTTTTTCCTTTTTTCAATGAATTAAGCGTAACCAAAAACTGTAAATTTATAATATACAAAAATTATTTCCCTTCCCTAAACCCAGCTCAGCTGGAGTGGGTCAAAAAAGCAAATATCCTCCTCTATATAAGGAGGTTCTAAGGTAAAGGTTGTCAATGCAATAGCCACATCGAGCTCCAATATCTCTTTAATTTAGAATACTTTAGTAAGCAAGGCTAGTCTTGTACTTGCAGCATCAAGCTAGCACTACTCAGCCAGCATAGGAAGATGGAGAAGAACAGACTCGATGCAAAACCCGGAGAGGTTAATGATGAGATGAAATGGGTTCATGATTCTTCAGTGGATCATAAAGGCAGAGTTCCTCTCCGAGCTTCAACTGGTTCATGGAAAGCATCTCTCTTCATCATCGGTAAGGAATACCTGAATGTTGCTCCAACCAACCTATAAAATTTAATGCATCTTAATAGTAGTAGGACAACTTTGGTCTTTTCGTCTGTTTTCTATGTGCTCCTTTTGGTTCTCAAACTTCCCACTTATTAATTTATTTTCCTCTCAATAAATATTTCCTTTCATCTGCTTTTAATCAATTTCTGTTTAACTGTATAATCAGTTCTGTAACTCTTGTCTTTGCTGAAACCCCGTTCTGGAATTCTCATTAGTTAGTTTTCCGTTTCATATATGTATGAAGTTATGACAAAAAAATTTGGTGGCCATAAGCTAAGTCATAATATGTAAATACATTCACATAAATTCATAATTTTAAATATATTAATTGTTCCTAGCTAGTGGAAAAGTTTTATGAAAAGCTTCAGCACGTGCGTGTGGCTTATTACATATGAATGAATACTATTTTGACCTGAAGCCAGTAGTCCATTAATGCTGAAAGTGGTTGACATACCAGCTAAAATTTGGGATGCAAGTATGCAACTATAATTATATACTCGTACTGATTGTTAATGGAACTCACCTTATTTTACTGTTTTTTACTCTCTTTAATTTTACTTTTTTTTTTATTTTCTCTATTTACTATCATCAAGCATTTCCAACTATATGTACTTTAAGTTATTTTCTAATGGATTTCTTTCATAAGCTTTTTACATCTATTTACATTCTTATGTGAATATTCCCGATATGCTATATTAAATCTACTATCACTATATCTGCATGTATCACCACAAATTTATATTTTTTGGAATACATTACCTCTTTTATACTCATTAAGAAATGCGAATACTTTTTCTTTTTTCTTATGTCTTTTTAAATATTCACCAGAACTTGGACCTATTACTTTCACTTAATTCCTCATCTGAACTAAGCTTAGATGGCAGAATACATTTGCTTTTGATTCACAAAAATATAGTACATTTAGAGAGTTTTATGAGATGTCTACGGGAAAATCTTACTCTCCCACACAAAGGCTAGATTATGGATAAAGGCTCAAGACCTCTTTCCCATTTCGATCTTCATATGCTCAGTGGTATCCATATATTCTCAAGTGTAAAAGAAGTAATCATTAGCCAATCAACTATGAATTTTTTACATTATTTTTTTTTTCATATAATTTTTTATATTATTAATTATATTATTTTCTCAATATAATTTTTTCTTACTTAATCATAATTATTAAAAAATATACTAAAAAATAATATAAAACATCATTTTTCATTATCCAATACAAATTAAGAAAAGAATGCTAAAGGGAAGCAATTATGGTCAAATTCCCATGAACTGGAATGACAGTACGACCACAGAACGCGGTGGGTTCCCACTATTTACAACCATATATATTCTAGTAGCATGAATGATGATAAATATCAGCCACACAAGGGCTTATGTTTACTATTACTAAGAATGTTGCTATTACTAGTGATTTTCCTTTTTAAGATGCCCACTTTCGTTTTAAACTCTGGTGTGAATTGGGAAACGGGAGTTAGTTTAGTAGGTAAGTATATTGTAACACTTGTTTGAAAGGCATAGAGAGCCTTGTTATATATCACGAATTGTGATTCGTGAAATGATTATAAAAGTAGTTAAACGAATATAGGCTAGGTAAAAAAATATAACTACTTTAATTTTTAAAACTAAAAAAAAAATTCACAAAATGTAAACTTTTATCTTCTTTTTTTTCGTGGACGTTTTGCAACATATTGTTAGTAGGAATCGGCATTTTCCATTCAATTTTTATTATCAACAATCCTTTCTTAATAGGTTATTCGCAAATACCTTCATAAACTAGTAAGTATCTATTTTAAAAAATATATAATTAGTTGAAAGAAAATTTAAATTTAAAATAAAAAAATTAAAAATAACACATGCCATTCTTTTAAAAAAATAAAATCAAAAATAAAGAATAAGATATATAAAAAGAATATAATAAGTTATTAATTTACTTTCGAATAAATATATTCTAATTTAATATATAGGAGTGAATTTTTTTGTTGTTGTTTATACCATGCTCTAACATTAGAATGGTGTAACATTTCTTTTCTCTGAATTATGCCGGGAAAAAAACCATTTAAAGGCTGTAAATGCGGTTACTGTGACTGGGCCATTACATGCATCTTATGTCTAAAACATTTTTTTTTTTGTCTCTTCTTTTAAAATACATCACTAATTTAAATAGATAAAGAATCATTTAACTTGTATATGTCATCTTTACTAAGAAAGATAAATATTCTACCACTGAATCAAAACTCGAGATCGAGTGCCATTAGATAGTGGTTTTGGATTCTAGACCGTCCCAGCTTCCACAATTGCATCTTGCTTGTTTATTTCTTTCCTTTTATTTTATTTTATTTTTATCTATTTTGTTTGTGTGGTCAATATCAGTGAAAAAAATTATCATATTCTTGTGTGTTAGACACTATCATAATTAAATGCAAAATTATATTAAAAGTCTACTTGGTTAAGTAAATTTAAGTTAAGAAGGTAGAAAGTGAAAATATATTTATATACAATATAGTCTAGATAATATTATCATTTTTCACATCCTCAATTTTCATCCATATTTTATTATACATAAATATATTCGCTATTCATAAATATATTAGCTATTCATCTTTTAACCTTTTTAACCTACTCAACTCTTAGATTAAAAGGTTTATTATATTTTCCTAGTTAACCCAAGATTCTGCGTGTCAAATCTAAAAAATAATGGAACTATACCTGCTTAAGTTCTTGACCAATTAAGAAGCTACTCGAAGTATAAAATTAGAGATTAATGGTTCAAGATGCTTGTTCCCTTTCAGACTTTTGACCTTCGTGATCCTCCTAATTATATCTTTCATATGCAAAAGCTAGTATATATTAAAACCACTTTCAATTTTCTATATTGAAGAACGCTTATAGTCTTATTACTACTTGAATCTAAAAGTTAACAGATCACTCCCATTTAATTAGTCCACAACTGGCCATGTATTCATGGATTTTGATTTAATAATTTAATCTATATTTCTGAAGATCGTGATTTTTTTTTTGGGCAGCCCAGTTCTCAATTAAGGAAAATTTGAACACTGAATATGAGATCTTCCAAATTAGAGGAGCTAGTACTGCTCACCTATTATGATATGTTTCTAACGAAACTACAAGCCCATAATTTTCAAAAAAGTAATCTGTTTATACTAACCATACGAATTTTTTATCCTTGTTTGCAGCGATTGAGTTTAGTGAGAGGTTGAGCTACTTTGGAATAGCAACTAGCTTGGTCCTTTACCTCACAAAGGTTATTCATCAAGACCTTAAGACGGCAGCTAGGAATGTGAACTACTGGTCTGGTGTCACCACTTTGATGCCACTGTTCGGAGGATTCCTAGCTGATGCATACTTGGGCCGCTACACCACTGTGATCGCATCAAGCATAGTTTATCTCATGGTAATCTCAATCACCATTCAATTAGAATTTGTAACATTACCATTATTAATTTGGCATTTTAGATGAACATTGATATTCACACACCATTTTTATTACACCTTTCATACATCATTTTCTTTTTGAATAATAATGTAAGATAAACACAATTTCTAATACACATTCTCTCTATTTTTTTAACCAAAATAAGTAAAGTGTAAAGTGGTGTAACGTAAAATGGTGTTGTGTGATGAACATTATTCTTATTATCTTTGAAAACACTTGTTTTTGTGTTAAAAAAAACAGGGTTTGGTTCTCCTTACTCTCTCATGGTTCTTACCAGACTTAAAGCCATGTGATCACACTAATATGTGCACCGAGCCTAGGAGGGTTCATGAAGTGGTCTTTTTCCTGGCCATCTACTTAATATCCATAGGAACTGGAGGGCATAAACCTTCCTTGGAGAGTTTTGGAGCTGATCAATTTGATGATGATCATGCTGAAGAAAGAAGGCAGAAAATGTCCTTCTTCAACTGGTGGAGCTGTGGTCTCTGCAGTGGACTCATTCTAGGAGTGACCCTGATTGTTTATGTGCAAGACCATGTTAACTGGGGAATTGCTGATGTCATCCTCACAGGGGTCATGGCTTTCTCATTGCTCATCTTCATGATAGGAAGGCCTGCTTATCGTTATAGGGCACCAACTGGGAGCCCCTTGACTCCGATGTTGCAGGTTCTTGTTGCTTCCATTTCCAAAAGAAAGCTTCCCTATCCTTCCAATCCCGCTCAATTGTATGAAGTTTCCAAGTCTGAGAGCAACAATGGAAGATTTCTAGGTCACACCAAGAAACTCAAGTAAGTCGCTAGTACAACTAAATCATTATAATGAGAAAGAAAGCTCAATTTAGAGGTATATGGTTTTATGCAGCCGCAATATTGTGATTTTGGCTGTTTCTGCAACCTTCTCATGAACGCAATTGCAATCGCAATTGCATCAGTCATATTTTTTCGCAAATGTTCACAATACAATTTTTATAAACGCAATGCAACCGTAATTTAAAATCCAGGGTATATAAGTTAATTGTAAATTAATTACTGGTATAATTTGTTTCAGATTTCTTGACAAGGCAGCAATTCTTGAAAATGATGGAAACTTAGCAGAGAAACAGAGTCCTTGGAAACTTGCAACCGTGACTAAAGTTGAAGAAATGAAGCTTATTATCAACATGATCCCCATTTGGGTATTCACTTTACCATTTGGTATTTGTGCTGCACAAACATCCACTTTCTTTATCAAACAAGGTGCTATCATGGACAGAAAGATAGGCAATGGGTTTGAGATTCCTGCAGCTTCAGTTTTCACTCTTGCTGCCATTGGGATGATAATTTCTGTGGCCATTTATGACAAGATCCTTGTACCCGTGCTACGAAGGCTAACCGGAAATGAACGAGGAATGAACATCCTTCAGAGGATTGGGTTTGGAATGCTTTTCTCTGTTATTACAATGATAGTAGCAGCTTTGGTAGAGAAAAAGAGGCTTGAAGCTGTTGAGATGAATCCATTAAAGGGTTCACTTTCAATGAGTGTCTTTTGGTTGGCTCCACAGTTTCTAATTATTGGTTTTGGTGATGGGCTTACCCTTGTGGGGTTGCAAGAGTACTTCTATGACCAAGTGCCAGACTCAATGAGAAGCTTAGGGATAGCACTTTACCTAAGTGTGATTGGGGCTGCAAACTTCCTCAGTAGTGTGCTGATAACAATTGTTGATCATGTGACAGGTAAGAGTGGGAACAGTTGGTTTGGCAAGGATTTGAACAGTAGTCGCTTGGACAAATTCTATTGGATACTGGCAGTCATAACCACAATGAACTTGTTCATGTTTGTGTTCTTTGCTTGTCGGTATACGTATAAGAATGTGCAAAAGGTTGTAGTGGCTGACTGCTATGAAGGCAAAAGTGACGATAGTGGAGCAGAGACAATGGTTTGAATTAGTCCAATATTAATTAGCTCTATTAACATAAAGGAGTAAGGTTTCATACTCCGATGACGAAAATGTGTTTCCACTGGCAAGTCGTATTTCTACGACTATATCCTGTAAATTCTCAACCACATGAAGGTTTTTAATAATTTGTTAGTTACTGTACTTTGATTTTCGAAGAATAATCCAAGCATATTGTCGGTAGCCTATGATCAAAACCAAGAGTTTTTTATTTATCTGTTTATGGTATACGATTCTTAAGTAATATAAAGGGTGAACTATTCTATCCCAATTAACATTCGGCCATAAGTTAAACCTATTTCTGTAAGGTCTGATTGGCCTCTATCCAAATAGATAACAACTTGACAAACACGTGCTTAATACGATCCACCAACAGACATAACGACCTTGAGGCATAATAATTATACATAACGTCTTGCGCCATAATGACCAAACATAACGTTCAAAATTCTAAATGGCCTGAACAGAAGGTATCCACAAAGTCAATCCTTCGAATCTCTATATAAACTGATCTGATAGCCTAGGTCAGACATGTTCACTTTTATCTACCTATGGCTTAATCATTGTCTTGACTCCAAGACTGATCGGTCGGAGTGCCTCTGTAACAACCTAATTCTAATATTGTAGTATATCATCAATATACTGAGTAAATATAATTAAGCATATCACTTCTAAACATAAACATAAACACAAAACCTATATAATAACTATCAACATATAAATATATAGAGCCTTTGTCAACTAAGTAAAGAGAACATGACATTTTACACAACTGAAAACTTGTTCTTTACTATACAACCACATAATATGTCTGAGATTACATATTTTTTCAAAACTAGCCTTATAGACTTAATTACAGAACCATAAATCTAAATACAAAACTAATATATATAAATAAACAACTTTACTGGGTCTTCAACGCTTAGTCTTGCCGTTGCTTTGATCCTTCACTAGATTTATCATAGAAACAGGAAAATAGGGTGAGAATTTGCAATTCTTAGTAGTGAATTTAAAACATGGCATTACAATAAATCCAACTACTTTCAGGAAAAACAAGTTTCACATAAACATATGGAAAGGTGGCATAAGCCAAAGTTAGTCCTTTCCCTTTCCAAGGCAAACAGTTCATTTAATTACAAAAATACAATTCAATCAATACATTATAATCCAACACGAGCAAACATAACCATCTTCTACAAACTATGATTGTACCAAAAATATAAAGTACCTTTCATCTCACTAGGAATAATGACAAACTCTCTCTATTGCACTATATCTCCTTTCAGCATCATTTAAAACTCGACTAAGATAATATACAGCTCTCTCGACACCATTCTCATCTTGAGCCAACATACTACCTATAGTATCATTTGACGCTGATATATACAATTTCAACGGTCTATGAGGCATTGGAGGCATCATGACTGGAGGGTTTGTCAAATATTGTTTAATTTGGTCGAATGCTTCTTGATGACAAGACTCCCATACAAAGTCTTGTTCAGCCTTCAACTTGATTAATGAGGCGAAAATTTTGGTTCTTCCCAACAAATTGGAAATGAATCTTCTTAAAAAGTTCACCTTCCCCAGGAAAGATTGTAATTCCTTCTTATTTGTCGGAGGTACGACTTCCAAAACTACCTTGCCTTTATTTTTGTCCACCTCAATACCTTTTTTATGGACTAAAAAACCCAAGAATTTAGCAACCAACATTCCAAAACCACATTTCTCTGGATTCATCTTGAGGCTGTGCTTTCTCATCCTGTCGAATGCTTGTCTCAAGTTTGTCAAGTGACTCTCTTTTATTTCCGACTTGACAATGACATCATCGATACACACCTCCATAAATTTTTCAATAACGTCATGGAAGATTGTATTCATTGCTCTCCCCTGTATTCTTTAAATCGAAAGGCATGACTATCCATTCATATGTCCCAATAGCTCCTGGACATCTGAAGGCAGTTTTCGAAATGTCCTCTTCGGCTATAAAAATTTGATTATAACCTGCATGATCATCCATAAAACTTAACAATTCATGTCCAGATGCAGCATCAACCAACATGTCCGCAATTGACATTGGATATTCATCTTTAGGTGTAGCAGTGTTTAGATTTCTAAAATCTACACATATTCTTAACTTGCCATTTTTCTTAATTACAGGAACAATATTAGAAAGCCATTCGATATACCTGGTTGTTCTGATGAACTTGGCTTTGAGCAATCTTTCGACCTCTTCTTTTATCTTCAAAACCACCTCAGGTGCAAATCTTCTATTAGCTTGCTTGACAGGTTTGCAACCTTCTCTCAATGGTAGTCTATGCTCGACAAGATCTCTACTCAAACCAGGCATTTCAACGTAATCCCATGCAAAGTAATCTTTATATTTCCTAATTAATTCAACGAGATTTTCTTTGAACTCCTTTGGCAAAAATGAACTCACAAATATAGGCCTTCTATTTGTTTCAGTGCCCAAGTTTATTTCTTCCAAAGGATCTTCTACCTTTACACCTTGTCTTTCATCAAGTCCTTTCTCAAAACCCAAAGGACCATTGTCTATTATACAATCCGATAATACACCTTCAGTGGTGTACACAGCCCTATCTGTAATACCCCAAAATTTACTTATATACTATCAGAATTCATTCTAAAATATTTGTGATTTTCTAGTTTTTTCCGAATTTTTTCGAGCGCGAAATATTTTAATATATTTCTCGTTTTACGTGTGATCCATTAGAAATGAGACATTTTCTCAAGAACCTTGAACTATGGAAACGTCGACGGGGATCTTACTAAACCATTATTTACCGGACACGGCTTACAAGGTTTCACATTTTTCGAGAAATCTTAACGGATGAGATAATAAAACACACAAAAGAATTTATCTGTCGATTTGTTAATCTTCTACTACTTCTACCAACTATAATCACGTCCAAAGAAATAATAACACGTAATAAAAATCTTATCGCATTATTCAAAAATTTCCTTGTATCAAACCTTTTAGCCTTATTTTAAGAAGGAAGAAAAAGAGAAATTAGTTAATTAAAACCCTTGTAGGAAGTTTCCAAGAAGCTTCCTATTTGACACATTTTTCTCTCCAACTTCTCCATCTTCTACAGAGGCTATAGGAAAGCCTATGTAATACTTCTTCTCTTCCTAATATCACACTCTCACTTTTAGTTAAACCCTCAAATATCCATTTCTTTCTTCTCCTTTTTTCTCCACCGTGCAACCACTCCTCTGGGGGCAGCCATTCTTTGTTTGCTTCATCATCAAAGATTCTTGCTTCCTTACACCATTCCAAGTCCTCTCTTGCTGCCATCTTTTGATTCTTCTTCTTCTTCTTCCATTCTTCTTCCACCATTGAAGCTAAAGCTTGGAGCTTTAAGGTAAAGCCTTCAACTTTCTTCCATTTTCTTGCTATTTTCGTTTCTCTTGGCCACCTTGGTGACCAAGAACCTATTTTTCATGGTTTGAGTGGACATTGTGGTGATCACTCACATTGGAGTTTTCTTGAAGGGGGAAAACGAAAATATAGGGCAAGGAGGAGTGGCACATTGTGTTGTTTTTCCAAATAGGTAAGAGGGAGATGATCCTCTTCAACCAACCTTGGTAGTAAGGGAATGTCTTGTATGTGTTTTGTTATTGATTTCTGAATCCATGTATAAAGTTCTCCCATTTTTATGTTGTTCTTGATGATAATGTATTTTGTTGGGTTTGTATGATTTATTGATGCCTCTTGCATGATTTGAAGGTATATTTGAGTATCTTATTGATTAAAAATGATAAGGATTGGTTTGGTTTGAGTTAGAGGACCAAAAACTCTGTTTTTATGAAGTTTACGCGTGGTAATCGATTACATGTGGCTTGTATGTCGATTACAAGCTCTTAAAGATACAAAATCGTGATTGGAAATCTGCAATCGATTACGTCACGGGTGTGTAATCGATTACTTCAATTGTCTTGTAATCGATTACAAGAGTGGTGTAATCGATTACCAAGCCTCGATGTCACGAAATGGTGCTTTCACGTAATCGATTGACAACTTGCCGGTAATCGATTACAACTTTTAATCGACTCGACGGATCTTGGTCAATCTTTACCACTTTGTAAGATTTCTTCCTTGAAGTTACTAATCGTGATTCAAATCACGTATTCGATTTTGAGATTGTAATCGATTCCTTTTGTTTCTCTTCGATTACAAGGGTGATGTAATCGAACCTAGACCAAAAATGAGATTTTTCATTAAATGATTGAGATTATGGTTCTTTGTCCTTTGTAACTCAAACATAACCTAAAAGTCCTGGATTCAAGGATTTTACTTTACTTAATTGTGATAGGAATGTGCATTCATACCAATAGAGAAGAAATGATTTTGAATATGGAATTCTTGGATCCATGACATGGAAATTGTGGTATGTGTGTAATAAGGATTATTGATGTCGTACTCAATGAGATAAGAATGATGATGTGCCATTGAGGCAATGTTTTAATAAATGCATGGTTGATATGTCATGTTGGACATTGAATAATGCTTATGTGCCATTGAGGAAAGGCTTATGCTAAATGCATCATTGATGAACATACATGATTGGACATTGTGTCATCATGCATGCGTATTATCCGTGGGACATTGTTGAGAAGGCTATGTTGCCTAGGAGTTTGAATAACACCTATGTGCGGGTGCGAATAGACTAAGCGTATGTGTCATATGTTGTTGACCCTAGGGCGTCGGGGTGTGGGTGTCTCGACTCTAGACATTGGTAGCTCCACTTCGTGGGATAGACCAATGCAACACATCGACGATCAAAACTTCATTTCCTATGTTGCGATTAACTTGTTTGTGCCATGTGTGAGCCATTTTACGCAAATGTTTTTTTTATTCTTCTTGAGATGAGCACACTATATTTTTAAGGCTAACGATACGCCGACATTACTCCTTGATCATTCACTCCGAAATATTTATGTCTAGCTCCATGGAGTAGGAACTTTGGTACCCTTGTTGCATTGTGAGTTGTCGGTCCACATGGTCCATTGAGCATTCATGATTGGATAATGTGTTTACTATTATGACCGTGGTATTTATCGATTCTTGGTAATGTTAATGTTCTTTGGTGGCTATGGATAATGTTAACTGCTTCTTTGTTGCTTTACTCTCATTAATTGCTTTCATGTATTCTCGTACTTGTATGCATTCATATTGTGTCTTATGTGGGCGTTCTGGCGTCGTTTATTTTCTTCTTTGCCTGTTAGTACCGAAAAGTTTGAGAATCTCAACTCTTTCTTGTCGAATTCCTTTATTTTGCATTTTGGTTGGATCGTGTGCTCTTGAGAAGACGCTTCGTGAGCAAGGAAACTCATCAGTTTCGGGGTTTCGCCTTATCTCGATCGAGATCGAAGTTGTGAGGATGTCATTTCGCCTTGGATTTTTTTTCCTTACGTGCGGATCAACTTTCATGGTGGTTCGGATTGCTGGCATATCAACGTCCATTACATCTGTGTGTACCACGGCCGAATGGTTGGCCAATGTGTCTTTAGCATGGGGACGCTACACCGCTTCTATTTTTGACTTTCATGCTTTCGTGTGGTTGGAATTTTATATGCCTCAGTAAGAGATATGTGGGCGGATATGTATTATAACCCACGTGATGACTCTTTCTTGTTTATTGCTCGGGCTCCTGCCCGCTGTTCTGTCGTCCCGATGGATGTCTCGTCGGACGATGAGGACCTTGAGGAGGATCCATCTACGGTTTTCTCGTTCGCATTGTCTTCTTAGGGTTGGTTTAAATTGATGGCTTTGATGGCTATCAAATTTTGAGGGAGCAAAAAGACGTATTCTTGATTAGTGGGTATATATTTGTATCTCTTAGGGTAGGTACACATTTTGCTTTTTGTACATCTTTTTGGAAATGTAATTTAAACAGGCTTGTATTTCTGGTATAAAGTATGTAATTCTCCATATTATAAATGGTCGTATGTTTCATTCCACGTTGATTTCTTTGACCTTTTAATACAAAAGTTTTATTGGAAAGAGGAACTTTACTTTTAACTCAATCATGCGATATATTCATAAATAGATGTATATGTACATTAAATGTAAGTTTTAACCGGATTCATGTTAAGCAAAAAGAAAAAAGAAAAAAATGTTTCAAATTTTCCGTAACCAACTTTGTGTCATTTCACCATAGTGCGACGTTCCTTCTTCTTACCCATTATGACTAAGGGGGAAAAAGGGGCGTTACACTGTCGGCCAAATAAGCCGAAGTCGATCCAAATGATTAACACTCATGGCTAGTGCTTGGCCGATCCATTTCGGCCTTATTCATTAGTCGAATGCCAAACTGATCCATTAAACATGTTTCAAGTACATCTTTGTCGATAACTCCATTATTTACCGTGACTGGCTTGACATTTGGAGTATAGATTTTAAAATCGACATGAAGCTGTTGTAAATAGCAAGGGCTGTCATCTACCTCTACTATTTCCACCTGATCATTTGCATTCCAAAGAATAAGTTTTTGATGAACCGTTGATGGTATTGCTCCAACGACATGTATCCAATCTCTCCCCAGTAAAAGATTGTAACTGGATTTTGTTGGAATTACGACAAATAATGTCGACCTCTCAATGGATCCAACTTGTATATTCAACATCACTACTTCTGACAGGGTTTTGCCACTGAAATCAGTAACAATCATGTTAGTTGCCATCAAATCAAACTCATTCTTCCCAAGTTTCTTTAACATTGCCCTTGGGATCGTAGTTGATAGTTGCCCCTCCATCTATCAAGACTCTATTGGTCGGCTTGCCTTCTAGCAAAGCCTTGATGTGCAATAGTTATGAGTCTTTTGTTCCTCTGTTGGCTTTTAAAAATATGTTGTATTGTCGAACATAATTAACATATTATCTTGACAGAAAAGCCAATGATTATCAAGGTCATCCAAGTCTTCTTCTTTCTCTCCTATATATTCAATTTCGTGATACCCTTCGAATTCAACAGGTATGATGAAATCAAGTTCACATTCATTGACTTCAAGAATTCCTCTTCATCTGACTCTTCATGACTTTTACATCCACCAAGCTTGAGGTACTCTTCCGATGGCAAACTACTATCCATAGCCATTATGATGTCATTCAGATCCTTGTCCAGATTGAAATCCATGTCGATTTGTTCATTATCACCAAAGCCTAAAAGATCATCTAGATCAATGAAGGCTTCAATAACTTCATCAACTGTCTAATCCATATCTACAATTTGGAAATCAGGCTTCGCCAAATTTCTTTTCCCCTTGATCATGCCGATCATTTCCTTTTTCCATTCGACATCTTGGTCAGGATCTTTCAAAACTTTTAAGATTTCTTCCTTCGACTAATCTTCATCATCACTATTGCTTTTGTTCCCAGCTATTCCTCTTATCATCTTCTCAGCTTTCAACCTAGCCATGTCTAGTTTACTTTCATTAACTACCAGATTGTTTTCCTTTATAAGTTCTTTTATTTACATCAAGTCACAATCGGCCATTTCTTTCTAATTTTGTTTGGAGCCCCTTGAACTTGTTTCCCTTTCTTTATCTCTGTAAGTTTTTCTTGTCGAGAGATTGTTATTCCTTGATTCGACCATTTAACTTCACTTGTTGTTGGCTCATTATTGCCCCTCTTGATCTGCAAATTCTTTTATCAATACTCTTCAATTTCTTGTTATCTTTATTTTCATCAAGTGTTGACTTAACCTCGACTACTAAACATCCCATTTCTGTGGGTTGTTCTTTAATAACTAAACCCTCAGTCAAACTTCTTTTCTAGGCCTGTATCAACCTCTGCAATCTTCTTTTTCGACTATTTGACATTGGTAAAGACTTTGATGGTCCTGCTACATCATGGTCAATCAAAACTTCATTTCGGTCAATTCTACCATGTTTGTAATCTTCATTCCAGAATGATTGATTTTTCTGAAACCTATTCTTCTTGGCAGCCACGTTTCGTCGAAAATACGTGTAACTTACCATTGCAGAATTTTTAACCCATCTGTCCACAATAACAATGGCAAGTGGTACTCTGGTCCTAGCTGGTCCGATGCAACTTCTGGGAAATGCATTGCTCGCCATAGATCCATTAGATGACTCAACCAACCAGCCATTCATATTAGGCCTTGGCATATAGACTGGCTTAGGCTTTGGAGTATAAACTGGCTTTGGAGTGTTGAAGGGGCTCATTGTGATTTTCTAACTTTCTTGTCGAAAAACTTATTTCTACTTTGTAAATTATCCGTTGCTCCTTAGCAGCTTTCTTTGAAAATTGATCATACTAGTTTATCTTGAACACAACCTTACTTTGCCTTTTTCTTTCTTCCTTTCCAAGTAATTTTCAAGATTCTCCCGATTTGGGATAAACGTCCATTACATCTTCCATGTCAATGTCGAATCCCCAAATTCCTTATGTTGATCATTCCAACATTTAAAGGAACTCAAAGTTGATCGAAATATGAAATCACTGAAATGGATCTGTATCAACTTTCATATCCGCCTTATGGCTTGTCATGGCTTCAACCCATCCATTAGTGCTTTCGAATCAAATCTCTGAAACGAATACATTCGTTAGTAACATGGCCGAAATTGTTATGAAACTTACAATATTTTCGGTCTTTTATTTCATCAGATTTTAATAACTTATGGCCTTTCGACAATTTAATCTGTTTATTTTTTAACAACAAATCAAAGATTTTATCGGTTCTTGTTATGTCGAATGTATATGTTTTTCTATTGACATAACTCATTTTTTCCGTATTTCTTGTAGGCTGGAGAGCCTGACACACATAAGGAGGACCATTCTAAAGTTCAACAATGTTGACTTCAAATTCGTCATTGCTATCTTCAGTTTCATTGTCAGATTCACCTAATCTGACGAATGCTACTTTCTCCCTTTTAAGGAATCTCTTTTGTTTATGAACCTTTTCAGCTTTTAGTTGTTCTATTTGCCTAAGCTTTTCACCTAGTTAGGCAAAATCAACTAAATGTTGGTTCACTAACTTTTTTCTTATGTAATAGTCTAAACCCCCTGTAGCAATTTTCACTATTTCTACTTCAGGTATAGGAGTAAAACATCTACTCCTCATTTGTCGAAACCTAGACAGGTAATCTTCTATTGTTTCATTATACACTCTCTTAATATTGAAGAGATCTGTAAGTCCAACTTTCAAATCCCCTCTGAAGAATTGATCATGAAAACTTCTTTCTAATTGAGCCAAGAGTGTATCGAGTTTGATCTCAATGTCAAAAACCAAGAGAATGCATTTTTAGTAAGGGAGCTTGGGAAAAATCTCATTTTGAGGCCTTCAATAGTGGCCAATTCTCTCATTTCTATTGTATACCGTGCGATATGTTCGACGGTCGATTCTCCATTTTCACCAGCAAACTTTGAAAGTTTAAGAATTTTAATTCCTCTAGGCAATTCTGCTTGCTATACCCACTCAGGAAATGCTAAAACAAAATAGGGTTGGTTGGCATATCTAACATTGAACTCAAATCTATTCAGCACCTGTTCCACTACTTAGTTTACATTTTGCTCGATTACTTGGTGCCCCTTGAGATTTTGTCGAAGCAATCTTATGGCTGCATCATTTCTAGCCATTTGATCCTCATCACCTTGACGGAGCATATGACATTACCATATTCCAAGTGTGGCTGATCATTTTGCCTAGGTTGTTCTAGGTTTTGTTGATTTTGTCCCCCATTTTCCTGAGGTATAACCATTTCTCTGTTTACTCTAGGCTGGGTTCCTTGTACATTTTCATTGGCCAATTCACCTATCCCCAAAGCTTGATTTAGCCTTGCCATTTGCTGAGCCAATGCGCTGCAAGCATTATTTGTATTTTCCATGATTGGTGTAATCACAGCACCCATTTGCTGAGTGAACATATGCACCATTTCATGATTACTTTCATCCATTTGTTGTTGAAAACTGGCCAAAGAATTTGTAGTTGGCCCAGTTACATTCTGAGGAATATCTCTCGACATATTTGGAAATATAGGTCCAAAATTCAACTCTCCTGTCGAAAAGGAATTAGATTACTTGAACTTGCAACTCCTGTTCCTTGACCATTAAAACTTGCTAAAGCTGAACTTATTTGTGGTTGGCCTTGTGAGGCTACCGTTTGGCCTATAGTATTAGCCAAAGTAGAGCTAAATCCCATTTGTGCTAACACAGGAGGGACATAATTTGGTGGCAAACCATATTGTGGTGTCAACCTTGAATTTGAGTTCATTGTACTTTGATTACTTGGTTGATTAGGTGATGACTGAGTCACTACAGGCACCACTTGTTCTAACGCTGGGTTACTCCTGAGAGTACTAGTTGCTATTATATCAACCACATGACCCGTACTAACAACAGTTAAAGGTGACACAGAAACAGCTGTTGAAGGTGGCACACTAACTTCAACTGAAAGTGTATTCGATGCCTGGTTATTTGCGTTACTCATAATTTGCGTATCTTGAGAAGGACAAGAAAATACCAACTTTTCACTTCTTAAACGCATAAAACCATTTTCTTATGAAGAGGTTTGTGACACTACTGAGTTACTCTGAACTCGTCCCACCGGACGTGCCAATTTGTTTATGGGTGAATTTGGTATAAGACAAATTCCAACAAATAAATATATTTTATCAGTTGAATGTGGGTTCATAAGTTATGTGGTAATCTCGCTTGAAAAAAAACTTTTAAGAAATTGATGAGTAACATGCAAAATGTAAAGTGTAAAGAAACTTTGAAAGTGCAGAGAAAGTAAATTGCAAGAAACATAAATTGCTGAAGATTAAAATGCAGAAAATAAAGGTGTAGAAAATTTAAATGCAGGAAATATAAAAGTGCAATAAGTTTAAAGTGCAGAAAATGTAAAACGCATGAATTTAAAGTGCAGAAAGAGTAAAGAAATTTAAAGGACAAGACTTGAAAATAAAGAATTTAAAAAGACATTGCATTAATGTAAATGATTGGAAATGAAAATGGAAGTCATACTTGGAATCAAATCCGTTAATCAGCTTAAGTGAGATGTTAGGATTGTATATCCTGTAAAACCACCATTTTTACATTGTGAATACTAGTATTTATAAGCAAAAAATAAAAATAACTGACTCTTAAGAAACTGACCACGTTCATGACAGTTATGCCATGTTCCCACTAATATCTTAATTTTCGACAATAACTAACTCTTGTCGAATTCAGAATTAGTAACTTTTATTTTCGATGAAACCAACCCTTGGCCAATTGAGAGTTGGCCACCACTTGAACCTCTATCTAGCTGTTGAGATCCTTATTTGTCGAATGTCTCAATAGTATCATTTGATGAAAACATTATTTTCGTCGAATCATCCAACTTCGTCGAATATCACTTGTCCGTCGAGAATATCTTTGTCAAATTAGGACTTGTATTTTTTACCCCGAACACTCCCTAACCTTTGTCTGAAATTATTCTCGGCTGGAACAATGTTCTTATGGCTAGAGACTTGCTTTGCAGTGTCAAGCCCACTTCCCGCAATAATAAGACTTCCTCAAAGCCTTATAATCCTCAATGTTTTGCTCGACAGTTTGGCCTAGTACAGGGAATTCCTTGTCCTTTCGACTCTTTAAACTAATCGTTTGATCGGCCTACCCTAACAAAGGCTCAAGTAAAAAATTTGTGGCAATCCAATTCCAACAAACTGAACAACTTCCAATTCTCCAAGTTTTCCATTCATCTGAGTGAATCAGTTGAATTTACTGATTGGTGGCTTGCTGTATTTCATACTCTATACCCTGAACCTCCCTCTGTTTATCTGGGAAAGCTAATTGACCAAGATTTCCGATCCCTCGATGGACAAGAATAAGAAAGCTCCAAGGACCTCGACTGCCAAGGGCCCAAGTGAAACCACTTTAACTTCGGTAAAAGGTGAACCTTTAACTTTTCCTATTTTTCTTTATTCTGCCTCTTGTCCTTTATGGTTATCATTTGTTGAATTCTCCCAGGCAAAACAGCCATAGTTGTGATTGATGTAGAGACCCTTCAGCCTTCTATTGGAGGAATTACTGCTGGTTCAGTTTGCCAGATGACTCGCCAAGCTATTTCACCAATCATGCCAATCCCCACTTCGACTCTTGCACCTGTTAGAAAATCCGAAGTTAAGAAACGTCTAGCCAAGGCTATTGGTTTTTCACAGGTAGTTCTCAACCTTATTATTTCTACTAATCTTCTCAAACTCAGCCAACAGTTTCGGTTCTACGGTTTTGCCTTTTTCCTTGTAGAAAAAACTAAAAATCTAATCAGCTGCATAAGTTTCTACCTTTTTTGCACCACTTTCGGAAGAAACAACTTCGATTGGTGCACCAAAAAATTTCGGATGAGGTGGTGAGCCAATATTTTGAATCCCCTTTTTCCAGCCCACCAGTTGGGGAAAACTCTCCTTTGTCCATGCAGTTGGACTTCATCAAGACTCTACTGCAAAAAGACTTTTTAGCCGACTCATCTTGAAACACTCACTGGCCAAGATTGCCAAGTCTACTGATCCCACTTTTCCTTTTGCACTAAAAATTACTTATAATGAGATCACGCTGTTGTTAGCCGACATCTCATTCAATCATCAAATGTTTTAAGTCCAGGAGGGACTCTAGTCAAACGGACTTCGATCGACTGACAACATTGCAGGCACAAAAATCAACTTACTAGACTTAGTATGATGTTATAGAGAAGGAACAAGAAGATAAATTGTTGGAGCAAAATAACCTGAATACTCAGCTGGAGGAACTTACTAAAGAGCTAAATCAGAACAAGAGTGAAATAGCCGTTCTACAGCCCGAATTACATTTTGTGGCGGCTAAAATAACTACAGGCACAAATGCTCGCATTAAGCGGTACACTAAGTCAACCAATATGGATGCTGAAATCAGCCTTCTACGGTAGCAAAAAGAAAACTTGGAACGAGATTTAGTAGTTGGCAAAACTGGGCTGGCTAAAGCTGCAAGATCTAAAGGTGAGCTCAAGAAATTGCTAGCTGAGGCTGAAAAGAATATACTTGAGGTGAGTCCAGACATGACCCAAACCTCTCCTAGCCAAGTAGCCGCTTCCATTTCTATTCAATTAGTTGTTGCAACAGAAACCTCCCTTTAGCCCAAACTGAAGCTTCAAAGGATCCCCCTGTTGAACCATAAATTGAAATCTACCAATGCTTTTCTTTAGCTTAGCAAATTTCTTTTCTTTTCTCAACATTTGAGTCGAATAGGCTTTTATTTTAGGTGTTTTCTCTAGTACCCCTTATACTTTAAGGGGTTCTGAACCCTTTGATAAAAAAAAAATTAACAATATTTGATCAAATTGAAACAATGCAAAATGAATTGCAAAAAATATTAGAAGACATTAATAAAAGTATTCTGTTATTAATAGAAAACACTAATAGAATTGCTATCTATACTTATGATAAAATACAAAATGGAAAAAATGAAATTAAAAATATAAGAGAAACCTTAAATAATATTAATAAAAACAAGCAAATTGATCAAAATGAAAATATGCAAAAATTTGAAGAAATACTAAAACAATTGGAAAATCTTCTAGAAGAAGAAAAAAGTAGTAGATATATAACAAAACAAGAATTAGAAGAATTATTAAAAGTAAAATCGAAAGAATTAATTGAAGTTGTTGAACAAGAATCTTCAAAAATGAAAAATGAATATATAAATCTATTAAAGAAATCAAATGATATAGAATAAATTCAACAATTATTAGAACAATTAAAAATAATTGAAGATGAAAATAAACAGATACAAAAAGTAGAACAAATTGAAACAAATAATGAAAATGAATAAGTAATATTAAATTATAGTACTTCAGAATCAGAATCAGATTATGATAAAATATATATGGAAAAAGGAGAAACAAGTGGAACAAAATCTAAAAGAAAATGGGAAGAATATTGGGGATACCCAAAGGAAATATGAAATAAATACGAATAAGAAACCATGTATAATAAAGGATATGCTCGAAAAGATGGAAGATGGACTAAAGTACAAGAAGAATTTAATCCACACTATGAAAATATTAGAGCATGAACTAGATTAAATATTGATTGTGCTAGAAATAAGGAAGAAGTAACTACAGTGGACTAATGAAATTACATTACTTATTACAACAAATGAAAGATTTAATGGATTAAATCTTATTAATATTAAGAATCTATTGGTATATAAAACAGAAGGAAATGTACAAAATTTTTTAATGAGTATCTCTGATGAAACATGGCTACAACATTCAAGAACAGTAAGAAATAATCAAGAATTTGCAAGATTAATTATGAGACTCATCTATCAAGAATTTGTTGGATATAATACTTTTAAATATAGAGATGAAGTAAATAGATTTTTATATGAAAAATCAAAATCACATCTAAACAAAATGCAAATATGTAATAAGTGTGAGATTGAAAGCTTTATTTGTGAATATCAAAAATATTATTATCAACTAAATACTGAAACGAAACAAACATACATGGATATTTTTATTGACAAACTTCCATATCCACTTAATACAAAAATAAGAACTATTTGGAAGATTCAGCCAAAAGAAACAGTTAATACTCTAGGAGGAATTATTCAAATACTCTATCATGAATTAAGAGAACAATGTATACAAAGAGAAACAATTAGACAATTAAATAAAGGACAAAATGTAATTTGCTGTGATTTACCAAAAATAGAATATCCAGGAAAATACGGATGTAATCAAACAACAAAAAGAAGAAAGTATTATAAAAGAAAGCCAAGACTCAGAAAAACCTATCCTAGGAAAAAAACGTATAAGAATACTAAAAGAAAATATTTTAGAAGAAAAATAAATACTCCTAGAAAATACTGCCCAAAAGGAAAAACACTACAACAAAATTGGCCTATGGCAACCCTTCAAAAGTATACTCTAAAATACACTTAAGTGTAGCCTTTGAGGAAGCCTACATTTTTTGGCCCTAAGACAACGCTTTTAGAAGGGTGGCTTATTCAAGCATGGCCTATTATCTAAGGCTACGTTTTTTCACAGTCAAAGCTACGCTTTTCTTCTTCACTCTATGGGTACGCTGGAAAAGCGTTGCCTTATGTCAAACGCTATGGGTACACTGGAAAAGCGTTGCCTTATGTCTAACCCTATGGGTACGCTTTCAAAGCGTTCCCTTATAGGTACGCTGAAAAAGCGTTGCCTTATGTCAAACTTTATGGGCATGCTAGAAAAGCGTTGCCTTATGTCAAACCTTATGGGTACGCTTTCAAAGCGTTCCCTTATGTCAAACGTGGGTACGCTGAAAAAGCATTACCTTATGTCTAACCCTATGGGTATGCTTTGAAAGCGTTCTCTTATGTCAAACTATGTTGGTATGCTTGCCTTTATGTCATTTTACCTAAGGGATCACAGATCACTTTATAAGCATTCCTTTATGTTGCTTTTTTTTTTTTAATATGACTACTATTTTTATCATTTGTAAAAAGTAACATTTCTAATCAAATAAATTTTTATAGAATTTTAATTTTAGAATATACACAAATAAATTTATATGTAGTATAATTTCAATCAATAATATAAACTAATAAATACACAACACATTGTTCAAAGTATTAACCAAAATATCCACAATAACACATTGACTATATTAATCAAATAATCCAAAATACTCACCATCATTTATATAATCGAAAATACTTAATCAATAATATATATATATATATATATATATATATATATATATATATATATATAATGTATGAAAAAATTATCTTCATCAAGTTCTCTTCATGAACATCAAATATATATTAAGTAGCTCTATCGTCATCCCCAAATGCAGTACCAACATTGTCCTACAAAAGAGAGACATAGAAAATAAAATCTCAACAACTTATACATATGTAAAAAATAAAATCATTCAAACACATGATATAGTAGTAGTTTCAAATTGTAACAGCAGACAGAGTAGTAAAGCTACAACAAGAAGTAACAACATATATCTACAAATAAAAATGGCCTATCACTTTCACTTAACCTGGAGAGTAAATTGAAGAATTCAAAAATAAATAAATAAATAAATAAATAAATAAATAATGAACAGAGTTTAGTAATAATTCTTCAACTCAAACAACATACGCAGTCTGTGAGTACCTTTGTGTCTATATGTATCCTACAAGCGGTTGCACCAATTCAATTTGGGTTTAAGCATGTTTAGTCAGGTCAAAGCAACTTTACATGCAATGTAGAGTTCCACAAAACAAATCATAGCTTAATTTTAATCACAAAATATGAAACACAGAAATAAGAAAGCTTACATTGTAAATGAGAATACTAAGATGCCCACAGTGGATCAAAGAATCTAACATTCCTTATCTTTCTGATTTCTCCAATTAAAATATTTTGTCAATCATATTTGCTCCTTATTGACCATTTGGCTACAAATAAGGACATGGCTTTTCTTCACATCCCAGAATCACAGAGAAGCATCTTCGTTATATGTCAAAAGCTTCTTTAGGAACACACTTTAGGGACAAAGACACTCATCTTATAATAGATTAAAGCACACAATTGATTGACTCAAAAACTCATCACTGCATTAATCTTATCACATGATACCATCATACAATTAGGCTACCTCCTAAAAGCTTCAAGAATGGTTTTATCATACCACCCCCACTTCTTAAAGACATCAACTTTCTCATCACACCGGAATTTTTTGACAGTATGTTTGGCAAGCAATGCTATGCTAAAAAGCTAATTTTGAAGGATTAAATCCCAATTCATTTAATAACTACTACATGAAATTGAAATTAATAATTATTAAACGCTTTAAATAAAAGCTACTTGAAAACTTTCTTAAACCTTTCAACCAGTGAAACTTACCAATACTGAAGAACACATTGCTAACAGACAACAACAATTAAGATCAAAATTATATCATCCAATAATATACCAAAGTAAACAAATCAATAACTATCGATGAACACACAAAGATTCATGCAATGCAGCATATGTCCAACTCCAACAATCCAACTTAAGGGTTTTCTAATTTTCTTTCATTAGATGTATCCACAAAACCCCAATCTACATATTCACCATCACTAAGGCGTCCTCATATTGATTTTAAAAAAATACAAAACACGATTCTGATAAGATTCATACAATGCAACATATATATAAGATTAGAACCCAACTAAAGGATTTTCTATTTTTCTTTTATAAGATGTAACCACAACCCCAATCTACATATTCACCATTACTAACACATTCTCATATATTAAAATAAAAAAATTGTAAAACACAATCAATAGGAGAAGGTGGAAGGTGGGTACCATACATGTATATGAATTAATTCAGTATCATAGTTTGTCAAATGTACAGTGTTAAAGAATGGAATCCAAATTCACAACTTTAGCAAAACAAATTGTACTCTTCATAATTAATTTTTTGTTTAGCATAAGTATTAAAGCTTAGGATCCCCGAAATCAAAGAATATGATGTCCAAGGTTTTACAACATTATCATTATTTATTAATATTTTAAGTGAGTCTAATTACCATTTGTCCTTTATGATTTAAGGGGACTAGTCAAGATACAGGCACTAGAATTTAAACTGTTTGAAACATGACAAGATGGAGAAAAGATACCATTTCAAGGTTTAGAACATGAGTTGACCCAGAAGAACGTGGAAGATGGTGGCCTGCAACACCTTGTGCACTATTCGCATCTGGTGCAGAGTGTTGGGTAGATTGCAGTAATGCTTCAACTTCTTCTGCGCTCATTCCGGGGTTGTTTTGCTGCAACAAAATCTTTACAATATGTCGCAATCCTTTAACCTCTCCCTTCAAATCTCCGACTTCAGTTTGCAAGGATTCGACTTTCTCATTGTGTTGTTGTTTGATTATGTTGATTTCTGCATCTTTTTTCAAGTACGTCGCTGTAACTGATCTACCGTAGCATCAAACCCGCCCGGGCTGCTCCTTCCCAAACACTGCTTCAAATGCATCCTCATCAATTTCTCCAGCCTCTTGGCAATTTTGAAGTTCTGACTGTTAAAAAGAAACATTAATAATAACATCAATACTAATATTAATAATATCGTTAATAATAACACACTTCATTTGCTTAAAATTGCAGCTTTTGTCTCTGAATCAACTTTCTTTCCTTTACTATTTGTGCGGGTTGCAACAAACATTTTAGATTTTGTTAGATCTTCATTGTTCTCTTTGGTTGAGTGCTACAAGAATGAAAAGAAAAGTACAAACAATCAAGAACTATACTAGCAAGGTATGAGAAGAAAGGAAAGTCATGTTTTCAACCCAAGTGTCTAAGATTAATACCAGTCTCATGTATACTATTCCAAAATTTACGGGCCCCATCCGATGTCCAAGCTTACAGAATTCATTTGACACATAGACTACATTCCAATAAAAAAAGAAATATATATATATATATATATATATATATATATATATATATATATATATATATATATATATATCAAATCATAAAAAGAATATAACTAGATCAGTAATTTGACTAAGGTTAGAAAAGATTGTTCTATCTCACTTGGACTATGGGAAGACTCCAATAATTAATCAATTTGGTGAAAGTTACTTCTGGTATGTCAACAGATGATTTTTCAACATATCTTCAATGGTATCATACTTATCAAAATGCTTCTTCTTAATCTTTCCTTTGTGTCGCTTCCAAGCATCGCGAATAGTAGCCATCACCCATTTCTTGGCATCATTCGGAACGATGAACTTGGACTATGCAAAACACAACATATATGTTAATTTCATTTAGTAAGAAAAACTAAATAAAAACCGAAATAAGAAAAAGTGGTTGTTCTTACATTAACATAGTTCCACATGCGTTTTTTATTTTCTTTTGGCACAACTGTCCAATTAGTGTATAGCAGGGTGATAAATCTTGGATTCCTAGCAATTGTACCTAGAAAATTGCTTAAATCAAACACTCTTTTATTAGTTGGTCCTACTGCTTGTCCCTTATCAAATGTCACCTCCTCTCGTTCTTCCATAGTTCTTGCATGAATTGATTTGCAAGTTATTTTTCCTTGAGTTTTTTTCTTTTCCATTGTACCTAGTTCCATGTAATAGCCAAAACAAAAAAAAAAGTTATAATAGTTGAATGATGAGCATGCAATATTTTCATAATGAGCATAACATATACAAGATATTAAAAAAGTAAGTTTCTAACATACGGCCTTCAACATGATCAATGTCCATAACTTGATCTCCAGCAAAGTCATTGTCACCAACTTCATGATCAGCAACATCATCATCATCCGATGACATATTATTTCCTCCAAAATCATCCATTGGCTGAATATTATTTCCTCCAAAATCATCCATTGGCCGAATATCAAGTTGTTTCTCTCCCTCCATATGTATCCCTTGTTTTTCTAGAAATTGATCAAGACTCATTACTGGGTGAATTAGCTTCCTTTTATCCTTTTTAAGACCGTGTTGCTCTTCAATAGCAGGCTGGTCTTCTACTTCAGCTTGTGGGATGATCTCGGTTATAGGTAAAGAAGATTGGGTAGCTTTATTCATAGGATTCTTCCTTTTATGAATTACTGGGGCCTGATTTTGCATAGCTTTATTCTACCCTTGCCTTTGGGTGTAGTTAGCTTGAATTAAATTCAGCCTACTTTGTCCTTCACTTGCACCACATGCTGTAGGCATAGGATTCTTCCTTTTATGAGCTTGCATACTTAAATTCTTCCGTTCATTTGCAATTTGTTCTCTCTTAATTTCAAATTGCCTAAGCAATTCAGTACTTGATCGTGCTTGTAATTCAAAATCGAAGCCTTTATTCTTTGTAGGACTTCGACCCTTGTTTGGGGTCAAAACCTTCTTCTTAAGAGCTCCTCCTTTGTACATTCTTTATACTGAAAAAAATAAAGGCAGCAGTCCTATAAATAGATTAGATTTATAGTTTGTCTCAAAGCAAATACAAATCAATAAGAATAGAGCATTTGAATCTGATTTGTTAGTATATTAGTGTTAGTGATCATATAGTTGCAAACTTATGTATTTAGGACTGAGATTTGTCATCACTGTAAATCTATCTAAGCAGGTTAATAATATGGTCTTTTTTATCCATCATGCAATGAATCCGAATGGAAAAGAGCTAGTATCAGAACTCATAAGTCAGGACAGCTTCAGGTGGTGCCTTTTCATGTACAAGTTCTATGGTCCTTTTGTGGAATCAAGCTTCAAATTTTGTGGTCTTTTCATGCCAATCTACTATTTTCTTGCAAAATTGAGAGGTATGATTTATTGAAAAATGGCACCATCCTTAAAAGGCATAGCTTGGTGCCCTTTCTAAAAATTAGTAGGGAAAATATATAAAATCTTCAAAGATAAAAAGGTGGCAATGCATGATATGCATGAATTCATTTTCCGTTTTTGGATTTTCCATCCAAAAGTAGATAAATGACTGCTATTGAATCTTATTGACATGACTTATTATTAGTGAAAATGATGATAGATAATCAATTGCATCCTCAATCAAGAATGGTCTTTCCATAACAATTAATGAATGTTAAATACACAAATGGCAATTACAAGAATGCACGAGTAAATATCATATTAATATATGAGGAGACAATAAATTTTACTCACTTAAACACCAGATTATGGTAGTTGTTGTCATAGGGGTAAGCACAATCAATAGCTTTGACAACTTCTCTATTGAAATACTAGTCTCCAACAACAATTGCAATTGGCTACATAATAAAATATTTAAGCTTATAAGATTATTATTTTCTGAGAACAAACAGAAAAGGGGGGAAGGCATGAAGCTTGAGTAGTGAATATTTCATCCGAGGCATTCAAGTCACTTGGCTTGGACTAATCAAACTTGAGTCTACAGTCAAAAGAAAACAAAATATTTTTTGAATGGTTCTTTTCTTTCCCCTGAGAAAGGGTTGGACTAGATTTGCAGTGCCTAGTTTGACAACACTTGAAAAACATAAGTAAGGTCTGATAATTCAGATTCAAAGTCGCATGTGTCCAATTACAGTGCCTTAACTATTAAGTTCTACATTAGTGGTAAATTTGTGACTTTATATGGTAATTAGGACCATTCATGCAAGCAAGCACAATTTCATCAATTGAAAAAGCTTTATTAGGTTCAAGCCCTTTTAGAACTTTATATTATGCAAGTGCAGCTCCAAAGGTCCAAAGGACCAGTGGCTTGATCTGCTAATAGACATGGAACCAAAATTAGCTTTGATCCTACATAAATATAAGGATGTGTTTGCTATTCCTACATAAAAAAAGTTAATATCAATTTACTCTGTCAGTCAATGGCTCCATTAACGGTATTCTTAATGTAAGAACGATTTTGAGATCACATTTTATAATTGAGGAAAGAAATATGATTTTTAAGATACTAAAATGAGTGTTAAATCAAAATTTTGTTAGCAACCTATCAACAAAACAGAATAAAAAAGAAATAAATAAAGCAGGGAAAAGGTTAAATTCAGATGAGGCTAGAGGAAAAAGAAAATGTCCATGTAATTGTAAATTATGAGAATTCAACTCTTTTTACCAAGAGAGAAAATTACTGCTGAAAGATGGTACAGATGAAGTCCACAAAAGGGAAGGTTACTTGATAATCCAATTTCTGAGTAATTTTGATGTTTGACACCATACCATTGCAATTTTCTCAGAAGAAGGATAAACATCCACCATTGGCTAGTTAAGATCGAAACTTAAAACAGGTCCAAAATATTGCAATAAGGGAAAAAAATAACTACCTAGAGGTAGAGAAATTGCAAGTTTATAGTACAACATCCCCAAATTTAGTTAAGACCCATTTTACACTAATACAGAATACATGTTATATAATATTGTTTCAAGTTTGCCTTTGACAATGTTTCATTCAGATTTCACCAAAGAAAAACAAAACAAAGCAACACATCAAAGAAAATGCAATATATAATAATGGAGAGGTTTTACCCCGCAAAAATCACAACCAGCTCCTATGTGAACTTTCAAGCTAGGATCAGATCATTATATCTTTCCTCCTTTAGCATATAATGAACCTGAAAACACAAGTTCATGAAGAGAGCAATCAACGTTATACTATATTACTATATTACTAGAATAATTTTCCTGAACCAAAATACTGTAACCTGATTTCAACAAATACTTTACCCAACCAAAAAATGCAAAATATCTTAATTGGGTCATCTTTTTTGGAGTTTTTTGGAGTCTCCACCATTTTTCTAGTTGCACTATCTACATTATGTTCTATTTGCATGAGTTTTTGTTTTTTATTATTCTTTTCTTCTTTGGTTGTTTAGTGTGTTATGTTAGGAAAGTTCACATTTGAAGCTTTGACCGTTGTTAATAAAATCTATCACTCATGCCCAAGAACATGCATTTTTCCCTTATCATGCATAGGAGATTTTTGATTTTATAAAAATACTTTACTATATCATAGGGGTAGTGCATAGTTTAATCAAAATTATATTTCTTCCTTCTGTTGTAGTGATGGCACTTTGATATATGTGGAACGCCTTGAATATCATGTTAGGGAAGAATTGAACAGAATAACTCCTCGCACAATGGTTGTTTTCAATCCCAATTCAAGGTATATTATCTGTTTGCATTCTTTCTACAAGATATTGTTTGACTTTAACTAGCTTAAGATTGATTGATTCTATCTTTTAAGGTTGTTATTACTAATCTTGAAGCCAACTTAGCTATGGAAGTTGATGCAAAAAAAATGGCCTGATGCTCAAGGTGATGACGCGTCTGCTTTCTACATTGTGAAATTGGACTTATGAAAAATGATATCTTTAGGGAGTACCAAGGTTTATACTATTGATTAAATTAAATAGGAAAATACACGTCCACTGGTGATTCACTGCCTGCCTAATGAACTTCAATATATTGTTGAACTTTATACTACTACATATGATGTTGGTATCCTTAGGTTTTTATGTTTCTGATTTTTTTTATCATGCTTTTGTTCTTAGATTCCATTTTCCAATGTTGTATATATTGAACGTTTGAATTTTCGGATGCAAGATTCAAAAGATTATTATGGCCTTGCTCTTGGCAAATCTATGGTACTTAGGTTAGTAGAAGGTCCAGATTAATATTGTGCATGAGAAGTTGTAGGTCCATTATTCAAGATGTTTCTTGTTTGTGCAGATATGCATTTCCCATAAAATGCACTGAAGGCTAACTTCACATAGGCCATACATAAAAATGTTAGATTCTGTGACTGAATTTTACTTTTGTTTTGTAATTCTATTATTCCAGATGCACTACAGTCAACAACAGACATTCTATGACTATATTCTTGAGTCTTCTCTATTGTATATTATTTTCTTTTGCCAGAAAACAAAAAACATGTAGAGAAGAGGGTAATCACTGTAGATGAAGGGAGGATTTCCTTTTGTAATCAAAATGGGAGGATTTTCAAGCAAGCAAATAAAGGGATGGCAAAACTCCAAATTTAAGTCTCTGTAGCTATCAAAACTTATATTAAGCTAAATGTCAAAGCAAATACAAGAAATAGGGACAAAGAGCTATTTATTTATGTATAAAAAGTCAAAAAGCAAATAAGCCACATTTAAACTAAACCAATAATTGTATAAGTAAAAAGTGATGTCTCATGATGCGTCCTCAAAACTAGTCTCTTCTCCCGATTCTATTTCATGTTCTTGGCAAGAAACACTTATGGAGCCATATCAATAATGGTCGGTGGTACATCATTCCTCTCTAAAACAACTTCACCATCATCAATGGGTATAGAAGGACCCATTGAATGTTCAAATGGCTCATTTTCATAACTATGGTGGGCATCAAACTCAGGTTGATCACTTATGTTAAACAAGTCTCTTGGAATTGTCTTCATGACATAATGTTTGTTTTGATCAAATGGATCTTGAACATAAAAGCATTGGTGTGCTTGAGATGCTAGCACAAAAGGCTCTTCTTGATAGCATTTCTTGTTGAAGTGAACATATGTAAGGCCATAAATATCTTCTCCAACCTCATACCAGTCATACCTAAATAAGACAACCTTAAAATGGCCATAATAATGTAACTCAACTATATTAACTATCCTACCATAATAAGTTAGGTTTGCATCAATCAGATTTACATCCTTTGAGCTTGCAAAGCTTGTAGTTAATGCAACTAATGTGACACCACTATTCTGTGTTTTTCGTCTTGCATCACGCCACCTAGAATGAAATCTGTATCCATTGATCAGATACCCAGAATATCTTCTTGCAATTGAATTTGGTCCCCTAGACAGTTCTTTTATCCAATCTGACACATCCTCATGCATAACACGAGTTTCAAACCACTGAGAGAAGTTTTGACTATGGTTTTTGGCTTTGCTCCATTTTGATCCTCGTCGTTGATTTTTAACTTCATGCTCATGCTCTCTAAAGTTGACAAGTATTGTTATATATTAGCTAAAAAATAATAATAATAATTTAGTGAGTAATAGATATTGCAGGTGAGTCAAAGTACCTAACATATTCTTAAACTTCATCATAATTGTTCAGTATGTATGCATGAACTTGGCTATGTGACTTGCCATCCATAATAAATGGAGCACCCTTTCTTCCTCCTAAAGGACACCCTTTGTTTGGGAACAAATTTGAAGATTCCACTTCATTTGAACTACATTCATCATTGTTTCGAGGTCTTCTATTAAATTTGGTCTGCACACCTCCATGTAAATATTGTGAGCAAAAGGTCAAACACTCGTCAACCAAATATGCCTCTGCAATAGATCCTTCTAGACGACTTTTACTGTGAACATACGACTTTAATGTACACATATATCTTTCTAGAGGATACATCCATTGAAATTGAACTAGGCCACCTAATCTCACCTCGTTCGCTAAATGAATAGGTAGAAGAACCATTATATAAAAAAAAACTAGGAGGAAAAATCCTCTCAAGCTGACACAGTGTTTCTACAATCTCTTTCTCTAAACAATTTATCTCTTCTAGTGTGATAACTTTTTGACACAAATGATGGAAGAAGGAACTTAGACGGATCAAAGGGATAGCAACATGATCAGGAAGTATGCTTTTGATTGGTATTTGCAACAAGTAATGTAACATGAAATTGGCATCATGGGTCTTATACTAGACACTTTTCTTTCAGCTAGTTGCACACATTGTGAAATGTTAGAAGCACTACCATCAGGTAGCTTTGCTGTCTTCAAAACACTACAAAAAATTGACTTTTCTCCAGCAGTCATTGAGAAGCATGCTTTTGCAACCTTTGTTCTCTTGCTATCCTTTGTATCTTTTGGTTGAAGGTTCCTTCTAATGCTCATCTCTTTTAGATCATATCGAGTATTTGCATGGTCTTTTGTCTTACTCGGAATGTCCAATAGGGTTCCAATTATGTTATCAACTATGTTCTTCTCTAAATGCATGACATCAAGGTTGTGGCGGAACGTGTTGTGCTGCCAATAAGGTAATTAAAAAAAAATTAACCTTTTCTTCCATGGACCATCATTTGATTCTTTTGCTTCTTCCCAAATACATTGTCAAAATTTTGCAAGCTCTCAAACACATTTGTACCCTTTAAGAAGGGCGGGGGAGGCCTAGATTTTGTTTTTCCATTGAAAGACTTTCTATTAGATCTCTATTGATGATCCATGGGTAGAAAAACACGATGATCCATATAACACATCTTCCGACTATGTTTCAGATAGGTAGAAGAAGTCTCATAATTACAATAAGGGCAAGCCAACTTTCCTTTTGTACTCCAACCGGACAACATAGCGTATGCAGGGAAGTCACTAATTGTCCATAATAAAGCTGCTCGCATTTGAAAGGTTTCATTCTTTGAAGCATCATATGTTTCTACCCCTGTCTCCCATAACACCTTCAAGTCTTCTATCAGTGGTTGTAGATAAATGTCAATGTCATTTCCAGGTGATCGCGGCCCAGGTATAAGCAAAGAAAGCATAGAATATTCTGGTTTCATGCATAACTAAGGAGGCAAATTATATGCCATCAAGACAACTGGCCATGTGCTATGAGATATGCTCATAGTCCGAAATGGATTGAACCCGTCACTTGCCAAGCCAAGTCTCAAATTGCGAGAATCTTTAGCAAATTCTGGATGAAGGCTATCAAAGTCTTTCCATGATTGGCCATCGGCAGGATGCCTTAACTTCCTATCTTTAGAACGTTCCTCGTCATGCCACCTCAATGTATCCGTTGTCCTTGAGCACATAAATAGCCTTTGAAGTCTAGGAATTAAGGGAAAGTATCTTAAAGTCTTAGCAGGAATAGGACGAGCTTTTTTGGAAGGCTCAAGCTCACTATCAACATCAGGATATTCAATATATCGAGAAGCTCCACAAACATGGCAATGGCTATCACGCTTATGGCCATTCTTGTATAGCATGCAGTCATTGGGACATGCATCAATCTTTACATAGTCAAGACCTAAGTCTTTCACCATAGCCTTCGTTTTCTTGAAAGATAAAGGAATGTTCAACTCAGGCATTGCCTCTTTCAATAACTCTAAGAGGGAAGTGAAGGATGCATTGCTCCATCCATGTAGACACTTCAACAAGTAGAGACGAATGATGAAAGATAAGGTAGAGAATCTTTTACAACCAGGATACAGTTCTTGGCTTGCCTCATCAACTAAGTTATAAAATTTCCTTGCATCTTCATTTGGGCCTTCATAAACTCCTTCAGCTTGTGCCACATATCTAAATGTATCATTCAACAAATCATCAATGTCGTCATTTGAATTAACTTTATCATCTGTGTCACCATCGACATCCATTTGGATTTCCTGTTCCCCATGATTAAACCAAACTATATAACCTTCAACAAATCCGTAACATATGAGATGATCATATACTACGTTCATCCGATACCAATAGATATTACAACACTTTGCACAGGGACATTGAATTTCTTCACCTTCGGGATTTCCAACCGAGTAAGCAAAGTCCAAGAAACATTGAACACCATCACAATACTCTTTGCTATACCTCGGTAAATCCATCCAATGCTTGGACACATCTTGAGAAAACCTAATTAATCAAATTTTGATATTAAGGCTTCAAATAAATATTTATTTATGCATTAACTAGACTTTACAGGAATACAAATAATAAAAAAAATAAAAAGAAAGAAAAAATGTTGTATAAATAATAACAACATAAGAAAATAAAGAGGATAAAAGTTTTCTTACCTAGCCATGACACTGATTGTAACTCAAAACTTAACTTCAAGTCCACTATAGATCTTCCCAAGTCTTGATTAATCTGCCTTGAGCAAAGAACAATCAATTACATGTCATGTTTAAGTTTCAGAAAGTAGGTAACAGGTAGCGTGATGCAACAAATACTTTGGTGGCTTAGAACCTCTTGTGTGTACTTTGTTTGTGTATAAGTTGTGTACAAGAAAATCAATCAACAATTAACATTTTGTTAACTTATAATATATGATTTTTAATCGTGTGTTAAAATAAAATAATTATATAACACAAATTCATACAATTATTAAGTGTTGTTTTGTTTAGTTTACATAACTTTGTAAACATATTCTACACAAATATTTCTCAATGCTTGAAATTCCCTACATTTCAATTGCTCAATGCTCGAGAATTTCAATTGCTTAGATCAGTTTGATGCATATTAATTTAAGAATCATGTTATTTATTTATATTAATTTTATTCTAAGACCCACCTTTGTGATACTGCTTTTGCAAGTTGTTCTGGCTACAATTATGATTATTCTTGGTGTGACAAAGGGAGCAGATGACTGGTAATCTTCACGTAAAGTGTTGTACAGGTTGCTACATGAGTGTATCTAAGTGTATCAGTTGCTGGAAGTTATGTCTGGCTGCAATTTACTTATGGCATATTCACAAAAATGGGTAAATGTTAATATGCTACTAACTACTAAGCCCTAAGGCCTGTAAAATTTACAGGTAACTTACTGCTATTGCCAATCAAATCCTAGAAATGAAATGTTTTGAGCTATAGCTTATGAATAAATTTACAGTTTCTCAAGCATTACAAGGCCAAGATTCCAGAAGTGAACATAGTAATAGAATGTAATATTCAAGATATTGAAAGGTGCCTCGCTCTTTCTATGTTAGAAGAATATCTCTTTACTGTTTCTGTTGGAGTTGAGAAGTGAAATAAGATTTTTGGGGATAGTCCAGTTATATTCATTTCCTCACAATAGGCCCATCTCCACATAATCTTGTTCTTTGAGTTAATTTATGTCAAGTTCTACTAGGACTAAGTCAAAGCATTATGCTTAAGACCCTTAAGGCTCTAAGAGGATTTTTAGGACTTACGGGTTATTACAGAAGATTCATTTGCAATTATGGAAAGATGGCCCACCCATTGACTGATTTATTAAAGAAAGGAAATTTTAAGTGAAATGAGGATAGTACTAAGGCTTTCATACGATTGCGGAGGTACATTACCACGCTCCCCGTCTTGTCTATGCCTGATTTTTCAAAACCATTTTCCATAGAATGTGATGCCTCAGGGAAGGGAGTTGGAGCTGTATTAACACAAGACAAAAAGCCAATTGCTTATTTCAGCAAAACATTGGTAGATTCATCTCTTTCTAAATCGGTGTATGAAAAAGAGCTGATGGCTCTTGTTTTAGCCATACAACATTAGAGGCCTTATCTTTTGGGTCAGAAATTTACTGTATACACTGAACAAAAAAGTTTGAGGCATTTACTTGAACAGCGAATTACAACTCAGAACCAACAAAATTGCCTGGCCAAATTATTATGAGTTTGACATTGTGAATAAGGTGGGGGCTTCAAATAGGGTTGCTGATGCTCTATCTCGAAGAGATGAAGACAAGGATTTACAGGGCATTTCTAGATCTTGAGAGAAACTTGAGTGTATCCAAAGAAGAATTTAATGCAATCTCCATAAATTTAAGGCGAATAAAGGGACCTGACTATAATACATGGTTGGAGACTTGGACACGCTTACTAATCATTTTCAATCCTATGCCCTCAAAAACATTATACAGTGACACAATGATATACAAATTCAATTATTAGAAATTCATTTTTCAAGGCCATTAATCCACTTCCAAAAATTTATTCTTCTTATTTTCCACTAAACTAGGTTCAGTAGATATCTCTTCTCTCCTCTGTGTGAATTTCCTTCATATTTTAACTCAGCCTTTAACTTAACTTTGTCAGCAACAGAAAAACATTTCTCTTGTAAATTTTGGACCCCTTATTTTCACTCTTGACACAGTAATGTAAAGTCTAAACCAAAAAAAGAAGCTAACAAATATAATTGAATATTTAAACTTCACTGAAAAACCTAGGATGTTACCAGGGAGAAAATGGGGAAGTGAAAATCTAAGTTTCTTGATGAATTAGGGTACCAGAAAGTCCCAATAGTGAATGGTTCGGTTGACTGAAGCATAAAACTAAAGAATCCCAGAAGCAAAAACCTCTAAGAATCCTTGGATTCTTGCAACCAGAGGGATCCACCATGGTTTGGATTCATGCAAAAAGAAAAAAAATGAATGGATTGCACAGAGGAAGAATGTGAAAGTACCTAAGGAAGCACCACAGAGGCAGGTGAAGGAGGGTTACTGATGCTCTATCAAGGTCAAAACCTCCATTCTCTTATTTTGAGTGAGTCTTAGAATCAGTAACTATCTACAATATGTTAGCGTCCTGAAAGCCAAAGAAGAAGTAATTGTCCTATTATTCACTGCTCATTAATTAATTCAATAAATGACACATATGGTTAAAAGAAGCCAAGTAACTAAAACTAGCCCAAGAATGCATTTCACCAAGAGTTCATTGTCACCCATACATGCAGCCAAAAAAGTGAGATATTAATGTTGTGTTTTTGAAGCTCACACAGCCACAAGTTGGAAGAATTATGGTATTATGGTAGTATTATGATATAACTCTGGTTGCCTCATTGGTGAGAATTGGTACCTTATGGAGTAGCAATCCAAAGATTTAATATAGTTCAACATTAGGATTTCAAAACCAACACCATTAAGGCTCCCACATAGAGAGAATAGTGAGGTTTGGTTTGGTTCTTGAGGCTAACAAATATGGTGATAGCAACAAATAGCATGTCCTGTCCTATTATGTTTGTCAATCTATACTCTCTCTATTAGTGTTGACTGTTGTATCTAATTATCTCCTTCACTCTTATGTGAAGAAAACTTAGCACCATATAGAAGAATGTTTCAAGTTTCTAATTTAAGTTTATTTAAGTTCTAGATTCTTTAGCTCCACAAGATGGAGGGTTTTTTCTTTTACTCTATCTATTGACCTGACATTGATTTGAGCAGCATCGTTCTGAGGGTTCCACACTAGAGAGCCACTTTACTTGATGAAGCAATTCATTTTTTTTCTTTTCATAATTCATAATTCCTATGGATATCTGCTAGTTGCAGGTCCAGTGATAAGCTGCTAGCTTCTTGATGGCTTGAAGAGTTCTATGTTTTATAAACAATTAATAATGATAGTTGTAAGTCTAACATTACTCTTTTATAAAACAATAGTTTTAGTTGCACAAAAGCAAGTAACACAAAAATTTCAAAAATGAAAATTTTTAATACTTTTAAGAACATCTCTCTTTTCTCTCTTTCTTGATAGCAGCAAACAAAATTTAAATTACATGTTTGTGTCATTTTAAGGAAATAACATTATTGAACTCAAAAAGTGCTGAATTCGTTGAGATTACATAAACCTGTTACATTATCCACCCTTTGCTTGATCTAGTGAGCTTTACTGCTCAGACTATTTAAAAGGTTTATGAAAAACCTTTGCTTCCATGTAACACTTCATTATTCCACATGGAAAGAACATCAGAGAGAGACCTATAGAAAAGAAAGTAACTGCATGAATAGTTTTTGTTTGTTTTTATATATCTAAACTCCATGTCTGGCATTGAGTTCTTTGGAAGTTGGGGGAAAGAGGAAGGAAAGCCATCCCAGAAATCAGGGATGCATCATAAAAATGGGGAAAAATCATCAGTCTTTTTGCCCACGAGATAGAGCAGTTATTTTTCATTTCCTCAGCTATAATCTACGGGGTAAAATAGATAGGTGAAGCTGAATGTAGTAATAAATTAATAACCACAAATGTTCGGGCTGTGAAAGGTCTTCCTAGCATAGCATAGCATTCCTAGTATATTGCCTTTAGTGGAATCACAATCTTTTAAATTCTCAGTCAAATGTGGAATCCAAATGACAAATTTCTAATATAGGGTGCCTTTACCCTTTGCTTGTGCTTATTTACCAGAGGCTATGATTTTACAGGGTTAATACAGGAGCGCTAAACTTATTACGGGGTTAGCTAAATCAATTAGCAACCTAGACATTGTCAACATCAAAACTCAACCCAAAATAGTGAGCATAGAGAGAACAAAATAAAAGTAAGGAACAAAGCAACCACAAACCCACAAATGGACACACAACCCATGCAACAATAATACACATTCGGGAACCTGAAATCAAATCAAAGAAAGGTCCTGAAATCAACACTTAGTAGTAATTGGGGAATGACTTAGCAGCAAACCCTAACGGAGAGAAGGGAGTGGCAGAGAGACAATATGGAGATTAATCATTATCTAGCTACTACTAGTTGCCAAGTCGAATATACAAATATAGGTTATAATTAACATGCTACTATGTCCTAGAACCATCTCTATGATCTTTGGCATGATAATAACCCATATGACTAGGAAGCTTTCAAAAATCTTAGGCCACAAACAGGATAAACTAAAAGAGTTTAAAATTTTTAAGTTTGATCAACTACACTGTTATAGTATCAAAATTAAATCCAAACTTAAAAACGTCATACAATTCAAAGAATTCTATAAAAAATACAAATGGCTGTGGATCCACAAGTTCCCATCAATACTCCAAACAATGACTTTTTGCTTTTTCTCCAAATCCAACCATAACATTACCAGGTGCCAAATCACTAGCTTTTTACCTATAAGGAACACGGCATGGGGTCTATCCAATAATCCCATAATTAACAAGTAATCTCATATTAGAATAAACAAGATACTATATCAGCCGACATTGACCTTGCAGTGCAGCATTAAAGTATATCTCACAGGAGAACACATTGATTGATAATTAATAAATACTTACTTATTCATAAATTATTTTAAAGAATCTTTTGCCTAGACTTAGTATATGATTTTGTTAGAATAAAAAGACATCTTTTCATTTTAAGATAAGTAAATAATAAATTTTAACAAATTTATAACAAGATTATAAACTAGTTATTAATAAAAAAATCTAATATTTAAACCTAAATTATACTATTGTCATAAATAGAACATCAGCCAATAAACTGACATATTAGTAAATAATTGATTCGAAAGGCCACCAACTCGCCAATGTCACTGAAATTACATTTTTGACCTTCCAATTGCCATTGCAACGACCAAGCTTCAATCATGATTCATGTCCTCAGTTACATGTTAGGATTTTTCGATCTCATATTTTTCTCCAGATTTATGTACAATAATGAGAGCACCCCTCTCCTCACCAGCAAACTTTCAGTTTTCCTGCTCTGGTGACCGTTCCTTTATTACAAATTAATTAATCAACATTATAAAAAAATTATTATTTTCATGTAGAAATTAAAACCATTGAAGAAAAAAAAAGCAGCAAACTCAGAATCTTTCCAAAGCCAGTGCTTTTTCGTACATTGATTTTTTCATTTATTGATTTTTTCATTTTGGTTCTCTATTCATTTGTCAAGAAAAATAAGAGACACAAGTGCTTCTCCTTTCTCTGTCGCAGTTTCAGTATTTAGTAGAGTAACAAGACAAGAAAAAATAACAAAAAGAAAAGGAAAAACAAAGCCTAAATTAAAAATTACCGTGCTCTTTTTGTGAAGATGGTAAAGTATATTTACACAAAGAAGAAAAGCAAGTCGATCTCCTTAATAATTTACCATATGCAACTTTTCACTCTACCTAATTTTCAGGAAATTTTCCCTTTTGATTTTCTATGTGAAATCACATTTTTCTGTCGTAAAACTCTTTGGAGGAGGAACTATCTCATAAACACTTAATCATAAATTATCTCTCAACAAAACAATAATGTCAAACAGTTTCTCATTCAAAAATCCTTTTTCACATTACAAGTTGGGAGCGACCTATTTTTCTGTTCACTCTAACTCACAATAAAAACATCTTCTTTGGAGTAGTTAAAAGAAGTTAAGGTGCTATTACTCAATGACTGCGGGATTTAAGGATGCAAAGCCAAGTGCAGGTTATCTCAAGTAATAAATTTCTCGGGAGTCCGAGGTCGATCCACAGGGAATTGATGAAGAAAAAATTAATTGAGGTAGGAAGAGGATTTGTCACAACACTAAAAGTAATAAAAGATGTTCACAAATGAATTTAAGAACTTGCTTGGGTTAGGAGATCCACTCTTGGTAATAAATTAAAGGCAAGATTATTTCTCTTTATAACTCAATTGAAATCCACACACAACGGAGGTTCCAATTGGAAAATATAGCATTCAAAGTTTAACTATATATGCAATTATATTATGATTCCTTTAATTATCTACCAACATTTGTAAATGAGTTCAAGCATTCACTGTGCCAATCCTATTGTCTACAATAAATCAAGATCTCCATTATACAAAGAAGGTTTTTAACTTGATTGGAAACAAAATATAACACATATAATGTCTAATTGATAATATATCATTTAAGCACAAAAAATAGAATAATCTAACCTTATTTCATTACCAAGAGCTTCACTCTTTCACCTAAGCAAGATGAAGATTTAGTTACTCATGGATAAGAAGAAAGAAAGAGAGAAGAAAAGAAAGATGAACATAGCTTCAATTTAGAACAAGAGAAAATTACAACAAAGTAAAACAATAAACAAGCACAACCATAACTTGTAAAAACTAAGCCTAACACCAAGTGCCCAACACTAAGCTCTCAACATCTAGCTCATGGTACCTTTTATAGAGGAGTAGGGATACAAAATGACAAGGAGAATGATTAAGAGTAGGTGGATGAGTGGGTGGAGTGGTTGGATGAGTGGTTGAGTGGTTGGATGATTGGATGAGTAGTTGGATTATTGAGATTCTTTGTCTCTGAAATAATTCATTACTTAAGTCATTGATTCTGTCATTTTCGAGCCAAGTGGTCTTCATGAAAGTTCTAGGAAATTGTCTAAGCTTTCCAATGGCTCTAGAATCACCTAAAAATTTGTCCTACAGCCCAAGATATGACCTAATTATTACAGACTATTCAGGCCCAATTTCAGCACCTCTGTTTTGACTTTCAGACCCAATATCACCATCAAGGAGCCCAAATCAAGTTTTGTGTTCAACATGAAAGTTGTAGATATGGGTCTTAACTTTCAAATGTTCAAATTTCAGCCCAAGATACTTCTTGCAGCCCGAGTTATGCTCTAATTACTGTATACTATTCAGGTTTCAGACACAAAACTCGTGTTCTGTCTTCCAAGCCCAGTTAGCTATACTAGATGTCTGATTGAGACTTTGAGCTCTTCATCAAAGTTGTAGAGCTCTCTCTTATCTTTCCTACAAGGTAAAATTCATAATTATCAAACATTTAGAACTCAAGATATGGCCTAAATACATAAACAACGTAAGACCAAAATAGTGCTGAAAAAAAATCAATTAAGTCCAATTTGAGTCCAAACTTATAAAACATAACTAGGCTTAATCAATTAAGTACATGGAGAGTGTAAATGACTAAAAATGAGGGTTTATTAATGTATAAAATATGTGATCATCAAATTCTCCTACATTTAGCTTTTTGCACTCTTGGGCAAAACACATAAGACCAAAGTTAGGAGACAAAGAAAAATGACACAGACTCAAAAGCTAAAAACTCTAAAAGACTCGATGAAGCAAGAAGAGCAACAAGAAATTCAAGGGATCAAAGCATTAATGAATTAACATTTCTTCACATCTCAAACCAACAAGCAAGGAAACTTCAGTTGAAAAGAATGAATTAAGAATGATAGATCCTCACAGAATTCACTCTCAATCTCTCAAGTGTTTAAAAGGTAAGTATTTCACTCTATTCAACCCATGAACAATTGCACTACCATAAGCTTGCTTATCTTCTACTTCTCCGCTACTCAAAACACATGCATACAAAAATCAAGAGGACTTTATTCAAGGTTGTAATGGGGTCATGGTAAAGGAGAGGGGATAATATGGATATGAAAAAATAAATACTAAAGAGAATAAAAGAGCATTATGGTATAGTTAGAGTGGAGAAAATGTTTGAGAACATTCATCATAAAGGACAATCACCAATATTTGACTAATGTTTTATTGAAGATCAATCCCAAATTGGTGAATTAAATTCATTGTTAGGCTTGAACATTCTCCTTTTCTTCCTGTTATTTCCAAGCATCCACCTTTATTTTGATAATCCTTTGATTGCAACGGTGGTCAAAAATTTTTTTTTTGAAAGATTTTGCACACACACCCCCACACTTGTTCAAGAACAAGGTCAATGCTCTCTTATTCCCTAAGGTTGGGTAAAAACATGTTTTTTTTTCTTATTTTTTTTTGAAGGATGAAATGAGCTTAAAACAAGGAATGGTCAAACAAGTTCAAATGGGTTACACAATGGAAAATATACAAGGATGGCTATTTGGTCAAAGTAGCTATTTCAAAATGCCTCAATCATATTAATGTATGCATGTAAAAATGTAGCCTAAAAAAGAATCAAAACAAGTTCTAGAGTAACAATTCCATAAGTGAAAATCACACAAGAAAGAAGAGAATGGTACAGATATTCAATCCATTCATCAATAGGCTCAAAATCTCACAAGGCATATTTTTATCATTCTCAATTCATGATATCAACATTCATATCTAAGCTTGTGATTTTTAAGAAAGAAGACAATTTATGCTAAGATCCAAGATTCCATTTGCTACTTCTACAAATTAATACTAATTAATTACTACCTAAAAAACTCCTTACTCTGCCACTAATTAAGATGCGTCTCAAGAGTAAATCACCGCAAGGGCAAAACTACTCCTCACTCTACCATCCTTCATTAGTTTAGTAAGTCCATGACAATCATATCTACTGCCAAAAAAAATTTTTTTTTGTCAACTATCCTTCCCCCCCAACTAGATCACAACATTGTCCTCAATGTTAAAATATAGATGAGTAAAGGATATAAGATATTACCTGTTAGAGAAATCTGACTCAAATTTAAACAAAAACAAAGTATGATAAATCCAAAGTAAAGGAAAGCTATAAACGAAGTGTCAAATCTGGCTTTCTTTTCATCTTGCTTTCTTTTCATCTTGTTTCCCTCACTGCTTCTTGCTGACCAATCTATTTGAGCTATTATTGGATCAGGATCAAAGATCAAAGGTAAAGAACTTTTTTTTTTGACTTCAAGAAAACCATCAGGGTAAAGAAGTCTAGAAACCCCTGAAAGACCCTGCTCAAAGGATCGTCTGTCCAAAACCAAAATACAGCAAAATCATACAAAGATAAAAGAAATATAATAGCAAATGATGACATACCTGTATGTACAGCTTTCATGGCGTATCTTTATACTGCGCGTCATGAGTGCAGTAGTGGCATATCTTTATACTGCGTGTCACCAGTGCAGTAGATACTCACGAATTTTTTTTTAAGGACCAGCGTGCAAAGGTTCACTCGAGTCAATGACAGGTCAGCCAAAGGCTGGGGCTCCACAACTAATTAAAGCCATGGTACTCCTTCCGGATCGCCCTTGTTCAAACATTTTTTTTTCTTTTTTTTTTGAAATTTTTTTTGAAAGATGACATGAAGAAGAAGAAGATGATATGTACAGATTGTTGTGGATATGACTCACATCTGCCTCTGGTTTAATGTCCAGTAACGACTTAAACGCCTTCTATGAGTCGAGGATAAGCTTCCCATCCAATTTTCTTATAAATTGGCAAACAGGGTCTTTTAGAGTCAGATTCCCAAGACTGTAGCGTTTTTCTTCATCCTTGAAGAGATTCCACAAATTAAGAATTTCATGCTGCATCAATCCATAAGAATGCGTCTTAAGAGTCAATAAGATATTATCTAATGACTCCTTACTCAGTCCATTCTTAATGAAGAATCTGTTTGCGAAAACCATCCCCAAAGAACGACATTGCTTGTTACAATTCCATCGTCTGCATTTGTAGCAAACTTGTAACCTTTTTGCTCTTCTCCTTTTAGAATACGAACTTCTTCCAAGACCTGGCATGTATGAGTCAAATGAAATTGAAGACTCACCTGCTAGTCGGACCTTTGCTTCAATTATCCAGTATACATCTTCTAGCATACCTTTGTGCATTAACAGTCTCAATCTTTCACATCGAACTTTGTAGATTTTTTTCAGAGCATTTTGAGGGAGAGAAAGAAAATGTTTTCTCAGGTTTGAAAGCATGACATTCATTTTAAAGGAGAAGAAGGATTCAGTTATTTTAGGAAATTGAAAAACAAACCGTCTTGAGAGTCACGGAGTACTGTATCCGCCACTTAATCGGCAATACAAAGAACTCATCAACTTGGTTTTTTTAGAAATGGTTTGAGCCTTTGTCCATTGACTTTAAACACATTACCATTCCTAGGATTCACAATATCTACGGCCCCATGAGGATACACGTGTTTGACAACAAAAGGACCACTCCACCTAGATCTCAATTTTCTAGAGAATAGGTGCAGGCGAGAATCATAAAGCAGAATTTTTTGACCAATTTCAAAAGATTTTATCAAAATTGTCTTGACTGTGGATTTTATTCGATTTGTCTTTTGATAATTTTCACAACTTTTGCAAAAAGTATAGCTGTCCTTAAATAAAGTAGGCCAATAAAATCCGCACTGCAAGATTTTTGCAGCTATTTTCTTTGAAGAAAAGTGACCTCCACATGTTTCTGAATGACAAAATTTAATGACTCTACCTACCTCACTGTCGGGCACACATCTCCGAAAGATTTGGTCAGGACAATATTTGAACAAGTATGGGTCATCCCAATAAAAATTTTTCACCTCTGTCAAAAATTTCCTTCTATCTTGGTGCGTCCATTGAGGTGACTTCTTTCCTTCTTGTTCTTCAGTAAGAGATGAGGAAATTACCACAAGAAAGCTTTGCTTTTCTCTAAAAAATGTGTACTTCAACCTAGCAGGTAATGACTTTAGTTCCGGTGTGGGTACTTCTTCATGGGCATTATCATTCATGGGTTTTAGCTTTTCAAATTTTGGCTTTCTTCTTTTGTATTCTATTTTCTCTGTACAATCAAGCAAATTAAATGAATTAATTAAACAAACTTCTAATGGGTCAGAAGAACTCCCTTTTTGAAGATGATCATCTATAATAGCTTCAATTCCTTCAACTTCCTCATTTTCACCAAGGACTTCCCGTGGTTGCTTACACATGTTAAAAACATTGAGATCCAGTGTCAGGTTTCCAAATGTTAGTTTCACCACTCCATTTCTGCAATTTATAAAAACATTTGATGTTGCTAAAAATGGACGGCCTAAGATAACAGGAATTGACTTGCAACTATCAACCATAGGTTCAGTATCCAAGACAATAAAATCCACAGGATATATAAATTTATCAACTTGAACCAACACATCTTCCACTATTCCTCTTGGAATTTTAATTGATCTATCGGCAAGTAGAAGAGTTACAGAAGTTGGTTTTAACTCACCTAAGTTGAGTTGCTAATAAACTGAATGTAACACCCCAATTGTTGGAAAAATATTCCGAATGTCCTGTTTGCTGTTTTTCAAACTTTTGTGTAAACGACTGTTATGTCCTTGTTTTACTATTTCTTGATTTTTTGTATGAAATACAAAAGTATATTACAGTCTAAGATTTTCTTTGGTCGTTTTGAATATTTTACTTCGAGACTGTAAAATAAATTTTTTTTCAAACTACTGTTTTAAATTTTTCTACGTGATATACTGATATATTTTACTGTCTATAATTTTATTTGAGTGTTTTGAATAATTTGCTCCGTGGTGGGGAAAAATAAAAAAAAGACCATTACGTCCCGAATGTACTGTTTTCAAATTTTATACATGATACGGTGTTTAATATTACTGTCTGTGATTTTATTTGGACTTTTTGTGTGATTTGCTTTGGGACAGGAAAATATTATTTTTCAGGCCGGGAAAATCTTGTTTTTAATTATTCAGAGCTGGGGAATCTTACTAAACTCAATTCTTCAATGATACTATAATTAATCTTTTAATTTTTAGGATTTTCTTGTAAAATAAAATAATTTTATATTATTATAATATTATTTTATCCACTCGAAGATAAATTAAGGGCAGTGGACCTCCAAAATGTCTTGCGGGACTCACGTTTAACAAAACAGTAAACGTTTTTGAGCTAAGAGCAGATAGTTAATAACAAGGCTAGGTGACTAGCCTAGTGACTCACAGGTTCCAGCCTGTTCTAGAAAATTCTAGAAGACGCATCGTCAGCGCGCCTAGTCATCAAGTGTTTTACACGTGGACCAATCGGTAGCTGGTCAAAGTTGGTGGCTGTGACTCATTGCTAAGGACAAATGGAAGTGCGACACATGGCGTGACACCTCAGCACCATGACTCAGCAGATTCTAGAAGGTTCCAGAAGCGGTGACTCGCCCTGTGACTCAACTGTAGTGAGTCACCTGTTCCAGAAGCTTCTCTGACGACTCACCATGCTGACTCAGCGCTATGACTCACCATTGGTGACTCAGCCGATGACTCGTCATGCTGACTCAGCCAGTGAATCAGCGCTGTGACTAGTCATGCTAACTCAGCCAGTGACTCAGCACTGTGACTCGCCATGCTAACTCACCCGTTTTAGAAAATATCTACGCTGACTCATCATGTTGACTCATCGTAGTGAGTCACATATTCTAGAAATTTCTCTTTGATGACTCGCTTTGTGACTCATCAAGGGCAATCAGTAGAAAATGATCAGCAATAGTTGCTACCCAGCTAAAATAAGAGAAAAATCTAGGTATATTTTATTATCCATTAGACAATAAACACTGGCTTTATAAACAGTAATTATTGTTCATTGGTTAAAGTATACTAGAAAATATACAGTGTGCACCAATAGAAATTGGTCAACAAAAATAATAACCAATAGGAATCAAGTTAGTAAATATTCAACCAATAGAAATTGGTCAAGAATAATGGCTTGACTTTTTATGGACCAATAGGAAACAAGCTATTAAACAAATTTGGACTTCTTGAAATTAGTTGGTTCTACGGTGAAGGAGGAGAGCAAATTGCTCTAATAACCAATTCACTAAGTGAATTCACGTAGGATGCCTAAATTGAACAAAAGGAAGACTAGTCAATATTGATTGATTTTCTTTGTTGCATTCCACGGCAAAGCAACTTTTGTGAAGCCAATATTACAATTCAATTCTTGTTATCTTTCATTTATTAACCAAGTAAGACAAAGTCAACTTTGGTGGCTTCTCTTCAAGTTTCTACGGCAAATGCATGCCATTAGCAGGACAATTTCAACACTTTAATTCATTCTTCCTCTCAATGCATTTACGGCTATGCATTTGAATAAAAACCAATTTACCTACTTAAATATATTTGGTCACTTTTCTATTTAGCTATCATTTAAAGAAGCAAAACAACAAATAATTCTCACTTTCTCTCAAAGTGGTTTACGACCATGCATAGTTAAAGCCTTCATCTTTCTCCAAACTTTTCCAAATAGCAAAAGCTCACAAATTTCCTTTCTCTTTTCTTCTCCAACCTCACGGCCTCCTCACCCTTTTCCATCACTCACTCTTCTATAATTCTAAACTACCTTATATCTTGCTTCTTTACTTCCTCTCAAGATACTTTGTAGTTGAAACCTAAGCTTAAATCATCCATTTTCTATCTTGATCTTCAAAATTCAAGCTTGAAGCCTTGAAGGTAGGATTCTTTAATCTTCATGTTTCTATCCATTTCAAAGTTCTAATCATGATTTTAATCCATGATTATTTTAGTTTAGAGCCTTAGGTATTAATATTGCATGTTTTCTTTGATTTTCAAGAAGCTCTTGGTGGTTGAAGTTTACTTGAAGGAGGCATACAAGGAGCTTTGGAGGTTCTTCAAGAGGTAAGAGGGAGATTACCCTCATCAACCATGTGTTGGTGGTGAGGAATATATGTGTTTGTAGTGAAGAATCCATAAGGATTCATTCACTTGATTGTTTATTATTTTTCCTAATTGTGATTAATTATGTGTGCAAGCATGTCTAATAACTTTAATATTTTGTATGTGTTTTATGGTTGTTTTAATATATGGTATGTGTACTTATATGCATGATAATTAATTGTAACATGTAAATAATATACAAGGATTTGCATGAGTGTTCCAAAGAACACAAATCCAAGCTCACGGCCTCAATGCAAAAAGGAGAACCAAAATGTTCTCATCAATTTTCTAAAAGTGTGATTTAATTAACCTAGGAAAATTGACAAGTTACCAATTTGTTTAGAGTAAGAAAAATGAATTTATGGATCAATGGATGAAATTATGTATTTCGGCCAACATGCCAAAGCCATGCAATTATGATTTCTAAAATAATTTCCAAACCATTTTCTAAAACAATGATTTACTGAATTTAGGTAATACAATAAATTTGACATGGATTTTGAAGATGAAAAATAATTTAAAGATCAAATACAAAGACTTTGCTAAATTTGGCCAACATGCCGCATACTTTTGATCTAAATTTATTTTCTAACTATGGACTAGATAATTTAATCAAAATAAATTAGATCAAGAATTTTATAAGAGATTAAATGTATGAAAATAATTAGGAATGAATTATAAAACATAGAATGATTTTCGCCAATATGCCAAAGTTAAATGTTTTTGATTTATAGAATTGTTTGCAACTAAGGTTAAGTAATAAATGTCAAAAGGATTTTATTACAATGAGTTTTGAAGAAATAAATTGATTAAAAATTAAGTTTAAGAAGTTTAAACAAATGATTTTTTTTACTGTTAAAAGAAAACACAGTAACTTTTGCAAATTACTAACATATGGCTCATATTATATTTTGAAGCATGTTAGTGGTTTTCAAAAAGTTAAATTATACGGTAAAAATTAAGTAAACAGAATTTTTACAAAAAAAATTAGGAAACCATTATTATAAATTTTCTAAACATAATCTTAAATTTATATGAAAAACAAATAAATAAGATAGAAAAGATGTCCAAAAGACAATTATACGGTATAAAAATATTCTACGTAGTTTAAACATATTAAATATTATTTATGTTTGTTTTAAATTCATAATTTTTAAGGAATTCGGACAAGAAAATGATTTAAAAATCTTACGCGATTGAGAAAACGTATTAAAAACTCTACGCGATTTTAAAAATAGAAAAATAAATTTACGCGATTTAAAAAACGTTTATAAAAACGACGAGATTGTGAAAACGCGATAAAATTTCTACGCGATTGACCGAAACTGTATATTTTATACCGTTGAGGGTATTCTGTATATTTTCGCTGTCGGGCTATGAGGTGAACCCGTACAGGCTTTGGAACATTATTTGTCTGGTGGGACTTACTGTATTTGGTTATCTTTGAGGAGATATTTTTATTGAGGGTATTTTGGTAATTTCTTATTTTTGGATTATATATTGAGTTTATGCCAATTTTTGGTGGATTGGTTGACGAGGTGAATCACATCGTGTTGTCGATGCGATAAACGTAGTGTGGTTCATTGTCTTTATGAACTTGGAGACGTTAGTGTACGGGATCCCATATATGGATTATCATGTTATCCGGCGGGCCGTGGTAACTAATAGCACACTAATGGACTCGACACACACTATATTTAATCGAGATTTCGTAAAGTCTAATAGTACATTGCCTGTAGTACCACAACGTGAGGCCGTGAACTACACCACGCCTTGAACAATGGGTTCCATGTGACGTGGGGCTATAGACGTAACGTGAGACAGCGCAATAGTTTGGTTGGGCAGCCGTGGTACTAATAGATTTTGCGGGTCATTCTCTCTGATATCTGTATGTATTTAGCTCCATGGAGTAGGGTTGAGTCCTATTGCATATGTTTATATGCTGTACATTATTATTTCTTTATCTGTGATCTTTCATCTGTGATCTTTCATCTGTGATTTTGATCTGTGATCTTTTATCTGTGATCTTTATCTGTGATCTTTTATCTGTGATCTTTTATTTGTGATATTATATGTTTATATGTTGTATTTTGTCTGTACATTATTATCTTTTATCTGTGATATTATATGTTGTTATTGCATTTAATATTTATTTTATATTGTTATGATTCTTGTTATGGTATTTTATATTGTATGAATTGTTATATCTATCCTGGTAATGTTATTGTAGTTTATTTTATTATGATATATGCTTATTCAAATTAATTGAAAATTGATAACATGACTATATTTGTATTATCTATGAGTATGGAATGACCTTGTCATTCGTATTATTCTTCTGCTACCGTACTGGTATTGGTGAAAGGGGATCTCACCTCTTTATTGTATTGTTTTGTTGTGTTGTATTTGTTAAATTCGTATAGTAGACGAAGGAAGTTTCTCAAACTTATTGGAGGCAATATTCGGAAGTTGGTGGTGACGTCGAGGAGTAATTTTCCCAAGTTTCAACAAGATACAGTTGGTGGAGAAACGGAACTTGTAGGTTGAGTTTTTCTCGTTAGTGTTGTTACCGTGCTATTAGTAGTAACCTTCTTTGGGTTTGCTACTGTTTCTCTGAGTCTGTAAATGTTATGTTTTAAATTGTTGTTGAATATTTTGTAGCATATATAATATGTGTATTAATCAATTCAACTTAAATTTCTGTTTTTCTTATAATTTTTGGTAAGTTTATGTTTCTGCGAAAAGAAATTTTAAAAATTCATCTTTTAGAATTCAAAATTTTTATAAAATGACTTCATTTGGTTTTATGTTTTATTTAAAATGTGACGCCCTACGGAGGGTGTTACACTGAATATGGAGGCAAATTGACACTAGCACCAAGATCAAGTAAAGCTTTTTCAATTTTATGTTGTCCAATAATGCATGAAACTGTAGGACAATCAGGATCTTTATATTTCAACGCATTATTATTCTGAAGAATGGAGCTTACCTATTCAGTCAAAAATGCTTTCTTTTTCACATTTAGTTTCCTTTTAACTGTGCACAAGTCCTTCAAATACTTGACATAAGAAGGAATCTGTTTGATAGCATCTAACAAAAGAATATTGTGTTGGTGTATGCCCTAGTGGCCAATACGTTTTGTTTGTATTTACATACATTATATTATGCTATTTTATATGAGGCATTTCATTTATTATGTTCTTTTTTTGGTAAACATGATAAAGTCCTTAGAATAGTAAATTTGATACCATAGGACATCAAGTGGATGACTTGATCGTGAGATCCTATTAGATAAAACACTATTCTTAAATGTCCCTAGTCAAGTATTATTGTTAATTAGGACAACAATAATGCTTTGAGACTAGTATGTGCGTAGACTGATGACCACATCTCACGGGTCATGGATATGAGATATCAAGTCTACACATAGATACATATTAGAGTAATGATGTATTGGACGGACCGCCATGAGAACGCTACGTGGATCGTTACGTGAGTGTCATAAGCAATTCTCATAGTGATAATGGTGTATGTGGTCCTTTGACCTGAAATCACTACGATTCCTACATGAGGAGTTGTGTGTTTTAATGCCATCAAACGTCATCTGTAACAAGATGATTATAAAGTTGGTTATTAGACATACCGCGATACATGTGGAGGGATGTGAGTGACCTAGATGGGATTTGTCCCTCCTACATAACAGGAGTGATATCTTCGGGCCCCCTGATTGAGTGAGACTATGAAATGCATGGCCATGCTCAAATGAGTCAATATGAGATATTGATCTCATTTGTCATTACTATGTCTACTCGGGAATTAGGAAACTGAAGATTGAACTAAACAAGGGTGACACGTTCCATGCCTTGTGTTCAATTTGGATATCTGGACAAAGGGACTAAACTACACGGAAACATTGGTCACAGATAGGTTATGTCAAATCACTGACATTCTCATTACTTGGGTAGCGTGATGTGTTGCTAGATACCGCTCATCGTTTGTAATATTAAAATGAGATTTTAATATTACTACCAACGTCATGAGAACTATCAGGTCGCACACTTAGAACAGACTAAATTGGAGTAATCGTAATCCAAGTTGGACTCGGATTCAATTGTGGGCCTAACTCATGACAGATGGGTTTAGGGTTGCACCACTTACCTTGCTACTTGCTCACACTCACTTAAGGCAGCCACTATTATAAATAGTCTTCTAAGGGGGCTTGTATGCTACTGTGTTACATCACAACCACTAGCCGCACCTAAAGAAAGTGAGTGAGAGATAGTGAGGTCTTCTTCTCCTCTCTTCGCGCCTAGCACTACGAAACAGAGGCATGACTCCTTTTGCAAGTCCATTTCGTGTGGATACCGCAGAAACATCGTCGCTATTACGGTGTTGGTGATTCACCTCGCTTGTGTCTGTCACGCTTCAAGAGGTAAAATTTTAAAACCTCGGATTATGGATTTTTCGCATGGATCCTGTGAGGAAATTCTGTTATTCCGCTGCGAGACTTTGATCCGCAAATTCCCAACATATTGATCTTCACTTGTTTCAAAATTTTCAAAAATTCCAGTGTTATGGTCCAATTTATTTGGATTTTTCAAAGCTTGAGCAAATTGGGGTGAAAGCGAGAGTTTAGTCTCCTTTTGGTCAACTTCTTCATTTTCTTGGGGAATTGGTTCATCTTCTTTCTCACAAGATTTGGGGATTTGTTTTTCAACAACCTTTCCACTCCTAAGAGGTAGTTAAATTGATGAAGATTGTCTCCATCAACGACTTGACTTGATCCATTTGTTAGTTTTCCGAACTCCCTCATTTAGACCGCATCTTGACCCTTGGGATTTGGTTGAGGTTGAGAAGAAAATTTTCCTTTCTCATGAATGATGAGAGCAGAAGAAAGTTTAGCAATAGTGTCTTTTATGTCATTCATGGTTTGATTGTTTTGTTTATTAATGGTCTCTTGCTTTTCTATGAATGCATACAGTGTTTCTTCAAGGTTTTTCCTATATGATAGGACATAAGGTGCATATCCTTAAGAATTTTGAGAGTCCTGTTGTGCCTGAGGAGGTGGTGGTTGCACAAATTGTGACTGATTATTATTCCTCCATCTAAAATTCGGGTGATTTCTCCATCCCAAATTACATGTATCTGAAAAAGAAGAAGTAAATGGCTTGTTAGAATTATTCATTGCATTTACCTGCTCATTTACAACTTCTTTAAAAACAAGAATTTTAGGACATTCATGTGTTGAGTGTCCTAAATCATCACAAATGCCACAAATTTCTTTATTTTGCACATATTTGATTTCTTTTGCTTTTCTTAATTCCATGGCTTCAACCTTTCTAGCCAAACTAGCAAACCTAGCATTTAGATCGATATTTTCCTTTATTAGCACTTGCAAGATTAGATCTAATTGAATTTTCAGAAGTATTAGTACTATGCCAAGATTGAGAATTTTCAGCCAACTGGTTCAAATATTCTAAAGCTTCATCAAGTTCTTTATCAAGAAACTCACCATTGCACATTGTTTTCACAAATTATTTAGTTTCAGGTGTTAAACCTTCATAAAAGAAGCTTATACTGCGCCATTTTTCAAAACCATGATGTGGGCAAGAATTTAACAAATCTTTAAATCGTTCCCAACATTGAAAATATGCTCCATTTGAATTTTGTGAAAAATTTTGGATTTGTCTTTTCATAGTATTGGTTTTATGTGTTGGAAAAAATTTCTTTAAGAACTCACCTTGCATTTCTTGCCATGTGCCAATTGATCTTGGATTCAAAGTGTTAAGCCAAGATTTTGCTTTATCTTTTAAAGAAAAAGGAAACAATTTAAGCTTAACAATCTCTTCAGTGTAATTTTGATCATTGAAGGCAATACATACTTCCTCAAATTCTTTCAGATGTAAATATGGACTTTCAAATTCTAAACCATGAAAATTAGGAAGTAAAGAAATCATACCTGGTTTGAATCTAAAATTGTTGGCATTGAGTGGAAAGATAAAACATGATGGACTAGAATTTTGAGGTGGTTGCAAATATTCACGCATGGTTCACAACGGTTGATTTTCAGGTTCATCATGTACACTTTCATTGTCAGCCATTGTGTCAATTGTGTGTGATTGTGATTCAAAAGTACCAGAATTAATTTTAACTAAACGACCAGAATTTAAATCACGATACTAATTAAGCATAAATACATAAATAACTAAAAATAAATAAACAAAAAAATAATGTACAAGTCAAGGCGGTATCACCCACCATTAAATATTAACGGGGATGGGGCAATAAACCAACCACCCAAAAATAAAAATAAAAATAAAGTACTGAAAAATTAAAATACGAAAAATAAAGTACGAAAAGTAAATTTAAATATGAAAACCGGAGAGTGACAGAGCCCCACAGAGTCCGTGGCGAAAGAGAAGAGAAGAAGAAATATTATTTCATTAAGTTAGATTGTGGAAAAATAAATAAGAAAACAAAAAGGGAGAGTTTCCCCACTAAGTTAGTGCGTAAAATAAAAGGGAGAGTTACCCCTGACGAAAAAAAAAAATGACGAAAATAAATAAATAAAATTAAAAAATAAAAATAAATGACATAAATATAAAAGTTAGAAAGTTAGTATGTTAGCAAGTTAGTAAGTTAGAGTTAGATAGTTAGAAAGTTAGAGAGTTAGTAAAGAAACCGAAGGATCGGCAAGCCGATCTTTTGCTCCGATGAGGGAGAAGAGGGAATAGATTTTATTAAAGAAAACAAACCTCAATAAATCAAAACTTCAAATCAAGTCTCCGGCAACGGCGCCAAAAACTTGACTGCGGGATTTAAGGATGCAAAGCCAAGTGTAGGTTGTCTCAAGTAATAAATTTCTCGGGAGTCCGAGGTCGATCCACAAGGAATTGATGAAGAAAAAATTAATTGAGGCAAGAAGAGGATTTGTCACAACACTAAAATTAATAAAAGATGTTCACAAATGAATTTAAGAACTTGCTTGGGTTAGGAGATCCACTCTTGGTAATAAATTAAAGGCAAGATTATTTCTCTTTATAACTCAATTGAAATCCACACACAACGGAGGTTTCAATCAGAAAATATAGCATTCAAAGTTTAATTATATATGCAATTATATTATGATTCCTTTAATTATCTACCAACATTTGTAAATGAGTTCAAGCATTCACTGTGTCAATCTTATTGTTTGCAATAAATCAAGATCTCCATTATACAAAGAAGGTTTTTAACTTGATTAGAAACAAAATATAACACATATAATGTCTAATTGATAATATATCATTTAAGCACAAAAAATAGAATAATCTAACCTTATTTCATTACTAAGAGCTTCACTCTTTCACCCAAGCAAGATGAAGATTTAGTTACTCATGGATAAGAAGAAAGAAAGAGAGAAGAAGAGAAAGATGAACATAGCTTCAATTTAGAACAAGAGAAAATTACAACAAAGTAAAACAATAAACAAGCATAACCATAACTTGTAAAAACTAAGCCTAACACCAAGTGCCCAACACTAAGCTCTCAACATCCAGCTCATGGTGCCTTTTATAGAGGAGTAGGGATACAAAATGACAAGGAAAATGATTAAGAGTAGGTGGATGAGTGGGTGGAGTGGTTGGATGAGTGGTTGAGTGGTTGGATGATTGAGATTCTTTGTCTCCAAAATAATTCATTGCTTAAGTCTTTGATTCCATCATTTTTGAGCCAAGTGATCTGCATGAAAGTTCTAGAAAATTGTCTAAGCTTTCCAATGGCTCTGGAATCACCCAAAAATTCGTCCTACAGCCCAAGATATGACCCAATTACTACAGATTGTTCAGGCCCAATTTCAGCACCTCTGTTTTGAATTTCAGACCCAATATCACCATCAAGGAGCCCGAATCAAGTTTTGTGTTCAACATGAAAGTTGTAGATATGGGTCTTAACTTTCAAATATCCAAATTTCAGCCCAAGGTAATTCTTGTAGCCCGAGTTATGCTCTGATTACTGTACATTGTTCAGGTTTCAGACACAAAACTCGTGTTCTGTCTTCCAAGCCTAGTTAGCTCTACTAGATGTCTGATTAAAACTTTGAGCTCTTCATCAAAGTTGTAGAGCTCTCTCTTATCTTTCCTACAAGGTAAAATTCATAATTATCAAACATTTAAAACTCAAGATATGGCCGAAATACAGAAACAGCATAAGACCAAAATAGTGCTGAAAAAAATCAATTAAGTCCAATTTGAGTCCAAACTTACAAAACATAACTAGGCTTAATCAATTAAGTACATGAAGAGTGTAAATGACTAAAAATGCAGGTTTATTAATGTATAAAATATGTGATCATCACTTAAAAATCCAAAAATGAAAGAAGGGAAAAAAGAATAAGAAGGGTTAGAGTTAGAGGAAGCAAGTTACGAACCTCAGTTTCGAGCTTAGCGATGTAAGCAACAAGCGCAGCCTTGTCTTTGAGCTTAATAGATTCCTCATCGAAGCCAGCATCTTTAAGACGCTTCTAGATCTGTTCGTCACTGAGAGGGCTTCTCAAAAGCCTAGAACCCTAAAGGGAGTGGGTCTGTTCTTTGAGCCTTACGGGGTGGACACGTACGGCGGGCGAAGTGACTTTGAGCATTCAGATTAGAAATGAATTTGACAAATTTTCTTACCCTTTACTGATTTTTATTTTTGGTTCTAAAAGAAAATATGATAGTCATGAATTTTGTTGAAGAGCAGAAATGTATGAAGCGGTTATTTGGAAGGATTTGCACACAAAAATTTAGTGGGAAACAAAATGGTGCGCGGGTTAAGGGAATATATTAGGGCACGTTTAGGAAACGCTGCTTTAGAATGTTAGATAAGCTACGTTTTATTCATGTTGCATTTTATCAGAAAAAGCGTGCTCAAATGTATAATATGGCAACGCTTATAAAACGTACCTTTTAGACTCTAAGGGTACGTTTTTCAACTGTTACCAAAAATGTCGTTGCCAAAACCACTCCAAAAAGGCTACACTTATAAAAGTGTTACTTATTAAGACTTTAGACTACACTTTTTAAATGTAGCTTAAAAAATGTAGCCTTAGACCAATTTTGTTGTAGTGAAAGAAATGTATTTGTTAGATATGCAATGTCGAAGGACATTATGCCAATGAATGCCTTCAGAAAAAAGAAAAAGATTTTAAAGAAAAATCAAAGTTAATAAAACAAGTATATAAAATATATAACCTCGAACCATTAGAAGAAGAATTAAGTGATATTGAAAATAATATATATGAATATTCGGAAGATGAATTATCTGCAGAAGAAATAGAATCCGAATAGTACTTATATAAAAATAATTATAGAAAAAAATAATAAAGAAACAGAAGCCTATGTTGATACATGTGCAAGTATTTGTCTTGCAACTAAAGCATTATTTGATAAATGAGAAAAATTAGAAAAAATCGTTAAAAATACAAATTGTGGATGGATCTATACATCTTTTATATCTAATAGCAAAAAGAATAATGTTAACCAAATTATTTATTGTACCAACAATATATCAATAAGAAATCGGACTAGATATGATATTAGGAAATAATTTTTTACGCTTATAATCACCTTTTTGCCAATACTTAGATTCTATTTCCCTAAAAACACCCTATATTAGAGGAAAGCAAATAAAAGACATAATTCATATTCCAATTCTTCATTCTTCAGAATGTAAGTATTCCAAAAACCAATCAGAGCTTAGCAAGCTAAAACATGGTAAGATAGTTGAGGTTGTATACCGAAAAATTCATCATGCACTAATCAATTTAGAACCAAACAGAAGAATTCCAACTCATATTGAAGAACTTTTAGAAAAAACATGTAGTGAAAATCCTTTAGATCCAAAAATTAATAAAAATATTGAACTAATTGAATTAAAATTAAAAGATCCAACAAAAGAAATAAAATGTAAACCTATGATCTATACAAAACAAGATAAAGATGAATTTGCAAAAGACATTGAAGAAATGGAGGAGAAAAGATTAATAAGACAATTGTTAGTCCGAAAATCCATAAGCGCACGCGACGAAAAGTAATATATATGAGAGCAGAGTATCATGTCCCAAGGGATTGATAATTAGAAGAATGTTAAACTTAACCAAATTCCACAAATTCTTATCCAAGTAATCAAAATGTGAGAGTGGGTTGCAATTAAAATAACAACTTAAAAGAGATAAAATAAGAAATCACCAAACACCAAATCCACAAGAGAAAGATGAGAATGATTAAAGCCTAGGGGTCCCTATTCACTTGCTACTTCAATGAATAATTGCAATTAACAAGCACCTATCAATGAAATGATATTTGTTAGCTAATAACCATAAATAGATAAGAGCCTATGTCTAGGACAATTACTCATGTGAAACCTATCTAATCCACTATGTGTCCATGTGAGTTAACATAAGAATCACTCATTGAGACCAATTATAAAACACTTGCCATGCATGACCAAGAGGTATGTGTCCATCCCCTTAGTTAATCAACACACCCTAACCAATAGAATGTAATTGAACATACATCAATCATACCATATCCATATTCACAACACCCTATTTCTAGTTCAATTGGAATATTAAAATCATGCAATTGATGGCCAATTAATAACAAGCACTAAGCATAGATATGGATGAACAAAACCAAATTCATTGAAGGAATACTCAACCAATTACAAGATATTCAAATCCATAGCAAGATCCTAGAGAGCCCCTAGATTAGAGTTTAGTTACACATCATGAAAGAGGAGAAAACAAATGAAATCAAATGATCCATCAAGTTACAAATCAAGAGGGAAAAGGGAAAGAATGAACAAAAATGGAGAGATTCCAAGCTTGATCTTCCTCCTTGATCTTGATTCTCCCTTGAGTCACCTCCAATCCAAATGGGTTCCTCCTCCTCTCACTTGCTCTCTGGATTTCGTGCTTAGGTCAAAACTGAAGCTCCCATCTTTCTCTCAAAAATCAGAATATAAGGGTTAAACTCGTGTGCCAGGATTTTTCCCACGCCTAGGCGTGGTTATGAAGCACGTGCCTTCCTCTGCTGGTCACACCTAGGCATGGCTTTTCCACTCCTAGGCGTGGGTGCCTTTGTTTGAAAATCCTAGAAACCTGAGCTTGGCGTGGCTTTTCCATGCCTAAGCGTGGATGTCTCTGCTTGAATTGGTTTGAAAACCTAAGAGGGCCACGCCTAGGCGTGGATTTGTCACGCCTAGGCGTGGATTAGCAGCTTTTCTTTCTCTCTTGCATCCTTCTTCATTTGAGCTCCTCTTTGCTTCCTTATCCCTTCCAAGGTCTTTCCATCTTGAATATTTGCTTCAAAACAACACCAAAGTCCATCACACCATAATAAATTCAAATCCCTAAATAAAATAATCAAACATTTGATTCTCAATCAATAGAGACCACAAGCTTAGATCCTCAAAAATTATGCATGAATGGGACCTTTGAACTTAAGAACTTGAAGATAGCATGCTCATATTCATTCAAATTCAAGAGAAATAACTTCATTTTCTGAAGTTATCACACCCCCAAACCTAAAGTTTTGCTAATCCTCGAGCAAACTAATCCAAGCAAAACAAGAGGGAATACAATCCAATCCAATCCAAAGGTCAGGAAACATAAGGCAAATTGAACTAAGACATCCAACTTCTAATTATCATTCATACCCTCAGAAATCACTTCTCAACCTCACAACAAGGTCCACATATGCAAGAAATTCCCAACTATCATGATTACCCTTGAATGCCATTTTTGTGCATGAAAGATTTCCAAGCTCATGCGTTTAAGACCCTTCCCTAATCATGAAGAGCAAGATGGATGAATTTATAAAATGCACATGCACTCTCAAAAGAATGTCTTTCATCCCTTTCTCCACTAATGTAGGCAAGACAGAATCAAAGATTATGAGGGTCTTTTAAGCTTATAATGTAAGGCTAAGGGTAGTGGCTAAGAAAGAAGGGAAATGATTTGAATTCAAATATCAAACACATAATCAATCACTTCCATTGAATCAAGTCAATCATGTAGATGCACAAATAAAATCCAAATTGAAGAATCAACCTTCTTTATTCTATTTTCTCATCATTTTTTTTTATATTTCTAAGAACATATGTACATCCTTATTTTCATTGCAAAAGGGCTTCAATTTACACAACATAGCCCACTTATTTACTTTTTTTCTTTCTTTCTTTTTTTATACTCTATTTTTGAATGAAAGTTGGTAATCACAAATTCCTAGATTCTTAGCATCATGCAAAACACTTTGGCTCAAACCAACAGAACTGCTCAATCATGTGTTTAACAAGGGACCTGTAATGAGGGGAAGAGATTTTCCTTTCATAAGCATGGTTTAAGAGGGTAAAGAGATTAGGTTTAAAGAAGGAAAAACTAGGCCACACACACGCACACTCGGCTTCAAAAGGGGTACTAGGGATATCATTCAATCAAGGTTGGCTTGAAAAGCTCATCGATCCAAACAAATGCCCTAGTCATTTCCTTGAAAAAGCATTGCCTAGGATTTCGCCTCAAAAGGGAATGAAACAAGCTACTAAGATGCAAAATTGACTATACACATGCCTTTCATAAATTTTCTCCATTCATACAATTCATTCATATTCTAGAATCTACTACACATGTAACAGGAAAATTCTCTCATACACAGTTATGGCAGTAAGTGTAAGCACAAAAATTCTAAATTTTTACAAGTGAGTTTCCAAGCAGTGAGGTGTATATTTGATCCACACAATCATCAGATATTCAAATAAGAAATCTGGCATGAACAAATTCAACCCGCCTCAAAGCACACTCATCAATTTGATGCATAATCCTCGCAACCCTCAAGTCATAATTGAGCTCACTCAGATCCGAAATTTGGGAGATAAAAAAGAATTTCATATATAAATATATATATATAATATAGATATATATCAATATATATATATATATCTCCAAAAGAATGATTCAACAAGCAATCACAAAAAGATCATAATTCCCCCCAAACCTAAGTTATGCAGTGTCCCATTGTATCCAAAGAAATAAAGTCTCCAATAAAGTATGTACAGTGAACTGGAAAATAAAATAGAAAAATAAAGCAGAAAAAAGTATGAAAGCAAAAGGCCCTGGTGCCTCAAAACAAGTCTTCCTCATCAAACAGGTCATCACCCTCGGCGCCCATCTCAGTATCATCCGTAGGTAGAGGAGAAGGTGAAGCTACAACTGGTGGAGCTGTAAATGGAGGAAATGTGGGAAAATCATCCATTGGGTGTCCTTGACCCAATGCCATCCAGTGAATGCTCTAGTAAATTGTAGCCAGCATCGCCTGCTGCTGATCTAGGTGCTGATCAATAAAAGCAACCTAAGTAGCATCAAAGATTGGAGCAGGCTGTGGGACTAGTGCAGAGGCAGGCTATGGAGCTGGTACAAGAGCAGGCTCGAGATTTGTAGCTGGGGGCTGACCTGAGGCTTGCCGGCGCTTCTCCTAGGCAGTCATGATTGTTTGAATTGCCCTATCCATCATAGGAGTCTTCAGCTTAACGCGCACCTCAGTATCCTTCTATTTGGCGTGAGCTCTCTCACAAAGCTGACAGATCAGGAAAGGGAAGAAAAGTGATTTGAGCCTGAAAGTGATGCACAGTCTGATCTGGTCATAGAGTATCTAAGCAGTGTCCACTTGCTGCAGACTGTGGATTGCATACAATATATATGCCCGTTCAGGATAGATCTCTGACCTATGCTCAGTGGGGAGCAAGCAGGAACACACAAAGTGATTCCACGGGTGTAGCTCATAGCGCAAGCTCTTCTGTTTGATGAATCAGATGGATTGATTTGAGTTTCGCTGAACCTAAACAGGGAAGGCAGGATCACAGATGCTGGCCATAACTGTGCTAAAGGGGGTTCCTCCCTCCTCTTCAGGTAACTATAATGTCCAGTAAGCACAATGAAGTGGAGGAGGGGTAAGGTCCATAACCTGGCGAAGGCGCTCCACAAAATAATCAACCATCTTCCTTCTAACCCTAGTAGTTGTAGTAGAATGCTTCTCAGCATGAGCATTGGCATAAAATTCCTTGACTACAGCAGCCACAGGCTCCTCAGTGGGGTGCTCAGCAAAGGTCTTCCAGTGGAGTGCTTCAGTGGCATCAGAAATGGCTAGATAGCATGCCACATTGATACCATGGAACCCCCTTTCTGGAATGATGTTGATCTTACGCAGATGCTGCCAGAAGTAATCAAAGGCATCCTGTGATGTAAAGAAGGTTGGGTCAAAGACCGGAATCTCATCAGCGTCCTCAACATGGCTTGGTCCAGCCTCAACAGATTTTCTTTGACGCTTTGACATGATCGGAGGATACCTAAAAAGAAATAAAGCCTAGTTATGACCATTGAACAAGAATTAAGCAATCAATGTAAGCAGCCATACCCAGTAAGAACAGTTTGCAATGCAATCAATAAGCCCAATTAATCATAAAGATCACTCATGCAACTTATTTAGTTCAAAGCTCACCCAAATCAACAATCCCAACTAAATCAATTTGTAGCCTTACCAATTCAAGAGTTCACTAAGAATGCAAATTAGTTCTTAGCATGCAACAGCCACAACAATCACAACCTCAAACCAAGCGTTGCCAATTTACAGCTTAGCAAAATCAAGTCATAACTCAATCAATTCAAAAAACAACTAAAGCACATCCCAACCAGTCCAAAAATCAAGCAATTTCGCAGTCCAAACTCAATCAACATGGTGACACTAAAATAAGGTAGAACCAAGCATCATAACATGTAATGACACAATGACACAGTTAACAGTCAACAATGAACATGATCAATGATCATAATATTCAAGCAGTCCATTATTGAAATAGCCAGACCATTAAAAATCAATATCGCAACAGCCACACATTAATCACAGAGCAATAACATATCCAAACTAGGGTCATTGATCAGTCCACACATCTCAAAAAAATATGTCTAACATATCAATCATGAGAACAGAGCATAGCAGCACCAAATGATTCAAAAATTAATCTAATCCCAGAACAAACCAGTTCAAAAACAAATGAATTACAATCCAACCCCAAAAGTGACAACAAATCTTTCAGAAAAATCAAGATGGTAATTTAAAATGAATACAGTGCTCAAGCATCATAACAACAAAAATTAACATCCTCCAATCTCATCACAACATCACCACATCAATCATGCACAACCCAGTTAAATTTTAGCAATTGCAATTGACTCACAATATTAATAGAGCATATCATACCCAAGTTATTCCAAGTGAAGCATAACACATCCAATTTAGTCATATGGTGAACAATTTAATCACAACTAAATAGCCACATCAGTTAAACAACTTGAAAGTCTATGGAAATGGAGAAAAAATGGAACTCACCATGGATGAAGCAACAAATGGCACAAAGCACCCAAAAGCCACGCAGTAGAGAAGACAAAATCAAAACCAAAACTAAAACAAAAAAGAACAGGGGAATGGGATTATGGGAAATGGTGTGGTAGCTACGGTGGTGATTGGGGTGGGGGAAATGGTAGCAGGAAAAGGGGTGGTTGAAAATGGCCTGAGGAGGGAAGGGTTAGAGTGGTTACAGTGTGGCTGAATGCTGATGGGGTTCATGGAGAAAAAGGTTTGGTACGGTGGGTGGGGGTGTGATTATGGGTAATGGAGTGAATTGGGTGAAGAAGAAGAAGATGTTATGGTGGTTGAGAAGAAGGAGGGCTACGGTGGTGGTTGGGTGAGGATGAGGGAGAAAACTTATGGGGAAGAAATGGGGAAGATGGAGAAGAAGGAATTTTAGATTAGGGATTTAGGAAAGGGAAATAGAAAGAAAGAAAAAAAAAGGGTTGCTTTCATTTTTGCAAAGAAGAGACTCATCACGCCTAGGCGTGGTTATTAATTTGATATTTTTTTTTAAATTTTTAATCTAATTTTTTTTAACAGCAACACTACGCTTAGGCGTAGAAAACTCAGGCCTAAGCGTGATGCTTACAGGTCAAAAATACTAAAAACGAAGAGAGGGCCACGCCTAGGCGTGAAACATCCATGCCTAGGTGTGGAACTCTCTAGAAATTCACCCTGTTGCAGCTGAGACCTCCACGCCTAGGCGTGTAAAATCCATGCCTAGGCGTGGACTTCTGGACCTTAAATCTAAACAGAACAACCAAAATACCTAACTTTTCATACATCAAACACTTCTTTTTCACTCTAAAAAAGCTAAGAAACAGAAAAGGTATGTCAATAATGATCAAGGCATCAAATTGAAAAACAACACTATAAAGCAATAAAAAAAAACAAAAGAAGAAGACAAATTAAAAATTATACATAAAAATGTCCTAAGCTAAGAGATAGGGTTAAGAAATTGGGTTACCTCCCAACAAGCATCTTATTTATAGTCTTAGCTGGACTTTATTTTCAGTTTCACTTGCACGTGCTTATAGGAGGAGGATCTTCCTCCTTTTCATCAAAGTAAGCATGGTATGCATGAAATGGCAAAGGTTTTAACTCCATGGTTAGAGCCTTCTCAATGGGTGGTTTGCATGAGTAAACCACCCTGCTTGCGTGCCGCTGATTTAGTTGAACTTCTTCCCTATCATCCACTGAGATCACATGACTTTCACCAAGAGCACAAACTATAATTAAATTACTTGCCTCGGATGTCATCCCTTCAGCTACAGTCACTACAGAACATTCTTCTTGATCTTGAGGGCTCTTCATATCTTTGAAAATAGTGAAGGTAACCTATTTATCCTAAACTCTCATGTTAAGTTCTCCTTTCTCCACATCAATGAGGGTTCTTCTAGTTGCAAGGAAGGGTCGGCCTAAAATCAAAGGGACTTTACTATCTTCCTCCATATCAAGTATGACAAAATCTGCAGGGAAGATAAATTAGTCCACTTTAACTAACACATCTTCAAGAACCCCTTTCGGGTAAGTAAGGGTTCTGTCTGCCAACTGTAAGGTAATTGAAGTAGGTGCAGCTTCCCCCAAACCTAGTCTTCTGTAAATGGAATAGGGCATGAGATTAATACTAGCTCCCAAATCACATAATGCCTTACCACTAAACTTCCACCTATTGTGCAAGGGATGGTGAAACTCCCTGGATCCTTGAGCTTCAGAGGTAGTTTGTTTTGTAATATGGTACTATACTCCTCTGTGAGAGCTACTGTCTCATAATCTCCAAGTCTTCTCTTCTTGGACAAAATGTCTTTCATGAACTTCACATAACTTGGCATTTGTTCCAAAGCCTCAGCAAACGATATGTTAATGTGAAGTTTCTTAAAAATCTCCAAAAACTTTTTGAATTGAGCATCAAGCTTTTGTTTAACTAACCGGTTGGGAAAATGTAGAAGTGGTGTATAAGGCTTGTCTTCTTTCTTCTTGTCTTTAATCTTTCCCTTTGCATTTTCCCCCTTTTTCTCAATCTTTTTGCTCACAACCTCTTCATCTTGAGCCACCTCAACTTCTTCTTCAAGAAGTTTAGTCTTGGGATTCCCTTCAATTTCCTTCCCACTCCTCAATGATATAGCCTTGCACTGCTCGTTAAGGGCACCCTTAGGATTGTTGATGGTGTCACTTGGGAAATTCCCTGGGGGCCTATTATTTAGAGCTTGGGCAAGTTAGCCCACTTGAGTCTCAAGATTCCTCAATGAAGCTGCTTGGCTTTGCATTAATGCATCGTGGGATGCTGGCCTTGAATTAGTCTTGGTTATGTAATCTTGTTGATTGGTCATAAAGTAAGCAAACATTTTCTCCAAATTGGAAGTTGAAGTCGATGTTGAAGTTTAGGCTTGAAGGGGGCTCTAATGTTGAAAACCCGAAGGAGCACGGGGTGCATCCTTAAGCTGATAAGAAGAAGAAGGACCTTGAGCATTTCCACCCCATGAGAGATTAGGATGGTTCCGCTAACTAAGGTTATAAGTATTACTAAAAACAACGTTGTGACTTGGTTGACGGAATTGACTAGCATATTGTACACTCTCCAAGCTAGCCGTACAATTAGCAGTGGAGTAATGGTCCCCACAATGATCATAAATCTTAGCTATGATATTAGCTCCGCTTGCAACTGAGTTGACTACCATGGTGTCAAACTTCTTGGAGAGTGTTGCCACTTAAGCAGAAAGCAATGTGAGAGCATCAACTTCATGTATCCCGGCCGCCACTCTCCTAAGAGCAATTCTCTCTACTGGCCACTGATAATTATTATTAGCCATCTCTTCCAAAAGCTTGTAGGCTGCATCCACAATCTTACTCATAAGCGCCCCTCCAGCTGCTGCATCAATTATGGAACAAATAGAGGTTGTCAAGCTATTGTAGAAAGTATGAACCAACATCCATTTGGCTATGCCATTTTGGGGGCACTTCCTTAGCAAATCTTTAAATCGCTCCCATGCTTCATATAAAGTTTCTCGTTCAAATTTCCCGATGGATAAGATGTCATTTCTGTACTTCATTGCCTTCATGGGAGGAAAGAATTGATCCAAGAACTTCTGAGCTATCTCTTCCCAAGTAGTGATGGAATGCTCAAGTAAGGATTGAAGCCATGCCTTAACCGTATCTTTTAAGGAAAAAGAGAAGAGCCTCAAGCGAGCTGCATCATCAGTTATCCCATGATGCTTGAAAGTATCACATATTTTTAGGAAGTTGGCTAGATGAGCATTAGGATCTTCATGGGGTAAATCTCTAAATTGCACATTATTTTGAACCATCTAAATAATTGCAGGCTTGATCTCAAATGTTTATGCTTGTACCGCTGGCCTTCTAATGCTAGATCGGATTTCTCTAGCATTTGGGGTGGCATATTGCCTCAAAGGTCTTTCAGCATTTGCTTCCTCCGCCATCTCAGATTTGTTAACCAAAGTTAGTGCTTGTCCTTGTACTTGTTGTTCTCTTAGCAATCTACGAAATGTCCTCTTGATCTCAGGATCGTAAAGAAATCGAGATACACCTTGAGTTCTTCGTATACAACAGCCAAGTACCTGAAAATCAAAAATGCAAAACAAAACAAACGAAACTTGAAATAAGAATTGTGAATAGATGTAAGAAATAACACAAAATCTAAACTCAATCCCCAACAACGACGCCAAAAACTTGTTAGTCCAAAAATCCACAAGCGCACGGGTCGATAAGTAATATATATGAGAGTAGAGTATCGTGTCCCAAGGGATTGACAATTAGAAGAATGCTAAACTTAACCAAATTTCACAAATTCTTATCTAAGTAATCAAAATGTGAGAGTGAGTTGCAATTAAAATAACAACTTAAAAGAGAAAGATGAGAATGATTAAAGCCTAGGGGTCCCTATTCACTTGCTACTTCAATGAATAATTGCAATTAATAAGCACCTATCAATGAAATGATATTTGTTAGCTAATAACCATCAATAGATAAGAGCCTATGTATAGGACAATTACCCATGTGAAACCTATCTAATCAACTATGTGTCTATGTGAGTTAACATAAGAATCACTCATTGAGACTAATTATCAAACACTTGCCATGCATGACCAAGAGGTATGTGTCCATCCCCTTAGTTAATCAACACACCCTAACTAATAGAATGTAATTAAACATACATCAACCATACCATATCCATATTCACAACACTCTATTTCTAGTTTAATTGGAATATTAAAATCATGTAATTGATGGTCAATTAATAACAAGCACTAAGCATAGATATGGATGAACAAAATCAAATTCATTGAAGGAATACTTAACCAATTACAAGATATTCAAATCCATAGCAAGATCCTAGAGAGCCCCTAGATTAAAGTTTAGTTACACATCATGAAAGAGGAGAAAACAAATGAAATCAAATGATCCTTCAAGTTACAAATCAAGAGGAAAAAAGGAAAGAATGAACAAAAATGGAGAGATTCCAAGCTTGATCTTCCTCTTTGATCTCGATTCTCCCTTGAGTCATCTCCAATCCAAATGGGTTCCTCCTTCTCTCACTTGCTCTCTGGATTTCGTGCTTAGGTCAAAACTAAAGCTCCCCCCTTTCTCTAAAAAATCAGAACATAAGGGTTAAACTCGTGTGCTAGGATTTTTCCTACGCCTAGGTGTGTCTTTCCCATGGCTAGGCGTGGTTATGAAGCACATGCCTTCCTCTGCTAGTCACGCCTAGGCGTGGGTGCCTTTGTCTGAAAACCCTAGAAACCTGAGTCCATGCCTAAGTGTGGATGTCTCTGCTTGAATTGGTCTGAAAACGTGAGAGGGTCATGCCTAGGTGTGGGTTGGCAGCTTTTCTTTCTCTCTTGTATCCTTTTTCATTTGAGCTCCTCTTTGCTTCGTTATCCCTTCCAAGGTCTTTCCATCTTGAATATCTACTTCAAAACAACACCAAAGTCCATCAGACCATAATAAATTCAAATCCCTAAACAAAATCATCAAACATTTGATTCTCAATCAATTGAGACCACAAGCTTAGATCCTCAAAAATTATGCATGAATGAGACCTTTGAACTTAAGAACTTGAAGATAACATGCTCATATTCATTCAAATTCAAGAGAAATAACTTCATTTCCTGAAGTTATCAACTATCCAAAAGTAAACATTCTGCACCAACATTTTATGTTGAAAATCATAATGAAATAAAAGGAGGAAAAAGACGCATGGTAATCAATTACAAACAAATTAATGATGCAATGGAAGGTGATGCATATTATTTACCAAGAAAAGATTTGATTATTGAGAGAATAAGAATTATGAATTAGTTTAATACTTTTGATTATAAGTCAGGATTTTATTAAATGAGGCTTATAGAAGAGTCTAAAGCTTTAACAGCATTTAGTTGTCCTCAAAGACAATATGAATGGAATGTACTTCTAATGGGTATTGTAATACCCACCGTAGGGTATCACATTTTATACTAATTATTATAGAATTACTCCCAAGTTATAATATAATAACTATTTAATAAAAATATGAGTTGTAAAATTTCTTGATATTGATAAGATAAACTTTGTAGAAAATAAAAATATAAAGCATCATCACAAATAATTTACAACATATACATCACATAAGTACTGTCAAACTTATTTATGTACAGACCGAGTTCTCAAAAGTATTTAAACATTTCTACATTACAATACTGACCCAAGTATACCTAGACAGCAGAACCCTCAGACGGGTCCTCCTCGGGATCAGCCTCAGATTCCTCAGAAGGTAGGAATCCTGGTTGATGTGTCGTCCCACGGATAGGTGTCCGAGCAGATGATACAATGTTGATCTCAGATGGGACTTGATAACGACTGCCCCAATATTGCCTAATAGATAATGGAAATTCTATATGTACATATATAATAATAGAAAAGAAAGGATCTCCATGAAAGATGTTACTCATATTAATTGTCACATGTCCCTGATAGATAAGTCCCTCCTCATTGGGACCAATACGCCAAGCACTAGCTCCTCCATGAAACTACAATCTCAGATACCCAAAGAAACTAGATCTGGTTGCCATCAAATAAGAACTCAGTCTCATCAGCAGGAATCTGCTCCTCGCCACCTTCTTGTTGAATACCTTGCTTAGTGTCTTTACCGAATATAAATACAATACAAGAATAGGCATACAAAGAGATGAGATTATCTACGCCAATACCAACATGGTAGCATGGAGACAACAAATACAACATATCATACATATATATCACACAAAAATACAAGTATAATTAAACAATAAACATAATCATTTCATCTAACATTCCTCAACATTCGACAGATAAAATATCTCAAAGATATCCAGGTATGTTCAAGTTATACATATGCTCATTGACTCATTTCTTACTCCATGGAGCTAAAACTCAAGTTGGAGATATTGATCTAAAAGATCTGTCTGTACCAACATGCCTCAGACCACGTATCACAATTCTCATAAGTGTTTGCACATCTAGCATATACACAATAGCCTTTACCAGATCTTGATTAAGAATAGTGTCTCGGTCCGGATCGTCGGTACGTTACATTGGTCCGATCCACGGTACAGAAGAGCTACCAACTGTCCATTGTGGAAAACCCGCACCCCGATGCCCCCAAGGTCAACAAGTGACCTACACTACGCATATCGCACCCACTCAAGAGGTGTAAGTCTCTCCTAGGCCATTAGCCTTAACTTGGTCCATCGGACTTTTTCCAATGCATGTTCAATGCACATAAGTCAGTTACAGTCCAAAGTCATAATCTCATATACAGGGTCTACACACTGGCCCAACAGTATCTTTACTGTTTTTCTTATTCGCATAAACATTTTACTGTGTTTTCACAATCATGCAACATTTTTGTCACGTTTTCAAATCGCGTATTGATTTTTCAACACTATTTCAATCGCGTAAAAATATTTAAACGTTTTCCAAATCGAGTAGCGATTTTTCAACATTTTTGAAATTGTGTAGCTTAAAAATCACATTTTTAAGTTACGTAAAACATTTTTCACTATTTTTTAACTGTGTAAAATATTTCTCTACCTTTTAAATCTCATTTTGGCCTTTCTAAAAATTTATATCATTTCTTACTTTATTTTTTCATATTTTCTCACTTAAAATTTCCTAACGTGCTCAAAACCCAATGAGTGAGCTATACGCTAGAAAATTTCAAGTCACCAACAAAATCACCATAATAATTAGATCAACTCTAAAAATTAGTTCTCTTTAAAACAAGTTAAGGTTCAAACACTTTCAACCTCTCTTTTTCTTTCATAAATCTTCATTTTCAATTAACAAAGTGTTTTGTTTCCATTTCTTAAATCCTTGTACTTAATCAACTAAATTACCACTTTGAAATCATATTTTTATATAAAACCAAGTCATTCCAAGCCTTTAAAACCGTAGGTTACATGGCCATTGGAACCAACATATCTTTTCTTTTCCTTTCCTTCTTAAGCATCTAATTTTATCATTAATGAAAGTCTTAACTTGGAAACACCTATTTTGAGGTGTTGAGGCCGTAAGCCTCATGGTCTTTGGAACCAAAATTTGTTTTCCTTTCCATCATCAATCATGGCATACATGTATATAATCATCATATCATATAATCAAGCATACCATAAAGCAATAAAAATCATATAAAGCATACAAACACAAGTAAATAATTTAAAGCACATAAACACCCATAATAAATTAATTACACAACCAAGGATATTAACCCTCATATGGATTCACCATCCATAACAAATAATTTCATCTCTCACCACCATACATGGTTAGTGACATAAATATTCCTCTTACCTTAAGGAAGATCAAACACTTCTGGGATCCATCTCCTATGAATTTCATGTGGCTCCAAAAAAAATCCTATCAAGCTTAAACAAATTACAAAGTCATAAACTATGGTTGAAAAAAGAAAAACCATGGATCAATCATGGCTTTAGAACTTAAGAATCACCTTGAAAACAAGAAACAAGGATCTTTACCTTGTAGGATAGATACTTCAAGCTTAGATTTCAAGCACTAGATGGATGGTTTTGAAGAAACTTGCAACATGAAAGATGTTTAGAATAATGTTTAGGTTTGAGAAGTGAGATTAGATAAAATTATTGAAGGTTGTATGTTAGTCTAGGGTGTGGCTGCCGAGAGCTTCTCAAAGAAGAGAAAATAGAGTTTTTGTGTGTTCTTGGAAGAGAGAGAATGGAGAGAAAAGGCTTAAGTGATAGGAATGATAAAGATGAAATGAATTTGGTCTCCTATGTCTTTGTGTTAGCCGTGGGAGTGTTGGGAGTGAATGGTAAGTTTTTGTTTAACATCTAGATCTTTATGGAGGCTAGGATATTTAACATAGTGATAAGCTTAAAACTTTTGAGTCATGAACCTTCCTTGAAGACCAAATGGCCGAGGAAGCCTAATGGAAAACACTAACCAAGTTTTGCTTCATTTAGTTACCTTGTTAAGCTTAGGCAAACCTAGTTAGCTTACTTAGTTCATTAGCGAACTATCTAGTTACTTAGGTGATAGTCATCGATTCTTGAACATTGTAGAACCTTCTTGTAACTAAGATAACTAAGAATCCTAATGGTTAGTAACTAAGTTTGTCTCCATTTGATTACTTCCTAAGTTTTTAGAATAACCTAGTTAGATTTAAGCTAACTTAGTTAGATTTTCTAGTTTCTATCTAACTAGTCCAACCACTAAATTTGACCATTATCCATTGGTTTAGAATATGTCAAGCCACTAATGTTGACTTCGTTCCTATTGGTTCACTATCAGTAAGTCTCAAGACTTTATCGGTTCCTATTGTCCACTGGATAAAAGCTACTGCTCATATGTTAGTAGGTATCATCCACTGGATAATAAAATAATAATAAAAATATAAAATATTTTTATTTCACAGATAAATTCTAAAAATTAAAAGATCATGACACGCATATCTCGGAATTGGGTTTAGTAAGATCCCCCAGCTCCGAATAAATACGTAAAGATTTTTCCCAGCCAGAAAATTATTATTTTCTTATCCCGGAGTAAATAACACAAAACAATCAAATATAGTCACTGAATTATCAAAATAATTTTATAGTACACAGAAATAAAAAAATAGTACAATTCTGTTATTACTATAAAATAGCAAAAAATTTGGGGTTTTACAGGTATGAAGCAATCATAAGGAATTTTCCAATGAAGAATGGATTCTATACTCAAAGAATACAAAGATTTTTGTCTTATTTATATTGATGATATATTAGTTTTTACCAATAAAGATTTAGGTGATCATTTTAGAAAAGTTGAATTAATACTTAATAAATGTTTTGAGTATGGAGTTGTTTTAAGCAAGAAAAAAGTTGTTCTAGCCCAAAACAAAATTAATTATCAAGGATTAGAAATTGAAAAAGGAAAAATAATAATGCAAAAGCATGTATTAGAAAAACTTCAGAATTTTCCAGTAAAATTAAAGGATGAAAAAGATTTACAAAGATTTCTTGGTTTACTGACATATATTTCTAGTGAAGGTTTTATTAAGAATCTTACTGCAGAACGAAAATTACTTCAACAAAAACCCAAAAAGGATGCTCTCTGGAGTTAGACAGAGGAAGACGAAGTAATTATTACTAAATTAAAGTACTTATGCCAGGATCTACCTGAGCTATATCATCCTTCGGATAATGACTTAATTATTATTGAAATTAATGCATCAAATGAACATTGGGGTGGTGTTATGAAAGCAAAACCCCTTAGACAAAAGAAATAATTACTATATCGATACATGTCTGGAACCTTTTCAGGCAGTGAAATTAATTATCCTACTCATGAAAAAGAAACATTAGCACTTATTCGAATGTTGGAAAAACATCAGATTTATATGCTTGATAAAGAATTTATTATTCAAACAGACTCTACTTATGTTGTAGGTTTTAAGAATAGTAATCATAAAGGAACCTATAAGCAAGGAAGACTAGTTAGATGGAAAATGAAGCTTGCCGAATATACTTATTCAATTTCACATATCAAAGGTGATCTGTCAATTATCTCTATATCTTGAGTGTCTTATATTTGATCTAATTAGACTTCATGTGTGTTTAATTGTTAACTTTTAGCTAAGTTTCTGGATATGAAGTTTAATCAGATCTTTATTATGAAACTATGCTTAAGTGTGTTTATAAGCACTCATAATTGCATTGTGTTTTTCAGGAGATCAATATCACCCCTAGAAGTAAAGAAAGAGAGAGGAATTTAAAGAAAGTAAGTGACACGGCCCGTGTCACATGATACGGGTTGGGCCGTGTCCTTCTCTAGATTTTCAACATGGACCTGACCAACAACACGGATTGTGTCATATGACACGGGGTAGGCCGTGTACATCTCTGTCTTCACAAGAGCATCCAGTTTTGAGCATTGACTATCAACACGGCCCGTGTCACATGACACGGGGTAGGCCGTGTTTCTCTCTGACTTGCAAAACACTTGAATTTGTATTACCAGAACCTAACACGGGGTAGGCCGTGTCAAATGACATGGCCTGTGTAATCGCATCAGAACATTAGATACAAATTCTAATGATGTGTTAGGTATCCAAAAATATAAATAGGGTTGCCTAGGGTCATAAAAAGGGGCTCTCTTTTGGACGAAGGGAGGCATCAAGAAAACTGAGAGAAACACAAAGACCAAGAAGGAGAGGGATTCGATTGAAGATTGAAGACTCAGATTCGAGCGATCAAAGATCAATCATTCTCAAGCCTTGGAAACTAGTTTGATCTTTAGTTTTTCTTTTCTTCTTTTGTTCTGAACAATGTCTTTCTTTAATCCTTCTTTTGTTTTTGAATTTGCCATGTGTGGCTAAATTTCTTGATTGGTTAAGGGAAGATGAAACTCTAATTTTGATTATGTGAATCTTGCATATTTCTTTATATCAATACAATTATGTTTTTATTCATATGTTTTTGTTCTTAAATTAATATAAAGGTTTTTATATTCTTTACCAAACTTCGAGAGTGGTAAAACTAGGATTGTTATGCGCGGTTGCGGTGATAAAACTAGTGAAGCATATGATCTAAGTAATTTAATCCTGGTGTGTGATTAGATCTTAATGTGATTGGTTTTCTAATTCTTAATGCAATCATTAGGTAGGTGTAAGAGCGGTTGCTTTACAAATAACTAATGGTTAGGGTTTGATTTGAGTGGTTACTGAATTAAGCAAAACATAAGGAAAACAAAGGATTTATCTCACAATCACATAAGAACATAATTGACCATGTTGGTATAAAGAGTATGTAAGTTAGCATGATCATATAAATCTGGTGGTGGATTCCATCTCTTAACCAATTTCTTTAACTTGATAATTCAATTTGTGTTTACTGTTTTGGTTTAAGTTTAATCTTCTTTGTTAATCTTAATTAATAAAAAAACCCTTTTTAATTTTACTGTTCGTTCTTCATCAAAATTTAATTTAGGAATTGGATTGATAGTGTCAATTGAATTAGTTCTCTATGGATTGACCCTTGCTTACTACAACTAGTTGCAAGGTTTTTATATTTTTTGTGGAACTTGGCAACTATTTTTGATATAATTATAATCGTATTCCATACCACACCAAATTTTGGCGCCGTTGCCAGGGAACTAATTATCCAATTGCACTATTAATTTATTTCCTATTTTTTACTCTGTTTTTGTTTTATTTTTAATTTTTGATTTATTGTTTCTAAGTGTCTTGTAGGTGCTAATGTCCTTCAATCATTGGTGATGCGATTAATGGATATGGGGAAAGCACCAATACATGCTTGTGGGATTTGCTTATCACCCGGACATATCACTGATATGTGTCCCACTTTCCTAGTGGACACAAATGTAGAGGAAAAAGAAGTAGGAGGATATTATGAACCTTCCAACAACTACAACTCCTACTCCTACTCCAACACATATAATCCGAGGTGGTGGGATCATCCTAACTTGAGCTATGGAATACAATCCCAAAATCAACCTCCAGCTTATGGACATCTAGGATTTCAGCAGAGGCAAGCACTTTTCCCCCCAAGACCACAGTAAGCTCTAGCACCAAGGCAACCTGAACCTTCAATAGAGGAGCTACTGAGGCAAATGGCCACTAACAACATTCAATTTCAAGAAGAAACAGAGGCCTCAGTTAACAACCTGCAAAACCTAATAGGGCAGTTAACCACAGAATTAAGCAAGGTGCAAAACTTATTTTCTGAAGAACTTCCCTCACCACCAGAAGTGAATGTGGAGGAAAATGCTAGTGATATCACATCACGAAGTGGGAAGTTGTTAGGTGAATATACTTCTCCTCCACAAGCCACTGAAGAGAAAGACCAAGAGACTAAAGAGGTAAATAAGGAAGGGCAAAACTTTAAGGCCCCCAAGGTAAGTATTCTTGAACCCCTTCCTATTGTAGTGGAGGAAAGTTATGATGAGTTGTATGATGAATTTCTTGATTTTATTGGTTTCAATAATTTTATTCATTGCAACTCGTGTACTGATTATGATGGTGTTATGACTTGTGCTATTTGTGCTGAGATTTCTGCATACTTGAGAGCTGATGACCCTGTTCATGCAGTAGCTAATAATATTGAAGGATCTATCAATAATGTTCGTGACACTATTGTAGAATTTAAGACACAAAGGGAGATGGAGCTGAAGTCGTTATACGAACATTGGAAGTATGCATACTCAGTGAATGATAAACAACTTTCTATGTTCGTGACCAAGAACCTCCTTGCTGAACAGGAGGAGAGATTGCTACAAATTTTGAAGGGGCATAAGAAAGCTTGGGATCTCAATGATAGCGCCTTAGTGAAGTCCAAAGAAATTAAGAAGGATCAATGGGATCCCGGTGGAAGCTCTCATGCAACTTCAAGCATAAGTTGGTCATTACATTTTAAGCAATGGGACCCTGGTGGAAGTCTCCTCATTTGATAAGGATGTTTCTTCTCTCTTTCTTTTATTTTACTTGTCCTGGATTAATTAATGATTATTTGTTTTTGAGCTTTACATTGAGGACAATGTAGAATTTAAGTGTGGGGGAGGAGTTGACATTGTATTTTCTGTTTTAATTTTTATTTAATTCTGTTTTTGAAAAAAAGTGTGTTTTTGATTGATTTCCAATGCTGTTTTGAGATTTGTGAAGTTTGAGTTTGAAGCAAGTGAAATTCAGGGTTATGATTTACAAATTTCTTCTTCCGTCTTGAATTTGACATGCTTGGCTTTGGATATTTGATTAGTGGATTGAGATTGATAGATGCATACCTTGTGAGATTTTGAGCCTATTAATGGATGAATTGAGCATTTATGTCATTTTTTTTTCTTGTGTGATTTTCACTCATGTCATTTGATTACTCTAGAACTTGCTTTGATTCTTTTTGAGGCTACATTTTCACTTGCATGCATAAACATGATTGAGGCCTTCTTTCTTCTTTCTTGAGTAACTACTTTGGCCAAATAGCTAACCTTGCATCATTTTCCTTTGATTAACCCCTTGAGCCTATTGCCTATTCTTTGTCTTAGCTCATTATATGCCTTTTATGAAAAACCATGATTTCATCTTACCTTAGGGAATGGGAGAATATTGGTTCATTTTCATTAGAGGAGCTCTTTTACTTATGGGCAATGTATAGTACAAGTGTGGGGGTTGTGCAAATTGATGTACAATATGCAAAGTATGGGTTGAAAAAAAATGCAAAGAAAAAGAATCAATACAAGAAAGGTTGCAAAAGAAAAGAAAGAAAAAGGAAAGGAAGATGTGAAGAGAATGTGCATTATATAGAATTGGGAGAAAAATTTCATGTTTGTTACTTGTCATTTGAGTTCCTCCCCAATATTCTTTTATTCTCTTTGGTATTTATCTTACCATATTTATATTATTTCCTTCCCTTACCTTGACCCTATTACAACCTTGAATAAAGTCCTCTTGATTTGTGTGCGCATGTGTTTGAGTAGTGGAGAAGTAGAAGATAAGCAAGCTTATAGTAGTGCATTTTTCATGGGCTGAATTGAGTGAGATACTTACCTTGTAAACACTTGAGAGATTGAGAATGTATCTTGTGAGGATCTATCATTCTTGATTCATGCTTTTCAAATTGAAGATACCTTGCTTGTTGGTTTGAGATGTGAAGATTTGTTATCTCTTGAATATTTTGACCCCTTGAATCTTTTCTTGCTCTTCTTGCTTACAAATTTTAGCCTTTCTTGAATATCATTGGAAATTGAGTCTTTAAAGTTTTTAGTTTTGTTTTTGTTTTTCTTTGTTCCCTGGTTTGGTCTTATGTTTTGCCCAGGAGTGCAAAAGGCTAAGTGTGGGGGTATTTGATCTGTCGATTATCTCTATATCTTGAGTGTCTTATATTTGATCTAATTGGACTTCATGTGTGTTTAATTGTTAACTTTTAGCTAAGTTTCTGAATATGAAGTTTAATCGGATCTTTATTGTGAAACTATGCTTAAGTGTGTTTATAAGCACTCATAATTGCATTGTGTTTTTCAGGAGATCAATATCACTCCTAGAAGTAAAGAAAGAGAGAGGAATTTAAAGAAAGTAAGTGACACGGCCTGCGTCACATGACACGAGTTGGGCCGTGTCCTTCTCTGGATTTTTAACATGGACCTGACCAACAACACGGCCCGTGTCATATGACACGAGGTAGGCCGTGTACATCTCTGTCTTCACAAGAGGATCCAATTTTGAGCATTGACCATCAACACGGCCCGTGTCACATGACACGGGGTGGGCCGTGTTTCTCTCTGACTTGCAAAACACTTGAATTTGTATTACCAGAACCTGACACAGGGTAGGCGATGTCAAATGACACGGCCCGTGTCATCGCATCAGAACATTAGATACGAATTCTAATGATGTGTTAGGTATCCAAAAATATAAATAGGGTTGCCTAAGGTCATAAAAAGGGGTTCTCTTTTGGACGAAGGGAGGCGTCAAGAAAACTGAGAGAAACACAAAGACTAAGAAGGAGAGGGATTCGATTGAAGATTGAAGACTCGGATTCGAGCGATCAAAGATCAATCATTCTCAAGCCTTGGACACTAGTTTGATCTTTAGTTTTTCTTTTCTTCTTTTGTTCTGAACAATGTCTTTCTTTAATCCTTCTTTTGTTTTTGAATTTGCCATGTGTGGCTAAATTTCTTGATTGGTTAAGGGAAGATGAAACTCTAGTTTTGATTATGTGAATCTTGCATATTTCTTTATATCAATACAATTATGTTTTTATTCATATGTTTCTGTTCTTAAATTAATATAAAGGTTTTTATATTCTTTGCCAAACTTCGAGAGTGGTAAAACTAGGATTGTTATGCGCGGTTGCGGTGATAAAACTAGTGAAACATATGATCTAAGTAATTTAATCCCGGTGTGTGATTAGATCTTAGTGTGATTGGTTTTCTAATTCTTAATGCAATCATTAGGTAGGTGTAAGAGCGGTTGCTTTACAAATAACTAATGGTTAGGGTTTGATTTGAGTGGTTACTGAATTAAGCAAAACATAAGGAAAACAAGGGATTTATCTCACAATCACATAAGAACATAATTGACCATGTTGGTATAAAGAGTATGTAAGTTAGCATGATCATATAAATCTGGTGGTGGATTCCATCTCTTAACCAATGTCTTTAACTTGATAATTCAATTTGTGTTTACTGTTTTGGTTTAAGTTTAATCTTCTTTGTTAATCTTAATTAATAAAAAACCCCTTTTTAATTTTGCTGTTTGTTCTTCATCAGAATTTAATTTAGGAATTGGATTGATAGTGTCAATTGAATTAGTTCTCTGTGGATCGACCCTTGCTTACTACAACTAGTTGCAAGGTTTTTATATTTTTGGTGGAACTTGGCAACTGTTTTTGATATAATTATTAATCATATTCCATACCACACCAAAAGGTGAAAAGAATGTCGTTGCAGATATCTTATCTAGAGAATGGAGCGAAGCACAACAGAACTAATCAAGCAACAATTGGAGCTTAAAGAAGCACTTAAAGGACAAAAGTTGAAGGAGTTAGAACTCATTGAAGCAGATATTAAAGTTCTTAAATTACAACTTAAAGCAAAAGGAGTTCTTGAAGAAGCATTTCAGCAGGAAGAAAAGAAAATTAAAAAATGGTATATAATTTTCAATGGACCTTTCCCAAGGGTCTATGATGACTAGTATAAAGTAGCTCCGCACTGCCAAAAGATTTCTGGAGTTGTACACAAATCATACGCAACTAAAGAAGAAGCAGAAAAAGCACTCAAGGAGTATTCATCCAAAGGAAAAGTGATTTATCTCGGACCAAAGACTTTCTCGGATGCAACAAAAAATCCACTACTTTAAGGAAGCAGTCCAACTATTTAAAAAGAACGTTGCAAAGGAACAAAGTATTTTCTTGAAGTTCTAATCTGCCTATCCAGACTTTATCACCAAGTAGCCAACCAAGCATCTAATCTTCATCGGAGTAAGTAATAATAATTTTCCACTAAAAGACGAACCTACTGGTGTTGTTTGTGAAGAAGATCAGATCACTCAGATATTGTCTAACCAACTAGCAAGCATCTACTCACAGTGTCAAAATATCGAAAAGGAATCATTTATCAAGACTCTGTACAAAGGACCAAATACTTTGTTTTTAAGCAAAACAAGTGGCAAAATAATAAAGGAAAAAGATATGAATCTTCTGATGAACTTTGAACTACCTTTCTATGCACTACAAGGACCACAAATAGAGTATAGCCCAGCTGTTCTCAATGGCCCATGTGCAATGATTAAAGTAAGTGGGAACCACGCATGTGAAAGGTGTGCATCGGAAAAAGGAATGGCCAACACCGACACCAACAAACCAAAAGATGATGAGTCAGATGAAGCAATAATCGAAGAGTGATGTAAGCCATTACGTCACTATGTAAATTATTATTTTTCTGATGTAAGCACTTACGAGTGTAAGTATCGTCCTGTAAATTACTATGTAGTCTTTAAGCTTATAAATAAGCCCTCTTATGCTGAGGCAAATCAGATTTTGAAAACCATTTTCAGAAATCTCAGTTGAGAAAACCATTTTTGAAAACTGTGCTGGTCTTTTAGAGATCCAATCGGGCATTTGAGAGTATGTCCTCCTATCTTGTACTTATTACTACTTATCTATAAACACTTATTCTATTCAAATTTCACTCCTACTCAACCCTTCAAACTATTTACTCCATTCAAATCTTTTAAATTTATCACTCAAGTGTGGAAGCAGCAGTGGGCAAAGAAGAAAAAGAATAGTAAATTTTAAACCCAGATCAGGTATGTTTATTTAACTCTTAACGAATAATCATTGTCAATATCATGTTTTAGGAATTGTTAATGGAATTATTATGCCTATACTCATTGATACCGGATCATGTCTAAGTTATATAAGCAATGAATTGATATGTAAAACAACAGAAATAATACCAAGAACAATAATAGGATATAAGCAAAAAGAAAATACTTTTACAGAAAAAGCAACTATAGAATGTTATTTTAACCCAGATGTTAAGATTCAAACTGAAGTATATGTTAAAGACAAGACTAATATTAAACTACTCTTAGGAATATACTTTTTGGAAGTGGAAAAACCATATGAAATTAGATCTGAAGAATTAATTATAACTTTACAAGAAAGAAAAATAAGAATTCCCAGAATCAATTTAAGTATACATACAATAAAAGATTATTTAAATATAACTCCATAAATGGAGATTGAAAAGGCAGATGAAATTGAACACATACAAATTATTGAAGAAGAAAGAAATTACGAAGGAAGTATTATGATAAATCGATCTCTATTTAAGAAAATACAAAAAAAGGATTTAGATCTAACTAAAAATGCAAATATGAAAGGAAGAGAAAGATTGAGCGGATTATTAAAAAGATTCAATCAAAGAAACAATATTATTTATTACGAAAAATTAAGTAGGGAAGCACCAATAGATATATTAGACGCTCAAGGAAACACTAGTATACAATTACTTAATAAAAAGAAGCTTATAGAATTAAAGAAAATATAAAGAAAGAAGAAGATATGATATATTTACATAGGAGCGGTACAAGTATTGATTAAATCAACATTTCAAGAAGAAATAAATTTACCCGTGGAACTAATATTAAAAGATGATAGAATTACTAATCCAAAAGATAAAATATTAAGAGTAATAAAAGGAAATTTAGCATATGAAAAATTAAAATTTGAAGTACGACCTAATATTGGAATACCTTTAAATACTCAAAGAATAGAACAATCATTAACATTAGAACATAAATTTCTAAGAAGAAATTTGATGAGACCAGGAGACAAAATCTTTTCAGTGACTTATTGTGTTAGCTATGCATTAACAAATTCACACTATAGTATTACATTTAGAAATAATGATAAAATATATATTTTATATTTGTTTATAGATATTGGAAGAATTTATTATCCTAAGAAAAATGACATAACTGAAATAGGAACTTCCAGACCAGATTATTTAAAATTCAAAGAAATACTTAAGCCAATAAAATTTAACGAACTAGAAAATTATAATGAAGAAAATGAAATTAGTAAATTATCAAATCAAGTAAATGACTTAACTCGATATTTAAAACAAAAAATACAAAACTTAATATGAATAACCTCGAAGAATTTTGGTATGAGAGAACTAAAGATCAATGAGTGGAAGAAAAGTAAAAAGATAAAAGGAAATTCAAATAGAACATACAACTAATGTTCTAGTTGAATTAGGAAAAAGACTCATTTATTTCATAAAAACCAAAAACATTAGTTAAGAACAAAAAGAAAGTGAAATAAAAAGAATAAGTAAACATTTAGAAAGAATTGATAATATGCTAGAAAAACAAAAAAAATGAATTAAAACAAATAAAAGAAGACATAGAGGGTACCAAACCCCCTTAAATGTCAAGAGCACCGTAGCAAGTACCTTTATTTTAATCTTTTTCTTGAAGACTAAGTAGATGGCTTGTAGCTACTATTATTACTTTTGATCCTTTTAATCTAATTGCACCATTTCCTACATGGATGGATAATATGGTTTTAAGTACTTTGCACTGATGCTTGTATTCATCTCTTCGCCTTGCATGTTAATTAGTTGATAAGCACCATTAGGAATAAGTTGGCTAATAATAAAGGGGCCTTCCCAATTTGTCAACCATTTACCAAACTTAGGATCTTTAGTCCCGATTGGTGAAATGGTTTTCCAAACTAAATCTCCTTTGGCAACCTTTTGGTCTTAACCTTTTTATTATAACTTCTAGCCACTGTTTTCTTATTAAGCCAAATATTATCTAAATCCATTAATCTATCTTCATTGACTGAATCAAGTTGCATATACATAGCTTGTAGATATTCTTCAGCTTCCAAGTTATTTTGTTTTGCAGCTCTAAGTGACTTAAAAGTAATTTCAAAAGGTAAAATTGCATCCTGACCAAAGGTTAGCTGATAAGAAGTTAAGCTAATGGTTGTACGTTTAGAATTTCTATACGCCTAAAGAACTTCGGCTAATGTCTCATGCCAATTCCTAGTTTTATCCTCAATAACTTTTTTTATCAAGTCAATTAGGATTTTATTGGTGGCCTTGGCTTGCCCATTAGCTTGGGCATAATATGAGGTTGAATGTATTAATTTGATTCCAAATTCTTGGGTAAATGCTACCACTTTATCACTTGTAAAAATTGTTCCTTGATAAGCTGTAATAGTTTGAGGTATTCCAAATATATAAATAATCTAGTTCTGGATAAACTTAATCACATCGACTTTTGATACACTCACCATAGAGATGGCTTCAACCCACTTAGTGAAGTATTCAATAGCAATGATGATAAATGTATACCTTTTCAAGGATGGTAGATAAATTTTACCGATTAAATCCAGTGCCCATCCTCTGAAAGGCCAAGACTTTACAATCAGATGAAGTTCATTGGTAGGAACCCTCTGAGTCGGCCCATGTAATTGACATGGCTGACAACCCTTGGCATACTAAAAGCAATGGACTGTGATTGTTGGCCAGTAATAACTATGTTGATGAATTAACCATCTCGTCCTTAGGCTTGATCTGTGTGCACCACAAATGCCCTGATGAACTTCTTCTAATACTTTCATTGCCTCATTCTTGCTTAGACACTTTAATAATAGACCTTCATAGCCTCGTTTATATAAGTCATTGTCTATTAAGACATATTTTATAGCCTTTTGTTTTGTTTTGAAATCAGTAACATTCGACGGATCTTGTTGATACTTAACTATCTCAACTCTCTAATCACCTTTGGCTATCATATGTTCAGCTGAGGCAACTTCCCCCTATGAGAAATTTCCTTGATCGAGCTCACCAATTGACTATTTAAAACTGGATGGTAGCTATGCTAAGTCATTGGCAAGCACATTTTCTTCTCTGGGAACGTGCATAATAATGACATCAGCAAATTGCCTTAATAAGGCATTAGCTTATTCATAATAATTTAATAAATTTGGGTAAAGACATTTATATTCCCTAGTTAATTGTTTGATAACTAGCTGGGAATCACCCATAACTTGTACGAATTTTACCTTTATGAATAATAATAATTTCAATTCAGCTAGCAAAGCCTCGTACTTGGCTTGGTTGTTTGAGCAATTGGTATCTAGCTGAAACATTACGCAATTTTCCAGAAAAGCTAATGATTGCGACTCCAACCCCAACACCCTTTCGAGTTTTGGACCCATCAAATTCCAAAATCCAAGGCTTCAATTGAACATAGCTTGTATCAAGTGGATCCTTTACTTTGATACAAGGATGTTGGACTAAAAAATCAGCTAAGGCATATCCTTCAACAACTCTTAATGAGATATATTTTAACGCAAAAGCATTAAGTTTAATAGCCCATTTCATTAATCTTCCCTTTAACACATGCTTATTTAGTAAGTATTTTACAATGTCCACATTGCACATAAGAAGAATTTCTCTTGGTAATAAATAATATTCTAATACTGTACAAGCATGAAATAGAAGAAAGGCTAAGTTTTTCTACAAGAGAATATCTAGGTTTTGCATTATTAAGCAAATACTAAGATAATAAAAAGCTCTTTTAGTTCAATCTTCGGCATCCTGGGCTAGTAGGTAGCTGATAGACTCTTCTGCAGCCGAAATATAAAGTTTCAAAGGCCTACTTGGAGATGGTGGAACTAGAACTAGTGGATTAGCTAAACTCTCCTTTATCTGGTCAAAATCATTATATTACTCATCTCCCCAAATGAAATCCTCTGATCTTTTCAGCCGAAGCAATGGTGAAAAAGCTTTTATCTTGCTAGCTGAATTTACGATGAATTTTCTCATGAAATTGATTTTGTTGATCAAGCTTTGTAATTCTTTCTTATTTTTTGGTGGTCTAGCTTCTAAAATAGCTTTGGCTTTGTTACGATCAACCTCAATCCATTGCTAATGTACTAGAAAACCTAGGAAATATCTAGTCGATAATCCAAGTGCACACTTAGCAGGGTTCATTTTCAAATTGTGAGCTCTCATTCTTTTAAAAATCTGCTCCAAATCGGCTAGATGCTGGTCAAAATTAAATGACTTTACCACCAAGTCATCAATATAGATTTCCATGCTTTTGCCAACCAAGTCATGAAAAATGCCCTTGCATTTTTTAAGTTGAATGACATGACCAGCCACTTAAAAATACTAAGGGCTCCCAGGAAACAAAATACTATTTTGTGCACATCTTCCTCGACTAGAAAAGTTTGGTTATAACTCGAATATCTATCCATAAAAGTTAATACACTGGTGCTAGTTGCTGCATCGATAAGTATGTTAGCTGGAGGCATAACATATTCATCTTTAGGGGTCGCCGGGTTAAGATCCTAGAAGTCGATGCATATCCTAACTTGTCCATTTTTCTTTATAATCAAGACAATGATAGATATCCAGTCAACATACCTTATTGTTCTAATAAACCCATCCTTTAATAGCCGTTCTACCTCTTCTTTAATCTTGGACATGAGTTCTGGGTTGAACCTCCTAGATGGTTATTTGTGTAGCTTATAACCTTCTTTAATAGGCAATCGTTTCTCTACTAATTGCCTTGATAAACCTGACATCTCATGATACTCTTAGGCAAAGCAGCCTCAATATTGTTTTATAAGTTCAATTATTCGGCTACGATCACTTTCAGCAAGCAAACCACTATTTCTGGTATCCCTTGGATCTTTAGATGTGCCCAAATTTACTTCAATCAATGGATCTTATGCTTCAAAGGTGGGCACTTCTCTCTTGATTGGTGACTCTAGATCCTTCTTTGAAAGCATAACTTCCTTCTCAGGTTGCCCCCCAAGTGAGTCTTGAGTGATTGACTTAAGTTTCGACTCGGCTGTGAATAAGGCTAGCCGTTGTAGGAGATTTTCAAGTGTTTTACTCAGTTGATCCATTAATACTACTTTGCTAAGACTGTATATCGGCCTGGGCTTTGAATTGAAAGCCTTGAGATGTAAAATCACAAGAATGTAAAGTCCCTTTTTCATAATATTTGGGAACGATAATTATTCTTACTTGTCGAGAGTAGAATATTGTTTCTGTCATCTTCACTTCAGCTGTGAAGGGATTCTGGTTAGTTGGTACTATTTCTACCTTCTCTTGTTCCTAAAACTTCAGTATTTGATGAAGAGTAGAAGGTATATATTGGCTAGAGTGAATCTAGTCCCCACCTAACAAAACTTAATAAGTTGGTTTTGCATCGACCACAAAGATGGTTGTGTTAGCCGTTTTGCTTCCAACAGTTATATTGGCTATTAGCATTCCCGCAACTGCTGTGGTCTCCCTGTGAAGTTTGTCATCTTCATGTTGGTGGTCAAAAAATCAGCTTGCGTCTTCCCTAGTTTCTTTAATTTAGTCAAGGGCATTACATTCAAAATGGCTCCACTATTAACAAACACTTGGCTGATTGGTCTCCCACTGATATGTGTTTTAACGTAGAGAGGCTTGAGATATTTCATTATGTCATCTATTAGCTTGTCAAAGATCATCTGAACAGGCTTCTTATATAACTCTGAATTGAACAAAGTGTAATTGGACATATGCTTTTGAGGATTTTGTTTTGATGATAACAAATGTGAAGACAAAAATGAAGATGATAGAAAGACCAAGTCCAAGATCGCATAAGAATAGCTTTAGGACTTAGGATCTTTTTGTACGGAGCTCACTCGAAATATCTCTCAGTTTTTTGAAAGAAAAATTAAGTTTGGTTTAATCAAGTGTTTTTGAAATAAATCAGATTTATTCAAATAAAGCTTATCCTATTCGAATAAACCTTTTTCACGAGCTTCGCTTTCTTTATAATGAATTATTCGAATAAGGTTTCTGCTATTCGAATAGTAGTTTTAAAGCCTCTGTTTCACATAATATGCTATTCGAATAAACCAAGTGTTTATTCGAATAACAGACCTCCGAAAAGGCTCTTTCAAAGAGTTATTCGAATAACTCAGTAGTTATTCAAATAAACTCAGTTTTCCAGAACTCTGTCTAAAAGAGTTATTCGAATAGACTTAAAGTCATTCGAATAACCCATATCAGATGGCCCTTTACAAAGCTTCACAAAACAATGTTATTCGAATAGAATTTTATTTATTAGAATAAATCACGGTTTTACGAACTCTGATATGGAATCAAGTTTTTGAAATATTAAGCATTAATTACCCCCAACGACTGTTTCTTCGAATTTTCTCTATAAATAGAAGCCTTGGGTCCTCTCAAAAACACCCAATACTCTGATTATTTTTCTGATTGCTCTATCTTGTGAAATTATTTTCTACGCTCAATTTTTGATTAAACTTTGAGATATTTCTGTGAGAGCTCCATTAGCACTTCAATTTGTATAATTTACTCTGAGTGAGAGTTTCTCTTCTTCTTTATCTATTTCTCTGATATTCTGTATTGAGGGTGAGGTATCCCTCTAAGGTTTGTATTGAGGGTGAGGTATCCCTCTAAGGTTTGTATAAGGGTGAGGTATCCCTGCAGGCTGAGGCTTTAGCACAAGGGTAGAGTTTCCCTGTGTGTGAAAAGTGCTCTATTGTGTAAAGGTTGCAAGCACCTATTTTTAAGCTTGTATTGAATAGTGAAAAATCTCGAACTGTGTTTCGGGGACTGGACGTAGATCACAAGTGGGTTAGTGATCGAACCAGGATAAATATAGTGCCTGCTTCTCTTCTTAATCTCTTTACTTTACGCAATTTTATTTTATTGCACTTTTATTTTTCTGCTGTTCTTAATACTTCTTTTCTTCATATCATTTCTTCTACGCATTTATTTAATAAGTTTCAATAATTATATTTTAATTAATAGAGGTTTTGCGAAAAATTTTGTACTCAATTCACCCCCCCTCTTGAGTACTGGAAGCCACTTGGGTAACAAGTGGTATCAGAGCTAGACTCTTGTATAAAGAGCTTAGCCGCTTCAAGAGAACATGGCTTCCTCAAATGGTTTTTCAGAGGGATCTTCCATAAACCGATGACCCTTTTTCAATGGGGATGGTTACGCATATTGGAAGGAAAGAATGAAAATCTTCATCGAAGCTATTGATCTAGATGTGTGGGATGCTGTCGAAAATGGCGCATTTATACCTACACGCATTATCAATGGTGTAAAAACCGAGACACCTAGAAGTGATTGGTCTGATGTGGATAAAAGAAAAGTTCAATATAATTTAAAAGCCAAAAACATCATTACCACTGCTTTGGGGTATGATGAGTTTTTTAGAATTTCAAATTGCAAAATCGCTAAAAAAATGTGGGATACTTTACAAGTTACCCATGAGGGTACTAGTGAAGTTAAGAGGTCGAGAATTAATTCTCTAACTCGCGAATATGAATTGTTTAAGATGAACCAAGGAGAAAGCATTCAAGAAATGCAAAAGAGGTTCACCCACATTGTTAATCATCTTGCATCATTAGGAAAGAATTTTACTAACGAAGATTTGATTAACAAAGTGTTGAGATGTCTTAGCAGGATTTGGCAACCCAAAGTAACAACCATATCAGAATCGAGGGACTTGTCAACAATGTCTCTGGCTACCCTCTTTGGAAAGCTTCATGAGCATGAACTAGAACTGAGCAGATTAAGTCAAAGCGAAGAAAACGATAAAAAGAAAAAAAGGGATAGCGTTCAAAGCCACTTCCTCAACAATCGACAATGATGATGAAGATGATGAAGAAGGCTCAGAAAACATTCAGGTAAACGAAGAAAATCTTAGTCTGTTAGTTAAAAAATTTGGTAAATTTCTCAGGAAAAAGGGAATGCAAAGAAGACCTCCCTTCCCTCCGAAGAAGACTTATTACAAAGGCGAAGGATCTTCATCAACTCCAACTTGCTATGAATGTGGCAAGCCTGGTCACATGAAAATGGAATGCCCAGTTTACCAAAAGAAGAAAGAGAGACTTGAAAAGAAGCCCTTCAAGGAAAGAAAAGGAAGAAAAGCCTATATAGCATGGGATGAAAACGACATGGATTCAACTGACAGCTCAGATAGCGAAGAAGCTCAACTTTGTCTCATGGCCAAAGGGGAAGAAGAAGAAGAAGAAAGCGAAAATGAGGTTAGTTCTAACTCTACACTACTTCCTTCTTATGATGAGTTACAAGATGCTTTTGAAGAGTTACATAACGAATCTTTAAAACTCACAAAACAAATTTTTTCTTCTAAGAAAATAATCTTCTCTCTAGAAAATAAAATTCTTATTCTAAATAAAGAGATTGAAGAATTAAAAATAGAAAATGAAACTTTGGGAATCATCGATGCATGCTCATCTCATTCCTCACATGCTTCTACCTCTTCGTCTTGTTCTTCATGTCATTTGCTCGAAAAAGAAATTGAAGATTTAAAGAATACTCTTGCTAAATTCACTTTAGAAAGAGATAATTTAAATATCATATTAGAAAAACAAAGGGTTGTTTTTGAAAAAGCTGGAATTGGTTATAACCCAAAGAATCAGCATAAATCTTATAAAAATTTCTTTGTTTATTCAAGTACTTCTAGTAGCCCATTTATTAAATGCTTCTATTGTGGAAAGAAAGGTCATAGTGCTTCAACATGTAATGCAAGAAAAGAGGTTAACACAAAAATTGGGACAAAAATGGTTTAGATTTCAAAGGGTACAATACCCAAAACTGACACTCAAGGACCCAAGAAAATTTGGGTACCAAAGGTTAAAAATTAAAGTTGTGTTGTAGGTGTGCTTGAAAGCCTGGAGCTCAAATTGGTATCTCAATAGTGACTGCTCCAAGCACATGACTGGGGATGACTCGAAATTCACCACGTTTATTCCCAAGAATCATGGACACGTTACTTATGGAGATAACAATAAAGGAAAAATTATTGGAATCGGCAAAGTCGGATCTTGTTATTGATGATGTTGCAGAAGTTTTAGTGGAAACACATTTAAATAGCAAAGAAAAAGAGGTCAAGAAGCAAGAAGAGAAACAAAGACAAGAGAAATCACAAGCTTTGGAACTTCCCAAAGAATGGCGAACTTCAAGATATCATTCTCTTGATCAAATAATCGGTGATGTATCTAAAGACGTAAGTACTCGTAATTCTCTTAGAAATGTTTGTAATCACTTAGCTTTTGCTTCTCAAATTGAACCAAAAGATATAATTGAAGCGTTTGATGATGAACACTGGATATTAGCTATGCATGAGGAGAATTAGGCATAACTGATCAATCTAATATATGATTGCATAATCATTACTGCTTTATATTGTCTCTATCTCTCCTGATTCTTTAAAACGCATGAATAATAGCTTTATCTTGCTTTTTTTGAACGTATGCCTTTCTATGCCCTTTAATTAGTTTATTTGAATAAACATATGTCTATTCGAATAATGTCCTTTAAAACTTATCATATGACGTGTTGGATATCAGTTCTATTCGAATAACACTTAGTTTATTCGAATAAACTAGCTTCTATATCTTTCTGTGGTTAGTGTGCTCTCTGTCTATTCGAATAAATATTTCTTTATTCGAATAACCAGAATTCTTAGTTTATCAGTCTTAATCTCTGCCCTCTGTCTATTCGAATAACACTAAGGCTATTCGAATAACCAGAGTCTCGTTTTATCAAATGGACAGATCGCTTTCTATCTATTCGAATAAATCCTAAACTTATTCGAATAAGACCTTTTCAACATCAAAACGCTTGGCTTTCCCAGTTGCTCTATTCGAATAAACATTCCTTTTATTCGAATAAAACCTGTCAGGGAACTTCGTTCAAAGCCCCTATCCTTTCTGTTCCTACGCAAGGTTCATTTGAATAAACCCTAGGTCATTCGAATAATCACGGGCTTCCTTTAAATTGACCCGCGCGCCCAGCCGTCTTCATTTCCATATTCTATTCATCTTCTTCATCCTTTCATCTCTCTCAACTCCCCTCCACCAGCTCCCTACCATCTTTCTATCTTCCACACCTTCAAACACCATGGCCTCTTCTTCTAACAAGCGTGCTCGCACCAAGGTTGCCCCCTGCAACAACCCCCTTGACATGCGGAGGCTCTCCTCCAACGAAGCGCAACGTGGCCACTTCATTACGCACTTCTGGGAACGTAATCTCGTTCAGCCCAAGTACCTTGATCTCCCTTTCTTTCAGCAGCATCGAGGCTTCGACTTCCTGTCTCTTTTGGAAAACCAGGGGTTCTACAACTTTGTTCCCACCGGATACGCTCTACCCTGCTCTAATGAAAATGTTCTTCTGCAATCTAGCCATTGATGGCCAGAACCTCCTCACTGAAGTCTGTGATCAAGACATTGTTATCACTCCGCAGGACTGGCAGACATTGTTCGGTTTACAGTTCGCTGGCACCATGGTCGAAGATGACGACAACCCTTTCCTTGAGTTCAACAGGATTCAGGCCATTGAAGATCTGTTGAAGCCTGGTTTGGCTTTACCTATCCGAGGGCTCAAAGGTGGGATGCTAAAGAGCCAAGATAGGCTTCTGCATTACGCCTTTGCTCACATTTTGGCTCCCCGCGGCGGGAACTACGCGTATCTTAGTGAAGACGACATCTTCATGCTTTGGATCTTGAAGAAAGGTCATAAAATCAACTGGCCAGTGTTTATTATGCAACACATGATGCGTGCCAAGGGTAAGGAAAAATCAGACCTGCCTTATGGGATCCTCATCACTACCTTGCTTCGCAAGTACCCTCAGGTCTTGGAGACTGAGCGAGCCATTGCCTTAACCCATCACAACGTATTTGGGTCCTTCACTCTTCGAAAAATGAAGATGATCCAAACAGATGAAGGCTGGGTGTACCCGGATGAAGTTGCTGATGATGAGTTTGACCCTGCTGACGCCCCTGCTGCCCCTGTTGCACCTGCTGATGCTCCTACTGCCCCTGTTGCACCTGATGATGCACCTGATGCTGATCCTGCTCCCGTTACCTTAGAGCAGATCATGGCCACCTTACACGATAACCGAGCCTACATGGAACACACCTTCTCTATTCTTTTTGATAGAATAGAAGGTGTTGAAAGTGAGGTCGCTGCCTTACGAGCTGCTTTACCTGCTCCTGCTCCTGCTCCTGCTTCACCATCACCGCCTCCGGATTTATTCTTTTAGGAGTTGTTTAGCTCTTAGGATCCTTGATTGATCTAGTGTTACTTTTTGCTTTAGCTATTTATGGTTTGGGATCCTGTATTTACATCTCTTTTTGATTAATATATGAGCTTTTCAGTCTACTCTAGTGCATTTATCTGAGTGTTTTGCAATTATTTCTCTTTTCTATGACTATAATTGTTTATGGATCTTACCCTCCTTTTTGCTCATGACAAAAGGGGGAGAAATATTTGAATTGAGAAAAGACAGGTACACTTTGAATTGAGAAAAGACAGGTAAACTTAAAACGCAATTGGATTCAAAATGAAAGGGGGAGCTGCGCACATCACTGATACACGTTTCTTCTCATATTTAAAGAAGAGAGTAAGCTTTTATACCTCCTTGTGAATTCTAATTTTATGTACTAATTTCTTTTCTCTTTGATAGTTTGTCATTATCAAAAAGGGGGAGAATGTAATTGGACATATGCTTTTGAGGATTTTGTTTTGATGATAACAAACGTGAAGACAAAAATGAAGATGATAGAAAGACCAAGTCCAAGATCGCATAAGAATAGCTTTAGGACTTAGGATCTTTTTGTACGGAGCTCACTTGAAATATCTCTCAGTTTTTTGAAAGAAAAATTAAGTTTGGTTTAATCAAGTGTTTTTGAAATAAATCAGATTTATTCAAATAAAGCTTATCCTATTTGAATAAACCTTTTTTCACGAGCTTCTGTTTTCTAACAGCATTATTCGAATAAGGTTTTTGCTATTCGAATAGTAGTTTTAAAGCCTCTGTTTCACATAATATGCTATTCGAATAAACCAAGTGTTTATTCGAATAACAGGACCTCCAGAAAGGCTCTTTCAAAAGAGTTATTCGAACAACTCAAGAGTTATTCGAATAAACTCGCTTTCCGAACTCTTTCTAAAAGAGTTATTCGAATAGACTTAAAGTCATTCGAATAACCCATATCAGATGGCCCTTTACAAAGCTTCACAAAACAGTGTTATTCGAATAGAATTTCATTTATTCGAATAAATCACGGTTTTACGAACTCTGATATGGAATCAAGTTTTTGAAATATTAAGCATTAATTACCCCCAATGGCTGTTTCTTCGAATTTTCTCTATAAATAGAAGCCTTGGGTCCTCTCAAAAACACCCAATACTCTGATTATTTTTATGATTGCTCTATCTTGTGAAATTATTTTCTACGCTCAATTGTCGATTAAACTTTGAGATATTTCTGTGAGAGCTCCATTAGCACTTCAATTTGTATAATTTACTCTGAGTGAGAGTTTCTCTTCTTCTTTATCTATTTCTCTGATATTCTGTATTGAGGGTGAGGTATCCCTCTAAGGTTTGTATTGAGGGTGAGGTATCCCTCTAAGGTTTGTATTGAGGGTAAGGTATCCCTCTAAGGTTTGTATAAGGGTGAGGTATCCCTGCAGGTTGAGGCTTTAGCACAAGGGTAGAGTTTCCCTGTGTGTGAAAAGTGCTCTATTGTGTAAAGGTTGCAAGCACCTATTTTTAAGCTTGTATTGAATAGTAAAAAATCTCGAACTGTGTTTCGGGGACTGGACGTAGATCACAAGTGGGTTAGTGATCGAACCAGGATAAATATAGTGTCTGCTTCTCTTCTTAATCTCTTTACTTTACGCAATTTTTATTTTATTGCACTTTTATTTTTCTCATTGTTCTTAATTCTTCTTTTCTTCATATTTTCTTCTACGCATTTATTTAATAAGTTTCAATAATTATATTTTAATTAATAGAGGTTTTGCGAAAAATTTTGTACTCAATTCACTCCCCCTCTTGAGTACTGGAAGCCACTTGGGTAACAAAAAGTTGCCCATTTTGTCTCTTCTGCAAATACATCCCTTTCCAAGCTATCTGCTTACTTTGAATTGGCTAAGAACTTTATGGGGAGGAGGCCAATGACCGAAATAGGAGTGGCCTCAGCTTCACTCCTATAATCAAGAATTCCTCTTCTTCATTATCAGCAATTGCTTTTCCATCTGTTTCCTTTTCCAGTTCTTTAGATCTTTCCTTTTATTCTTTGACTAAGGCTTGCTTAACTGATTCACCCTTGACTTTTTTCAGTACTTCTTCAATCCTTTCTTTTCTAGGAGATTCAATTTCCTCCCTAACCACATCCTTAACTTCCACCAGCATATTTAACATTTGCTTCATTTTTTACATGGACCTCTGTCATTGCCACTGTCTCTTTTGAGTACTAGTCAAAGGAGCCTCAGCTTCTTTCTGCTTCTGCTTGGGTACTGTTGTGATTATTTGGCAAGTGCACTAAATCTCAAGTAATAAAAGATGAGTAAGAGTATCGTTCCCACAAGGATTACATTATCATTTACTAAGTTCGTCAAATCGACACTATTTAAGCTATCAAAAAAGAGAGTTGATTAAAATATAAATAAAATAAAACATCAACAAGAAAATAATCAAAATTAACAAGAATAAAAATAAATCAATTAGGCAAAGGTTGAAAAACAAGGATATCAAAGTCTTAGGGTTCAGATTTCACTTGAACTCTTTTGATGCAAATTCATAATTTAGTTTAACTAAGCTCTATTCCATGATTCTTGATCAAATTTCCAAAATTAATCAATACCCAATTCCTTAGTATATTAATCATCTTGACACTATTTTGAATTAACCAATCCCTTAGTATAACCCTAAATAGAGAAGGCTTTATAAAAAATGAGGAAATAAAGAGCAAGACCACACAACCCACAACATCTATTCTTAGCGATTGAAAAATTGAGGTGTTTATCACAAGTTCTAGGTTCGTGCATAATTTTCCCAAATCATATATAAACCCTAAAATCATTCCAAAATTGATCAGTTTAAGAAAAACATTAAGAGAAGAGATAAACATCTAAATCATGCAATAGAAACTTAGATTGAACAAATAAATGAGTTTACATCATCCAAGAACAAGATCCATCATCACCCAAATTAGAGAAATTTAGCTACACATGGAGAAAGAAGAAAACAAAGAAGAGAATCCATCAAATTCCATGGAAGATAGGTGGAAATGTTGAAGAAAATTCCTAATTTTCAAACCCGGATGCACCCACACCAAATTTGAGTTTATGCCTCCACTATTCTCTCTGAATCTCTGCTAAATAAATGCCTACAAACCTTACTTTTCTATTTATAGGCAACAAAATGCATCATTAAATGTACTGAGCGCATAAGCACTCACTTTTGGGTGCTTAAGTGCACAGTGACGATGTCTCTGCCTTTGGGCGCTTAAGCGCCCAACACCAATAACTTCATTTCAGCTTTTTCTTCCTTGTTCAAGCGTTCAATCTTCTTCCATGTGTAATTACCTGACAAAAACAAATAATAAAGTTTAGAATAATAGAACATGATAAAAATGGAGAACAAAGCTCAATCAAAAGGGGTTGGAAGAGGGTGAAAACCAATGTTTTGAACTGTAGAGAAATGAGTTTTTGTAAGTTCATCACTCTCCCAAACTTAAGATTTTACTTGTCCTCAAGCAAAGCAAGAAAATGAATTCAAAATAAGACAAAAAGAATAAACAACTAAAAACTCAAAACATTCAGACTTAAACAGAGCAATACCAGTTATTAAAGATCATTCATACCCTTAGAAACTGATCCACAATCTTATTTCAAAGTAGCACACATGTACAATCCAATTGTTGTATTGACTATCACATGTGACTTTCATGTATAAATGACTTCCCATAAACATGAATGTAAGACCAATTCCTATTCACGAAGTACAAGCCCGGATAGGTTTATAAAACTACAAATACACATCAAACCCGTATCCATAGGTTTGTTTTTCATCTCTCTCTCCACTAATGTAAACAACACAGAACGAAGGATCAAAAGGGTCTTTTAAAACTTTTAATGTAAGACCAAGGGTAGGGGTTAAAAAAGAAGAGATAAGATAAAGAAAATAAAAGTTGAGATACAAAATCATGTAAATTTCAAAATTCAAGCCACAAGATATTGAACAAGTGCAAAATGGAGCATAAGAATCAGACATTTTTTTTTCAAGAAATACTTTTCATTTTATTTCCTTCTATTCTATATCATTTTTCATTTTTTTAAACTTAAGCTCCTTTAATACTTTACGCACAAAAATACTAATTAGATAGTTTGAATAATAAAATAATACAAGATATGCACTCAAGTAAGGGTATGCAAAGGGGAATATATATATATATATATATATATATATATATATATATATATATATATATATATATATAAAGGAAAATGTAGGTAAAGAAAAGAAATAAAGGTCAAACATTAGTAAGGCTACAAAAGGGGGTCCAACGATATAATATTATTCAAGGGTTAGCTTGAAAGGCCTAAACTATCCAAAGAATGACCTTATCTTTTCCTTGATCATGCATTGTCTAGGATTTCACCTTAAGAGAGAATCTAACAACTTCTAGATGTAAGTAATCCACACACATGCATTTCCATAAATTTTCTCTAAGCTCAACATGCATTCATAGTTTAAGGTCTATCAAACATAAAGATGGGAGATGCATTCATACATAATTGAAGCAATATAGATAAATATAACTCCTAAATTCTCATGTGATTTTCTAAGAAAAAAGATTAATTCACAATTTATACAATCATCAGATATTCAATTCAACAAATCGGTATGCTTAGTTCAATAATGTGACTTAAAACAAAATACTAACAAACAACAGAAAATAAGAAAACTAAAAACAAAATAAAAATAGCAAACCTATCCCCCCCTCAAAACTTAAGATAAACAATGCCCCCACTATGCAAACAAAATATAAGCAATTAACAAAAGGAAAGTAAAAACAAATAAATAAAAGTGGAGGGCAAAGAAAAGCTTATTGTTTGACAGTTTGATCAGTCCAGCTCCTCATCATCCTCTTCCTCATCATATGCCTTTTGTGGGACGTAGAGTAGAAGGCCTTCAAGTTCGTCCAGATCCAGGTTCAGTTGAGAAGCGAGGTTGCGTATCATGCCTTCCATGCAAGACATGTAGTGGGTAAGGTGAGTTAACATTCCTCTACAGTCTCTTACTTCTCGCTCAACCCTAGCTAATTTGTCTCTAACAGGTAGCCACTGCCTTCTTTGTTATACAAGAACTGGTGGGGGAAGATGTTGGATTGGCTCCCTGGCCTTGCTGAATTATGCATCCACCATTGCAGAGTCCACTGACACAATTGGTCTTTCTTCCATGTCATTCTCTAGTGGGATGCCCTCCTTCAGGCATAATTTAGTGATGATGGAAGGATAGACCAACTTTGGAACATCACTGTGTGCTAAATCGTTGATGTGGGAAGTAATCACTTGTCTCATATTAATTGGTAAGCCAATCACAATGGCATAAATAAGCAAGGCTCTATTGACAGTGACTTCATGTGTGTGGGATGTAACACCCCGAAAATTAGCCATTATCACAGTAACAATGAAATTGTACTGTTTTGTGATTTCTGAGTGTTATAAAATTATTTTGACTATTCCATGATTGTATTTGATTGTTTTGTTTGAGAAAATCTTTACGCATTTATTCGGAGCCGGGAGATCTTACAAAACTCAATTCCGAGATATGCGTGTCATAATTTTTTAATTTTTAAAATTTATCTATATTTTAATATCCAGTGGACAATAAGAATAGGTAAAGCCTTTAAGAATTATTGATAATAGACCAATAGGAATCAAGTCAACGTTTCTGACTTGGAAATTGTTGGGAATTGCTAAGAATCATGTAGTGGAATAATAAAATTCCCTCACAAGATCCATGCGAAAAAGCCATAATCCGAGTTTTAAAATGTTTACCTCTTGAAGCATGATAAACACAAGCGACGTGGATCACCAACATCGTAATAGCGACGATATCTCTGCAGTATCCACACGAACAAACTTGCAAAACGTCCAACATTCGCAGTCTAGGAGTCTGACCTTTCTACAACAGTGCTAGCTACGAAAGAAGAGAAAAAAACCTGTCACTCTCTGACTCACTTTCTTTAGGTGTGGTTAGGGTTCTGTAATGTCTTACTAGCAGCCTCTTTAGCAATACTATTTATAATAGTGACTGCCTTAAGTGAGTGTGAGCAGTAGCAAGGTAAGTTGTGCAACTCTAGACTCATCTGTTATGAGTTAGGCCCACAATTGAATCTGAGTCCAACTAGGATCCTTATTGCTCCAATTTAGTCTACTCTAAGTGTGCGACCTTGCAGGTTCTCATGACGTTAGTAGTAATATTAAAATCTCATTTTAATATTACAAACAATGAATGGTATCTAGTAACACATCACTACTACCCAAGTAATGAAAATGTCAGTGGTTTGACATAACCTATTCGTGACCAATGTTTCTGTGTAGTTTAGTCCCTTTATCCAGATATCTGAATTGAACACGAGGCATGGAACGTGTCACCTTTGTTTAGTTCAATCTTCAGTTTCCTGATTCTCGAGTAGACATAGTAATAACAAATGAGATCAATATCTCATATTGACTCATTTGAGGATGACCATGCATTTCGTAGTCTTACTCAATCAGGGGGCCCAAAGATATCACTCATGTTATGTAGGAGGGACAAATCTCATCTAGGTCACTCACATCCCTCCACATGAATCGTGTTATGTCTAATAACTAACTTTATAATCATCTTGTTACAGATGATGTTTGATGGCATTAAAATACATAACTCCTCATGTAGGAATAGTAGTGATTTCAGGTCAAAGGACCACATACACTATTATCACTATGAGAATCGCTTATGACACTCACGTAACGATCCATGTAGCGTTCTCGTAACGGGTCTATCCAATACATCATTACTCTGATATGTATCCTTGTGAAGACTTGATATCTCATATCCATGACCCGTGAGAAGTGGTAATCAGTTTACGCACATACTAGTCTCAATGCATTATTGTTGTCCTAATTAACAATAATACTTGACTAGGGACATTTAAGAAAATTGTTTTATCCAATAGGATCTCACGATCAAGTCATCCACTTGATGTCCTATGGTATCAAACTTACTATTCTAAGGACTTTATTATATTTATAAAAAAAGATCACAATAAATGAAATGCCTCATATATTAAAATTAGCATAATACAATGTATGTAAATACAAATAAAATGTATTGGCCTCTAGGGCATACACCAACAATCTCCCACTTGCACTAGAGCCAATCAGGCATATGTCTAATGCCTAAAGACCTAGTGTGACCCTCATACTTCTGTTGTGTAAGAGGCTTCGTCTTTGGATCAGTAATGTTATCATCTGTTGGTACTCTGCATATCTTCACATCTCCTCTATCGATGATCTCTCGAATGAGATAGAAGCACCTAAGTATATGTTTGAATTACTGGTGAGATCTGGGCTCCTTAGCTTGTGCAATGGCTCCATTATTATCACAATAGAGGTCCACTGGGTCCATAATGCTAGGAGCTACACCAAGCTCAATAATGAACTTCCTAATCCAAACGGCCTCCTTTGCTCCATTGGAGGCAGTAATATACTTAACCTATGTGGTAGAATCGGCGACTGTCTCCTGCTTTGAACTCTTCTAGCTCATAGCCCCACCATTCAAGCAATAAACAAAACCCGATTGCGATCTAGAGTCATCCTTATCGGTTTGGAAACTAGCATCAATGTAACCCTTTACAACTAGTTCCTCCTCAGCTCCATATACTAAGAACAAATCCTTAGTCCTTCTCAAGTACTTAAGGATGTTCTTGACAGCACTCCAGTGACTCTCACCGGGATCAGAGTGGTACCTGTTCATCATGCTCAAAGCATACGAGATGTCTAGTCAAGTACATAACATGACATACATGATAGATCCAATTGCAGATGCATATGGAATCTTACTCATGCGATCCCTTTCATCCTAGGTGGAAGGGGATTGAGCCTTAGATAGGCTTACACCATATGACATAGGCAAGAGTCCTTTCTTGGATTCATGTATGTTAAACTGTCTTAACACATTGTCTATGTATGTACTCTGACTTAGGCCAAGCAATCTCTACGATCTATCTCTATAGATCTTGATACCTAATACATAGGTGGCTTTGCCCAAGTCCTTCATAGAAAAACACTTCCCTAACCAAGTCTTTACAGACTGTAGGGTAGGGATGTCATTTCTGATGAGTAGAATGTCATCTACATATAATACCAAAAAAACAACTGTGCTCTTACTAACCTTCTTGTAGACACAAGATTCTTCTTCATTCTTGATGAAACCAAACTGTTTGGTCGTATCATCAAAACGAAGACTCCAGCTTCTGGAAGCTTCCTTCAATCCATAAATAGATCATTGCGACTTGCACACCTTTCGAGCATCCTATGGAGTGGAAAAACCCTCAGGTTGTGTCATGTACATATCTTCGAGAAGATTTCCATTAAGGAAAGCAGTTTTGACATCCATTTTCTAGATTTCATAATCATGGTATGCTGCAATAGCAAGTAAGATCCGAACGGATTTAAGCATCGTAACTGGGAAAAAAGTCTCATCATAGTCTACACCATGAATTTGCTTGAAACTTTTAGCCACTTATTGCACCTTAAAGGTACGCACATTACCATCCATGTCAGATTTCTTCTTGAAAACCCACTTGCACCCAATGGGTTTTACCCCTTCAGGTAGGTCAACCAAGGTCCATATCTGGTTGGCATACATGGATTCTATTTCAGATCTCATGGCCTCAAGCCATTTTTTAGATTCTAGGCTAATAATGGCTTCTTGGTAAGTCACATGCTCATCTTGATCTATGAGCAATACATCACCTTACTGGGTCATGAGAAATCCATATCTTTCTGGTTAATGATGTATCCTGTTAGACCTACGCGGGTCTTGTGCTACTAGAGCAGATTGTGGTTCCACAATGACTTGTGGAGGCTGCTCTATTTCCACCATCGATTCGCTGCTACTCTGTGAACTTTGAATTTTTTTCAAGTTCTACTTTTTTCCCACTGGTTCCTTTGGAGATAAACTCCTTTTCTAGGAATACAACAGTCCGTTCGACAAACACTTTGCCCTTGGTAGGATTATAGAAATAATATCCCTTGGTTTCCTTGGGATACCCCGTAAAGAAGCATTTATCTGATTTAGGGCCAAGCTTATCAGAAACTTGATGTTTCATATAAGCTTCGCAACCCCAAATCTTCATAAAAGACATATTGGGCCGTCTCCTAGTCCACATCTCATATGGTGTTTGTTGAACCGTCTTAGATGGAACACGGTTAAGTGTGAAAGCTGCTGTTAATAGAGCATGTCCCCAGAAGAAGCCTGGAAGGTCTGCATGACTCATCATGGATCGTACCATGTCCAATAAGGTTCGGTTCCTCCTTTCACAAACACTATTCCATTGTGGTGTTCCAGGAGAAATGAGTTGAGATATTATCCACACTCTTTCAGATGATCATCAAACTGTTGGTTTAAGTATTCACCTCCTCGATCTGATCGAAGGATTTTAATACTCTTTCCAAGTTGGTTTTGTACTTCATTCTTGAACTCTTTGAGACAAATCCATATCTACTGAAATCATCGATAAATGTAATGAAATATTAAAAACCACCTCTAGCCAGTGCGTTTAATGGCCCACATACATCACTATGTATATGGCCTAAAAGATCACTAGCCCTTTCACCTTGTCCAGTGAATGGGGCCGTAGTCATCTTCCCCAATAAATAAGATTCACATGTCTCATATGATTCGAAATCAAACGAGTCCAAGAATCCATTTTTATGGAGTTTGGAAATGCGTTTCTCATTTATATGGCCCAAACGACAATGCCAGAGATAAGTCGGGTTCATATCATTTGACTTGAACCCCTTTGTATTTATGTTATAGATGGGCGTTTCGAGATTAAGGACATAAAGTCCATTACTCAGATGTGCACTACCATAGAAAATATCATTCAAATAAATAGAACAACTTTTGTTCTTTATTATAAAAGTAAAACATTTCTTGTCCAAACAAGAAATAGAAATGATATTCTTGCTAATAGCAGGTACAAAATAACAATTATCCAATTCAATTACAAGCCCAGTGGGCAAAGCTAATAAATAAGTCCCTACGGCTAGTGCAGTAACTTTTGCTCCATTTCCAACTCGTAGGTCGACTTCGCCCTTAGTCAATGGTCTACTACTTTTTAGATCCTGCACATTTACACAAATGTGAGATCCATATCCAGTATCTAATACCCATGATGCAGAAGTAGATAAATTGACTTCTATAACAAAAATACCTGAAGTGGAAGTCTTACTTCCCTTCTTCTTCTTAAGCTCCTCTAGGTATATGGCACAGTTCCTCTTCCAATGTCCAGTCTGGCCACAGTGGAAGCATGTACCTTCCTTAGCCACTCCATCCACTGGTTTCAAGCTAGAAGTGCTGGCCTTGGACTTATCCTTGCATTTGCCTTTCTATTTGTCCTTGGGTTTTTTCTGCTGTTTCTTATCCTTATTCTTTTGGACCATCATTATGGCTTTTCCTTTGCCTTTGTTTATGTTCTGCTCAGCAGTTCTCAACATGCTTAGTAGCTCTGGTAGTGATTTGTCAATTTCATTCATGTTATAGTTCATGACAAATTGATTAAAACTTTTCAGCAATGATTGTAGGACTAAGTCAGTGGCCAACTCTTAGCTCAAAGGAAAACCAAGTCTCTCTAAGTTTTCAATGTACCCAATCATCTTGAGTACATGAGCACCAACATGGCTTCCTTCTACCAGCTTGCACTGAAATAATGCTTTAGAGACCTCGTATCTCTCATGTCTAGTCTGCTCTTGATAGAGCTTTTTGAGGTGTAAGATCATATCGTAGGCATCCATGTTCTCGTGTTGCTTTTGGAGCTCAGAGCTCATGGTGGCTAGCATTAGACATCCGACATCTAAGGCATCATCTTGATGCTTCTTATAAACATCTTTTTCAGCTCTAGGGGCATTAGTAGCAGGTGGCTCAGGAATAAGCTGTTCTAAAATATACAACTTTTTCTCTTGCTTGAGGACAATCCTCAAGTTCTTGTAGCAGTCTAGGAAATTTGTCCCAGATAACTTGTCCTTCTCAAGGACTGATCGCAATGATAAGTTACTTAAAGTATTTGTTGCCATGGTAATCTATCAACAGAAATATGCAAAATATAAGTATCATGCCATAAACATATTTAACAAAGTCTTTAATTAAATATGTCTCCCACTATTTTATTCAAATCAATGACCCTCAGCATTGACTCGAAAAATCCCATCGAAAGATTTCCTAGTGGACCAAGATCCATATTTCACCTAGCTTTGAGTCAGCTTTGACTGATCACCCAAAATTCGGTTATTTAGGTAGGAAACTCTTTCCAATTACATCACATGCAACTCTTGGATAGTTGGGTGAATAACACTTATTCTAATCCATCTAATGGACTAAAGCCTAACTTCATGCCTCTAAGCCTTCAATCTTATTGAAATGGCCTAGTTAAGTCAGACCCAATGGTTGGAAATTAGATATTACTCTTATCCCATCACGTCTTACTAATATAGATAAAGGCATCCTGCTTTGGCAGACCTACACTTGATTGATACTAATCTTGACGAGGGCCACACATTGGAAGGCATCACATAATGACTTAATATTTACTTTGAGGGAATTTTTATTATTAGATCTCACCATTTATTAAACTGGTTTAACATACCATAAACATCATCCATGCATCTCATACATATAAAGTATATAATAAACGTGACATGGTTATGGCCTCTAAGAAAGTAGCATTAACTAAGCCAGCTTCACCAGGTGTCTCCCACCAACGTCCTCACTTGATGCCATCTTCTTGCCTCCACATTAAGATTACATTATATAGAAACCTCTTTTACATTCGAGGGGAGTTAGGTGAGAAGAGAATATATAATCAGAATGTATAGAGAAAGGCATGACATGCAAGTCGTATTTAAAATAACCAAAATAGCATAAAAAAGAGGACTAAGGCCATAACCATGCACCATGTATCACTAAGTACACATAAATACAAAGCAATAACACATTATTATTTTACGAGTTATAAAAATGGTTTTGAATATGGCGCTATTGAATATCACAAACCACGCAACGGGGTTCGAGGTAGCGCCTCGACGAGGCAACAACACTTGAACCCTAAGGCCCACAAACACATGAATGCTTCATGTGCCGCAGGGGTTCTTCACAGCCGCTATCACCTATCCAAAAATAGGGTTTCCAGAATGCATGAAGACATGAACACTTCATGTCATGAGGAAACCTCATAGCCACTGTAAACCAATAACAAGGTTTCCAAAACCTTGCACTGTGCCTCTGCGCAGAAACAAGGATTCGAGAACCCTTACGTCTCTGTTGTTCTATGAAGGCAGCCAAGGCTTGCTTCGATATCGTCGCAAACTGGAAATAAGGTTTCCAAAATCTTGCGCCTCGTAGCTATGTATATATCGCATATATACCAGACAAAATATAGAAACAGAAAGCATTCAAAACAATTTTCACAGAATCATACACACACACATACACACACACACACACACACACACACACACACACACACACACACACACACACACACACACACACACACACACACACATACACACACACACACATATATACTAGAAAAATGCAGAAACAAAAAGCTTTCAAAGCGATTTTTCACAGAATCATATGAACATCTTCAAGGTTTCAAAAACATCAACATGTTTCGTAAACAATAAATCAAACAGAACAGTTTTTCATAAAGCATTATTTCGATTTCAGAAATAACATATAAAGATCATATTTTTTACGAAAAGAAAGCAACGAATCATGTTATTTCATATAACAAGAAGAGCAGAAAAATTGAATCATGGTTTCGCAAGTCGCTCTGATACCACTGTTGGGAATTACAGATAAAAATCATGCAGTAGAATAATAAAATTCCCTCATAAGATCCATGCGAAAAAGCCATAATCCGAGTTTTAAAATGTTTACCTCTTGAGGCGTGATAAACACAAGTGACATGGATCACCAATACCGTAATAGCGACGATATCTCTACAGTATCCACACGAACAGACTTGCAAAACGTCCAACATTCGCAATCTTGGAGTTTGACCTTTCTACAACAGTGCTAGCTACGAAGAGAAGAGAAGAAAACCTGTCACTCTCTGACTCACTTTCTTTAGGTGTGGCTAGGGTTCTGTAATGTCTTACTAGCAGCCCCTTTAGCAGTACTATTTATAATAGTGATTGCCTTAAGTGAGTGTGAGCAGTAGTAAGGTAAGTTATGCAACCCTAGACTCATCTGTTATCAGTTAGGTCCACAATTGAATCTGAGTCCAACTTGGATCCTTATTGCTCCAATTTAGTCTGCTCTAAGTGTGCGACCCTGCAGGTTCTCATGACGTTGGTGGTAATATTAAAATCTCATTTTAATATTACAAACAGTGAGCGGTATCTAGCAACACATCACTGCTACCTAAGTAATGAGAATGTCAGTGATTTGACATAACCTATCTGTGACCAATGTTTCTATGTAATTTAATCCCTTTATCCAGATATCTAGATTGAACACAAGGCATGGAACATGTCACCTTTGTTTAGTTCAATATTCAGTTTCCTGATTCTCGAGTAGACATAGTAATAACAAATAAGATCAATATCTCATATTAACTCATTTGAGCATGGCCATGCATTTCATAGTCTCACTCAATTAGGGGCCCTGAAGATATCACTCCTGTTATGTAGGAGGGACAAATCCCATCTAGGTCATTCACATCTCTCCACATGAATCACAATATGTCTAATAACTAACTTTATGATCATCTTGTTACAGATGACGTTTGATAGTATTAAAACACACTACTCCTCATGTTGGAATAGTAGTGATTTCAGGTCAAAGGACCACATACACCATTATCACTATGAGAATTGCTTATGACATTCACGTAACAATCCACGTAGCGTTCTCATGGTGGGTCTGTCCAATACATCATTACTCTAATATGTATCTATGTGAAAACTTGATATCTTATATCCATGACCCGTGAGATGTGGTCATCAGTCTACGCACACACTAGTCTCAATGCATTATTGTTATCCCAATTAATAATAATACTTGACTAGGGACATTTAAGAATAGTATTTTATCCAACAGCATCTCACGATCAAGTCATCCACTTGATGTCATATGGTATCAAACTTACTATTCTAAGGACTTTATTATGTTTATCAAAAAAGAACACAATAAATGAAATGCCTCATATATTAAAATTAGCATAATACAATGTATGTAAATACAGACAAAATGTATTGGCCTCTAAGGCATACACCAACAGAAATCTCTAAACCAATAAGAATAGGTCAATAAAATAGGCTTGAATTTCTAAACCAATGAGATGTAGTCAAATTAAGTGGTTGGACTAGTTACTTGGTAACTAAATGACTTAACTAGGTTAGTTGATGTTCTATGTAGTAACCAAATAGGATGGAAACTTAGTTTGTTATTCCTCATTGTTTCTAGTTACAAGAAGCTTCTACAATGTTCAAGAATGGATGACTAACATCAAGGTAACTAACTAGTTAGTAATGTAACTAGGAAGCTTAACTAAGTTAACTTGATAGAATTAGGATAACTTAACTAGAATTTAAGCTTAAGCTTGTGTGGAAAACTAAATGAACCATACCTAGTAAGTTCCCTAAGTGCCACACGGTTTTGGTGAAGTCTAGGGTTTTCTAGAACATTTGATTCAAGCATAGAAAACTATTTAGTTAGCAATGTAACTAATTATCCTAACTAAGTTAGCTTAAGTGTACATAGAAACTAAATGGGATTAGTAACTTAGTTAGCATCCTATGACCACCATTAGGTTAGAACCTTCATGGACATATGACTAAGGCTTGATTAAGCCAATTAGAAGCAAGCTTAGGGGAGAAGCTTTGCATGTGAACCCTTGATATAAGCTAAGTCTAGGATGGAGTCTTAGGGGTCAAGAATAGTGGCCACCCCCTTTGGTGCCCTCCTACACAGCCATGCACCCAATTTAGAGACCAAATAGGTTAATTTAATTCACTTAAGTCACAAACTCTCTTTACTATTCATGTTCTTCTTCAAGTAACCAAGAAAACTCCATTTTCTTTCTCCAAGAGGCCATTCAGCCACCCTCCCAAACCTAGACCTCCAAGCTTCTTAAATTTTACCTAAACACATTTCCTAAAGCCAAATACTATTCTAAGAACATCTCTAGTTGTGAGTTTTCACAAAATCAACCATCTTGAGCTTGAAATCCAAGCCTAAAGTTTCTACCAAAAAGGGTAAACTTCTTATTTCTTGACCCAATCTTTTAGTTTTGATTTTTTAAGCTATGATTGATCCATTGTTTATCTATTTCTAAGCTTGTTGTTGATTTTAAAATTTGTTTAAGATTTTTAGGGTTTTTCCAAGGAACTTCATGAAAATCATAGTAGGGAAAACTTGAAGGATTTGTCTTCTCTTTATGGTAAGAGGGAGATTTATCACACCAACCAAGTACAATGGTGAGAGATATATTTGTTTGTGAGGGATGATGAATCCATGTGAGGGTTCATTATTCATGATTGTGTAATTATTTTTGAGTGTTTATGTGCTTTGATTGATTTAATTGTGCTTTATATGATTTGCATGATTTTATTGCTTTATGATATGCTTATGATATGTATGATGTGAATACATTGTATATGCCTTGATGAAAGTGAACAAGGAAAATAATTTTTGGTTCTAAAGACCATGAGGGTTTCGGCCTCAACACCTCAAAAATAAGTGTTTCGAAGTGAAGATTTTTATGAATGATAAAAATGGATGTTTAGAAAGGAAAGGAAAAAGAAAAGATGTGTTGGTTTCAAGGACCAAGTGCTCACGGTTTTGAAGGCTTGAATGAGGAAATTTTGTATGAAATTATGATTTAGGAATGGAAAGTAATTGATTTACAGAAATTAAGAAAATGATTTTAGAAATGGAAACAAAGTGTTTTGTCACTTGAGAAATGAAAAATTCATTTTAGAAAAGAAAAGAGGAGTTGAAAGTGCTTGAACCTCAATGTATTTTAAAGAAGACTGACTTTTAGAATTGGTTTAAGAATTATGATGAATACGTTGGAAACTTAAAATTTATAGACGTATAGCTCACTCATTGTGTTTTTTAGCGCGTTAGGAAATTTTAAGTGAGAAACGACGACTTAAATTAAGGAAAAGTGATTTTATGGAGAAATGAGGTTTAAGGTTGAGAAATGTTTTACGTAGTGGAAAATGATGGAAAATGCTTTTCATGACTTAAAAATGTGATTTTTAAGCTAAGTGATCTCAAAAACGTCAAAAAATCACTACGCGATTGAGAAAACGATGGAAAATTGCTACACGATTGGAAAAAATACGACAAAAGTGTTACGCGATTGGAAAAATGTGATAATATGATCATGCGATTGAATATACAGTAGGATTACTGTTGGGCCAATGAATGGACCCTGTTTGAGAAATGATGAGTTTTGCTAGTGATTGGCTTTTGTGCATTAAACATGCATTAGAAAGGTCCGATGGACTGCATAAGGCCATTGGCCTAGGAGAGAATACACCTCTTGAGCTGGTGCGATATGCGTAGTGTAGGTCACTTGTTGACCTTGGGGGCATCGGGGTGCGGGTTGTCCACAATGGGTAGTTAGTAGCTCTTCTGTACCGTGGGTTAGACCGATGCAACACACCGATGATCCGGACTGAGACACCATCCGTAATCAAGATCTGGAGAAGACTGTCGTGTATATGCTAGATGTGTGAAAACTAATGAAAGTTGTGGCACATGGTCTGAGGCATTTAGTATCGACAGATCTTCTGGATCAATCTCTCCGACTTGAGTTTAGCTCCATGGAGTAGGAAAATGAGTCAGTAAACATATGCATAATTTGGACATGTTTTAATATTTTGGGGACATTTTATTTGTTAAGTGTCGATGAATGATGGAATGAAACGATGATGTTTACTGTTTATGATATCTATATCATTGTATGATATATCGGTATGATATGTTGTTTGTGTTATCTTTGTGATGCCATATTGGCAATGGTGTAAGTGAGGTACCGAGCAAGAAGGTGAAGAGGAGTAGATTCCTACTAAAGAAGCTGAGTTTTCAGAAGATGGCATCCAGATCGAGTTTCTTCGGGTATGTACGATTGCAATTTCATGGAGGAACTAGTGCTTGGAGGATTAGTCCTAATGAGGAGGGACTAATATATCAGGGACATTTGAAGGTCAACATGAGCAGGATATTTCATGTAGCTCCGTTCTTTTCTGTCACTATTTATGTATATGTAGAATTTTCGCTGTCGATTAGGCAATATTGGAGTGGTAAGTTCCACGTCCTAACGGAGATCAGTATAGTGTCGCCTACATGGACACCGGTCCATATAACTTCGCATCAAGTTAGATTCCTGGCTGCTGAGGAATCTGAGGAGGACCCGTCTGAGGGTTCTGCTGTTTAGTCATACTTGAGCAAGTATGTTAGTTTAAATAATGTTCAAATACTTTTGAGAACTATGTCTGTAAATATTTAAGTATGCCAGTATTGAAACTTATGTATATGATGTAAATTATTTGTGATGTTGTTTAGAATTTTATACTCTGCTAAGTTTATTTTATTAATATTTCAGAAATTTTATAATTTATATTTACATTACAAATCATATTTTATAATATTTGGGTAATTTGGTAATTAAGTAACATAAATGTGATACCCTACGGTGGGTGTTACATTAGTTAGTATTAGAGCCCAAGTTAGAGTCTTTTGGGTTTAAGGTTAGGTCTGTCTTGTTTATGTTGTGTGATTCTCTGTGGCTAGTTTCTGAAGGGAAACAATATTGTTTGTGTTGGGAATTTGCGGATCAAAAGTCTCGCAGCGGAATAACAGAATTCCCTCACAGGATCCATGCAAAAAAAATCCATAATCCGAGTTTTTTAAATTTTTACCTCTTGAAGCGTGATAGACACAAGCGAGGTGAATCACCAACACCGTAATAGCGACGATGTTTCTGCGGTATCCACACAAACAGACTTGCAAAAGGAGTCACGCCTCTGTTTTCGTAGTGCTAGTGCGAAGAGAGAGAGAAGAAGACCTCACTATCTCTCACTCATTTTCTCGTAGGTGCGGCTAGGGTTGTGATGTAACCTGGTAGCAATGCCCCCTTAGCAATACTATTTATAACAAGTGGCTTGCCTTAAGTGAGTGTGAGCACCCAGACGGAGTAGCAAGGTAAGTGGTGCAACCCTAAACCCATTTGTCATGAGTTAGGCCCACAGTTGAATCCGAGTCCAACTTGGATTCGATTACTCCAATTTAGTCTGTTCTAAGTGTGTGACCTGGACCTACAGGTTCTCATGACGTTAGTAGTAATATTAAAATCTCATTTTTAATATTACAAACAAATCTTTTTTGAGCGGTATCTAGCAACACATCACTGCTACCCAAGTAATGAGAATGTTAGTGATTTGACATAACCTATCTGTGACCAATGTTTCCGTGTAGTTTAGTCCCTTTGTCCAGATATCCAGATTGAACACAAGGCATAGAACGTGTCACCCTTGTTTAGTTCAATCTTCAGTTTCGATTCCCGAGTAGACATAGTAATAACACCATGAGCGAGGAGGAAGCCGCAAAATCGAGAGGACTTGATTATGGAGGAGTGTGCCATCGAAATAAGATCAATATCTCATATTGACTCATTTGAGCATGGCCATGCATTTCGTAGTCTCACTCAATCAGGGGGCCCGAAGATATTGCTCTGTTATGTAGGAGGGACAAATCCCATCTAGGTCACTCACATCCCTCCATATGTATTGCGGCATGTCTAATAACCAACGTTATAATCATCTTGTTACGATGACGTTTGATGGCATTAAAACACACAACTCCTCATGTAGGAATCGTAGTGATTTCGAGTCAAAGGACCACATACACCATTATCACTATGAGAATTGCTTATGACACTCACGTAACGATCCACGTAGCGTTCTCCATGCACCGTCCAATACATCATTACTCTAATATGTATCCATGTGTAGACTTGATATCTCATATCCATGACCCGTGAGATGTGGTCATCGATCACGCACATACTAGCCTCAATGTATTATTGTTGTCCTAATTAACAATAATACTTGACTAGGGACATTTAAGAATAGTGTTTTTTCCAATAGGATCTCACGATCAAGTCATCCACTTGATGTCCTATGGTATCAAACTTACTATTCTAAGGACTTTATTATGTCTACCAAAAAGAACACAATATATGAAATGCCTCATATAAAATAACATAATATAATGTATATAAATACAAACAAAATGTATTGGCCACTAGGGCATACACCAACAGTTTGAAAGATTGACCTTAACTCTTCTTTGTGTTGTCCAGTTTGATTTAGAGAAAACGTAATGGCTGGACGAGGAAGAGGACGTGTAAATACTAGAGCAGGAATTGGAAATATTAGCAATGACAACCAAAACATGGCTACAACAGTAGCAGCAATGCAACAGATGGCTGATGTCGTTGTGCAGCAAAACCAAAGAGCGAATGAGGATGCTTAAAATTTGTCGAAATTTCGTAGAAATAATCCACCAAAGTTTCATGGAGAATTCGACCCAGAGAAAGCTAATATATGGATCAAAGAACTAGAAAAGATATTTGAAGGTATGAGTTGTACCGATGAACAGAAGCTTACTTTTGCAACTTTTGTGCTAGTAGGAGATGGAGAAGACTGGTGGGCAGGAGCCCGAAGATTAATGCAAACTGAGGGAAGAGTTGTGACGTGGCAGCTCTTTAAGCAGAAATTTCTGGGGAAGTAATTCCTAGCTAGTGTTCGACATGCTAAGGAAATGGAATTCCTTAGTTTGAGACAATGGGTGATGTCCGTAAGCGAATATGCTGCAAAATTTGAAAGCTTGTCTAAGTTTTTGAGGTATTTTTAGATGCACCCGGACGGAGAATGGAAGTGCAGAAAATTTGAAGAGGGATTGAAACTTAATATTAAGCGGGCAGTGGCAACCTTGGAAATTGATCAGTTTCTAACATTGTTAGACAAATGTCGAAATGTTAAGGAAATTGATCATCAACGTGAGGCAAGGAATAGGAACTTTGGACCTGCACGATTCCATAGGGGAAAGAGTAGTGGTGGAAATCATTCTCAGCAGAAGCCGTATGCGAGAACATCAAAAGGTCAGACTCGGCAACAATCTTTTTTGGGGGAAATTCTGGTGGCAGCAAGATAGGTCAAGCAGGAACTTCTACGAACAAATGCTTTAAGTGTGGGAAGGACCATGTGACTAGAGATTGTCCACACAAGGAAGTTATTTGCTACAAATGTGGTAGGCCTAGACACTTTTCAAGGGAGTGTACTCAACCGAAGGCGGAACCCTCTGTGGGGAATGTCCATACAGCGAGACCATAAGCGAGTGGTCGTGTATATACCATGAGCGGGGAGGAAGCCGCAAAATCAGAGGACTTGATTATAGAGGAGTGTGCCATCGAAAATAATCCTTTAACAGTACTATATGATTCAGGAGCAACACATTCTTTCATTGCCTATGATTGTGTGAGGCGTTTAGGATTATCCATGACTGCATTACCTTATGATTTGAGTGTTGTTACTCCTACTGATAAGCTTGTAGTTACTTCAAAAGTATGTTTGAATTGTCCTATCTGTGTTAAGAATATAATCTTTTAGATTCCTAATGGCTACTCAAGTAGAAGAGTGTTTGAAGGAAGGAGATCAGGGGTACTTGTTGTTATCTTCTTTGGAAGTTCAATGCGAAGATGTTTTAAAGGATATTTTCGTAGTTAATGAATTTCCTGAAGTGTTTCCTTAAGATATACCTGGACTACCGCCAGTGAGGGAAATATAATTTACAATTGATTTAGTACCGGGAGCTAGACTGATATCTATGGCGCCCTACAGGATGGCACCGGCAGAGTTGGCAGAACTTAAGAAACAGCTGGAGGAATTGTTGAAGAAGCAATTCGTGAGGCCAAATATGTCACCATGGGGAGCTCCAGTATTATTGGTTAAGAAGAAGGATGGGACTTCTCATCTACGTGTAGACTACTGAAAATTGAATAAGATCATGATTAAGAATAAATATCCACTACCAAGAATTGATGATTTGATGGATCAGTTGCGTGGACCTGCCATATTTTCCAAGATTGATTTACGTTCTAGGTATCACTAGATACGTGTCAAGGTGGAGGATATCCCCAAGACTGCATTTCTAACACGTTATGGGCATTACGAATATCAAGTGATTCCTTTTGGTGTGACTAATGCACCAGCCATATTTATGGACTTCATGAACAGGATTTTCTATTCGTACTTGGACAAGTTTGTTGTTGTCTTTATAGAAGACATTTTAATCTACTCTCGAAGTCAGGAGGAACATGCTGAGCATCTCAGAGTGGTTCTCCAGATTAAAAGAGAATAAGTTATATGCCAAGTTATCCAAATGTGAATTTTGGTTAAGCAAAGTTAAATTTTTGGGACATGTGATATCGGAAGAAGGAATTGAAGTCGATGTTTCAAAGGAGGATACAATTCTTGAATGGGAAAGACCGAAGACTGTATCAAAAATCCGTAGTTTCATTGGATTAGTCGGTTGCTATCGACGGTTTATTGAGGGATTTTCTAATATAGCTGGACCTTTTACCCAACTTACATGAAAGAATCAACCGTTTGCATGGACTGATGCATTCGAAGAAAGTTTTCAAGAGTTGAAATGACGATTGAGTAATTCATCGGTATTGATTTTACCTGATCCGAATGAACCTTTCGAAGTATATTATGATGCTTCGTATCAAGGATTAGGTTGTGTACTTATGAAGCATCGGAAGGTTATGGCTTATGCTTCAAGACAACTAAAGGTGCATAAGAGGAATTATCTGACTCATGATTTGGAATTGGCAGCTGTAGTGTTTGCATTGAAAATGTGGAGACATTTTTTCTATGGGACAACGTTCACTATTTCTAGTAATCATAAAAGCTTGAAGTACTTGTTTGACCAAAAAGAGTTGAACATGAGACAAAGGCATTGGCTAGAATCTTTGAAGAACTATGACTTTTAGTTACAGTATCATCTCAGGAAGGCGAATGTTGTAGCGGATGCTTTAAGTAGGAAAATGCTTAATGCTTCTATTATGATGATCAAGGAGAAAGAATTGATAGACAAATTTTGGGATATGCATTTGTCTGTGAAATTGACGCTGGGGAGGATGCATTTGAACATGATCACCATCTCGAATAGTTTGATCGATAGAATAGGAGAAGGACAAAATAGTGACTAGTATTTGCAAGAAGCAAAGGAAGCAAGGAGCCAAGGCACAGAGGTAGAATTCAACAAAGGTGCTGATGGAATTCTGAAGTTTAAAGGAAGGGTTTATGTGCCAAACGATCAAGAACTTAGGAGATTAATATTGGATGAAGCTCATCGGAGTAAACGGAGTATACATCCTGGAGCCACAAAGATGTACCAAGATTTGAAGCAGTTATATTGGTGGCAAGGAATAAAGAAGGATGTCGCTGAATATGTATCATCCTGTTTAGTCTGTCAGAAGGCTAAGGTTGAACACCAAAGACCTTCGGGAATATTGCAACATTTACCTATTCCTGAATGGAAATGGGATGACATAGCAATGGATTTCATAACAGGACTACCAAAGACTAGGAAAGGTGACGATTCTATTTGGGTAATTATTGATCGGCTTACTAAGTCGGCGCACTTTTTGCTAATTAATAAAGTACTCGATGAAAAAGTTAATTCAAGTGTACATCAGTGAAATCATCAGACTTCATGGTGTACCATCCAGTATTCTTTCTTATCGAGATCTACAATTTACATCAATGTTTTGGCACAGTCTATAAGAAGCAATGAGGACAAAGTTACGTCTAAGTTCTGCTTACCATCCGCAAACAGATGGTTAGTCAGAAAGGACAATTCAGTTATTAGAAGACTTACTAAGGGCATGTGTATTGGAGCAAATTGGGTGCTGGGATGAATTCTTACCATTGATGGAGTTCACGTACAACAACAGTTTTCATTCGAGTATAAGGATGGCACTTATAACACCCTAATACAGATATCTGGATATATCATAGTTACACAATAATATATAAAGATAACGGTACTAGAAACGTCACTTCCTCATACTATATTCTAACATATATCCATAATCATAACTGAGTAATTATAGAAAGCCTTGAGAGATTGTGGAAAAACTTAAACTCATATACAAACTTAGCCACAAGAGGGCTTATTGTAATACATATAACATAAAACTTACAGAACAAATATAAACTGATTACATAAGTTCTGTCTACTTCAAGTAATAAAAACTACTCTAGCCTTTATGCTTTATCTTCTTACCCTTAGTAGGGTCTATACCATAGTAACTGTGCCTGATTCTACATCTGTTCCTGCATCTGGATTTACATGGAATAGCAACTGGGGTGAGAATAAACATTCTCAGTAAAAGCAATTCCAATACCATCTAACTATAACATTGTATATAACAATTATATAACAGATGTTATAATTCTAACTTAGGAGCTTCCTCCTCTTTTCTCATATCTGCACATTTTCTTATAGTGTGATATCAACCGATAGCCTACACACTTTGTTAATATATACAAACACCTATACAATTGTAAATACTAACGAAGTGATGGACAATGCCCATACAACTGTCCGTGAATGCAATGAGAATGATATGTAATATGAATATTCCTAAGGAAATCCTAATAGTATGTGGATGAAATGCAAATGCAGGGTTTTGTTTTGAAATACATGTAAAAGTTTATTTTGAAAACAAGGAAGTTTGCTAGGAACTAGTCAGTATATCATCCAGTGGTAATTAGAGGGAAAGCTCATCCTCGCATTACACATATCCTGGCACGCTGAGAAATTCGAGCTTCATCCTTGCTCAAAGAGCGTCTTTGGATTTCCCACTTATCTCCTTTGGCCTTGGCACTGTCGAGACATCAGGGTTATGTCCTTCTCAAAAATCCTTCGGACACCCATCTATCTCCTTTTGCCTCCATGAATGAACATCAAAGGATACTCACCAAGATCGATACTACTTGACTAATTCGTAGACTTACATACGTACTTATATACTTAGTTCCTTTACGATCTAAGCATATTCTCCTAGGAACTTTGGCTTTTTATATTTACCCTTTGTAATGAGGAGAATTTGTAACCTCATACTACATGTAACCTTAGCATTTGGTTAGAAATACTTGTCCCCTTAGGAACTTCTCTGATTTCTTACCCTCTTAGCTAAATGACCTCGCGTCATATAACGTTACATTCTCAGGTAAACATTACTAGACCATTTCTCATACTTGTACCTAACTCCACCTCATCACTTATAACTCTTAAGTGATTTCTAATGCAACACTATGTTGCTGAGGTGTTAGGTACTCACCTATGGCACACCACTAATCTTGGTTGCACTAAGGTTCTTACTCTTCACATACATACTAGATTAATTAACTAGTGTGTGAAAAGCTTAGTGTTATGTTTATCTCTTACATAAATACCATCTTAACTTTCCTATAGACTCAACTCATCCTTGTGAAAGAGTCTATCTTAGATAATTCCTCATTCAACCTTACTTAAAGGAATGAGTGAACATTTCTCTAGAACTTTACATACTTAATGAATGTAACAAGCTTACAAGTCAACATTCATTCTATTGTGTATTCTACAATGCACAAGGTCTCACTTAACTAGAGACTTAGTACATAAACATTCCATATTTGGAATGGATACACCATCTCATCTTATCTCCACTCAAGTAACCTAACTCAAGTGTGATTCTTACTTACAACTCTTAGTTGTTCAAGGTCTTAGGTATCTTCTTAAGATAATCCACTTCTCTTGGATATTCTAAGGTTCATACCTTTCTCATTCTCTACTAGAGTGCATACTATTATGCATACTAGCATACTTATCTTCATTGCACCATCTAATCACATCTTAAGTAATATCTAATGCAACAATAAGTTGCCTAAGGTGCTACTAAAAATTCTAGTGTCCAACTTTCTCAAATCTTGCCTAAAAAGGCTGATTTTCAAGATTGCACCAAACATGCATCATAACTTCTAAAATTCTGAATTTTTATGAGCACATAGCTTTTTCTCATATCTTTCCAATGCCATAAACCTTGCTTTATTTGGCTAAGTGTAGCCAAAGTTATGCGACATTTTGTAGATGTCAAAACAGAGCATTCTCTTATTTACCCATTTCTGACCTAACTTTAAACTGAAACTGGGAATAAACTACATGTGGGAAAATTCTGAAATTTTTACCACATGAAGCCTCATGTCTTAGCTTTCAAATGGCACCAGTTTCATATCCATACGACATCGGAGCAAGAAATTATGCAATCTGGTTTACTGACTGCCAGAATACCTTTTTTTTGCAGAATCTGCCTTGGATTTAAACAGAAACTGGTATTGATTGGCTTGGTGGAAAATTATGAAATTTTTACCACAAGAAGCCTTATGTCTTAGCTTTCAAATGGCTTCGGAATCAGGTTATTCCGATATCTACAGCCCAAGTTATGCAACAAACACTGCAGGCTATTCAGAATTTTTTTGTTCTAGTTTCAGGCCTCACGCCGCGGCGCCCATAACAGAAGCACGATTCTGCATAATTCTGCAGGGCGTGGTACTGTTCCAATGGTCATTTGCACGGATTTTGGCCATTTCCAATCAGTTTCTAAGTGATTTTAAGTTCCTAACTAGTTCATTAGCATTTAGGAAACATCAATCACCATTCTAAACCTCTTGATTTGGATTCTTGAACCAAAATCATGCATGTTTGACCCTAAACCCCAAAATGGGCATCAATGATTTAAATGAATATTTCTAGGTTTCTAAATTCAGTTTATGACATGAACAAGTCATAATTGATCTAAGAAACATATCCATGCAAACCAAACACATCAAATTCATCTAGAACTCAATTTAGCATATTAGGTTGTTAATATGCATACATAGAGAATATAGAGAAAATAGATGAGTGGAAATTCTAAACCCCTACCTCTTGAAGACTCTTGATCTTGAAGCTTGATCCTTGATCTTCTTCCTCTCCTTCTTCCCTTCTTCCCCTTTCTTCCTTTCTCCTTTTCTCTTTTCTTCTTTCTTTCTCTGTTTTTCGGTTCTCTGCCGAGGGAGAAGATAGAAATAGGGGGTGGGACATGGAGGAAATTAAGGGAAAAGATTAACTTAAGTTTCTACACTGAAACTTATATCTGCTAAGGACACCTGAATTATGCTAATTCAAGTTTCCCAGCTTCCAACAACTTTAGAATAAATCATAGGATTCATCTAAATTGTTGTTTCACCATTATTCTATTTTTTCATATCTGCTGGGGGTCAATCGGGCATTAAAAGCACAACCTGTATGCCTAAAAATACCAAACTGACTTTGATTCTCTTGAAACTTTACCACATCTTTCTTAGCTTATTTATGACCTAAAAATAAACTCTCTATGTTTATTTCCCTCAACTTAGCAACTTATGCTATTATCTGAGTCATTTTAAGCTACTTTATAACTTCTGTGTTGCAACTAAGTGCCTAAACGAACTCAGTTTGTCACAAAACTTTACTGGCATGCTAAACAAGTTAAACGCTACTTTTGGTAACCATTTACCAGTCTAACATGTGTTGAAGGGTATTGCAGCATCCTATGAGGCATTGTATGGAAGACAATGCAAAACGCCGTTATGTTGGTATTAGGATGGTGAGAGTGCTATTCTAGGACCAGAACTTGTACAGCAGACAACAGAGAAAGTGAAGATGATTCAAGATAAGATGGGGATAACTCAAATACGGAAAAAGAGCTATTCAGATAAAAGGAGAAGACCGCTTGAGTTTGAGGAATGTGACCATGTATTTCTGCGAGTGACACCTATGACAGGGGTTGGACGAGTGCTTAAGTCTAAAAAGCTTACTCCAAAGTTTATCGGGTTGTATTAGATACTCCATCGGATAGGTCCGGTAGCTTATCAGATTGCGTTACCACCATTTCTGTCGAATCTTCACAATGTATTTCCCGTATCACAACTACGAAAATATATTCCCAATCCCACCCATGTTATCGAACCAGACACAGTACAACTAAAGGAGAACTTAACCTATGAAATGTTTCCAGTCAAGATTGAGGATCAAAGGACAAAGCAACTTCGAGGTAAGGAGATTTCATTGGTTAAAGTAGTTTGGAATGACGTAAGTGGTGAAGCTACATGGGAACTAGAAGATAGAATAAAGGAACAATATCCGTATTTGTTTTGAATGTATGTTAAGTTTCGAGGACGAAACTTCTTTTTAGAGATGGAGAGTTGTAACACCCCGAAAATTAGCCATTATCACAGTAACAATGAAATTGCTGTTGATGTTAAGTGGTAACTAAATGACTTAACTAGGTTAGTTGATGTTCTATGTAGTAACCAAATAGGATGGAAACTTAGTTTATTATTCCTTAGGGTTTCTAGTTACAAGAAGCTTCTACAATGTTCAAGAATGGATGACTAACATCAAGGTAGCTAACTAGTTAGTAATATAACTAGGAAGCTTAACTAAGTTAGCTTGATAGAATTAGGAAAACCTAACTAGAATTTAAACTTAAGCTTGTGCGGAAAACTAAATGAACCAAACCTAGTTAGTTCCCTAAGTGCCACACAGTTTTGGTGGAGTCTAGGGTTTTCTAGAACATTTGATTCAAGCATAGAAAACTATTTAGTTAGCAATGTAACTAATTATCCTAACTAAGTTAGCTTAAGTGAACATAGAAACTAAATGGGATTAGTAATGTAGTTAGCATCCTATGACCACCATTAGGTTAGAACCTTCATGACCATATGACTAAGGTTTGATTAAGCCAATTAGAAGCAAGCTTAGGGGAGAAGCTTTGCATGTGAACCCTTGATACAAGCTAAGGCTAGGATGGAGTCTTAGGGGTCAAGAATAGTGGCCACCTCCTTTGGTGCCCTCCTACACGGCCATGCACCCAATTTAGAGACCAAATAGGTTAATTTAATTCACTTAAGTCATAAACTCTCTCTACTATTCATGTTCTTCTTCAAGCAACCAAGAAAACTCCATTTTCTTTCTCTAAGAGGCCATTCAGCCACCCTCCCAAACCTAGACCTCCAAGCTTCTAAAATTTTACCTAAACACATTTCCTAAAGCCAAATACTATTATAAGAACATCTCTATTTGTGAGTTTTCAATAAATCAACCATCTTGAGCTTGAAATCCAAGCTTAAAGTTTCTACCAAAAGTGGTAAACTTCTTAATTCTTGATCCAATCTTTTAGTTTTGATTTTTCTAAGTCATGATTGATGATTTATCTATTTCTAAGCTTGTTGTTGATTTTAAAATTTAAGATTTTTAGGGTTTTTCCAAGGAACTTCACGAAAATCATAGGAGGGAAAACTTGAAGGATTTGTCTCCTCTTTAAGGTAAAAGGGAGATTTATCTCACCAACCAAGTATGGTGGTGAGAGATGTATTTGTTTGTGAAGGATAGTGAATCCATGTGAGGGTTCATTATTCATGGTTGTGTAATTATTTTTGAGTGTTTATGTGCTTTGATTGATTTAATTGTGCTTTATATGATTTGCATGATTTTATTATTTTATGGTATGCTTATGATATGTATGATGTGAATATATTGTATATGCCATAATAGAAGTGAATAAGGAAAATAATTTTTGCTTCCAAAGTATATGAGGGTTTCGACCTCAACACCTCAAAAATAAGTGTTTCTAAGTTAAGATTTTTATGAATGATAAAAATGGATGTTTAGAAAGGAAAAGAAAAAGAAAAGATATGTTGGTTTCAAGGACCAAGTGCTCACGGTTTTGAAGGCTTGAATGATTTTATGAAATTATGATTTAGAAATGGAAAGTAATTGATTTACAGAAATTAAGAAAAAGATTTTAGAAATGGAAACAAAGTGTTTTGTCACTTGAGAAATGGAAAATTCGTTTTAGAAAAGAAAAGAGGGGTTGAAAGTGTTTGAACCTCAATGTATTTTAAAGAAGACTGACTTTTAGAATTGGTTTACGAATTATGATGAATACGTTGGGAACTTAAAACTTACTGACGTATAGCTCTCTCATTATGTTTTTGAGAGCGTTAGGAAATTTTAAGTGAGAAACGACGATTTAAATTAAGGAAAAGTGATTTTATAGAGAAATGAGGTTTAAGGTTGAGAAATGTTTTGCGTAGTGGAAAAATGATGGAAATGCTTTTCATAACTTAAAAACGTGATTTTTAAGCTACGTGATTTCAAAAACGTCAAAAAATCGCTACGTGATTAAGAAAACAATGAAAAATCGCTACACGATTGGAAAAAACGCGACAAAAGTGTTACGCGATTGGAAAAATATGATAATATGATTATGCAATTGAATATACAGCAGGATTACTGTTGGGTCAATGTTTGGTCCCTGTATGAGAAATAATGAGTTTTGCATGTAATTGGCTTTGGTGCATTAAACATGCATTAGAAAGGTCTGATGGACTGGATAAGGCCATTGGCCTAGGAGAGAATACATTTCTTGAGCAGGTGCGATATGCGTAGTGTAGGTCACTTGTTGACCTTGAGGGCATCGGGGTACGGGTTGTCCACAATGGACAATTGGTAGCTCTTTTGTACTGTGGGTTAGACCGATGTAACACACCGATGATTCGGACTAAGACACTATCCGTAATCAAGATCTAGTGAAGACTGTCGTGTATATGGTGGATATGTGAAAACTAATGAAAGTTGTGGCACGTGGTCTAAGGCATTTGGTACCGACAGATCTTCTGGATCAATCTCTCCGACTTGAGTTTAGCTCTATAGAGTAGGAAAATGAGTCAGTAAACATATGCATAATTTGGACATGTTTGAATATTTTGAAGACATTTTATCTGTTAAGTGTCGATGAATGATGGAATGAAACGATGATGTTTACTGTTTATTATATTTGTATCATTGTATGATATATCTGTATGACGTGCTATTTGTGTTATCTCTGTGCTGCCATATTGGTAATAGTGTAGGTGATCTCACCTCTTTGTATATTATTTTGTATTGTATTTATATTTTGGTAAAGACACTGAGTGAGGTACCAAGCAAGAAGGTGAAGAGGAATAGATTCTTACTAAGGAAGCCGAGTTTTGATAAGATGGCATCCAGATCAAGTTTCTTTGGGTATGTACAATTGCAATTTCATGGAGGAACTAGTGCTTGGAAGATTAGTCCCAATGAGGAGGGACTAATATATCAGGGACATTTGACAATCAACATGAGCAAGATATTTCATGGAGATCCGTTCTTTTCTATCACTATTTATGTACATGTAGAATTTCTGCTGTCGATTAGGCAGTATTGGGGTGGTAGGTACCACGTCCCAACGGAGATCAGTATAGTGTCATCTGCACGGACACCGGTCCGTAGGACTTCACATCAAGTTGGATTCCTGCCTGCTGAGGAATCAAAGGAGGACCCGTCTGAGGGTTATGCTGTTTAGTCATACTTGGGCAAGTATGTTAGTTTAAATAATGTTCAAATACTTTTGAGAACTATATCTGTAAATATTTAAGTATGTCAGTATTGAGACTTATGTATATAATGTAAATTATTTGTGATGTTGTTTAGAATTTTATATTCTGCTAAGTTTATTTTATTAATATTCCAAAAATTTTATAACTTATATTTATATTACAAATCATATTTGATAATATTTGGGTAATTTGATAATTAAGTAACATAAATGTGATACCCTACGGTGGGTGTTACATGGGACGAAGGAAGAAGAGTAGATTGGATGAAGATGCACCAGGCCTTGGGAATAGGCTTTAAATCACTCTTTTTAAGATGCTTAGGTGTATCATTAACATCATATTCCCAAGCAGCTCCTTCCTTGCAGAGTTCTTGGAGCACTCCCTCTTTATCTAGCTCTTGGTCGCATAATGTAGCATATCCACAGTAGCCAACTCTTTGAAAATCAATCCATGTGCCAAGCAATTCATTTAGTTCATCCTTGCTAAACCAAAATTTGCAACCTCTCACAAAGATCTTGAATCGCTAAGCATATGTTAGAGGAAGTCCCTTTTTCTTTTTTCATTAAAGTTGTTCGTGTAAAATTCTTTTACTAGTGTAGGCCTGCTTGGTTGAGGTGGTGCACAACATCTCTCATAGTTTCTTCACCTAATTTCAATCAGAATGGGGTGGTATTTCTCTCCCCCGCAGCTCCATTTCTCTTTCTCGGATAGTTCCCTTCTTTCCAACTACTCTCCAGTATCGCTCTTCATGTAAATGAGAGTGGAAATGATGTTCGTCGAAGGCAATGCTCCTAGAACTTGTCCTTGTTGTCTCCTTTCTTTTCCTGTTTGGAGCCATCGAAAAGATATATTTATGCACAAGAGAGAAATATAACATGTGAAGCTTTGCTCAATTTAACATAAGCACAATACCACATCATGAGTAGACATTTGAACATATTCAAAACTAATTCTTCAATTCAAAGCATAATACCATCCATCATATGTTCAAACACGATTGCCAAGATAATAATTTACAGAGTCAGTTCAACTTCAAACTGTCTTAGGCAATTCTTTCCTGGAAGCAAAATAACAATTTCTCAAGTTTCCAAGTCATTTACAACAAAAATAAATGCATTCATAACAAACTAGAATTTCTGCAAATGCATTAACAATATCACAAGGAAACACAACACTATAGCACAAAATGCATCCACAATCAATCCATCTAGTTTCTAGTTAACATGTCAACAATGCAAGGAAACTTAACAAATCAAACATAAAAATTGGTATTCATACCAAACCAACTCAATCCATCAGATATTCTCAAACTCAATCCATCAAAAATAGTTTATTAGAAAATTAGTTATCAAAAAAATTACCCATCAATAGTATCAAGTAAGTAACTTATGGTGAACATTTAATCAAACACATGGTGAGCATTTCAATTGTGCAAGTAAATTGGATAAATTAAACACCAAAAATTGTTAACACAACAATCCAACAACTCAAAATGATAATCTACCCAAATTTTTCTTCAATTCACATGCTACCAATCCATAAAAAACACACAAAGTTTAGAAAACCTCAATTACCCACAAATCCTAAAATCCTCACATAGGCATTTCCAAAGTTCTAATGTGCAATCCTAACCTTAGATAAGTAGGAAATGAAGAAAATACCTAAATAAAGCAAGTTTGCAAGGTGGGTGAGTAATAAATTGAAAAATTCCAAGTTTTTCCCTAATTTCGTGCCCTAGATCTTCAATAAGTGTGTCAATGAAGGTTTTTTCACAAATTGGAGAGATTAAAGAAAAGGCTTTGGTGCTTTTTTGGTGTAGGAATAGGTTAGGTTTAGTGTTTGGATGGATTAAGAGAGATTGAAATGAATTTGAGTTGAGGGTGAGTGAGAGAGAAAGGGTTTTGACAGAATGATTTTGAGAAAGATGTAGAAAATTGGTTAAAAAATCACTTAAACTTGCATTATGCTATTGCGCGCTTAAGCGGTTGGTTTTTCACTGCTTAAGCACTAGATGACAGAGATAGGTGCTTCATCTGGGCTTGCGTGCTTAAGCGTCTAGTTTTTAGGTGCTTAAGCTCCCAAAGGTAGAAACCAAAACTCTCCCAAAAACTCTATTATTGACAAACACTCTTCCGCTAAACAACGAACTAACATAATCAACTTAAATTGGAGGAGAAAGACTTCACAAATACTAAACACAAAAGACAATTCAAATAACAAAATAACAAATTTTAAATCAATACAATAAAGTAAGATAAAAGGGAAAAGAAATTTAGGTTGCCTCCCAAAAAACGCTTGTTTAACATCTTCCATTTCTTAATTTGGTTGGCTAAGAGCCTAAGAAGATTTGTTGCGATCAATCTTTCTGCCCCATTAGTGCTTCAATCTCTATCCATTGACTTTGAATCTTCTTCCTGAATGAGGTTCCATCATTTCAACTGTTCTAAAGGGAGAAACTTCCTTGACTTTGAAAGGACCTAACCACCTAGATATCAGTTTACCTAGAAATAGCTTTAGCCGTGAGTTGAATAATAGAACTTGTTGACCTGGTTCAAAGTGCCTCGAGGTGATCTTTCTATCATGCCACAACTTTGTTCTTTCCTTGTGCAAATGAGCATTTTCATAGGCTTTATTTCTAAATTCCTCCATTTCATTCATCTATAGCAATCTTTTTTCACTAGAACTGTCACATCAAAATTCAAAATTTAATTTCCCAAAAAGCTTTATGTTCAAGTTCCATAGGGAGATGACTTGATTTACTAAAGACTAGCCTATATGAGGACATACCAATTGGAGTTTTGAATACAGTCCTATATGCCCATAATGTATCATCTAGCTTAAGTGACCAATCCTTCCTAGAGGTATTAACAGTCTTTTCTAGTATACATTTTAATTCTCTGTTAGAAACCTCTACTTGACCACTTGACTGGGGATGATAGGGAGTGACTACCTTATGCTTAACACCAAATTTGCTCAAAACAGACTCAAATTGTCTATTACAAAAATGCTTCCCTCCATCACTAATTATTGCCCTAGGTGTGCCAAATCTTGTGAAAATGTTCTTTTTAATGAACCTAATAACCACCTTTGCATCATTGGTTGGTGTGGCAATGACTCAACCCATTTGGACACATAATCAATAATCAATAATATGAATTGATTAGAAAATAAGGAAGAGAAAGGGCCCATGAAATCAATTCCCCAGACGTCAAACAATTCCACTTCCAAGATGTTGTTAAGTGGCATTTCATGTTTTCTAGAGATGTTGCCAACTCTTTAGCACCTGTCACAACTTTTAACAAATTTATGAGCATCTTTAAACATAGTAGGCTAATAGAAACTTGATTATAATACCTTTGTTGTTGTTCTATTACCTCTAAAATGACCTCCATAGTCAGAACCATGATAGTGCCACAGGATGCTTAGTGCTTCTTCATCCGAAACGCATCTTCTCAACATACCATCAACACATTTTTTAAAAAGAAACAATCTATCCCAAATATAATACCTGGCATCATGTAAGAACTTTTTTCTTTGTTGCCATGTTAAATCAGATGGGATAAGTCCAACAACCTTGTAGTTAGTAAAGTCCATATACCAAGGGAGGATTTGAAGAGTGAACAACTGTTTATCTTTGAATTCTTCCTTTATTGGTACCTGTTCTTCTTCTGAGCCTCCTTCTTGCATGATTCTTGACAAGCGGTCAGCTACCAAGTTTTGTGTTCCTTTCTTGTCTCGAATCTCCAAGTCAAATTCCTAAAACAACAAAATCCATCTAATCAATCTAGATTTTGCATATTGTTTAGTCAAGACATATTTCAAAGCTAAATGGTCAGTATAAACAATAACTCTTGACCAAACCAAATAAGAACAGAATTTATCGAATGCAAAGACTACTGTAAGTAATTTTTTTTCCATGGTTTCATAATTAAGTTTGTGACTGATATGGACAAGATGCAAATGGTTTTGATGTCGACAAACAATGAAAGCAATGAGAATACAATGATCAAGTCTCAAGGAACTCAAGCTTAGCATATAGGTTATAGATCTAATGTAAAGGTATTCTAGAGATTCACCTCAAGCTCAAATGTCTTCCTTAAAATGCTTTTGTAAAATGGTTTTTCATGTTAGGATCAAAAAGGTTTTATGCAACAACTCCTTCGTATCTAATGTCCTAAGTCTTTTTTGAAATCTTACCAGCCTGTTGATAAACATTAGGAGCCAAAAATTCATGGCCCCTAACCGATTAGGACCAGCTCCTAACCGGTTAGTTTGTTCAAACAAAAGCTTTGCCTCGTTTTTATAACATGCCTAACCGATTAGGCAAAGTAGCTAATCGGTTATTTTATAACTCGAGAGGCCAAAAATGTTTTGTCCTAACCGATTAGGTAGAAGACCTAACCGGTTAGTATTACTTCCAGAAGTCAAAAATGTTTTGTCCTAACTGATTAGGCAGATGGCCTAACCGGTTATTCATAAACTCAGAAGTCTCTCTAATCCTGTCCTAACCAATTAGGCAGATGGCCTAACCAGTTATTCTATATCTCAGAACCCAAAAGAAGTGATGTTCTAACCGATTAGGTAGAATACCTAACCGGTTATTCATCAACTCAGAACCCACGCTGGTAATGTCTTAACTGATTAGCTTGTAGGACTAACCGGTTAGCATCCTTTCTAGAACTCATTTTCGTGGTGTCCTAACCGATTAGGACACATTCCTAACTGGTTAGTTATTAAACCAGAACACTTCTCCTTACGTCTAAATGAGCCCCTAACCGGTTAGGATACATGGCTAACCGGTTAGCCTATGTTCTGGAAAAACAAGCAAAAGCCCGTAACGGCTATATTGCTGAGCATTAATTGCTCCCAACCACTTCCAACGGCATTAAATAACACTTACCTATATATTTGCATGTTGGGCTTCGTTGGGAGGTTAGAAAAAAAAAACTGAGTCTATTCTTCTGGAAAAATTTGTATTGAGCTTTAAACAAGTTTTTATCATCATTCTACAAAATCCCTTGATTTGAGCTTGAACTTGTGTGAATCCCATATACCATAGTGCTTCAATTTGTAATACTTGCTCTAGAGAGAGTTTCTTCCATTTAAATCTTATACAATTTGTTAAGTGAGGGTAAGGTATCCTTCAAGTATTGTAAGGGTGAGGTATCCCTTGGAAAATAGAGGCTCAAGCATTAGGGTGAGGTATCCCATAGTGTTGAGTGCTCAAGATTGTAGTGGTTGTCAAGCACCCATTGAAGCTTGAAGATATAGTAGAAAATCTCAAGTTGTTGCTTGGGGACTGGACGTAGATCACAAGCGGATTGGTGATCGAACCAGGATAAACGATTGTGTTTGTTCTCTCTAAACCCTTCTCTTTATTTGGTTTACTGTTTTATTGAATTGATTAGATATTATCTCCTTTGGCTATCACATTTATAAGTAAAAGTGTTAATCTCATTCATCCATTTATCACTAATCGTTCAATAGCTTCAACGAAAATTGTTTATTAAACGATTTGCGAAAGATTTGCTAACTTGTTTTAATTACTCAATTCACCCCCCCTCTTGAGTATTGAGGCCACTTGGTAACAAGTGGTATCAGAGCTAGTCTCTTGTATAAAGAGCTTAGCAGCTTCAAGACAAGTGATGGCTTCAAATGGTTTTTCAAATGAAAGTTCTTCTATAAATAGACCTCCTTATTTCAATGGGGATGGTTATGCCTATTGGAAAGAAATGATGAAAATTTTCATTGAAGCTATTGACTTAGATGTGTGGGACGCCGTTGAAAATGGTGCTTTTATTCCAACACAAATTAAAGATGGTGTGAAAATCAATACACCTAGAAATGAATAGACTGATGATGATAAAAAGAAGGTTCAATACAACTTGAGAGCCAAGAACATCATCACCACATCCTTGGGGTATGATGAATTCTTTAGGGTGTCAAATTGTAAGACCGTAAAAGAAATGTGGGATACCCTTCAAGTAACTCATGAAGGGACTAGTGAGGTAAAACGATCTCGGATAAACACTCTTACTCATGAATATGAATTGTTTAGAATGAATCAAGGTGAGAGTATTCAAGATATGCAAAAGAGATTTACTCACATTGTTAATCATCTCATCTCATTGGGAAAGACATTCCCTAATGAGGATCTTATTAACAAAGTCTTAAGATGTCTAAGCAGGAGTTGGCAACCCAAAGTTACGGCTATTGCGGAATCAAGAGACTTATCAACAATGTCTCTAGCCACCCTATTCGAAAAGCTTCAAGAACATGAGCTGGAATTAAATAGGCTCAATCAAAGTGAAGAGCAGGATAAAAAGAAGAAGGGAATTGCACTCAAAGCCACCTCTTCCATACTTGAAGATGATGATGAAGATGGTGAAGAGGATGCTGAAAATTTTGAACTAAGTGAGGAGAATCTTAGTCTCCTTGTGAGAAAATTCGGAAGATTCCTAAAGAAAAGGGATTTCAAAGAAGACCACCCTTTCCTCAAAAGAAGGCATATCACAAAGGAGAAGGATCCTCCACTCCTCCAAAATGCTACGAATGCGGAAAATCGGGGCATATGAAAATGGAGTGTCCTATATATCTCAAGAAGACGGAGAAGTTTGAGAAAAGACCCTCCAAGGAAAAGAAAGGAAGAAGGGCATACATAGCTTGGGAGGACAATGACTTAAGTTCTTCCGACAACTCGGAAAATGAAGAAGCCCATCTTTGCCTCATGGCTCAAGGAGAAGAAAGTGGAGAAAGCGACACCAAGGTAACCTCTTCTAACCTAGAACCTTCACCTAGTTATGATGAATTGCAAGATGCCTTTCAAGAATTGCATGATGAATCCTTGAGACTCACTAAAATGATTTTGTCTTCAAATAAAACAATCTCCCTATTGACAAACAAGGTTTCTACTTTAACTAAGGAGATAAATGAACTTAAAATTGAAAATGAGACCTTAGGACTCATAGATGCTAATTCATCATGCATGACTTGTTCCTCACATGATAATGCATCCATTTCATTACCTTGTTCATCATGTAAAGCTTTTGAAAAAGAAATTGAAGACTTGAACAACACTCTTGCAAAATTCACTTTTGGAAGAGACAACTTGAATGTGTTGTTAGGGAGACAAAAATGTGTTTTTCAAAAAGCCGGTTTAGGATTTAATCCAAACAACCATCAAAAATCTTATAAAAACTTCTTTGTTTCCTCAAAAACTTCAAGTAGCCCCTTTATCAAATGTTTTCATTGTGGTAGGAAAGGGCATAGTGCATCCACTTGCAATGTTAGAAAGAATATAAATACTAAAGTTGGAATAAAAAAGGTTTGGGTTCCTAAAGGCACCATGTCTAACTCTAACACACAAGGACCCAAGACAATTTGGGTACCAAAAGTTAAAACTTGAATGTGTGTTGTAGGTGTGCTTGAAGACCAAGAGCTCAAATTGGTATCTTGATAGTGGTTGCTCCAAGCACATGACCGGTGATGACTCCAAGTTCTCCTCCCTTACTCACAAGAAACATGGTCATGTCACATATGGTGATAACAACAAAGGGAAGATTCTTGGAATTGGCAAAGTTGGTAAAATTCCTTCATCATCTATTGATAATGTTTTGCTTGTTGAAGGACTTAAACATAACTTGCTTAGTATTAGTCAATTGTGTGATAAAGGCAATAGAGTTATATTTGATTCTTCTTGTTGCATAATTGAGGGAAAGGATGATAAGCAAGTTAGGTTTATTGGTCATAGGGTCAATAACATATATATGATTAGCCTTGATGACATTTCCTCAAATGATGCTAATTGCTTTATGACTAGAGAAAATGATTCATGGTTATGGCATAGAAGAATCGCTCACATTCACATGGATCACTTAAACAAATTAGTTTCTAAAGAACTAGTAATTGGTCTTCCAAAGCTCAAATTTGAAAAAGACAAACTTTGTGATGCATGTCAAAAGGAAAACAAGTAAAGGTCTCTTTTAAAGCTAAAAATGTGGTTTCAACTTCTAGACCTCTATAACTTTTGCACATGGATCTTTTTGGTCCCTCTAGAACTATGAGCTTTGGTGGGAATTACTATGCCTTAGTGATTGTGGATGATTTTTCTAGGTTTACATGGACATTGTTTTTATCTCACAAAAATGATGCTTTTCAATCGTTCAAAAAGCTTGCTAAAGTTATCCAAAACGAAAAAGGTTTTTGTATTGCATCCATAAGAAGTGATCATGGTGGTGAATTTGAGAATCATGAATTTGAAACGTTTTGTGATGAACATGGCATTGAGCATAATTTTTCAGCCCCTAGAACACCACAACAAAATGGTGTTGTAGAAAGAAAAAATCGATCTTTAGAAGAAATGGCAAGAACTATGCTCAATGAGGCCAACCTTCCTAAGTATTTTTGGGCGGATGCGGTTAACACCGCTTGTTATGTTATGAATAGGGCTCTAATAAGGCCAATTTTAAAGAAAACCCCCTATGAATTATACAAAGGAAGAAAACCAAATGTCTCACATTTTCATGTTTTTGGATGTAAATGTTTTGTTCTAAATAATGGAAAGGATAACTTGGGGAAGTTTGATGCAAAATCTGATGAGGGAATCTTTCTTGGTTATTCTATACATAGTAAGGCCTTTAGGGTTTATAACAAACGAACTATGACCATAAAAGAGTCCATACATGTTGCATTTGATGAGACTAACCCAAACGAGCCAAGAAAGGAGCTTGTTGATGATGTTGCAGAAATCCTTGCAAGAACTCACCTTGGAAATCAAGAAGAAGAAGTCAAAAAGCAAGAAGAAAGCCCATATGATTCCCCAAAGCAAGAGGACTCTCAAATCATGGATCTTCCCAAGGAATAGAGAACATCAAGATATCATCCTCTTGACAAAGTGATAGGTGATGTATCAAAGGGGGTAATAACTCGTAACTCTCTTAGAGATGCTTGTAATCATATGGCTTTTGTTTCTCAAGTTGAACCTAAAAACATAAATGAGGCCATAAATGATGAACATTGGATCTTGGCTATGCAAGATGAATTAAACCAATTTGAAAGGAATCAAGTTTGGGAATTAGTTCCAAGGCCTAATGATCATCCTATAATTAGCACCAAATGGGTTTTTAGGAACAAACTTAATGAAACGGGCTTAATAATAAGAAACAAAGCTAGGCTTGTAGCTAAGGGTTATAATCAAGAAGAATGTATAGATTATGAAGAAACATATGCTCCCGTAGCTAGATTAGAAGCCATTAGAATGTTACTTGCATATGCTTGCATCATAGATTTCAAACTTTTTCAAATGGATGTCAAAAGTGCCTTTTTAAATGGTTTCATACAAGAAGAAGTATATGTGGATCAACCTCCTGGCTTTGAAAACTTTGAACTGCCCAACCATGTTTTCAAACTTAAAAAGGCCTTGTATGGCTTAAAACAAGCTCCTAGAGCTTAGTATGAAAGGTTGAGCAAGTTCCTTTTAGAAAATGGTTTCTCTAGGGGAAAGGTTGACACTACGCTTTTCATCAAACACAAAAAGCATGACATTCTACTTGTTCAAATATATGTTGATGATATTATATTTGGTGCTACTAATGACTCTCTATGTAAAGAATTTGCTAATATCATGCAAAGTGAGTTTGAGATGTCTATGATGGGTGAGCTCAACTTCTTCCTTGGTCTCCAAATCAAGCAAACAAAAGAAGGAACCTTCATAAGCCAATCCAAGTATTGCAAGGAATTGCTCAAAAAGTTTGGAATGGACAATGCAAAGCATATGGCTACTCCTATGGGCACCTCTTGCTATTTGGACAAGGATGAAGGAGGTAAATCGATAGAAATTACAAAATATAGAGGTATGATTGGCTCACTCCTTTATCTCACTGCAAGTAGGCCTGATATAATGTTTAGTGTATGCATGTGTGCTAGATATCAAGCTAATCCTAAGGAATCACACCTAAGTGCTGTTAAGAGAATAATGAAATATCTAATTGGCACATCACAAATGGGTTTGTGGTACCCTAAGGGTGCCTCATGTAGTCTTATTGGGTACTCCGATTCTGATTTTGCTGGATGCAAAATGGATCGAAAGAGCACTAGTGGAACATGTCACTTGCTTGGAAGCTCACTAGTTTCTTGGCATAGCAAAAAACAAAATAGTGTGGCATTGTCCACAGCTGAAGCTGAATATGTTGCAGCTGGGAGTTGTTGTTCTCAAATCCTTTGGATGAAACAACAACTCTTGGACTATGGTCTTGAGCTTGACCATATCCCCATAAGGTGTGATAATACTAGTGCAATCAACTTGTCAAAAAATCCCATTTTACATTCTAGGACTAAACATATTGAAATAAGACATCACTTCATTAGAGATCATGTTCAAAAAGGTGATTGCATACTTGAATTTGTTGAAACAACTAAGCAACTAGCTGACATTTTCACTAAACCCCTAACAAAAGAAGCATTTTTCTATATAAGAAATGAACTTGGCATATTGGATCAATCATGCATCAGTTAAGTATTTCCTGCATAATCCTAACACTCATGCATAAACTTGCATCTTTCTGTATAATCATGCCAAATTACCGCATAGTCTTTGAATTTCTCTTTATATTTGAATCCAATACTAACTTGAGCGTCAGAGTTTTCCCTTATTTTGTTTTGCAGGAGCTGAGTTCATGCTTAAACCCCCCTCCTCCCAATTTTCTGTAATTCTAATTCTGTTGAAGAACTATGCATTCTGGTTCTCTTGAAGAAGAAAAATCAATCCATAAGTCAGAAATATTGGTTTGGAAAGTGAAGAAATTCATGATGGAATTAAAGTGAATCTCAAGAAGAGAAAGGGTTGATATGTTTCAAGGGGTGATCTCATGAAGGAGTTCTAGTTCTGAAAGTGAAACAACCAATTGGAGAAGGGAACAACTTGAATGATTAGCCTTTGGAAATGTTCTGGCACTTGGGAAGGCTTTCTGTCAAGCCTAAATAATCGATTAGGCAAGCTCCTAACCGATTAAGTATACAAAACAGAGGCCTCGTCATCTTTGGAAATAACAAGCTAATCGATTAGATAAATAATCTAATCGGTTAGTCAAGTAAACAGAGGCTCGTACGTTCACAATCTCAAAAAAGGTAATCGGTTAGACCTCTTTCTCTAATCGGTTAATGCATCTGGCAGAAGTCCCTGTAACATTTCCTAACCGGTTACTCAATTATCCTAACCGGTTAGTGACCCGCATGAAACCCACCTTTGTGAAATAATGAACCTCTAACCGGTTAGCCAATATACCTAACCTAGGTTAACCCGTCCCTTTAAACTCAACCCTCACCCACATTCACCATTTACGCCGCCCCTTCATCTCCACTATCATCTTCCTCCTCTCACTCTCTCCACAACCCACTTCCTCCAAATCCATCCCTACCACCAATCCAACACAATACCACCATTTCCTATCTCTTTCCATTTCCTCTTTCTCCTTTTCCTCCATTTCACCGTATACATTCCACCGAACCATACCTCCATTTTCATCCATGGCCAGCAGCTCATCTCAACCAAAACGCTCTCGTACCAAAATCCCCAATGTTTCCCATCAACCTGAAGACTCTTCACTCTCTGCCCCTGATCTCTCAAACGCTCTCAACATTGGAAGATATTTTTCTCACAAATCTCAAATAGAGTCATACACCCTTGGGTTTCATGCACGACGCCTCATTCAGCCTAAGTTCATGGACTGGGTTTTCTTCGAACAAGAAGGCTTTACATCCTTCACCGAACTCTTGGAATTTCAGGGCTTGAAAACCCTTGTCACCACCAACCCAGGTTACTTCTATCTTGAACCAACTAAAGTCTTTTTCTGCAATTTGTCTCTTTCTGGTACAAACTTGGTGTCTGAAATCAAGAGACACAAAATCAGTGTGTCACCAAGTCAGTGGATTACTTTGTTTAGGCTCACTCACTCTGGAGCCAAACTTACTGAGAATGACGACCTTACATGGGCAGATTTTGATAGAGCTCGAGCTGTACAAGACATGATTCAACCAGGTACTGTCGTGCCCCCGGGATCTTTGACTACTGGTTTTCTGAAATTGCTGGATCGCCTTCTTCACTTTGTGGTCACCCATATCTTGGTACCAAGGGCAAGCAACTATGCCTTGGTTGAAGAAGACGATATATTTGTGATATGGGCTCTTAAAAGTCGCAAGAAAATCAACTGGCCACACTACATTATGCACAACATAAAGAAAGCCAAAGATAAGGCAATGATGGATCTGCCTTACGCCTTCCTAGTGGCTAAAATTTTGGATCACTATAAGGTCAATTTGAAGGACGATAGAGTCATCTTCTCTGCTGGTCCTCACAAATTTGGCCTTGCGTCTCTAAACCGAATGAATGCAAAGAAAGTCGATGAAATGGATTTACAGTCGAAGAAATGAAGCGGCAGCTCCACAAGGCGAATATCCTCCTGCACCTACTGATGACCCTATGGAAGAGGCCCCTGCCACCGACAATGAGCATGTCCTGGTAGCAATTGCAAATATGCAAGCCAATTGAAGCCCGGATTGCGGATCTTAAAGCTTATCAAGAACACAAAGCAATTCTGCTATTTATGATCGCTTGAGCGCTATGGAAGGATGGTGGATAGGCTTGAGCATCGCTTTTCACAATCAGAGGACCCTGGGGCTTAAGCATGGACTCTCTGTTTCTATCATGATTGTGCTGCTGCACTAATTGTCTTTGAACTCTTTCTCACTTTGATTAGCTATCTTATTTTGGATATTATGGGAGACTTATCTAGCATGTCTGATGACTGTTTATCTTTGGCTTATTTTGGTAATCCTAATAGTGATCTTTGCTTCTTATTTTTGGATCTTGGATATTTCTTTTAAGTATGATATGCCTACTAATGCATTTTTTTTTATGGTCTGACTGCTTCTGAGTTACTAGAAAATGCTTAATCTTATGATTCAGTTCTGCATGCTTGTTCTTGTTTAATACCCTAGGCTACTGGATTTCTTTTTGATTATGCCAAAAGGGGGAGAAGGATAACGGTCTTTCTATTTATTGAGAAAAGTAAGAAAAGTGAATGTGTTATGATAATATAATATATTGTCTGTTAATGGTCCTGGAATCCTAAAACAAAGGGGGAGCTGTGCATCTTTGATTCAAGCACCTCTTGAACAAAAGAGGGGGAGTAAGTCTCCATATTCCATTCTTATTTCCAATTATCATTTGAACTAATCTCTTTCTCAATAAGTGTTTGTCATCATCAAAAAGGGGGAGAATGTGACTGATATGGACAAGATGCAAATGGTTTTGATGTCGACAAACAATGAAAGCAATGGGAATACAATGATCAAGTCTCAAGGAACTCAAGCTTAGCATATAGGTTATAGATCTAATGTAAAGGTATTCTAGAGATTCACCTCAAGCTCAAATGTCTTCCTTAAAATGCTTTTGTAAAATGGTTTTTCATGTTAGGATCAAAAAGGTTTTATGCAACAACTCCTTCGTATCTAATGTCCTAAGTCTTTTTTGAAATCTTACCAGCCTGTTGATAAACATTAGGAGCCAAAAATTCATGGCCCCTAACCGATTAGGACCAGCTCCTAACCGGTTAGTTTGTTTAAACAAAAGCTTTGCCTCGTTTTTTATAACATGCCTAACCGATTAGGCAAAGTAGCTAATCGGTTATTTTATAACTCAGAGGCCAAAAATGTTTTGTCCTAACTGATTAGGTAGAAGACCTAACCGGTTAGTATTACTTCCAGAAGTCAAAAATGTTTTGTCCTAACCGATTAGGCAGATGGCCTAACTGGTTATTCATAAACTCAGAAGTCTCTCTAATCCTGTCCTAATCGATTAGGCAGATGGCCTAACCAGTTATTCTATATCTCAGAACCCAAAAGAAGTGATGTTCTAACCGATTAGGTAGAATACCTAACCGGCATATTCATCAACTCGGAACCCACGCTGGTAATGTCCTAACCGATTAGCTTGTAGGACTAACCGGTTAGCATCCTTCCTAGAACTCATTTTCGTGGTGTCCTAACCGATTAGGACACATTCCTAGCCTAAGTTAGTTATTAAACCTCGAACACTTCTCCTTACGTCTAAATGAGTCCCTAACCGGTTAGGATACATGGCTAACCTAGTTAGCCTATGTTCTCGGAAAAACAAGCAAAAGCCCGTAACGGCTATATTGCTTGAGCATTAATTGCTCCCAACCACTTCCAACGGCATTAAATAACACTTACATATATATTTGCATGTTGGGCTTCGTTGGGAGGTTAGAAAAAAAAACTGAGTCTATTCTTCTGGAAAAATTTGTATTGAACTTTAAACAAGTTTTTATCATCATTCTACAAAATCCCTTGATTTGAGCTTGAACTTGTGTGAATCCCATATACCATAGTGCTTCAATTTGTAATACTTGCTCTAGAGAGAGTTTCTTCCATTTAAATCTTATACAATTTGTTAAGTGAGGGTAAGGTATCCTTCAAGTATTGTAAGGGTGAGATATCCCTTGGAAAATAGAGGCTCAAGCATTAGGGTGAGGTATCCCATAGTGTTGAGTGCTCAAGATTGTAGTGGTTGTCAAGCACCCATTGAAGCTTGAAGATATAGTGGAAAATCTCAAGTTGTTGCTTGGGGACTGGACGTAGATCACAAGCGGATTGGTGATCGAACCAGGATAAATGATTGTGTTTGTTCTCTCTAAACCCTTCTCTTTATTTGGTTTACTGTTTTATTGAATTGATTAGATATTATCTCCTTTGGCTATCACATTTATAAGTAAAAGTGTTAATCTCATTCATCCATTTATCACTAATCGTTCAATAGCTTCAACGAAAATTGTTTATCAAACGATTTGCGAAAGATTTGTTAACTTGTTTTAATTACTCAATTCACCCCCCTTCTTGAGTATTGAGGCCACTTGGTAACAAAGTTGTTCACCATTCAAGACTCTACTTGCATAATAAATGACATACAAAACTCTATCTTTTCTTTGTCCTAAAACAACACCTAAAACAAAATCACTTGCATAACACATTAATTCAAAAGGTAAATTCCAGTTAGGAGCAATAATTTTGGGAGTAGAAATGAGCTTGTTTTTTAAAACATTAAATGCATTTAAGCAGTCATCATAAAAAACAAATGGTGCACCTTTAACAAGCAATTGGCATAAGGGTTTGGTGATCTTGGAGTAATCTTTAATGAATCTCCTGTAGAACCTAACATGCCTGAGGAAACTCCTTACTCCATTGACATTGGTGGGAGGTGGTAATTTCTTAATGATTTCCACTTTCACTCGATCCACTTCAATTCCCTGTGAGGAGATATGATGTCCTAGAATAATCCCTTCCTGTACCATGAAGTGACATTTCTCCTAATTCAAAACTAAGTTAGTTTCCTAACATTTTTTCAAAACTAAAGAAAGATTAGAAAGACAAGTATCAAAAGAAGATCCAAATACAAAAAAATCATCCATAAAAATCTCAACAAACTTTTTAATCATATCAGAAAAAATAGAAAGCATACACCTTTGAAAAGTTACTAGAGCATTGCATAATCCAAAATGCATCCTTCGATATGCAAAAACACCATATGGATAAGTGAAAGCAGTCTTCTCCTGATCCTCAAGAGCCACCAAGATCTGATTATAGCTAAAGTAGCCATCTAAAAAGCAGTAATAGGTTTGACCCACTAGCCTCTCTAGCATCTGATCAATGAAAGGAAGGGAAAAGCAATCCTTCCTTATTGCATTCTTAAGACTCCTGTATTCTATGCACATTCTCCAATCGGTGACTATCCTTATGGGAATAAGTTCATTTTTATCATTAACAATCACTATCATTCCCCCTTTCTTCGGAACAAACTTGGACCTAACTTACCCATGAACTGTCTGAGATAGGATAGATAATACTTGTATCATAGAGCTTCATTACTTCCTTTCTCACCACTTCCTTCATGGTGGAATTCAATCTCCTTTGCAGTTGAATTACCGGCTTGAAGTCATCTTCCATTAGGATCTTATGCATGCAAATTATAGAACTAATGCCCTTAAGATCCTCCACCTAATAGCTAAATTGTGTTCTCTCAAGACTTTCAAAAGATTTTCTTCTTCAACTTCACTAAGCTCAATGTTCACAATTACTGGAAAAGTATTGTTCTCACCAAGAAAAGCATACTTGAGATTAGAGGGAAGCTACTTTAATTCTAGCTTTGGTGGTTCCTCTTTAACTGCATCCTCATTCTTCAACTCTTCTTTCTACAAGTTTAGACGAGGAAAGATTGGCAAAGCCTCCAAATTTCCTATGCATTCAAGTATCTCTGATGCTGCCTCCTCATCATCATCCACTGAGTTATTGAAGTTAACTAACACTGTTTCGAGTAGAGACGGTGGAAGGCTCTACTCTAATGCTTTATTGACCAAAGAATCAATCATATCCACCCTAAGGCATTGTTCTTCCTTTATAGGATGTTTCATTGCCTTAAAGACACTGAAGGTAACCTTTTCATCTTGCACTCTCAACATGAGCTCACCTTACTGCACATCAATTAATGTTCTTCAAGTTGGTAAGAAAGGTCTGCCCAGAATGAGAGGGATGTCTACATCTTCTTCCATATCTAGAACCACGAAATCAGCTAGAAAAATGAACTTATCCACCTTAACTAACACATCCTCAACTATACTGTAAGGGTGTTTAATAGATCGATCTGCTAGTTGAAGAGAGATCATTATTGATTTTACCTTTTCAATTTCCAGCTTGTGCATTATAGATATTGGTATAAGGTTAATACTTGCCCCAAGATCACAAAGATCTTTACCAATAATCAACTTCCCAATAATGCAAGGGATAGTGAAACTACTTGGATCTTTCAATTTATGTGGCAGCTTCCTTTGAATTATGGTACTACACTCATTTGTCAACATCACAGTCTCATCTTCCTTGAGCTTCCTCTTCTTTGATAGTAAGTCCTTCATGAATTTAGCATATGTTGAGATTTTTTTCACGTGCCTCAACAAAAGGGATGAATATTTGAAGCTTCTTGAAAACATCTATGAACTTCGAGAATTGCCTCTCAAGATTCTCCTTCTTCAACCGATGAGGGAATAAGATCTTAGCGTACAGTGATGGTTCATGTGTTTTCCTCTGCTCAAGATCCTTCTTCTTTCTCTGCACTTTTGGTTATTCCTCTTAGCTTCTTCAGCTTTTCTGCCTTCTCGAATTGAGACATTTTCAACAAGAACATCATTTTTCTCTTTCTCAATTCCTGAAGAGCTAGGTGCTTTTTTCATGTGTTCTTCTAAAGTCTTGCCACTTCTCAAAGTGATTACCTACATAGAGGTCTCTCTGTCAGCTGTCTTGATATCTGACCCACTTGAGTTTCTAAACTTCGAATAACTGCCTTTTGATTTTTGAAGTTGACCCTTGATTCCTGCATGAAATTGGAAATCTATTGAACAAAAGAAGATATCTATTGAGAGAGATTTTCAAGAGCAATATCTAGAGGAGATTTCTTCTCTTGTTAAGTAGCAATTTGCATCCTTTGATTATTCCAAGAAAATTACGATGATTCCTCCACCTTAGATTATACGTGCTTGAGTATGGGTTACTTTGGGGTCTTGAAGGATTGCACAAGTAGTTGACCTGCTCTTGAGAAGTAACACCTGAGTTACTTGTCTTGCATTCACCATTGACATGATTATTGCCACAAAAATCGCAACTTTAAGCTTGATGGTTAACTAAGCTTACCTGTATATTGCCAATTTGCTTGGTGAGATTAAGGATTTGCTGCAAAAGAGTCTTATTTTGCACAAGTATGGCATCCAAGGTGCCAAGCTCTATAACTCCCTGTTTAATCATTGATCTTCCACTAGGCATTTGATATTCATTTGTAGCCATAGTTTCAAATAATTCTTGAGCCTCTTTAGGAGTTTTGGTGCTGAGAGACCTACTTGTAGATGCATCAACCATAGCCCTAGTGGTGTGATTTAAGCCATTATAAAATATCTAAACCTATTGCCAAATTTCAAACACATGATGAGGACATCTTCTCAACAATTCCTTGAATCTTTCCCAAGCTTCATAAATAGATTCCCCCTACTTCTGAGTGAAACATGCAATCTCACTCTTCATCTTCACAAACATTGACAGAGAAAAAAATATTGAGTAAGGAACTTGCTAACCAAATCATCCCAAGTAGTGATGCTTCCCTGAGGTTTGGCTTATAACTAGCTCTTAGCTTTATCCCTTAAAGAGAATGGGAAAAGCCTTTGCTTGATAGCATCATTACTTGCTCCATTATACTTGATGGTGTTGTAGAGCTGCAAGAAATTGTTGATATACAAATTAAGGTCTTCTGACTGATTTCTCCTAAACTGATTGTGTTGCACCAGCTGTAGAAGAGCTGATTTGATCTCAAAATTATTAGCTTGTATAGTAAGGTGCACTATACTGGTTGCAACCTTTTCAGCAGATGGAGTTGCATAGTCTACCAACGTGCGTCTTCGTTCTTCATTAGTTTCTACCATGTTCTCTTCTTCAATTCTTTTTTCTTTCTGTTGCTGCTTTTCTATTAGCCCTTTCTGCTTTCTCAATCTCTAGATCAAAAAGTAATGCTTACAAATTCATAATACCTCGAATAAACAAAGCAAACAAGAGTGAATTAAAAAGGAACAAATTAAAAAGAAAATTAAATAATTAAAAATAAAATTAAAATAAACAAATAAAAATAAATGCCTCAATTATTGTCTTTTAATTACTACTTAATATTGATAATTAATAATCCCCGGCAACCCGTCAAAAACTTGATGTGATTATTTGGCAAGTGCACCAAATTGCAAAAGTAATAAAAGATGCGTAAGAGTATTGTTCCCACGAGGATTACGTTATCAATTACTTAGTTTGTCAAATCGATACTATTTAAGCTATTGAAAAAGAGAGTTGCGTAGAAATAAGTTTGCCCCAATAGTTTAATATGTTAAGTTTTGATGAAGACAAATACAAGTAAAAAAGAATTATGCTTATGCTACATAGATGTACTTAACAGATTATATTGTATCATGCTTGATTATGTACTTTATCTAGTTATATTTCACTTAACAATCATGCAATGAGATATGTGCAGCATTCTTAATATAATATATCCAATAATGCTTTAGATGAGTTATAATGAATTAATATTGGATTTAACTCTATTTAAATGAAAATGTGCAAAGTGTTCTTTGTTACATCCTACATAGAGCATATCTATTAATAATTAATAAATATCTTATTTGGATATGTCTATGAAAGTATTATATGCATGTCAGACTAATTAGAGTTGTACATTTATGAATCATGCATATGAAGATATTGAATTATGAATTTGGACTAACTATGTTTGTTTAAGTGAGCAATACTTTGTAGGATAGTCCAAGTACCATGAGTGAGCATTGCAACAAGAAAACAAAAGATCTCAATTATGCTCAACTCAAAGAAAATGTGAATGTCTATTCCATGAAGGTTTTGATAACAACAAAGTCATGTCAAAGACCAAGTCCAAAGGAAGATTAAATGGTATAGCTTATTGGACTTAGGGTCTTTATGTAAGAAGCCTTATAGATATCTCAAATATATTTTTCAAAGCTTTACAAATGGTTTTCACATGCTAAAATGCCTAACAAACAAGTTTTGAAAAGCTAGTTATGGTAATAGTTCAAAACTATGAAAAATAGCCAAGTTTGAGTTTTGTAAAACTGACCTTTGGTTACTCTTTTAGTCATAACTTTCAAAATACTTTGAGTTTTGTTGTGAAACTTATTTCATTTGAAAATAGACTCAAATATCTTTCCAATGAGTGGTCATTTGCTTTAAACGGATGAGAAATGAAGAAGTTATGATCATTTAAAGTCAGTTTTTGAAACCAGAGTGGTTTATTCGAATAAGAGATGTGTTATTCGAATAACACACCTTAGAAAACATTCCAGAATGTGTTTTTAAATATTTATTCGAATAACAATGTTGTTATTAGAATAACACGACCCAAAAAACTCACAACGGCTAGTTTCTTGTCATTTAATGCTATCAATTATTACACCCAACGGCTCCTTTGATCAAATACTCTATAAATACATGTCTTGGGTCATCTTTAATGGCTAACCAACAACTTGAAACATATTTCTATTGCACTAATTCAAGAATCAATCTTTCAATCCATTTGTACTCTGTTTTTGTAAATATTTGAGATATCCTTGAAGAGCATTATAGAGCTTCAATTTGTATTATCCACTCTTGAGAGAGTTTCTATTCATCTATACTTTGTATAATCTATAAAGAGGGTGAGGTATCCTTCAAAAGTTTGTAAGGGTGAGGTATCCCTTGAAGTTAAGGCTCAAGCACAAATGGTGAGGTATCCCAAGGTGTGTTAAGTGCTTTAGTTTGTATAGGTTTCAAGCACCTGCTTAAGCTTGAAGTGATAGTGGAAAATCTCGATTAGTTTACTTGAGGACTAGACGTAGGCCACAAGTGGTTAGTGACCAAACCAGGATAAATAATGTGTTTGCTTCTCTCAGCTCTATCTCCTTTACATTTATGCTTTAATTATATATGCTTGAGTTAAATTTGATATCTAGCTTATTTGTTTGATTTATCCTATAGCCCAAGTGGTATTTGAGAAATATCTAATAGTTTTCCGCTGCATGTGTTAATTGAAAATATCAAAATGTATAGTTTCTCAAAGTTGTTTTAAATTTTGTAATCACCCAATTCACTCCTCCTCTTGGGTGATGGTTGTCATGACTAACAAGTGGTATCAGAGTAAGACAATATTGTAATCACCTAATTCACTCTTCCTCTAGAGGAAGACAATATTGAAAAATGTCTTCAAGAATATGTTCAAAGTAAGAAAATGAACTTAATTTCTCTTGGTGATGATGGTGCTCAATTTGAATAGGTGGCAAAGCAAAATCAAATAGTATATACTCTTGAAGCTTTGATGCGCAACAATGAGGAAGATGGTGATTCTCTTAAAGATCCAAGTATGCTAGAAATTGAGACTACTTCCTATATGACTAAAAAGGACTTTGAGGTAAATAATGCTAAATTAGATTATAGTCCTTCCTATTTTGAGTTACAATGTGCATATAATGAATTGTATGATGATTTGATGAATTTAGAAAATAAAAACTTATCTTATTTGGAAAACATTTCCTCTATTGAAAATAAAATTGAGACTTTGAAAAATGAATATCCTTTTCTTGATGAGGAAATATCTTTGAAATATTAAACCTCAACTTCTTGTGAAAAGTGCATTGACTTAGAAAATCAAGTTGAGGACTTATATTCCGAAGTTGCCAAAGCTAATGATTTTAATTGCTTACATTCCATGCTTGACAATGAGAATAAAATTAATGTTATTCCACATGAAAATTCAAGCAAGGCTTATGGTAAAAATAGTTTAGAATGTAAAAACAACAAAAAGTTTAAGTTTTTCGAAAATGATCTTCAAAAGACCAAGCCATCATTAAATTCAATTGTTTGCAATTTTTGTGGTCATCTAGGACATATTTCTCATTTATGCAATTATAGAAGAAATCCTTATATGAGAAATAGTATAGTATAGGTTCCTAAAGCTCTTAAAGGCCCTAGTACTAACATTCAAGGACCCAAGATAAAGTGGGTACCAAAATGTCCTTCTAGTGTTTCAATTATGCAGAAAATTTCTCAAAAAGATGGACTAATTGGTCAAAAGAAAAAGGATTCATCAAGGAGAATGCTTCCAAAGCCCAATAGTAGAAATTTTGGTCAAAGAAGGAAGATGACTTCAACCAAAGCTTCTCAAGTACAAAATGTGGAACTTGCAAAGTTCAAAACATTAAAAGAGAAGCAATGGGTAAGAAAAATAGTTTCCTTGATTACCAAAGCCAAGGTATCAAATGTTTTTACCTCTTATGCATATTCACTTAAAAAAGACAATGAATATGAGGTATATTCCTTGTGGACCTTAGGTAAAGGATAGAATCATGTGTACTTGGTAAAATTTGAATATTATGTTTAGCACATGATTATGTTCATTCTTATTGTACCACAACTCATTAATTTGTTATTTACATTTTGGTACATAAGGTTCTACAATGCTTAGGTATGCTTGCTATATTTTGAATTATCTATATGTCATGAAAGTAAGCATACTATCGACTATGTGCTTAATGACAATTGGTTATTTATCTTGTTGTGCTCAGTTTACATACTTTAAAAAAAATTGATCTTTATGAGAACTTAATGGATTAATAGTCAAAAACTAACACACAAGGATCCAAGAAAATTTGGGTACCAAAAACCAAAAATTGAAGTATGTTGTAGGTGTGCTTAAAGGCTAAGAGTTAATTTTGGCATCTTGAAAGTGGCTGCTCAAGTACAAAGACCAGTAATAATTCCAAGCTCTCTTCCTTGTCTTCATGAAACTTGGACTTGCAATCTTTGGATAAGTGGAGACTCTTTTTTTTATGCTTTTCTAGCCTTATATCTTGAAAATATCTCTATATGCTAAATAAGTATGCTCCTTGTTTGAAATGACATATTTAATGATAATATCCTTGAGCTTAAGTTTTTGATCAATCATGACTTAAAATGAGTATTTGTGTTAGATGACTTTTATCTTGTTTTTAACCTTTTTAACATGATCCTTGGTGGATTTAAAATGCCTATGTAAGAGTTAAAAATTTGTGATCATTACTTTCTGTTCTTATTAGGCATTCATAATTGAATTTCCTATTTTGATTATCATGAATGCATGTTAAAATGAGTGCTTATTTGTTTCTTGACATTTCTTAATCTTTTGGACTTGCTACACATGGTTACTGATGCTTTTAAGTTAGTCTTATTTTAATAAGACTTTTCTTATTCGAATAACGTTTTATAGTAGCCCCCAATAATTGTTGTTTGGTATGTCTTATTTGAATAAGGACTACCTTATTCAAATACTTAATAGAAGCATTCTCAAAATTATGATTTTTATGTGTTATTCGAATAAAGCCTGATGGAAAAACATTTCTAGGTGTTGTGATATTCGAATAACAGCACTGCTATTCGAATAAACATAAATTATATGAAAGGTTCTACTGCTATTTGCTATATATGTTGAATACTTGAAATTGATTGTGCCTAACTGAAAATATAAATGTGTTTGGCTAGTTGTTTTGATGAATATATATGTCTGTTTTGATAACTATACAATGTAATTGACTAACAAGTTTAATGACTATATATGTTGATCCAAAATTGATGGATACTATATATATGGCTAATAGTTTAACGACTAACCTCTATGGATCCAAAATTGATGGATACCAATGAAAGTACTTTGAATTGTGTTGTAGGGTGATAACTACCTTAAGCAAACATTTAAATGGAATAAGATTATTCAACTTGAGGTTAGTAAGGCTTAAAAGAATTCAACTTCTAAAAGGGGTGCAAAGAATCTTTATTCGGTCATAGAGACTTGAAGCTTGGAAGTTGAAGTCACCTACAAAAACTCAAAGAGTACACTTTTGGTGATATCAATCTCTCATCCTTATGCTTTAAATTGAATATCATGTGATATTTAGAGAAGTAGAAAGTTGTTTTATGCCTTAACATGCCTTAAGTTGTGCTTTTCTAGCATTGTGCCTTAAAAGTATCTTTACATATGCTAACATGCTAGACATGCACACATTTTGCTTGGAATGTCATGTTTCATGGTAATATCTTTGTTCTTGAGTTTGTGACTTATTCTCTTTATTCAAATACGAAAATTCACATGCTCATAAGTAGTTCTAATCCTTTCTCTTTGATGCTTAATTATCTTATATACTTAAAGTTAAAAGTTATATGTCTTTTTTGTTTGAAATTGCTTGATATGTTCATATCTTAAAAACAAGAAGTAAATTATTCATCTTATGCCTTGAACTTTGCTTTGAAGTTCAATGAAAGAAAACTTGACATGTGTACTAGAATTCTTTTCTTGATATTACATGCCTAATATGATCATTGTTTGCCTAAAATGTCTATATAAGTTTTGATGATAATCATGTGTTTCTCGACAAACTTGAATCATGCCTTAAAATGCTTTTAAAAATGTAATGTGCCCTTATAAAATTCTTTTTGAAAAAGGGAGAAGTTTTAAAATTGTTTTTGATTGATAGAATAAAAATAAGTATCTTTTGCCTTACTTTACTTTATGGTAATGTGCTTACATGGTCTTGGCATATATATTTCACTTTATGCATGTTGTGCATATTTTGAGGGGGAGCCCAGCTCTTAAATTGTTACTTATATATTTTGGTTTACATCCTTGTTTGACATGAAGTGTTTTATTGTTAATACTATCAACTTGTCAACGAAGACCATCTCTTATTTGCCTTCCTTCTATCAATGAAAGAAGGTAAACATTCTTAAACTTTATATCTTTTGATTCTTTTATCGAGAAATGCTTGATATGTGGCAAGTTGGATGAACTTCTATGGACATTTTGTAACTTTCATCAAGCAGTACATATTTATCATGTGGTATGCAAGATATTATACGTTAGACATAATTTCTTAGGCTTATTGCTATCATTTGCTAAATGTTAATGTACCAAAATGTGACAAGCATTACATGAATATTCTTTTATATCTTAAAAGCATACTTGTTTCATCTCTCCATTCTTGAATCATATGTAGAATCAAATAAGAGGAGATAGTTATGTTTTGAATAACTTGAAGAAGAAGTTTTTGGTTTTGATGATCTTACTCTCTTTGACAACATGAGTTTTTTCTATAGGGGGAGAGAAAGTATTATCTTTCCTTCCTAAACCTTTTTGTTGATGTCAAATAGGGGGAGTGAGAATTGGAAAGAAAAATATGTTCTTGTACTTAATGTTTGATATTCTTATATTGCTCAATATAATTTTCTTTGGTGATTTGTCATCATAAAAAAAGGGGAGATTGTAGAAATAAGTTTGCCCCAATGGTTTAATATGTTAAGTTTTAATAATGACAATACAAGCAAAAAAGAATTATGCTTATGCTACATAGATGTACTTAATAGATTATATTGTATCATGCTTGATTATGTACTTTATCTAGTTATATTTCACTTAACAATCATGCAATAAGATATGTGTAGCATTCTTTATATAATATATCCAATAATGCTTTATATGAGTTATAATAAATTAATATTGGATTTAGCTCTATTCAAATAAAAATGTGTAAAGTGTTCTTTGTTACATCCTACATAGAGCATATCTATTAATAATTGATAAATATCTTATTTGGATATGTCTATGAAAGTCTTATATGCATGTCAGACTAATTAGAGTTGTACATTTATGAATCATGCATATGAAGATATTGAATTATGAATTTGGACTAACTATGTTTGTTTAAGTGAGCAATACTTTGTAGGATAGTCCAAGTACCAAGAGTGAGCATTGCAACAAGAAAGCAAAAGATCTCAATTATGCTCAACTCAAGGAGAATGTGAATGCCTATTTCATGAAGGTTTTGATAACAACAAAGTCATGTCAAAGACCAAGTCCAAAGGAAGATTAAATGATATAGCTTATAGGACTTAGGGACTTTATGTAAGAAGCCTTGTGGATATCTCAAATATGTTTTTCAAAGCTTTACAAATGGTATTCATATGCTAAAATGCCCAACAAACAAGTCTTGAAAAGCTAGTTATGGTAATAGTTCAAAACTATGAAAAATAGCCAAGTTTGAGTTTTGCAAAACTGACCTTTGGTTACTCTTTTGATCATAACTTTCAAAATACTTTGAGTTTTGTTGTGAAACTTATTTCATTTGAAAATAGACTCAAAGATCTTTCCAATGAGTGGTCATTTGCTTTAAACGGATGAGAAATGAAGAAGTTATGATTAAAGTCAGTTTTCGAAACCAGAGTGGTTTATTCGAATAAGAGATGTGTTATTCGAATAACACACCCCAAAAAATGTTCCAGAATGTGTTTTTAAATATTTATTTGAATAACAATGTTGTTATTCGAATAACACAACCCAGAAAATGTTCCAGAACATGTTTTTGAAGATTTATTCGAATAACAATGTTGTTATTCGAATAACACGACCCAGAAAACTCACAACGGCTAGTTTCTTGGCATTTAATGCCATCAATTATTACACCCAACGGCTCCTTTGATCAAATACTCTATAAATACATGTCTTGGGTCATCTTTAATGGCTAACCAACAACTTGAAACATATTTCTATTGCATTAATCCAAGAATCAATCTTTCAATCCATTTGTGCTCTATTTTTGTAAATATTTGAGATATCCTTGAAGAGCATTATAGAGCTTTAATTTATATTATCCACTCTTGAGAGAGTTTCTATTCATCTATACTTTGTATAATCTATAAAGAAGGTGAGGTATCCCTCAAAAGTTTGTAAGGGTGAGGTATCCTTGAAGTTGAGGCTCAAACACAAAAGGTGAGGTATCCCAAGGTGTGTTGAGTACTCTAGTTTGTAAAGGTTTCAAGCACCTATTCAAGCTTAAAGTGATAGTGAAAAATCTCGGGTGATTTACTTGAGGACTGGACGTAGGCCACAAGTGGTTGGTGGTCAAACCAGGATAAATATTGTGTTTGCTTCTCTCAACTCTATCTCCTTTACATTTGTGCTTTAATTATATATGCTTGAGTTGAATTTGATATCTAGCTTATTTGTTTGATTTATCTTATAGCCTAAGTTGTATTAGAGAAATATCTAATAGTTGTATCTTTTTCGCTGCATGTGTTAATTGAAAATATCAAAATTCATAGCTTCTCAAAGTTATTTTAAAAATTTGTAATCACTCAATTTACCCCCCTCTTGGGTGATGGTTGCCATGACTAACAAGTTGATAAAAATATAAATAAACGAATACATCAACAAGAAAATAATCAAAATTAACAAGAGTAAAATAAATCAATTATGCAAAGGTTGAAAAATAATGATATCAAAGTTTTAGGTTTCAAATTTCACTTGAACTCTTTTGATGCAAATTCATAATTTAGTTTAACTAAGTTCTATTCCATGATTCATGATCAAGTTCTCAAAATTAATCAATATCCAATTCCTTGGTATATTAATCATCTTCACACTATTTTGAATTAACCAATCCCTTAGTATAACACTAAATAAAGAAGACTTTATAAAAAACGATAGAATGAAGAGCAATACCACTCAACCCACAATGTTTATTCCTAGTGATTGCAGAAATTAAGGTGTTTATCACAAGTTCTAGGTTCGTGCATAATTTTTTCAAATCATACATAAATCGTAAAATTATTCCAAAATTAATCAGATTAATAAACACGTAAATCATGAAATAGAAACTTAATTAAACAAAAAAATAAGTTTACATCATCCAAGAACAAGATTCATCATCACCCTAACTAGAGAAGTTTAGCTACACATGGAGAAAGAAGAAAACAAAGAAGAGAATCCAACAAACTCCATGGAAGATAGGTGGAAAGGTTGAAGAAAATTCATAATCTTCAAGCTTGGATGTGCCCACACTAGATTAGGGTTTGTGCCTCCACTTCTCTCTCTGAATCTCTACTGAATGAATGCCCAAAAACCTTATTTTTTTTATTTATAAGAAACAAAACGCGTCATTAAATGTGCTGAGTGCTTAAGTGCTCACTTTTTGGGTGCTTAAGCATGCAATGATGATGTCTCTACCTTTGGGTGCATAAGCACTCAAAAGTTGGGCACTTAAGCGCCCAACACTAGTAACTTCATTTCAGTTTTTTCTTCCTTGTTTAAGTGTCTAATATTCTTCCATGTGTAATTACCTAACAAAACTAAATAAAAACACATAATAAGAACAAAGTTTAGAATAATAGAAACATGATAAAAATGGAAAACAAAGCTCAATCAAAAGGGGTTGGAAGAGGGTGAAAACCAAGGTTTTGAATCGTAAAAATATGAGTTTTTGCAGGTTCATCAAGTACGCATTTGCTGAGGAACCAGTTACCCTTCTTAACATCAACTCTTGGCTTGAGAGTTTTTTGATTTCTCAGTTATTCATCATCTCTTACTATGAGTTGTAATGTTGAAATTTCCTTTTTCAGATTAAACTCAACCATTTTTCTCTGCCCTCTTGGAACTGGTTGAGTGTCGATTGTAGGAAAGTGTAACCTAGACATAATGCCCTTTGCCTTTGGCTGTTCTTCTCTTTGGAATTGGGTTCTGTCAAATACACTCATCTTGTGCACCACTAACTTAAGTTAAGTGGGTTTAGCATTCAACTGCCCCCAAAGTCTTTTTGACCCCTCAGCTGATGTTTCCTTATTCATCTGTCAGTGCCTCTGCCCCATCGACTTCCATTTAATTTGAGGTTGACCAAAAAGAAAACCAGATGGTTCCACCATGTTAATAGACACGATAGGGAATGGGTCAGTGCCCATAGTCATCTCAGCAATCCCTTTATTCCCTTCTGAATTGCATTCTTGAAAATCACACAGTTAGTAGTAGAATGGCTAAAAGAGTGATGCCACTTACAATACTTCTTATGTTTCAAATCCTCGGCAGAAGGTATATTATGTCCTTCGATAACTTGATCTGCTTATCCTTCAATAGATAGTCGAAGATCTACTCTACTTTAGAGATATCAAAAAGGTATTCTTCTATGCTTTCTTCCTTAGGAAACTCCTTACCTTTAGATGACTTCAATGTAGTACAAGTGCATGGCTTTCCTCCTAAAATATTGGCTTCCAATACTTGAGCTACCATTATACCTTGCTCTTTATTGGAAAAAACCTTCTCAGAATCAAGATCCACTATAGACAGCGTATGAGGGTGATAATCACATATTTTATTCATTAAGAAACCCTTATGTTTAGTCATTTACACTCCATATTCTTAATTGATTGAGTTTAGTATGATTTTGTGAGTTTGAGCTCAAATTGGTCCTAATTGAATATTTTCAGCATTATTGAGATTTGACACTGTTTCTGTATTTTGGCCATAACTTGAGTTCCTAATATCTGATAAACATGAATTTTACCTTGTAGGAAAGCTAAGAGGAATCTCTACAACTTTGATGCAGAGCTCGAAGTCCCAAACAGATGTCTAAAGGACCTAAGTTTACATAGAAGTCAGAATACGGGTTCTGTCACTAGAATCCGAACGATGTGCACTCATAAAATCATATCTCAAGATGTAACAATGGAGATGGGCTGAAATTTGGAAAGTTGATAGTCAAGATCCAAATAAACAACTTTCATGAAGAACACTTTTTGAAAAAATGAAGTCTAGTAGGTCAGTTTGAGCTTGCAAGTCGGAACAGAGGTGCTGAAGTTGGGTTTGAGTAACCTGCGGTATTTGGGACATATCTTGGGCTGAAGGAAGCCTAATTGGACGAACCAGATATGCATTTTATAGCCAAGACAAAGATCTACAACTTTCATGAGGAGTACTTTTCATGAATCTGAAGTATAATGGGTAGTTTTTGCCTTCCAAGTCAGACACGAAATTTTCGTCCTCAACCACCCACTCATCCATCCACTCATCCACCCATCCACTCATCCACTAATCCATCCACTCATCCACTCATCCACTAATCCAACCACTCAACCACTCCACCCACTCATCCACTAATCCACCCACTCATCCACTAATCCACCCACTCATCCATCCACTCACCCATTCATCTCCATAATTTCCCACTCACCAAAAGTCCTTTGGCATTTTCCACTCAACCAACCCACTCAACTATTCCACTCACTCATCCACTAAACCAACCCACTCAACCACTCCACTCACTCACCCACTCATCCACCCACTCCCCTTTGTCATTTTGTTACCCTAGACTTCTATAAAAGGCACCATTGGTTATCATGAATAAGATGTATTCTCCTTCATTTCTCTCGTAATTTCTTCTTGTTTCTTCATAGTTTCTCATATTTTTTGTATATTTTGATGCTCCCCTTCATGGTAATGGAGGGCTAAGCTACTTTGGGTCAATTTAGAACTCTTGAAGAGATTGTGGTTTGGATTCTTGAGACCTTGGTTATGTATTGTATTTGATTTGTAATTGAATTCCTCCTTTTTTCTTCTTCTTTTTCTTCTTCTTGATCTTGAATGCATGAATGGTGATTCATTCTATTTATGTTGATCTGATTGATCTTGGTTTAAGATTGAGATTTGTGATGAAACTTAGAACTGATTGATCTAAACTAATCACATAAATGAAGATTGAGATTTGTGATGAAACTTAGAACTGATTAATCTAAATTAATCACGTAATTGAAAAGTTTAGGTTACTTGATTTGTGCCTAAGTTAATTGAATTCTTTGAAATTAACATATATCTTCATGAATGGTGCGATTGCATGATTTGTGTTTATCACTTGTTAATTGAATTCTAGACGATCGTCTAGTATGAATTCTGGATTTGATGCAGAGATCTCGATTAGATCCAAATTAACAATTCAATTGCGCTTCAAGTGTTCTATGAAGGGTCTATGATTGAATCCACCCAATCTTGGATAGGTTTCTAAATTGATTGCTTCTTTAATTGTTATTTCTTCCTTTAATTTTGTTAAGTGCGATCTTAAACTGTCAAACCCCCTTTTTGCTAACTTTCACTTGATTTGATTAAATTGCATTTACGATCCTTGAGGAGACGATCCGGTGTTGCTCAACTGTTGCTCACTATACTACAAGTTTAGGTAATAACTTTGGTTATAATTTTGATCGAGTTCATTAATTTTAAGTCTAAAATTTTGGCGTCATTAGTCGGGGATTAATTTCTTAATTTCTCTAGTGAAGGAAAGACGGAAAACTGGTGATTATGGGTAGTTGATACAATTTTCGAATCAACGTGCCTTAAAAATATATGAAACTTGGTCTACTTTGAAGGAAAACACTGATAAACAAGACTCACAAGAAAATTGTGAGGTCAACCCTGGTTTTTCAAAATTCTATCATTTAGACCATTTTTTTAATTTTTTTATTATTTTTTATTACATTTTCTAGTTTCATTTTTATGTAGATTTTGTCCTGTGTTGCTCCCATAAATTTTAAAAATGTTTAGATACATTAACTAGATTTATTTTTGCATATTTTGAGTGTTGATCCCATACTAACTCTTTCTTTTTAATTTTTTTCTTTTTCTTTCATTATCATTTTGTTGCATTCTGTTGCATTTTAAGGATACAATGGACCATGCATAATGGAGTCAAAACTTGAGGAGTTGACTTCTTTGGTAAGACATATAGTAGTGAGACAACAATCACCATGCAGAAGCTACACTTGTGTGTAACATTTGTTTTTGTTCATCTCACCCCACATATGCATGCCCTACACTTCAATATGGTAGTTCTGTTTTTTCAGATCAATTTGTTGCAAAGAGCCGGTTATTTTCCCGATGAACCACGGTTCCAAAGAAGAAGAATGAATTATGACCCTTCTTCAACACATACAACCCTAGCTAGGAATACTATCCGAACTGGGATATGACAATACGACATCACTACAAAGAACAATCATTTCAATATGAGCAACTATTCCAAAGAGATAACAAGTCCATCAACCACAAAACTTGAGCCTTCATGGGAGGACTTGATCAAAACCCAAATTGAGTTCCAAAGAGAATTTCACTGCCACTATTCAGATTTAACAACCCAAATTGACCAGTTGACAACCACTGTTAATGAACTGAGATGTCAAGAGTCAGGCCAACTCTTTCCCCAAACAATTCCCAACTCCCTGCATTCTAATTGTCATATTGATTTACATGCAGACTTAGTTAAGGAAACTCATGATGAGTTGTGTGCTGAATTTCCTGATTTAATTGGTTTTGATGATTCTATCAATTGCAACTCATGTGCTGATCATGATGGTGATATAAAATGTGTTGTGTGTGCTGAAATTTCTGCATATTTGAAAACTAATGATTCTCATTTACGCAGGATCTAATGATATAGAAGGGTCTATCAACAATGTAGTTGCGCAATCTGAAACATATAGGGAGGTGGAGTTGAAGGCCATTGAGGAATTTTCAAAGAAAGAGGAAAGTCAGTAGATGCTAGTAACTACTGAAGTGGATTTTGTTTTTAGGCCATGGTCCAGCATTATCAATGAAAGCAGGATTGCAAAATTACACGTGTTGCATGCCATTGGTGAAGTCAAGGAAATTAAGAAAGACCAATGGGAGCCCAATGGGAGCCCTCATGCTTCAAGCTTAACTTGGTCATTACACTTCAACCAATGGGACCCTAGTGAAAGCTATCATGTTTTGTCAACCATAACTTGGTCATCACGTTTCAACCAATGGGATCCTGGTGGAGTCTTTTCACCAACCTCACTTAATAAGACCAATGGACACCATCTCAAGCCGAAAAATGTGAAAGTGAAAGTGATGGGCTTTCACCATCCACATTATAAAGATCACTAAGAAGTGTCCCAACGTCGAGCCAATGACGTTAAACAAGCGCTTATTGGGAGGCAACCCAACTAGATTTGTTTTCAAGATCTTTGGGGATGGTTTTCGCAATCTGAGAAGATAAAAACATACTTCACTTTAAATGGCTGAGTAAGGAGTCAGTAAGTTATACCTTATTGACTCTTGAGACGCATTCTTGTGGCCTAGTACATCATGAACTTCTTAATTGTGGAATCTCTTCAGAGATGAACAGAAGTGTTACAGTCTTGGGAATCTGACTCTAAAAGACCCGCATTTCCTCTTTAATTTTATATTATTCCAGTCATGTTATTTTGGTTTTACATTTTACTCATTTGTTTTGTGAGTTTTCGTGTTCTTTGCATTACTTTGATTCTTACGCATCTTTTACGCTTGCCATTATCTCGCCCCTCATCAGGTTGAGTTACTCTTTTCTTTCCGTTTTATTTATCACTTTCACATTGAGGACAATGTTTATATTAAGTGTGGAGGAAAGATTTTAGCATGTTTCTTTTTTTGTTAAAAAAAAATAAAAAAAAGGGGTTCATTGCATGATTGAATAACTTTTCTCCCTTCTTGAACTGATATGCTTGGTGATGGATGATTGAACTAATGAATTGAGTTTGATGGATGCATACCTTGTGAGATTTTGAGCCTAATGGATGGATTCAACATTTATGCCATTCTCTTCTTTCTTGTGTGATTTTCACTCATGTTAATGATCACTCTAGAACTTGCTTTGATTCTTTTTGAAGCTACATTTCACTTGCATGCATGAACATGATTGAGGCACTCTTTCTTAATTAGCCAGTTTAACCGAATAGCCAACCTTGTTTTCAATATGATATCAAGCACTCTTTTGACTTCTTGAAAATTCTCTGATTCCTGCTAACCTTGTATATTTTCCTTTACTTAACCTCTTTGAGCTTATTTAATCATTCCTTGTTTCTAGCTCATTATGTGCCTTAAATGAAAAATCGTGTTCTTACTTTACCTTAGGGAATAAAAGAACATTAGCTTGGTTAATGGATGAGTTTTTGAACAAGTGTGGGGGTGTGTGTACAAAATGGTTGTTGAAAAAGGAAAGAGTGCCTAAAAAAAAGGAAAAATGTATGTATATAGTTATGTTCATATATATATAAAAAAAAGGATTGGGAAATGAATATGTAAAGGGATATACATTAGAGTTGGGATGAACTTTTATGCTTGTTATTTGAACTCAGCTCTCATTTGCTTTTATTCTCTTTGGTATTTATCTTCTCATATCCATTTTATCCTCTTCTGTTACCTTGACCTCACCACAACCTTGAATAAAGTCCTCATGATTTGTGTGTGCATGTGTTTTGAGTAGTGGAGAAGTAGAAGATAAGCAAGCTTATGGTGTGCAATTTTCATGTGTTGAATTAAGTGAAATACCTACCTTTTAAACACTTGAGAGATTGAGAGGGAATCTTGTGAAGATCTATCATTCTCGATTCATGTTGAAGATACCTTGCTTGATGGTTTGAGATGTGGAGAATTGTTAACTCATGAATGTTTTGATCCCTTGAACCTTTGGTTGTTCTTCTTGATTGTAAAATTTTGGTCTTGAGTTTTGCCCAGGAGTGCAAAAAGCTAAGTGTGGGGGATTTGATAATCACATATTTTATTCATTAAGAAACCCTTATGTTTAGTCATTTACACTCTCCATATTCTTAATTGATTGACTTTGGTATGATTTTCTGAGTTTGAGCTCAAATTGGTCCTAATTGAATATTTTTAGCATTATTGAGATTTGACATTGTTTCTGTATTTTGGCCATAACTTGAGTTCCTAATATCTGATAAACATGAATTTTACCTTGTAGGAAAGCTAAGAGGAAGCTCTACAACTTTGATGAAGAGCTCGAAGTCCCAAACAGATGTCTAAAGGACCTAAGTTTACATGGAAGTTAGAATACGGGTTCTGTCACTAGAATCCGAACGATGTGCACTCATAAAATCATATCTCAAGATGTAACAATGGAGATGGGCTGAAATTTGGAAAGTTGATAGTCAAGATCCAAATAAACAACTTTCATGAAGAACACGTTTTGAAAAAATGAATTCTAGTAGGTCAGTTTGAGCTTGCAAGTCGGAACAGAGGTGCTGAAGTTGGGTTTGAGTAACCTGCGGTATTTGGGACATATCTTGGGCTGAAGGAAGCCAAATTGGACGAACCAGATATGCATTTTATAGCCAAGACAAAGATCTACAACTTTCATGAGGAGTACTTTTCATGAATCTGAAGCATAGTGGGTAGTTTTTGGCTTCCAAGTCAGACACGAAATTTTCGTCCTCAACCACCCACTCATCCATCCACTCATCCACCCATCCACTAATCCATCCACTCATCCACTCATCCACTAATCCAACCACTCAACCACTCCACCCACTCATCCACTAATCCACCCACTCATCCATCCACTCACCCATTCATCTCCATAATTTCCCACTCACCAAAAGTCCTTTGGCATTTTCCACTCAACCAACCCATTCAACCATTCCACTCACTCATCCACTAAACCAACCCACTCAACCACTCCACTCACTCACCCACTCATCCACCCACTCCCCTTTGTCATTTTGTTACCCTAGACTTCTATAAAAGGCACCATTGGTTATCATGAATAAGATGTATTCTCCTTCATTTCTCTCATAATTTCTTTTTGTTTCTTCATAGTTTCTCATAGTTTTTGTATATTTTGATGCTCCCCTTCATGGTAATGGAGGGCTAAGCTACTTTGAGTCAATTTAGAACTCTTGAAGAGATTGTGGTTTAGATTCTTGAGACCTTGGTTATGTATTGTATTTGATTTGTAATTGAATTCCTCATTTCTTCTTCTTTTTCTTCTTCTTGATCTTGAATGCATGAATGGTGATTCTATTTATGTTGATCTGATTGATCTTGGTTTAAGATTGAGATTTGTGATGAAACTTAGAACTGATTGATCTAAACTAATCACATAAATGAAGATTGAGATTTGTGATAAAACTTAGATCTGATTGATCTAAATTAATCACAGAATTGAAAAGTTTAGGTTACTGATTTGTGCCTAAGTTAATTGAATTCGGTACTTGAAATTAACATATATCTTTATGAAATGTGCGATTGCGGATTTGTGTTTATCACTTGTTAATTGAATTCTAGATGATCGTCTAGTATGAATTCTGGATTTGATGTAGAGATCTCGATTAGATCCAAATTAACAATTCAATTGCGCTTCAAGTGTGCTATGAAGGGTCTGTGATTGAATCCACCCAATCTTGGATAGGTTTCTAAATTGACTGCTCTTTAATTGTTATTTCTTCCTTTAATTTTGTTAAGTGCGATCTTAAACTGTCAAACCCCCCTTTTTGCTAACTTTCACTTGATTTGATTAAATTGCATTTACGATCCTTGAGGAGATGATCCGGTGTTGTTCACTATACTACAAGTTTAGGTAATAACTTCGGTTATAATTTTGACTAAGTTCGGCGCTCGTCAGAGGGCTTATGCCCTTATTAGCTTTCTTCAACTCCTTCTCTAGGATGTACTATTTAATACAAATGCCTTAATGGCCAACTAGGCTAGGTTAATACTTTCCTGATCTATGAGTTTCTCCCTCAATTAAGGTTGCATATTATTGATCACTATTGTTGCATATTCAGCTTCTGGGAACTATATATGGCATCTGATCTTTAGCTTCCTGAATCATTCGATGAAATCGACTATGTGTTCATCGACTTACTGCCTCAAATTCATCAAGTCAACCACTGTCATATCAGGTTGAGGCCTATAAAACATGTCATGAAACATTCTTTCCATATCTGCCTAATTTTGGAAAGAATTGGGAGGTAACAAAGAATACCAGGTAAATGCAGTTCCAGTTAATAACAAAGGAAATAATTGATGTTTATGAAACTAATTTTGATTGGCTTCTCCACACTATGCCATGAATTAACTAATGTATTCCATGGTGGATTTACTATCTTCTCCTAAAAAAGTAGTAAAATTAGGAGTCTTGAAACCTCTGGGCAATGGCATCATCATATCGACCCATTCAAGATACGACTTATGGCATACAGGCCTATCCAATGGTCTTGTCTCGACCCTAAAATTCCTACGAATGGTCTCGACTATAATGTTATGATCAATTAACGGCTACTGAGCAACTGGTTGGTGAGGTGGAATTGGAGGCAGTACTAATCTTGGCTGCTTTGGGGGTATTAGTGGCATTCTGACTACCTGGTACTGGACCGGTTGCTCAGTAACTCCATACATCAGTTGTTGCCCCATAAGGCGGCATATGATTCCAATGTTTCTCAGCACCATATGTTGGAGTGGCATAATATTGATTCTGTTGCTCTGTCATCAGCTGATACAAAGGTTGAGCATACTAGGGAGGTGGAATAAAATCCCACTATTGCTCACCATAGCTACCAGTGGTTCTATTTTGAGCCGTTTGTCCAGCATTATAAGGTGATGTATGTTGTGGATTCACCAGTGGAATAGCATATAGAAATGATGGATTAGATCTTGAATTAAGCAAAGGTAAACCCATCATACCTGGGGTATTAGGAGGTTTCCTAGCCATATTGACTTGGCCATAGTTCAACACAAGTGGCCCGACTATTGTATGTTGGGTGGTTTGTGACATACTGGTTGAGTTTGACTGTATTAATGTTGGAATTTCTACCACTGGCTGCACATTTAGTTGTTCCATTAACTGAGATCTTGCACAAATAGGAACATGAAGAGGAGCTGTCACATACTGTTGCATGAGTGATTGCCCTGTCATTTTTCCCATTGGCTGAACTGCTAATGGCATAACATAGTGCTATTGTAATATCAACTGTGAGATTAACTCTCCAAATGGTTTCCCTCAATCCTTAGCAACCAACAGACTTAGATGCCCCACCACAACTTGTTGCACCAAGGGTTTATTAGTGGTAGAGGAAGTCAAAGCCTCCTTATTTGGTTGATTAGCCTTTTGTTTTAATTCTCGTATGTTGTGTATTTCATCTTAGATCATTGGTTTGATGATGTCTGCCAATTGTCTGGACATTTGATACATTAAATCATCCAAACCCATGTCAATTTATTGCCTGATGAAAGAAGTACTCATGACAATGGTTTCCTGATTTGGGACATCCTTATTCACTGGGCTTTCGAGTACAACTGTCAGGGTAATAGAAGGGGAATATGGCATTCCATAAGGCTGAGGCGTAGGAGTAGATTGTGTAAAGGCTTTAGTTGCCTTGCGGCTACTATTCTTCTTGCAGCTAGTTTGCTGTAAATATATGTTTTTAAGAGTTTTTCTAGACCTTAAGTGCATGCACTAGCTATAATTGTTCCCTAGCAAAGGGAATTTCTCTGCTCCACTATTTATGGTCCCACCGGGCATGCTAAAAAACATGTTAGCAAAAATTTCTGGAACTTTTAGCCAAAATGAATCGACTAATCTACTAATCTCCTTATTCCCAAATTTATAAATGATTAATGTCGAGGAAAGGATTTTGTCCCTCGACTATGGGTTTCCAAGATGACTAAAGAAAGCTCTTAGTTGGATATAGGCATAGAACTCAACTTTTAGACATACTCGACTAAAGCAAATGACAAAGTTTAGGCAAAAAAATATAAGAGCAAGTAAAGAAATTAAGCTGAAAATGTAAAGAAAGCAATAAACACTTGCTTAGACCTGAAATGAGGAAAGTTAAATTATACTGATTGAACGATTTTTGTGTTGGATGTCGTGTGTATTTACAATTGCAACTCTCCACTATTTATAGATCAAAATTTAGCCGTTACTGGCTTAAGTACACAGTCTACCACGTTTTTACCCATAAACCTACTTTTCCACAAGTGGTTAACAATATACATATCTACTAACATGGCTGACTTGATGTCTAACTTCAATGAATGATTCAGTCGAGAGTGATCCCACTACCCTATATTTTCAAAACCTACTAGTAAACTGATTTCTCATCATCAGTCTATCAATGCTCGCTTGTTTTATCAAATTCCTAGAGTTTAGCACAATAATTGGTAGTTTTTCCTATCTTCATGGGATTGTTTAATCCTTTAGTGACTCAATCTTAGCGAATATCTTTTTGGCCCAATGAATCTACCCCAATATTTATTGATCCAAAATATGTGCTAATGTCCAATTTTAGTAGAATCTTTCCTTCTAGCTTTTCAACTTGCTATAACATCAACTAATATGCATACCTCGACTATAATGTGTATCAAAACCCTTAACATTGACTACTCCTTTATCAGCTATCTTAGCATCGGCTAACTTCAGTCAAGATAATTTATTTTTGGTGTTAATACATCCAAAGGTGCAAGGCTCAAGCGTTAGCGTATAATAGCAATGATCTCATTTTCTATATATGTATATATAGAAGACAACGGTTGTAAGTTGTAACATTTTCTTTCTTTTTTATTTTTCTCCATTAAAATGTATTTTTGGAGAAAACAAAAGAAAGAGTCCTAGCTCCACACACGACGTAGGCTCAAAAGAGAGAGAAAAAATGGTCGTTGAATTTGTTAATGACATCCAGTAGTTATATACAAAGCCTAATGCTGAAAATTCGTGTAAATTTGAGTGTTGGGTTAAATATTAGTTTAAAGGCTTTTAGGCTTTTAGCATACAAAAGCCCCATTTGTAGTGTCTTCTCAACATCAACTACATGACTTAAGGGTTTAAGAGACAGATATATTGGACTTCTTAATCAATTAAGGTGTCACTTTGAAATCAAAATTTTAACTTTATGCTTTTTTCCCCTTCTTGTGACAAAAGGGAGCTGGATTAGTCCTCATCACATGAAAGATGTCTATTGACAGGGCATACTTTATTCCCTTTTTCATGTGCTTAGATAAATACGAGTAATTAGAGAAATGTTTCCTAAGAAACAATTTGCAGTTTAGTATGACCTATGTAATCAAATCGTGGCCTAAACTTTGAATGTCAACCCTTTTATGTTCGAGAGGAAAAAAAAATCTAACTTTTGTAGTTGATTTATTTGGTTGTTTGATATGAATCCAATTTTGTGTTTATAAAATTAAGAATAGATATTCAATAAGGATAGTGTGTGATTGTGTCGAGTATGCATTGAATATCAAAGAAAGAGTGTTGGGTATGCCATTCACTAACAAGTGCTCAAAAAATAATTGATTTGAACTTGAGAAAAACACTTACAACATCATTCCAAGTACAAGTTGGTCAATAAGCTATGAGCTACTTCTACTCCTAAAAAGCAAGATAAATTACTATTTAGAAAAGGAAAAATGAAAAAGGTGGTCACTAGTAACTCATCTTCCTGCTACAAGTGAAGAGTATAGAGTGTTCAGGACCTCTTAGAATGTTACTCAACCTCCCTATTTATAGATAAATGTAGTAACCGCTCTTAGCATCCAACGATATTGCAGAAATCTAATGCTTCTAAAGATTGCACTATGTGTAATTAGTGGTTACTCCTTCTTTTCCATCAGCGTACTATTTCAAAGAGTGTGTACTTCTGTCACTTCTTGCATCTGAATGGATGTAATGGAGATAACTACTTCATTGTGGGTAAGTTTCATCAACAATATGTAATCGAAGACCTTCTAGAAGGTCACATGCATGTCGAATGCTTCATTAAAATCAAGCCTTGTTGTGAACTTTGTCGACAACACTAGTATTGTTGCCATGCAACATTACAAATCTGGTTCCAAGGACTTAGCTAATTTTTGGAGTTATCTACAACAACTTTAGTATTACAGCTATGCACCTTTTAACTCCAAACTCCAATAACTCTAGTCGACCTTATTGAGATGGTGTCGAGCAAATACTAACATCAATATTTCCATCTTTTTTACTATTGATGACATCAATACTATCTCAATGGGTAGCTTTATTACTACCGAAAATTTCTTCTCCACTTGGTAGATCATGACAACACTTTAAGCAATTTCTCTTTAATACTTAGGCAACGAAAGTATTGCCTTTACTCAATAACCTCAGTACTATCGACTAGTATATTTAATGTCCACTTGGTACTTTCTTAGCAGCCTCAATATTGCCATGTGTCATATAATGATATGTGTAGGCATTTCCGTCATATTTCAACAATCTAATCAATGATATAATTCCAGAATCTCAATTTGGGGAAGGGAATCACTTCTTCTTATGGGTTCTTTATTTTCACATAGGGTCTAGATTTGTGAATGCAAGTGTTGAGTTGACAAAATGCAGAATGCCATTAACGTTGATAAGAAATAGTATTTTGATTTAACTGGAAATAAAGAGTACAACTTATAGAGTTGTAATCATTGTAGCAAATAACAAAATAACAAAGGGTAAAATGAATTAAAGAACTAAACAAACAAAAGAAAAGAAAAATTATGGGAAAACTAAAGATGCTTAAGGGACTCTTTTCCTGCTATGTGTGTGAGGAGTAGCAAGTGTCAAGCCCTTTTTTCTTCTTCAATATTACTATTTATACTTCCTTTGATTGTAATCATTCCCTCTCCTTTTAGAAGTTTGAAGCTTTTGGGATCTTTGGTGCCTTTTGTAGTAGTTGAGCTCTCCTTTGAAGATTAACCTCTATATTTTCCTCTTCACAATGTGTCTTTGGCAGTTATGAGCTGTTCCAGGTGATTTTCTTGAAGATTCCTGGTGGTTGATGTCCTTTACTTTGATCGACATGGATTTAGACTAGTGTCGACTTTTCCTTTCGTGTCGAACTCATTGCCTGTGTCGACCTCGTTGCCTGTGTCGAACCTTTTCTGATGTCGACTCCCTTCCTTGGCCATGTGTTCTTTCTACTTATTATTCCACTTTTATGATTCCTTGTCCCTTTTTCCATATTACTAAAAATTTCAAAATGCCCCTAATATATGTCCCTCACAAGTGTCGCCTTTGATCTTGCTAACTTGAAAATGCTACACTTGTTATCACTCAATTGGTTGTATGCAAGGTGCCGCCCATAGAACTAAATACTATAATGTCATTAATTATTGCCTTTGCTTTCTACTAATGGCTATTCTAGATTTTAACTATAAATATAGGCCTCTTTTACAGCTTCAAACCTAGCTCAAAAAAGGACTTTTCATTTTCTTATCAATTCGTCATGGAACTCTTTAATCATTTCTTACATTTCTATCCACTTAGAGCATTCCATCCTCTCAGTTATATTAAACTGAGTTGTAAACATTTCCTTGAAGACCCTTTATTCATCCAAGGTTCTTCATTAATATTAGCTTAACACCTTGTTTTATTACTTCGAACTAGGTCAAGGCTTAACTTTCATTCAAGGTTCTTCGTTAAAATTGGTTCACCCTGCTTTACCACCTCTTCGACTGGATTATGTAACACCCTTTTTGGAGAGGAACAGTCACACTGATATGACAAAATTCATAAAGAGAAACTAAAAACCCGATTTATAAAATTTTTGCCTGTTTATCAAATAAACGTATGAGTATGTCAATTTCTTCTGTTTGCTTTTCTTAATATATACGGTAAAATATAAACTTAGCAGAAAATAACATAAAGAACTTGTTGGGAATTGCGGATCAAAAGTCTCGCAGCGGAATAATAGAATTCCCTCACAGGATCCATGCGAAAAAGTCCATAATCCGAGTTTTTAAAAATTTACCTCTTGAAGCGTGATAATCACAAGCGAGGTGAATCACCAACACCGTAATAGTGACGATGTCTCTGCGGTATCCACACGAATAGACTTGCAAAAAGGAGTCACGCCTCTGTTTCGTAGTGCTAGCTGCGAAGAGAGGAGAAGAAAACCTCACTATCTCTCACTCACTTTTCTGTAGGTGCGGCTAGGGTTATGATGTAACCTAGTAGCAGCCCCCTTAGCAAGTTTTATTTATAACCGTGGCTACCTTAAGTGAGTGTGAGCGAAGCAAGATAAGTGGTGCAACCCTAAACCCATCTGTCATGAGTTAGGCCCACAATTGAATCCGAGTCCAACTTGGATTCTGATTACTCCAATTTAGTCTGTTCTAAGTGTGCAACCTTGCAGGTTCTCATGACGTTGGTAGTGATATTAAAATCTCATTTTAATATTACAAACAGTGAGCGGTATCTAGCAACACATCACTGCTACCCAAGTAATGAGAATGTCAGTGATTTGACATAACCTATCTGTGACCAATGTTTCCGTGTAGTTTAGTCCCTTTGTCCAGATATCCAGATTGAACACAAGGCATGGAATGTGTCACCCTTGTTTAGTTCAATCTTTAGTTTCCTGATTCCTGAGTAGACATAGTAATAACGAATGAGATCAATATCTCATATTGACTCATTTGAGCATGACCATGCATTTCGTAGTCTCACTCAATCAGGGGGCTCGAAGATATCACTCCTGTTATGTAGGAGGGACAAATCCCATCTAGGTCACTCACATCCCTCCACATGTATCGCGGTATATCTAATAACCAACTTTATAATCATCTTGTTACAGATGACGTTTGATGGCATTAAAACACACAACTCCTCATGTAGGAATCGTAGTGATTTCATGTCAAAGGACCACATACACCATTATCACTATGAGAATCGCTTATGACACTCACGTAACGATCCACGTAGCGTTCTCATAGCGGGTCTGTCCAATACATCATTACTCTAATATGTATCCATGTGTAGACTTGATATCTCATATCCATGACCCGTGAGAAGTGGTCATCGCCTACGCACATACTAGTCTCAATGCATTATTGTTGTCCTAATTAACAATAATACTTGACTAGGGACATTTAAGAATAGTGTTTTATCCAATAGGATCTCACGATCAAGTCATCCACTTGATGTCCTATGGTATCAAACTTACTATTCTAAGGACTTTATTATGTCTACTAAAAAGAACACAATAAATGAAATGCCTCATATAAAATAACATAATATAATGTATGTAAATACAAACAAAATGTATTGGCCACTAGGGCATACACCAACAGAACTTTACATACATCCAACCAGAATATACATATCATGAGTACTTACATACATTAAAAGATCTTAATAACACATAAGTAAAAGCTTTACCCAAAAAGGATTACATACATCAACCACCAAAATAACAAAAGACATCAAGCCCCCAAAATCTACACAACATATCAAGTCCCACAACTACTGAGGAGGACCCTCTGATGGATCTTCCTCTGACTCCTCGGATGATAAGATTACCAGAGGATGCACACCATGACGAAAGGGAGTCCGTGCGGAGGACACCTCACTATCCTCCTGGGGGGTATAATTCAAAACACCCCATAGCTCCCTAATTGGCATGAAAAACTCCAATCATATAATAGTGTCCAAAGAAAAGAAAGGAACTCCATCCCGAGTCCTATGAATAATCACAAAAACATCTTACGTGTATCTAATGTGCTCCGAGTTCCAGTATATTCTCCAGGCGTTTGAACCCCCATGAAACAGAACACTCATATAACCAAGAAAGTCTCGATCTGACGCCATCACGAACATAGGAGAATCAACACAGTCAAAAAGGGTGTAATCCCTCTTTGTCTTCCCCTCGATCTTTATCAAGCATAAAATAATATAACATAAAATAACATAACAAAAAGGTGAGATCCCCTACATCAATACCAACATGACAGTAAAGAAACAGGAAGGATAATAACACCATCCAGATCCAATAAGCAACAATTACAGACATCAGTCGGCAAAATAATACTATCAGTTACTCATCAATTTAACAAATTAATTAAGAGACAATTCAATAAATAATTATTTCATTAAGTATCAAATAATTGAACAGATATAAAATGTCACAATGGTATGCAAACCAACTATGCATATGCAGAATGTACTCATTCCATACTCCATGGAGCTAAACATAATTTCAGAGAGAATCATTTGGAAGACATGCCTATATCTCATTAGCCTCAAATCAAGTGCTAAAATTTCTCAATATTACCAAATTGCACAACAGGGCTTTATACAAGACATTCTACATCAGATCATGATTGGGGTGAATGTCTCGGTCCAGATCGTTGGTGTGTTTGCATCGGTCTAACCCACAGCCCAGCGGAGCTACCAACTAGCTATTGTGGAAAACCTGCACTGTAACAACCTCCTTAAGGCATCACATTTCTGACTACAAACTCCCAATCTGAAAATGATTTCATAAAAGGTTTGAGTTATAAAACAGGGGTTTTAAAATTTCTTCTTGCTGAAACGTAAAACTTACTGAAATTTATAGGTAATATTGAAAAATATATTTAAACTATTTAATATACAATATTGACACCAATTAATATTTAATAATTATTCAATCAATATAAAAGTTACAGACTCAATTTTAAACAATAGCAAATCCCATCACGGGTCCTACTTAATAACATAGTAAAACACTAACGAGAAAAATTCAACATACTTATTTCGTCTTGTATCCATCCTGATGCATCATGTATCTGTTTCTTATCAACACTGCACACCAACCAATCTGGTATGGTCACTCCTCGATGTAGTCACCGAACTCATAATATTTGTCTTCAGTCACGTCTAAGAAACTCGTTCCGTCTACTGTATAATTTTTTAATAATACAAACACAACAAAACAATATAACAAAGAGGTGAGATCACCTACGCCAATACCAACATGGTAGCATAGAGATAACACAAACAACACACCATACAGATATATCATACCATAATTACAATTATGCCATCATCATAATGTATAAAATAACAATAATTACAATAATGCCATCAACATTATTTATCATCATCATCATCATCCAACATTCCTCAATTATTATATCACACAGATATAAATATTCAATATTTACGATAATGCCCTCAATTATTATCCAAGTATTCAACAATTCAATTATCATAACCAATATTCAATAATGATGTATATGTTATGCATGTAGACTCAATGTACTACTCCATGGAGGTTTTCACAATTTCGAGAAGAATACTCTGATTAATTGTCAGCTTTACCCCAAAGACAATCTCCTAGTTGTCGAAAAGAATCATGTTATTGTCGGGTATCGTCAATGCGTTGCAATGGACTGCATCGCCAAGTGGCACATGGTCCAGCCTTAGCCCACAGACAAATATCCACTGGTCGACCGCCGTGTCTCGACGCCCCCAAGATCTATCATAGACCTCACTATCAATTCTCATTCCCTCTTCAACCACACGGGTCACAATAGCATCAACTATTAATTTTTGTTCAATGCACGAATATCTCAATGCAATTTTGTTCAAATTCATCATATGCCTCAATGCATATTTTTCAATTTCATCATATGCCTCAATGCATATTTTTCCAATGCATATTCAATGCACCAATGTCAATCACAAGCAAAATTCATCATTTCTAATGCATGTTCAATGCACCAATGCCAATCACAGGCAAAATTCATCATTTTCTCATACAGTATCCATACACTAGTTCAACAGTAATCATACTATATTTTTAACAGCGAAATCATATTATCGCGTTTTCATAGTCACAAAACACTTTTGTCGTATTTTCATAATCGCGCAACATTTCTATTATGTTTTCACATTTTCACAACGTTTCTTCTACGTTTTCAAATCACGTAGTGATTTTCCATCGTTTCTCAAATCACGTAAAAATAAATCATTTTTCAATCACGTATTGATTTTTCAACGTTTTCTCAATCACGTAAAAATATTCCACCATATTTAAATCGTGTAGCGATTTTTCAACAATATCTCATACGCGTAAAAATATTTAAACATTTTCCAAATTGCATAGAAATATTTCAACGTTTTTCAATTCGCGTGGAAATATTTAAATGTCTTTCAAATCGCGTAGCTTAAAAATCACATTTTTAAGAAACGTACAACATTTTTCACCATTTTACAATCACGTAAAATATTCCTCAATATTCCAAACATTATTTTGGACTTTCAAACAAATCAATATCATTTCTAACATCATTTTTCACATTTCTCCTTTAAGAAATCTTTTTCTCAAAATAATATGACGTCTCACGTCATTTTTCACATTTTCTTACTCAAGAAAATCCTTTTTACAATAAATTCTACAATTTCACCATTTCATTGAATTAAATCAATGCTTTTCTCATTTAAAATTTCTTAACGCGCTCCAAAACTCAAAGGATAAGTTACACGTTAGAAAATATCAAATCACTATTATATTCTCCATTTTTCTCATATCAATTCAAAATCAATTCTCTTCAAAATAAATTGAGGTTCAAACACTTTCAACCTCTTTTTGTCAAATTCCATCTTTCAAGTAACAAAACACCTTGTTTCCATTTTCTTTAATCCTTGTACTAAAACACTTTGCTCAAACACTTTGTTCAAACACTTTGTTTCCACTTTGAAAATCACTTTATTTTATAAAACCAAAGCATTTATAAACCTTCAAAACCGTGATACATGGCCATTTAAACCATCAAATATTTTTCTTTCTAAGTCAATATGGTTTTACACAAACAAAACCATTAAAAATTCCTTAACAAAAATCGTGAGACTCATTGTCCTTAAAACCAATTCATTTGTTCATTTTCATGTTCACTTTCTTTGCAAATCCTTAAAATCATCAACTCATTGCTCTTTTCATTTAAAACTCATGATTAATAAATTATTTAGAATCTTTTGATTCAAAAACATCCTTTAAAAACCGTGAAACACTTATTCTTTGAAAACAAACCCTTTGTTTATTTTCCTTGCTTTTCTAAACATCCAATTTTACCATTCATGAAAATATTAATTTGTGAACACCTATTTTGAGGTGTCTTGGCCGAATTGTGTATGGTCATTGGAACCAAAAATCAATTTCCTTTCCATCATCAAATCATGACATACATATACATATTCATCATATATATAACAAGCATGCCATAATCAAAGCAATAAATCATGCAAATCATATCAAGCATAGGCAAATAATCAAAGCACATAAACACACACAAATAATTACATAACCATGGATATGAATCCTCACATGGGTTCACCATCCATCAAATACAAAACCATCTTTCACCACCATACTTGGTTGGTGAGATGGATCTCCCTCTTACCTCTTGAAGAACCACAAAAAGCTCCTTGCTTTGCACTTTGATCAAGATCTCCACCAACAAAAGTTTCTTAAACATAAAACAAACACAAAGAAAATTAGTATATTAAGCTTGAATAAGAGGAACCATGGATCAAACATGGTTTAGAACATGAAAAAGAGATAAGAAATGAAATTTCCTTACACTTCACCATAAAAATCCTATAACTTTGCTCTTGAAGAAAATCCTTGAAGATGAATGATTTAGAGAAAGTCTCCAACATGAAAGTTGCTTAGAATAAGGTAAGGATTCAAGAAATAAGGTTAGTTGAAATTAAAGAGTGATGGAAGGTACAGTATGGGTGCTTGGCCGAAACTTAGAGAATGAGAGAAATGGAGAGAAAATTTGATAAGTTTGCTTCTTGAAATTGATCAATAATGACCAAGAGTTATCAATAATGGTCTTGGAACCATTCTAAACTCCTACACCATCTCAAAACCGTCCTCCCTCCTTCATGCTCTCTAAATGTGTGACAAATTCACTAGCCATTATTCGAAGTATTCCTAACCATTGATTAATTCAATGGTTAGGATTAAGGTAGACTTTAAGTTAGAAGACTTAATCTAGGCCATTGGATCTTTCTCCTTGAAATTCTAGCCATTAGATGTGTCTCCAAAATTAAGGGTCAAGATTGCTCCTTCAAACTTTACATCCAATGGTCATAAATGGTCCTTGTCACTTTTTAAGACCAAATCTCCACCCTTGATTAAATCAATGGTTGATATTCAAAGTCTTCCTTATTAAGCTTATCTTTACAACCATTGATTAAATCAATGGTGAACATCCGAAGCTTCCTAACTAAGTTTATTCCAACACCATTGATTAAATCAATGGTGATCATCCAATGCTTCTTCATTAAGTTTGTTTCTCAACCGTTGATTAAATCAAGATCAAGTCTCCAACTTTAATTAAATCAGTGATGGATATCCAAACCACCAATGTTGACTTAAGCAGTATAATATTTATTTTTTTTATATCTGCTATAACCCTATGAATAATATTTTTACTGTATTTTTATCATCCAATAATTAAATATAGTACAAAACACAGTAAAAGAAAATTTTGTAAAACTGCTTTTAGATTCAGGTTTAGTATGATCCCTTGTCTCCGTCTCAACAATACAAATTTTTCTATGCGTAGAAAAATTTTCACTTTTATGGACCCACTTACATAAGGCCACTTGGGCTCACAACAGACCCAAAAATAATCAAAGAAATAAAAAAATTTCATAATCATCCACAAAAATCACAAATGTTAGAAAACATATGAAAATCAAGTCAGATTGTTAAAAATCATTAAGGATTTTCAAAAAGAAATAAAATACGAAGGCTCGTATACAACCTCAAAATAATATTAAAATAATAAAAAAACTGTAAAAACTCCCAAAAATTCCTAAAAATCACAAAAATTATAAAATCCACAGAAGTCGAGTCGGATTATTCAAAATAATTAAGAATCGCCCGAAATAAATAAAATACGAATTTTCGGGGTGTTACAATACTCCCCCTCTAAAAAGAATTTCGTCCTCGAAATTCGTAGTAGCTTTCGAACCAAAAATGGATACTGCTCTTTCATCTTATCTTCCAGTCCTCACGTTGCATCTCCGCTTACGTCATTCCCTTCGACCAACGAAAACTCTTTGCCTCACGTTCAACTTCTCCTGATCAAACGGATACCTCAGACTTTTGTGATCGATTAAGACGTTGAAGGTTACTTCATAAAAAAAATATCTCCATACTTCTAATACAAACACAGCAGCTACCAACCTCCATTCATGCGTAGAATAGTTCTTCCCATGTAACATCAATTTCCTTGAAACATACACTACAACTCTTCTCTTCTACATAAGTACACATCCTAAACCCCGATGTAACGCATCACAGTACAACTCTAATGGTTCACTAGGATTAGACAGAACTAATACCAGAGAAGTAATCAAACACATTTTCAACTCCTGAAAATTCTACTTGTATGCATCAGTCTATACTAACATTTAATTCATTTTAGTAATCTAGGTGATAAGTCCTACAATCTTAGAAAATTTCTCAATATATTTTCTACAGATTTCCATTACCGTTCTTGACTTTTCCCACTGAAAAACTGTTTCAACCTTTGAAGGATCCATCGCAATCCCTTCCTTAGAATTACGGAACCCAAAATTGAACTTCATCCATCCAGAACTCACTTTTCGACAACATAGCATATAACCGCTTCTCCTTTAGAATTTGAAGAACCACACTGAGATGTTCAGTATGTTCCTCATGATTTCGAGAATAGATCAGAATGTCGTTAACAAAGATAATGACAATTCTGTCTAGATAAGGATGAAAAATTCTACTTGTATAATTTATAAATATTACAAGAGCATCCATCACTCCGCACAACTTCACTTGAAATCTTCTTGTTCTCGTATCGCTTCATTCTCCTGCCTTTGCTCTTAACAGGAAGTATCTCACACATTGCGTCCTCTTTCAACAACACTGTATTAGATATTATGGCATGGATTTAAATAGGAATATCCTTTCTTGCAATTTCAATATATGAAAGAACATTATAAAAGATAGCAAAATTATCTGATATGTTACCAGACATATCCAACAAAGAATTTGATATTGCCCGATCTTTAAGAATAGGTTTTTCTAGAATACTAACACATTATTGAGACAATCTCATAAGATATGGTTGGAAGATGACCAATCCATTTCAAAGATCACATCTATTTATGAAAGAGATAAATAGATCAAACTAACACAAAAATTTGATCCATAACAATAATAGGATAATTTGCATAACTTGAGTAGCACGATAGGCTAGTAACAAAAACAGAAGTAAACAAGCCAGAAAATAACGAAGACACGGATAACTCTAATTGATCTACACAATCATATGCCATAGAGAAATAGATTACCTCCAGAATTATACAGTACACTTAAAGGATCACTTTCTGTGACACAATCTTCTTTGTTTAGGTCTTCAGTCTGGGGTACTTTTACTCCACTTAGAGACTCGACGCTCCATTCTACTTGAGATGTCGAAGCATGTTTATTACTAACAGATGACTTCATCTTTGATGGAACACAATCTTTGGAAATGTTTCCAAGCTTTCCGCACTTGAAACAAATTATTTCTTTCAACGCACAATCCCTTGTCAGATGATCTTTCCTACACTTTCGACATTTCGGTGCAGATGTCACGGTCAGACCAAACCTGCTACTGCTATTACTTCCTCCACAAGATTAATGCTGTTGTTGACTTCCCGGAGATTACGAATACGTTTTCTGCTGGAATCGCTTGACCTTACGATTTCTCCTTCTTCGCAACCAATATGTTCCAACGTTATAGGGTCTCTCATCTTGAGATTAATTCAACTATATCAAAATCTTAGCTTCGGCTATCAATTATTGCTGCTGTACAATCTTCTAAGTTTGCTATATAATTACATCAGCCATTTTTCGTATTACTTCCATAGTTGTAGTCATATCACCATCATCACGTCTCGCTTCCACACGTGCACGCTTATCATGAGCCATCGTCTTTCTTTGTCTATCACGAGTCATCATCCTCTCTTCAAAGACACACGAATCAAAATACAATGGAAACCAGATGTAACCATTTCAAATAAATGTTGTTTCCTTTCAGAAATCAAACACACAAAGAACACAACACAAGCAAAATAGACCTAACCACAAACCCCAAAAGACTCAAACTGTGCTCTGATACCAACTAATGTAACACCTTCCTTAGGGCGTCACATTTCTGACTACCAACTCTAATCTGAAAATGATTTCATAAAAGGTTTGAGTTATAAAACATGGGTTTTAAAATTTCTTCTTGCTGAAACGTAAAACTTACTAAAATTTATAGGTAATATTGAAAAATATATTTAAACTATTTAATATACAATATTGACACCAATTAATATTTAACAATTATTCAATAAATATAAAACTTACAGACTCAATTTTAAACAGTAGCAAACCCCATCACGGGTCCTACTTAATAGCACGGTAAAACACTAACGAGAAAAACTCAACATACTTATTTCGTCTTGTATCCATCCTGACGCGTCATGTATCTGTTTCTTATCAACACTGCACACCAACCAATCCGGTATGGTCACTCCTCAATGTAGTCACCGAACTCAGAATATTTGTCTGCAGTCACGTCTAAGAAACTCGTTCCGTCTACTATATAATTTTTTTATAATACAAACATAACAAAACAATATAACAAAGAGGTGAGATCACCTACGCCAATACCAACATGGTAGCATAGAGATAACACAAACAACACACCATACAGATATATCATACCATAATTACAATTATGCCATCATCATAATGTATAAAATAACAATAATTATAATAATGCCATCAACATTATTTATCATCATCATCATCCAACATTCCTCAATTATTATATCACACAAATATAAATATTCAATATTTACAATAACGCCCTCAATTATTATCCAAGTATTCAACAGTTCAATTATCATAACTAATATTCAATAATGATGCATATGTTATGCATGTAGAATCAATGTGCTACTCCATGGAGGTTTTCACAATTTGGAGAAGAATGCTCTGGTTAATTGTCAGTCTTACCCCAAAGATAATCTCCCAGTAGTCGAAAAGAATTGTGTTATTGTTAGATATCGTCAATGCGTTGCAACGGACTGCATTGCCAAGTGGCGCAAGGTCCAGCCTTAGCCCACAGACAAATGTCCACTGGTCAACCGCCGCGCCTCGACGCCCCCAAGATCTATCATAGATCTCACTATCAATTATCATTCCCTCTTCAACCACAAGGGTCACAATAGCATTAGCTATTAATTTTTGTTCAATGCACGAATATCTCAATGCAACTTTGTTCAAATTCATCATATGCCTCAATGCATATTTTCCAATTTCATCATATGCCTCAATATATATCTTTCCAATGCATATTCAATGCACCAACACCAATCACAGGCAAAATTCATCATTTCTAATGCATGTTCAATGCACCAATGCCAATCACAAGCAAAATTCATCATTTTCTCATACAGTGTTCATACACTGGTTCAACAGTAATCATACTATATTTTTAACAGCAAAATCATATTATCGTGTTTTCATAGTCACAAAACACTTTCGTCGTGTTTTCATAATCCCGCAATATTTCTGTTACGTTTTCACAAATTTGTAATATTTTTGTTACGTTTTCAATTCATGTATTGATTTTTCATCGTTTCTCAAATCACGTAAAAATAAATCATTTTTCAATCACGTATGATTTTTCAACGTTTTCTCAATCACGTAAAAATATTCTACCATTTTTAAATCGTGTAGCGATTTTTCAACAATATCTCAAACGCGTAAAAATATTTAAATGTTTTCCAAATTGCATAGAAATATTTCAATGTTGTTCAAATCGCGTGGAAATATTTAAATGTCTTTCAAATCGCGTAGTTTAAAAATCACGTTTTTAAGATACGTAAAACATTTTTCACCATTTTACAATCACGTAAAATATTCCTCAATATTCCAAACATTATTTTGGACTTTCAAACAAATCAATATCATTTCTAACATCATTTTTCACATTTCTCTTTTAAGAAATCCTTTTCTCAAAATAATATGACGTCTCACGTCATTTTTCACATTTTCTTACTCAAGAAAATCCTTTTTACAATAAATTCCACAATTTCACCATTTCATTGAATTAAATCAATGCTTTTCTCATTTAAAATTTCTTAACGCGCTCCAAAACCCAAAGGATGAGTTACACGTTAGAAAATATCAAATCACTATTATATTTTTCATTTTTCTCAAATCAATTCTAAAATCAATTCTCTTCAAAATAAATTGAGGTTTAAACACTTTCAACCTCTTTTTGCCTTTCATAAACGAAATTCCATCTTTCAAGTAACAAAACACCTTGTTTCCATTTTCTTTAATCCTTGTACTAAAACACTTTGTTCAAACACTTTGTTTCCACTTTGAAAATCACTTTGTTTCATAAAACCAAAGCTTTTACAAACCTTCAAAATCGTGATACATGGCCATTTAAACCGTCAAATATTTTTCCTTCTAAGTCAATATGATTTTACACAAACAAAACCATTAAAAATTCCTTAACAAAAATTGTGAGACTCATTGTCCTTAAAACCAATTCATTTGTTCATTTTCATGTTCACTTTCTTTGCAAATCCTTAAAATCATCAACTCATAGCTCTTTTCATTTAAAACTCATGATTAATAAATTATTTAGAATCTTTTGATTCAAAAACATCCTTTAAAAACCGTGAAACACTTATTCTTTGAAAACAAACCCTTTTGTTTATTTTCCTCGCTTTTCTAAACATCCAATTTTACCATTCATGAAAATATTAATTTGTGAACACTTATTTTGAGGTGTCTTGGCCGAATTGTGTATGGTCATTGGAACCAAAAATCAATTTCCTTTCCATCATCAAATCATGACATACATATACATATTCATCATATATATAACAAGCATGCCATAATCAAAGCAATAAATCATGCAAATCATATCAAGCATAGGCAAATAATCAAAGCACATAAACACACACAAATAATTACATAACCATGGATATGAATCCTCACATGGATTCACCATCCATCAAATACAAAACCATCTCTCACCACCATACTTGGTTGGTGAGATGGATCTCCCTCTTACCTCTTGAAGAACCACAAAAAGCTCCTTGCTTTGCACTTTGATCAAGATCTCCACCAACAAAAGTTTCTTAAATATAAAACAAACATAGAAAATTAGTATATTAAGCTTGAATAAGAGGAACCATGGATCAAACATGGTTTAGAACATGAAAAAGAGATAAGAAATGAAATTTCCTTACACTTCACCATAAAAATCCTATAACTTTGCTCTTGAAGAAAGTCCTTGAAGATGAATGATTTAGAGAAAGTCTCCAACATGAAAGTTGCTTAGAATAAGGTAAGGATTCAAGAAATAAGGTTGGTTGAAATTAAAGAGTGATGGAAGGTAGAGTATGGGTGCTTGGCCGAAACTTAGAGAAGGAGAGAAATGGAGAGAAAATTTGATAAGTTTGCTTCTTGAAATTGATCAATAATGACCAAGAGTGATCAATAATGGTCTTGAAACCATTCTAATCTCCTACACCATCTCAAAACCGTCCCCCCTCCTTCATGCTCTCCAAATGTGTGACAAATTTCACTAGCCATTATTTGAAGCATTCCTAACCATTGATTAATTCAATGGTTAGGATTAAGGTAGACTTTAAGTTAGAAGACTTAATCTAGGCCATTGGATCTTTCTCCTTGAAATTCTAGCCATTAGATGTGTCTCCAAAATTAAGAGTCAAGATTGCTCTTTCAAACTTTACATCCAATGGTCATAAATGGTCCTTGTCACTTTTTAAGACCAAATCTCCACCCTTGATTAAATCAATGGTTGATATTCAAAGTCTTCCTTATTAAGCTTGTCTTTACAACCATTGATTAGATCAATGGTGAACATTGTAACACCCTTATGGGGATATCACATTTATAAAGAAAATAAAATAAAGATAAATAAAATCTACCCAAGTTGTAAAACATTTGTTATATAATAATATGGGTTGTAAAATTTTTCTGATTACACAAAATATTACGAGATAAAATAACACGGAACATAGAATAAGCACACTATTATCCCACATAATATACAGATTGTTCCATCATAGGTTATACAAATAATTTACAACTATAATTATTTAAACTAAAATAGTAAACAAAGCAATAAAAGTCAATATATACAAACGCAGACGCGCCCAAGTACACATCATAAATATCTAACCCTCTGAAGGATCACTCTCAAATGAAACTTCAGGTGATAGATATCCAGGATGCCTCGACCCTCTACGGACACGAGTCCGTGCAGTCGATACACTGCTGAACTCACTAGGCGCCTCAAACATACCACCCCAATGACGCCTAAGAGATAGCGGCAACTCCACGTTAAGTACAACATGGTGGAAAAGATCGGCACTCCATCAAACTCCGTCTCCATATGGTCACAGGTCGGGCGCCCTACGTACGTCACCGAGTCTCTATCCTCGCGCAGACGCCAGGGCTTCAAAGCCTCAATACGTGAAACTCAAGTTGCAAGAATCCAAAGAATCTTGGTAGTGTCATACTCACAAATCAATCCAAAGGATATGGATGATCGGATGGTTCTTGATCGTAGAACTGATCTTCGGCTTGCTACTCTTCCTCCTCCTCGGGATACTCACACCCAAGAGGCTGTTCCTCTTCCTCAAACTCTTTATCACATAATTTAAAATATACAGATAACACATACAAGAAAGAGGTAAGACAATCTATATCACCACAAACATGGTAAATAAGAAAACGACAATACAACAAGTATAACAGTTCATACAATATAGCATATTATAAAAGCATAAATAAAAAATACAAGATAACACAGATGTAATATAACATAGAACTCAATGTAACAACAACATATAATGGTACAGATAGATAAAATGTTACAGATGGATAAAATGTTATAGATAAATACCATTAAAATGTATGACATAATAGTATATGAAATGTGACTCAACCCTACTCCATGGAGCTAAAAACACGACATCGAGAGAATGACCCACAAAATCTATTAGTACTTTTCCGACCCATAACAATTCTCATTTGTCTCACGTTGCGTCTATAGCCCATTGTTAAAACGTTGAAAGTGTAGCACATCCATGTCATAACGTCGTGTCACTACTGCGAGAGTACTTGTACTAAATAGATTTCACAAGATCTTGATTAAGTATAGTGCGTGTCGAGTCCATTAGTGTGTTGCCAGTTACCACGGCCCAGAGGAGCGACCAACTAACTGTCCACAAATGGAATAATCCGCACACTAATGTCTCCAAGTTCATTCAAGTTTGAACCACACTACGCTTATCACACCGACAACATGATGTAATTCACCTCGTCAATCAATCCACCAATTATCAACCAAATTGGCACAACTCAATGCATGATAAAATTACCAAAATGCCCTCAATGGCAAAAATTTCCAATATGCCCTCAATGGCAAAAATTACCAATATGCCCTCAATGGCAAAAATTACAAAATGCCCTCACTGGCAAAATTTCATATATATACAAGATGTCCCACTGACAAGATTATTTTTCAATACAATATTTCACAATCTGTCCGGGTCCACCACTTTGGCCCGACAGTAAAAACTTGCTATTTTCGTCAATCGCATAGAAATTTTATCGCGTTTTCAAAATTTCATCGTTTTTACAAATGTTTTTAAATCGCGTAAATATATTTTACTATTTTTGAAATCGCGTACTATTTTTCAAACGTTTTCTCAATCGCGTAAAATTTTTAAATTATTTTCTTGTCCGCTTTCCTTAAAAATCACTATTTAAATAAACAAAAAATAATATTTAATACGTTTGAACTACGTAGAATATTTTTCATACCGTATAAATTATATTGGATATCTTTTCTATCTTATTTGTCTATTTTTAGCAAAAATTGACAGTATTTTGCTTAGAAAATGTATGATAATGGTTTTCTAAGTTTTCTGTAAAAATTTCCTTTTATTTATATTATAACCATTTAATTATACTTTTGAAAACTACTAACGTGCTTCAAAATATAAAATGAGCTCTACGTTAGAAATTTTACAAAAGCTACTGTATTTCCTTTTAAACATTAAAATCATTAGTTTCAACTTCTTTAACTTAATCTAATCATTTTATTTCCTCAAAACTCATTGTAATAAAATTCCTTTTAGCATTATTACTTAACCGTGGTTGGAAATAATTTTAGAAATTAAAACATTCAACTTAGGCATGTTGGCCGAAATTACCAAAACTTTGATATTTGATCTTTGGATCATTTTTCTTCTTCTAAATCATGTTGTACTTTGTCATTTTACCTAAGTCAATTAAATCACTCTTTTTTAGAAAATTGTTGAGAACATTTTGGTTCCCATTTTAGGTTGAGGCCAAATGAGCCTTGATTTTGTGTTCTTTGGAACACTCATGCAAACCTTAGCATGTTATTCACATCCTACCAATTATCCATGCATTTCTAACACATACAATATTTTTAAAGCTTGTAGACATACATATTAATACAAATCACAAATAGGAAAGCTATTAAAACAAACACACAAATGAATCCTTATGGATTCTACAATCACAAACAATTCCATTTTCTTACCACCACCCAAGGATGATAAGATTCAAGTCTTCCTCTTACCTTAAGTGAAGACAAACACTCTTTCACTCCTTTCTATGGTTTCGGTTTTCACCCTCAAAAGTCACCTATCATACTTAAACAATTTCTACAAGTTACTAACATGAAAGAAAGCTTAAACCATGGATCAATCATGGCTTAGAACCTTGAAAAAAAGAATTTAGAAATGAAAAACAAGAAATTTCAACTTCAAGGTAGAATCTCCAAAGTAGTTTTTCAAGCTCAAGATGATGGATTTTGCAAGAACTCTCAACTAGAGATATTCTTAGAATTGTGTTTAGGTTTAGGAAAGTAGGTTAGAAGTAATTTTGGGTGGATGGATGATGAAGAATGGTGCTTGGCCGAATAGACCTTCAAAAAGACATCAATGGAGTTTGGTATTTTTGGAAGAGAGAGAAGAGAGAAAATGTTAGAGAATGAAATGATTTTTGCTCTCCAAAGTGAAGCTTGGCCGTGGAGTTCAATGCATGGGAGGTGTCCCTTTGGTTGGCTCCATCCAAGCCTTAGAATGGGTTAATGGTGAGGATTAAAACTTGATCACCAAGCTTAGCTCTCATTGGCTAACCCAAGCCTTGTCATTAAGCCTTGTTACTAATTAAGCCTAGTCATTAAGCCTAGTCATTAAGCTACTACTCCAAAACGTTAACTCTTTCACTAAACGTGGGTCCTGCAAAATATTTCTGGGTCCATTACCGCTTATTTGTACTGACTAATAAAATAATATTATAAAAATATAAAATTATTTTATTATACAGTTAAATTCTAAAAATTAAAAGATTACTAAGCGTATCATTCGAATTGGGGGTTTAGTAAGATCCCCAAATTTGCAATAATTAAAATAAGATATCCCTGGCCGGAAAATATTATTTTCCTTCATGTCCGAGAGCAAATCACACAAAAAGTTCAAATAAAATCATAGACAAGAAAATAAAACAAAGATTTCATACAAAAAAACAACAAACAATACAAAAAGGACATAACAGTCATTTATCCTAAAGTTGAAAAACATAAAACAGTACCTTCGGGACACAACGGTAATTCACCCAAAAGTTTAGGGTGTTACAAACATCCAAAGCTTCCTAACTAAGTTTATTCCCACACCATTGATTAAATTAATGGTGATCATCCAATGCTTCTTCATTTAGTTTGTTTCTCAACCGTTGATTAAATCAAGATCAAGTCTCCACCTTTGATTAAATCAATGGTGGATATCCAAACCACTAATGTTGACTTAAGCAGTATAATATTTATTTTTTTTATATCTGCTATAACCCTACAAATAATATTTTTACTGTATTTTTATCACTTGATAATTAAATACGGTACCAAACACAGTAAAAGAAAATTTTCTAAAACTGTTTCTGGATTCAGGTTTCGTAAGATCCCCTGTCTCCGTCTCAACAGTACAAATTTTTCTATGCATAGAAAAATTTTCACTTTGCAGGACCCACCTGAGCCCACGTAAAGCCACTTGGGCCCACAAACAGCCCAAAAACAATCAGAGAAATATAAAAATTTCATAATCATCCACAAAAATCACAAATATTAGAAAACGTATGAAAATTAAGTCAGATTGTTAAAAATCATTAAGGATTTTCAAAAAGAAATAAAATACGAAATATTATATATATAGCCTCAAAATAATATTAAAATAATAAAAAACGTAAAAACTCCCAAAAATTCTTAAAAATCACAAAAATTATAAAATTCATAGAAGTTGAGTCGGATTATTCAAAATAATTAAGAATCGCCTGAAATAAATAAAATACAAATTTTCGTGGTGTTACAACAATACTCCCCCTCTAAAAAGAATTTCGTCCTCGAAATTCATAGTAGCTTTTCGAACCAAAAATGGATACTACTCTTTCTTCTTATTCCAGTCCTCACGTTGCATCTCCGCTTACATCATTCCCTTCGACCAACGGAAACTCTTTGCCTCATGTTCAACTTCTCCTGATCAAACGGATACCTCAGACTTTTGTGATCGATTAAGACGTTGAAGGTTACTCCATAAAAAAAAATATCTCCATACTTCTAATGCAAACACAGCAGCTACCAACCTCCATTAATGCGTAGAATAGTTCTTCTCATGTAACTTCAATTTCCTTGAAACATACGCTACAACTCTTCTATTCTACATAAGCACACATCTTAAACCTCGATATAACGCATCACAATACAACTCCAATGGTTCACTGGGATTAGACAGAACTAATACCAGAGAAGTAATCAAACATATTTTCAACTCCTGAAAATTCTACTTGTATACATCAGTCTATACCAACATTTAATTCGTTCTGGTAATCTAGGTGATAAGTCCTACAATCTTGGAAAATTTCTCAATAAATTTTCTACAGATTTCCATTACCGTTCCTGACTTTGCCCACTGAAAAACTGTTTCAACCTTTGAAGGATCCATCGCAATCCCTTCCTTAGAATTACGGAACCCAAAACTGAACTTCATCCATCTAGAACTCGCTTTTCGACAACATAACATATAACTGCTTCTCCTTTAGAATTTGAAGAACCACACTGAGATGTTCAGTATGTTCCTCATGATTTCGAGAATAGATCAAAATATCGTTAACAAAGATAATGACAATTTTGTCTAGATAAGGATGAAAAATTCTACTCGTATAATTTATAAATATTATAAGAGCATCCGTCACTCCGCACAACATCACTTGAAATTTTCTTGTTCTCGTATCACTTCATTCTCCTACCTTTGCTCTTAAGAGGAAGTGTCTCACACATTGCGTCCTCTTTCAAAAACATTATATTAGATACTATGACATGGATTTAAATAGGAATATCCTTTCTTTCAATTTCAATATATGAAAGAACATTATAAAAGATAGCAAAACTATCTGATCTGTTACCGGACATATCCAACAAAGAATTTGATGTTGCCCGATCTTTAAGAATAGGTTTTTCTGGAATACTAACACTTTTTTGAGACAATCTCATAAGATATGGTTGGAAGATGACCAATCTGTTTCAAAGATCACGTCTATTTATGAAACAGATAAACAGATCAAACTAACACAAAAATTTGATCTATAACAATAATAAGATAATTTGCATAACTTGAGTAGCACGATAGGCTAGTAAAAGAAATAAAAGTAAACAAGTTAGAAAATAACGAAGACACGGATAACTCTAATTGATCTACATAATCATATGCCATAGAGAAATAGATTACAATATGGGTTTTAAAATTTCTTCTTGCTGAAACGTAAAACTTACTGAAATTTATAGGTAATATTTAAAAATATATTTAAACTATTTAATATACAATATTGACACCAATTAATATTTAATAATTATTCAATAAATATAAAACTTACACACTCAATTTTAAACAGTAGCAAACCCCATCACGGGTCCTACTTAATAGCACGGTAAAACACTATCGAGAAAACTCAACATACTTATTTCGTCTTGTATCCATCCTGATGCGTCATGTTTCTGTTTCTTATCAACACTGCACACCAACCAATCCGGTATGGTCACTCCTCGATGTTGTCACCGAACTCAGAATATTTGTCTCCAGTCACATCGAAGAAACTCATTTCGTCTACTATATAATTTTTTTTATAATACAAACATAACAAAACAATATAACAAAGAGGTGAGATCACCTACGCTAATATCAACATGGTAGCATAGAGATAACACAAACAGCACACTATACAGATATATCATACCATAATTACAATTATGCCCTCATCATAATGTATAAAATAACAATAATTACAATAATGTCATCAATATTATTTATCATCATCATCATCCAACATTCCTCAATTATTATATCACACAGATATAAATATTTAATATTTATGATAATGCCCTCAATTATTATCTAAGTATTCAACAGTTCAATTATCATAACCAATATTCAATAATGATGCATATGTTATGTATGTAGACTCAATGTACTACTTCATGGAGGTTTTCACAATTTCGAGAAGAATGCTCTGGTTAATTGGCAGCCTTAGCCCAAAGACAATCTCCAAGTCATCGAAAAGAATCATGTTATTGTCAGGTATCGTCAATGCGTTGCAACGGACTGCATCACCAAGTGGCACATGGTCCAGCCTTAGTCCACAGACAAATGTCCACTGGTCGACCGTCGTGCCTCGACGCCCCTAAGATCTATCATAGACCTCACTATCAATTCTCATTCCCTCTTCAACCGCATGGGTCACAATAGCATCAGCTATTAATTTTTGTTCAATGCACGAATATCTCAATGCAATTTTGTTCAAATTCATCATATGCCTCAATGCATATTTTCCAATTTCATCATATGCCTCAATGCATATCTTTCCAATGCATATTCAATGCACCAATGCCAATCACAGGCAAAATTCATCATTTCTAATACATGTTCAATGCACTAATGTCACATTTCATCTTCAAAATAAATTGAGGTTAAACACTTTCAACTTCCATCCATCAAATTCCATCTTTCAAGGACCGCCTGCAAAAAACAATCACATAGCAAAATTCATCATTTCTAATGCATGTTCAATGCACTAATGCCAATCACAAGCAAAATTCATCATTTTCTCATACAATAAATTATTTAGTGTCCATACAAACACTTATTCTTTGTTTATTTTTCTTGTTCAACAATAATCATCTCCATTTTTAACTCAATTTCAAAATCATATTATTATTTTTATAATAGTCACAAAACACTTTCATCGTGTTTTGATAATCGCGCAACATGGTTTGAATAAGAGGAACCATGGATCAAACATGGTTTAGAACATGAAAAAGATATAAGAAATGAAATTTCCTTACACTTCACCATAAAAATCCTATAACTTTGCTCTTGAAGAAAGTCCTTGAAGATGAATGATTTAGAGAAAGTCTCCACATGAAAGTTGCTTAGAATACTGTAAGGATTCAAGAAATAAGGTTAGTTGAAATTAAAGAGTGATGGAAGGTAGAGTATGGGTGCTTGGCCGAAACTTAGAGAAGGAGAGAAATGGAGAGAAAATTTGATAAGTTTGCTTCTTGAAATTGATCAATAATGACCAAGAGTGATCAATAATGGTCTTGAAACCATTCTAATCTCCTACACTATCTCAAAACCGTCCCCTCCTCCTTCATGCTCTCCAAATGTGTGACAAATTTCACTAGCCATTATTTGAAGCATTCCTAACCATTGATTAATTCAATGGTTATGATTAAGGTAGACTTTAAGTTAGAAGGCTTAATCTAGGCCATTGGATCTTTCTCCTTGAAATTCTAGCCATTAGATGTGTCTCCAAAATTAAGGGTCAAGATTGCTCTTTCAAACTTTACATCCAATGGTCATAAATGGTCCTTGTCACTTTTTAAGACCAAATCTCCACCCTTGATTAAATCAATGGTTGATATTCAAAGTCTTCCTTATTAAGCTTGTCTTTACAACCATTGATTAGATCAATGGTGAACATCCAAAGCTTCCTAACTAAGTTTATTCCCACACCATTGATTAAATCAATGGTGATCATCCAATGTTTCTTCATTAAGTTTGTTTCTCAACCGTTGATTAAATCAAGATCAAGTCTCCACCTTTGATTAAATCAATGGTGGATATCCAAACCACTAATGTTGACTTAAGCAGTATAATATTTATTTTTTTTATATCTGTTATAACCCTACAAATAATATTTTTACTGTATTATTATCACCTGATAATTAAATATAGTACAAAATACAATAAAAGAAAATTTTCTGAAACTGTTTCCGGATTCAGGTTTAGTAAGATCTCCTGTCTCCGTCTCAACAGTACAAATTTTTTTATGTGTAGACAAATTTTCACTTTGCAGGACCCACCTGGGCCCACGTAAGGCCACCTGGACCCACAAACAACCCAAAAACAATCATAAAAATATAAAAATTTCATAATTATCCACAAAAATCACAAATATTAGAAAATGTATGAAAATCAAGTCGATTGTTAAAAATCATTAAGGATTTTCAAAAATAAAATACAAAGGCTCAGATATACTGAAATTTCAAAATAATATTAAAATAATAAAAAAATGTAAAAACTCCCAAAATTTCTAAAAAACACAAAAATTATAAAATTCATATAAGTTGAGTCGAATTATTCAAAATAATTAAGAATTACCCGAAATAAATAAAAAATGAATTTTCGGGGTGTTACACGCACCCCAACGCCCCTAAGGTCAACCAATAACCTACACTAGGTCCATCACACCCGCACTTAGGTGTAATTCATCTCCTAGGCATACAACCTCATCAAAAAGTCCACCGGACTTTCACAAATTATGTTGAATGACTCAATGTACACATATATATATATATATACGTGTCAATGTTGTGCATTTCATAACCATAAGCCACCATAGGCCAAAACAGTCAACCAACAACACTAGGTCCCACTTGTGAGCCCGATAGTAAAATTGTTGTTCATCTACAATCATGGACATACCATTTTCTCAGAAGGTTTTATTACAATTTTTCAATCGTGTAAAACTTCTATTATTTTTTTCACCTAATCTTTATTACGCTAATTCAAAAAGTCTACCCTTTTGTCCTTAATAAAAACTTACTTAAAATAAATACTTTAGGTTTTTCCAAAACCTCACTTACACTTATTTTTCCTTAATGGCTAAGAATTACTCTTACTTTTTGGGTAAAGCTTTGTTTCTTTTCTTTTTCATTTTCTGAGTCCTTAATTACATAGCTAATTACCTACTTATCTATTTTTCCAACTTGATACAAAAAATCTTACCTTGGTTGTCCCACATGGCCGTGAACCCTAAGGGTCATTGGACCCAAAAATTTTCATCTTGTTTTATCATTGTTCACCCTTAATCAATTCCTTCTTAACCTAAGCTTCTAAGTTCCAAATCACCACAAAACTTGCCTTGGATATCCTATTTTCCCTTCTTCTTGGCCGAGACCTCCACCAAAGGTTTCTACACCCAAAATTTTCATCATTTCATTAATTACTTATCACCTAATTTCTTAAGTCCCAAATTAATACAAGGATTTTATCTTGGACCCTTAAATTAGGCCACTTGGCTGTGAGCCACACCTCAAAAGGGGTCAAGAGGCCCTTGCCTTTCATACATGATTCCAAGCATCCAAAGCATCATCATTTATTAATTTCACATAATAGCACATTCATGCACAATATCAAGCAATAAGATTACACAAATAAAAACAAATCACCAAAAATCATATAATCAAGTTGATGGATCCTCACATAGATCCTCCATTTTCAACCCAAAAATTCATTTCTCACCACCAAGAATGGTTGATGAGGTTAATCTCTCTCTCTTATCTAAAGAGATAACAAGAAAAGAAAGCTCATTGATGCTTCTTGAAGATTTCATCCAAAACCTCCAACAAACCCCAGAAGATTTAAACCCACACAATCATCATCTAAAGTTTGAAAAAGAGAAAACCAATGATCAAGGAGATGGCCTTGAACACGAAAAAGAGAAGAGAAAATGAAAATCAAGGATCTTACCTCAAAAGCTTCAAGTTAAAGCTTGAAAGAAAATGATGAAGATGAGAGTTTTTGGAGATGGTTCCAACAAGAAAAAGTCTTCAAGTGAGGTGTAGTTTCAAGCAATGTGATTGTTTGAAATTAAGCAAACATGGAGGGTGGAGAAGTGAGCTTGGTCGTGAGCATGGAGGGAGAAGAGAGAAAAGGAAATGTGAGAGAGAAATGGTAAAACTTTTGAAATGAAAAAGTGATGTGAATAGTTAAGTGAAAAGATGACAATATTGTCATCTCTCCCCCCCCCAAATCATGTGTCTATCCAAAGGAGAGAGAAATGAAGTTTCTCCAACAAGCTTTGATGAAGCTTCTTTAGGAAGCTTGGTTTCACTTTTTTGAAAAAGTCAAGGATGATGTCATATAAGTGATGTCATAAAGTGAACACTCTAAAAAAGATGACTTGTACTTTACTAAAAGCTATTATCTAATGGACAAATGGTACATTTAACAAAACCAGTATTTATTGTCCGTTGGATAATAGGACGTATCCGAATTTATTTGTCAGATAAAATCTCGAAAAAACAAAAACTTCATAAATTATGTTTGGCATCGGGTTTAGTAAGATCCCCTGACCCCGTTTCACAGTCCAAAATTTTTCGGCCTCGGAAAAATATTTTCGGCCCAGCTTAATGCACACATAAATCGAGAAATATAATAAAATAATCAAAGTGACCCAAATAATTCACAACAATTCACAAAAATCACAAAAATTATAAAAGATGTATATAATAGAAAATAAGGAATTTTCGGGGTGTTACAGATTGAATCAAGCCTTGTGAAATGTGCATTCAGAGGATGCGATAACTTGATAGCAGACCACAAATGATTCCCTTGGGTGAATGGGCTCTTAAATATTTGTCGCCTTTAAGCTGACTTAACATAAGGTTCATGACTTTGCATTCAAAGGATGGTCTGTTGTCAGGTTCCCCTATTCTTTTGAATACAAGGTCTTCGCCATCTTCTTTGCCTTCAGGCAACTTGAAGACGACTTTTATCCTATAAAACCATCCTTAATGAACATATTTGCTCTTAAATCTAATTTTGTAAACTTTTGTTAATAGAATTCTATTTTGATAATGTAATTTCATGAGATCACTGTAATATCATTTACCTTTTGTCAATGTTTAATTCAAGTCCTTTTGCATGTTGTGATTTTTCTAGACTCTAAACCAAATTTTCGACAATGGACATGATCACCAATTTAATCGCTATAAGCAATCTTTATGAATTTGGCCAATTAAGTAAGCTTACAATCTTGTGGCTTGAATGAATGATCCATCTTGGTCAAAGGTGAACTCATAACATTACTTTTTTTACGAAACCTAACAGACCAGTTTTGTCGAAACATTAATTCTCAAACAATTGTCGCATGTGGTAGAAAAAAAATGCTCCAATCAACATGATCAAATCAAGCAAAATTGGATTGATAGTCAAACTCTATAATAGTATCTTCTAATGCTGGCTTCGATTCATTAATCTTGTACTTCAAAATATCAAGCCGATTGATAAGTAGAATATCTTGATTCATATATATATATCGATATATATAAGTAGAATATATTCATGGATTTACATATACATATACATATATATATATATATATATATATATATATATATATATATATATATATATATATATATATATACATATACATATACATACGTTTGACCTAATAAATTAAGTCTTATCCTAATCAACTTATAAGGCTGAATTTGCTAAGTTCTTCTTAACCAAATTGCATCATAAACAACCTATATCATCCGGGTCCTTAAATAATAAGTAGGTTGAGTTGTCACAAAATAGATAAGTTCAGTAAGAATGGAGTTTTAGCAGACTAATTTGAAATTTTTTACCATAATCCCTCCGTTTGGGTTGAATTAAGTTAAAATGGGTCTTTAGGTGTATCAAGGCTCATTAATTCTATCAGTGAAATATAGTTAACATCTTTAAAATTGCATTCCATTTTCAAACTCCCACTCCAACTTGGAAACCTATTCCTTGGAAGAAATTTAATTAGTATAACAATTCAACAATTACCATGTCTTCATCAATTTCTTCTACTTTTGATAATTTTAATGAGCTTCATGAAATTTTGCAGAGAATCTCATTGCTACTAAATCTAGATTTGCACAAACCCATCTCAATTCATCACCCTAAAATTTTGAAAGATATTGCACATTTGGCTAAGGTAGATGAGCTTATGTGTAATATAGAATATGAGGAATTTTGCACCTTGTTGAACTCCCAAGTATTTGTTCCTCCATTCTTTGCCAACCAATACTTTCTACTCTAATTTTACCCTTTTTTTCTCTTGCAAGACGCTCTTAGCACTATTAAAGGTCATAGTTTTCATACCAAGGAGATTGTTGCATATGAGAAGTTCTACAAAAGTACTTGGAATCCTGCCTTCGTGGGGGAAAACATTAGGCAACCATATCTAACTTTTGTTGAAAAATGGCATCAACATTTCAATTGTTGTCTTCACAGATTCAACAAGGCCTATCAAACTAATCCTTCGAGTAACATCTTTGACTACCTGGAGCCCTTCAATCTTGTCAAGCTTCCAAACTCACCCTTTGATTTAGCCAAGCTTGTCTTGAGGGCTCATTTAGCCAAATTCATTGTTCCTTGCATCCATGGTACAATCAATTCATTAACTTTGTTTTACTTTCCAGTTTCGGCTAGCTAATGCATTATTTGTTATATTTTCAGTGGGTATTAATATGATGGCTACGACATTGATTCAACAAGGAGCTATTTCAGTCATCTCCGGTTCTTCTATTGTAAACCCTGGTAAGACCTTACCCACAATGACTATAGTGTCGCCTGCTACTTCTTCTTTGCTGACGCATCAAATTAAGGTATAACCGTTCTATCCTATCTTATATTGTTATATCTTTTTGCATGATGCTCAAAGAATTTTGTATTGTGATTTTAGATAGTTGCATAGAAGCAACCTTTGAAGCAACTTTGCCTGTCTTCTGTTGATCGTAATGAGGATTCTCCTCCAGAAGATGAAGCTGCACTAAGCAACCCTGCACCATCTCCTTTAATTGTTGAGGCTACTCAGCTGGACTCTTAGTTACTTAGTGTTTTAGCAGTTCTTAGCATTTCGACTGGACCAACAATTGCACCGAAGCCGATTCCTGAGGAAAACACTATATTTTTACATAAAGGCCAATCTAGTAGGCCCTTATTAATAGAAGATAAAGAGAAGTATGATGTAGGATCTGAAGATGAAATCATATATGAAGAAGACTCGTTCAGTGAATATGAGTATGATCTTTCTACTTATGAAGTGCCGATTGATAAACACAATTTTTATATATTAGTTAATCCTCATATTTAGTCTTTTAGACCTTTATTATGCTTAATTGATTGGTTTTGGCCACATTTTATAAGTTTGGGTTCAAATTTGGCTTAATTATATTTTTCAGCATTATTAGAAATTTTACATTGTTTCTGTATTTTGGGCATAACTTGAGTTCTACACATCTACAAATTATAAATTTTACCTTGTAGGAAATCTGAGAGAGAGCCCTACAACTTTTATGCAGAGCTTGAAGGATGAATAGGATGTCTAGTGGGCTAGATTAGGCCATAAATTCAGAATAGAGATGATGTCATTGGAACATAGACGATGTGCAAAGATAGGACATCATTTGGGATGTAGGTGTCATATGGAGCTAAAAGTAGTGCCATTTGAAATATGAGACACAAATCTTCAATTATTATGAAGACTACTTATCAAAACGGTGATGTTTTGATGGTGCTTTCAACCTTTGAAGTTGGCTAATGGATTTTGGGAGCTGTTAAGAATGTTTTGGGCATAACTCTCTCATCCTAAGCCCTAATTATGCAAATTAGGTGTCCAATTAAAGCTAAAAGGAAGAGGGTTAACCCTAAGTTAAGGGCAAACTTGAATTTTTAATTTTAGAGATATTTATTTAATAAGAAATAGTAACTATGAAACTTAACCCTAATTTTCTCCTAGCCACTCTTGTTTGCACTTCCTCTCTTCATCTTTCTTCCTCTCCCTTCTCTCTAAGTTTCTTTCTTTTCTGTTTTCCCCTTCCATCTATAGAGGGCTAGACCCTTTTTAATCAGTCATAAGGATTAACAATCTTGATATTTAATTCTCAGATCTTGTTTTGATTGTTTTACATTTAATTACTAATCAAGTTTTTCTTTTATTTGTTAATCAAGTTTCTCTTTTGCTTATTAATCAAGTTTCTCTTCTATCTCTTTTGATTTTGTTATATCTGAATTAAATTGCTTAATTTGACTTGGATGTTAATGTGATAACTGCATAATTACCACGTATTTAATAAGGATTATAGAGACTAAATAATACATCAAAGTTGTTTGTAGGATTGTTTAACTTGGTTGAATTATGAGTTTTAGATTAATTTAGGAGTGCTTAATTCATTAAACCTTGATTAATTAAATTCTAGATGCTTATCTAGTAGAGAATTCATGGATCATCTTAAAGCTTTTTAATGTGATCTAAGACCAAGAACTTAGTTAGCAATAAAATAGATTCTTAGTGATCAATGATGGATTAAATTCAAGATTAGTTGATTTCTTTGGATTGGTTGTTTACTTAATTTTGTTTACAACTTTTAATTACTTTTGTTTAATTAATTCTGTATTTTTTCCCTTTGTTAATTTCTTAATCTAATTGCTTAATTAGAGTGATCTAGCGACTCGACCTGGTTGTTCCTTATACAACAAGTAATTTGGTGAATCGACTTACAAATTAATATAATTTGATAGTCTCGATAGCTATCAAATTTTGACACCATTGCCAGGGAGTATAATTAACTACTCTAAGTTTAATTAATCATATTCGGAATATAATTAGCTACTAACCCTTCACTAACCTTTGTTTTCCTTGTTTTAGGTAGTTTTCAATTCAATTTAGGCCTCCAAGTGGAATTTTGTACGGACAAACAGCTTCATATTGGCCTGAAAATTGGTTAGTTGAAGGAAAATGGTGTGTTTTACAAGGCTCACTGTTTTATAATGACGTCCAACCTATCTTGGCTAAATCTCATTGTTTAGACCACTTTTCCATTTTTTATTACATTTTTTTGGTACTATTTTTGAGTAGTTTTCACCCGGTTGTGGTCGTATAATTTTTAAAATTGTGTAGATAGAGTAAGTAGTGTTATTTTTGTAGAATTTTAGTACTTTGTAGTCCATTTTGCATATCTTGTGTTTCTACACTTTTGCATGTTTTATAACCAGGTCTTCTAGTAATCATTTACTTGACATTGACATAGATATTGAAAGGACCTTGTATACACTTAATAGAGCTCGTAGGCATAGAGAAAGGATAATTTCTAAAATTGAAAGTGACATTGAAATTCAAAATGAACCTGAGAATATAAGTAACACTACAACTGTGACTGATAATACTGAAACTGAACATGAGATTGCAAATAACACTGTAAACATGACTGATAATATAGATAATATGACTCTTAAGGAACTAGCTGCACCTGATATGAATTACTGGTCATTACGCAATCTATATCTTGATTTAAATGCTGGTTTTGAATTGAAATATGGATTGATACACTTGCTACTAGAGTTTCATGGACTTGCAGGTGAGGACCCCCACAAGCACTTGAAGGAGTTCCATGTGGTGTGCTCCACCATGAAACCACATGGCCTTCCTGAAGAACACATCAAATTAAGAGCCTTTCCTTTCTCATTAGATGGAGTAGCAAAGGAGTAATTGTATTACTTACAACTAGCTGCCATAATATATTAGAATGATATGAAAAGGTTGTTTCTAGAGAAGTTTTTCCCTTCTTCCAGAGCTGCTACCATTAGGAAGGATATATATGGCAGAAGGAAGATATTAGGAGAAACTCTACATAAGTATTGCGAGAGATTCAAGAAGTTGTGTGCAAGTTGTCCTCATCACTAAATCAGTGACTTATTGCTAATCTAGTATTTCTATGAGGGACTTTTACCCACGGATAGAAGCATGGTAGATGCTTCCTCTGGAGGAGCTTTAGAGGACAAAACCCTTGTTGTAGCTAGAGACTTAGTAGCAAATATGGCAGTAAATGCGTAATAATTTAGCACACGAGTCATTACCTCAACCAAAGGAGTCAATGAAGTACAGGTTTCTATTGTTGATCAACAGAGAATTGCGAATAGATTGGAGGAGCTGACCTCATTAGTTAGGCAACTAGCATTGGGACAAAAACAAATTCAGTCCCCAACAAAACTTTGTGGAATCTATTCCTTGCCAAATCACCTAACAAACCAGTGTCCTACACTCTAAGAAAGCAGTAAAGCAGTGGTTGGCGTCTTTCCTAGAAGATCATACTAGCAGTAGCCAAAGTATGACCCTTATTCTAACACATATAACCCTAGATGGAGAGATCATCCCAATCTGTAGTATGACAACAATTATGGCCAATTTCTTTAGCAGCAACAACAGTAGACCATGTAATACAGTAGGCCTGAGTAAGCAACAATTTCAATAACTAGTTAAATAACCTATGCAACAAAGTAGCAATTCAGAACCTAGCTTGGCAGACTTGGTGTAGCAATTACCAACCAATAAGCTTTAGTTTCAACAAAAAACATAGACCACCATTTAGAACTTGGAGACTCAAATTGGTCAACTTGCAACTTCCATCTGAAGACTCAAGGTTCCAGTCAATTGCCTTCCCAAATAATTAGCAATCCAAGAAGCAATAAGAGTGCCATAACATTTAGAAGTGGTAAAGAAGTGAGTGGCTCAGCCTAACTCCAACCAGAGATTGTGCAGCAAGATTGTGCAAAAAAATCAGATCCAACAAACCAAAATTTTGTAAAAGATTCAATATAGCAGAATATAGAACATGCAGAGAATTTAAAGAAAAATCAAAAGCTAATGAAAAATTCTACAAAAATATATTCTCTTAGCACTCCTCTTCCTTTTCCCAACAGAATGACCTTATCAAAGAAGATAGTTGAAACTGAATTAGACAGGGAGATTATAGATACCTTTCGGAAGATATAGGTCGATATACCTCTCCTAGAAGCAATAAAGAAGATTAAAAAACATGTTAAGTTTCTGAAGGAATTATGCACTCATAAGAGGAGGTTGAAAGGAAATGAGAAAGTGAGCATGGGAAGAAATGTTTATGCCTTGATCCAACTAAATATGCCTCCTAAATGCAAAGATCCTGGAACATTCACCATTTCTTGCACAATAGGCAATAAGAACTTTACAAATGCAATATTAGATTTGGATAAATCAATTAATGTGATGCCAAAATCAGTTTATGAATCTCTGCAGATTAGAGAGTTGAAGCTAACTAGAATTATCATTCAGCTAGCAAATAGGACCACAACTCATCCTACAAGAGTGCTTGAGGATGTTTTGGTAAGGGTAAATAATTTAATATTTGTAGTATATGTTTATGTTCTAAAAATGGAAGATGAATTTGCATCTAGTTAACCCCCATTGATTTTAGGTAGACCTTTCTTGAAAACTACAAAAGCTAAGATTTATATGCAACCTGGTACCCTTTCCATGGAATTTGGGGATTAACATAGTTCAATTTAATATCTTTGATGCAATGAAATATCCTTTAGAAGCACATTCTATTTTTGAATTATATGTCATTGATTTACTTATTGATGATATGTATGTTGATATGTTTGCTAAATTTCTTGAAATTGTGGGATTTCTGGATAGTGTTAATTTTTTTTTATGTTCTATTTTTGTTTGTGATGAGACTAGTATGTGTGCCATATGTTTTGAGATTTCTGAGTAAATGGGAGATGATACTGCATGTTTTGAATTTTTTGATTCTATGGGATGCTATTTTGGAAGATTGTATACAAATTATAGGTGATGTTGTAGTTAATCAACAAAATTAGTTTCTTTAACTAGATTGATACCTTCAGTGCAGCAACCACCTGCCCTTGAGTTAAAGTCTTTATTTGAACATTTGAAGTATGTGTTCTTGGAAGCAGATGAAAAGCTACCAGTGATAATAACAAAGAATTTGTAGCTTGAACGAGAAAAGAAATTGTTGCAGATTTTGAAGTAGCGTAAGAAACCCATTGGATGGACACTTGTAGATACTCTTGGGATTAGCCCCTCCACATGCATGCATCAGATTTTATTGGAGGAGGAAGCCAAACTAGTAAGGAAACCTCAAAGAAGACGTAACCCTCTAATTTTGGATGTGGTGAAGAAAGAAGTGAGCAAACTGTTGTTAGTTGACATCATTTAGCCCATTTCAGATAGCAAGTAGGTGAGTCCGGTGCAAGTATTTCCTAAGAAGATCGAGATAACTATGGTCATAAGTGAGAAGAATAAGCTACTCCCTACTAGAATACAGAACAACTGGAGAATCTGTATTGATTACAAGAAGTTGAACCAAGCTAATAAGAAAGATCACTTTCCCTTGCCCTTCATTGATCAGATGTTGGAAAGGTTAGTTGGCAAGTCACACTATTGCTTCTTAGATGAATTTTGAGGTTACTTTCTGTAACACCCCAATTTTTAGAAAATGTACCGAATGTACTGTTTGCTGTTTTTCAAGCTTTCGTGTGAATGACCGTTGTGTCCCTATTTTACTGTTTCTCGATTTCTGCATGAAATACAAATACGTTTATACAGGCTCAAATTTTATTTGGTCTTTTTACGTAATTTGTTTCGAGACGGTAAAATAAAAGTTTTTCCGAGCTACTGTTTTGATTTTTCTGGAAGATATACTGAGACAATTAATACTTGTTGTGTAATTTTATTTGAACTTTTTGGATGATTAGCTACATTGTGGGAAAAAATGAGAAAATGACCATTACGTCCCGAACGTGCTGTTTGTACTGTTTTTGCTGTTTTTAATTGTTTTCTACTTGATTTAGTGTCCAATATTACTGTCTGTGATTTTATATGGACTTTTTGTGTGATTTGCTACGGGGCTGGAAAATAATATTTTTTTCCTGACCGGTAAAATCTGTTTTTAATTATTCGAGGCGGGGATCTTACTAAACCCAATTCTCGAATGAGCTTAAAATTAATCTTTTAATTTTTAGGATTTAATCTTGTCAAATAAAATAATTTTGTATTATTATAATATTATTTTATTAGTCAATATAATTTAGTGACAAAGTGGACCCGAAAATGTTTTGCGGGACCCACGTTTAGCTAAACCAATTAACTTAGTAGCTTAATTAAACATGATTAGTGGAGGAATATTCTTGAACATGATGATAAGGCTTGATGACTAGGTTATTAGTGACTAAGCATGGTGACTAGGGCTAATGACTAGGTTAGGAGCAACCAATAGGAAACAAGCTTGCTAATCAAGGCTTAATCTTGACCTTTGATGCTTCCAAGGGCTTGGATGAAGCCAAGCAAATGTCCACCTTGCATGGCTTGAAGTCTACGGCCATATGGCTTTGGGAGGACCAAAAATCTCTTCTCTTTCATGCAAATTCTCTCTTCTCTCTCATCCAAGAACCCTAAACACCATTGTTACTTCTTTTCTCACCTATTCGGCCAAGCTTGATACTACACCATTCAATCACCCAAAATTTCTTCTAACCAAGTTTTCTAAACCTAAACACAATCCTAAGAACATCTCTAGTTGAGAGTTCTTTCAAAATCTTACATTTGAAGCTTGAAAACCTACTTGGAAGTTTGTACCAAGGACGTGAAATCTCTTGTTTTTCTTTTCTAAATTCTTTTTCAAAGTTCTAAGCCATGATTTATCCATGGTTTAGGTTCTTTTTCAATGGTTAGTAACTTGTAGTTTTTGTTTAAGTTTGTTAGGTTCTTGAAGGAGGAAAACCGTGACCCTAGGAGGAGTGAAAGAATCCATTTGTCTTCATTTAAGGTAAGAGGAAGACAAATCTTATCATTTAAGGATGGTGGTAAGAAGATGGAGTGTGGTTTTGTGATTGTAGAATCCATAAGGATTCATTTGTGTGGTTGTAGTAGCTTGTTAATATGGTTGTGTATTTGTTAATAGCTTTCCTATTTGTTGTTTGTAATAATTTGCATGTCTACAAGCTTTAAATTGCATGTCTACAAGCTTTGATTTAGGTTATATGTGTTAGAAATATATTGCATGTGTTAGAATTGCATGATAATGTATAGGATGTGAATAACATGTTAAGGATTGCATGTGTGTTCCAAAGAACACAATCCTAAGGCTCACGACCATGGACACAAAGGGAGAACCAAAATGTTCTCATATTTTTCCTAAATTGAGATTTAATTAATCTAGGAGAATTAACAAGTTATTACATTGTTTAGATTAAAGAAAATGAATTTAGAAATCAAATAGCATAAATTTCTAAGTTTCGGCCAACATGCCAAACCAAGTATCCATGGTTTCTAAAATTAAATCCAAACCTTTTCTAAGTATAAGAATGCAATATGTGTTAAAAAGAATTTTTCTAAAATGAGTTTTAAGGAAAAGAATCAATTAGAAATAAGTTTGAGAACTTAGAACTAATGATTTTGTTATTAGAAATGAAATACAGTAACTTTCGAAAATTTTTAACATATAGCTCATGTTGTATTTTGAAGCATGTTAGTAGTTTTTAAAAGGATTAATTATATGGTTTAAAAATTTAATAAACAAAATTTTTTTCGATAAAATTAGGAAACCATTAATATAATTTTCTAAGCAAAATACTGTCAATTTTTAGTAAAAACGGACAAATAAGATAGGAAAGATGTCCAAAAGACAATATACGGTATGAAAAATATTATACGTAGCTTAAAAGTATTATTTATTATTTCTGTTTATTTAAACAGTAATTTTTAAGGAATTCGGTCAAGAAAATGATTTAAAAATCTTACGTGATTGAGAAAACGTATTAAAAATCCTACGCGATTTTGAAAACAAAAAAATATATTTACGCGATTTCAAAACGTTTATAAAAACGACAAGATTGTGAAAACGCGATAAAATTTCTACGCGATTGACCAAACAAGATTTTTCTGGATTTTTGTATTTTTCTCATTGTGTCGGGCTATGAGGTGAACTCTACGAGGCTTTGAGACATATGGGACTTATCAGTATATTTTTGCCATTGAGGGCATATATTTTTATACCTTGAGGGTATTCTGGTAATTTACCAATTTTTGGTGAATTTTGGTTGACGAGGTGAATCACATCGTGTTGTCGATGCGATAAACGTAGTGTGGTTCATTGTTCTAATGAACTTGGAGATGTTAGTGTACGGATTCCATATATGGACATATTGGTAGCTCCGCTGGGCCGTGGTAACCGATAGCACACTAATGGACTCGACACGCACTATATTTAATCGAGATTTGTAAAGTCTAGTAGTACATTTACCCGTAGTGTCACGACGTGAGACAGTGAACTACACCACGCCTGGATGGTAAATTCCCAGTGATGTGGAGCTATAGACGCAACGTATGACCGCGGAATAGTTGGCTGGGCAGCCGTGGTACTAATAGATTTTTGCGAGTCATTCCCTCTGATATTTGTGGTATCTGTGTTGTTTAGCTCCATGGAGTAGGAACGTGTCATATTTCATATGAGTATATCCGGAACTTTATTTTATCTTATCTCGTCTATTTTATCTGGTTAGTATTATGAGGATTATTTATACGTTCTATTATTTTATCTGTGATGTTTTATTTTATCTGTGATATTATGTGTCGTTATGATAATTAAATCTTTTTCTTTATTTTGTTATTTGATTTACTGTTATAGCTTTTCATATTGCATGAATTGTATAACTGTTGTTTGACGTTTTCTTATTTACCATGTTTGTGATGATTTTAGATTGTCTTACCTCTTTTCTGTATTGTGTATGTTTCCTGTATATTTATTTTACGCGGTAAAGAGTTTGAGGAAGAAGAAGAGGAACAGCCTCTTGAGGTTCTGTACCCCGAGGAGGAGGAAGATCAGCTAGCCGATGACCAGTTTGACGATCAAGAACCATCTGATCATCCATATCCATTGGATTGATTAGTTTTGGTATAGCGGTGCCTGGATTTTTGGGGTTCGTGACTCTCGAGTTTCACGGTGGATCGCTAGCGTGGCACATGAGAGGAGATAGAGACTCCGTGACGTATGCGGGACGGATGACGGTGACCCTACGCCATAGATTTGATGACGAGCCAGTGATGACGATGACGGTGTTTCTACATTTAGAGTTACCTTTATCCATTAGGCGTCATTGGGGTGGTGTATCCACTGAGCCTAGTGAGATGACACTCATATCGACTGTGCGGTCTCATGTCCGCCGAGTGTCGAGGCATCCTGGGTATTTATCTTCTGATGAGTTTCCTGAGAGTGATCCATCAGAGGAATAAATATTTATGATGTGTATTTTGGGCACGTCTGCGTATGGTTGTAGAAATTGCTTTACTGTTTTTATTTACTGTTTCTGTTTAAATATTTGTAGTTGTAGTTGTAAATTATTTGTATAACTTATAACTTGGAACATATGTATATTACGAGTGATGTTGTTCTGTTTATTTTATGTTTTTCACAATATTTTATTTTTAATAATCTGTTTAACAGGAATTATTTTACGACCCATATTATTATGTAATAAATGTTTTATAACTTGGGTAGATTTTATTTATTTTCTTTATATATGTGACATCCTCCAAAAGGGGTGTTACTTTCAGATTCACATAGCCTTAGAGGACCAGGAGAAGACAACCTTCACATGTTCTTTTAGCATGTTTACTTCTAGGAGGATGCCTTTTAGGCTTTGTAATGCCCCAGGTACATTTTAGCGATGTATGGTGAGCATTTTCTTTGACTTTTTAGAACACTGCATGAGAGTTTTTATGGATGACTTAATAGTTTATGAATCTTTTTTTATGCATGTTTAGACAACCTTGCTAGGGTGCTTGATAGATGCATTGAGACATATCTTGTTCTTAATTTTGAGAAATGTTATTTCATGGTAGAACAAGGTATGGTCTTAAGGCATGTAGTTTCTAGCAAATGCATTACTTTCTTGGTCATGCAGGGTTCTACAAGTGTTTCATAAGGGACTTTAGCAAAATTGTCTTTCCATTGTCTAAGCTTCTTAAAAAAAAAGTAGAGTTAGAATTTGATGAGCATTGCAAGAAGGCATTCGATTAGTTAAAGAAGAACCTGACCTCTTCTCCCATTATTCAGCCTCCAAATTGGAAGCTTCCTTTTGAGCTGATGTGTGACGCCTCCAACTTTGTAGTTGGCGCCATCCCTTCTCAACGAGTTGGCAAGCAACCTTATGTGATATCTTATGCCTCTCGTACTTTGGATTTTGCCCAAGCCAATTACACCACCACTGAAAATGAGCTTTTAATAATTGTTTTTGCTTTAAATAAATTTTATTCCTATTTGCTGGGCACTAAAGTTATTATTTTTTCTAACCATGCAGCCTTGAAGTTATTACTAAAGAATCTTGAGGCAAAGCCTAGACTCATTCAGTGGATGTTGCTCTTGTAGGAGTTTGACATTGAGATCAAAGATAAGAGCGGAGCTGAGAACTTAGTGGCAGATAATTTGAACCGGATCCCATAGACAGTGGACACTCTTCCTATCAGAGAGACCTTCCCAGATGAGAAGATTTTTCAGGTGTGAGGTAAGGACCCTTGGTATGTTAATTTAGTGAATTATTTAGTTGCGTATGAGTTACTTGCTTATTTTAAGAAGCATTAGATTGATAAACTTAAAAGTGGGTCTAAATATTATGCATGAGATGATCCTTCTTTGTGGAGACTATGTAATGACCAAGTAATTAGATGTTGTGTACTTAATTATGAGTTTTTGTCTATTCTGCATTTTTGTCATACCCTTGCATGTGGTGGTCACTTTGGATTGCAACACACTGTTAGGAGGATTTTAGACTCTGGATTGTATTAGCCCACCTTGTTTTATGATGCTTATAGTTTTCATAAGAATTGTGAACAATGCCAATGAACAGGTAACATTTCCCATATGAATGAGATTCCTTAACAACCATTATTGTTTTGTGAGATATTTGATGTGTGGGACATTGATTTCATGGGTCCCTTCCCCAATTCCTTTGGTTTTGTTTACATTTTGCTAGTTATTTATTATGTGTCTAAGTAGGTGGAGGCCAAGGCCACTTGAACTGATGATTCTTATATTTTTTGCATGTTTGGAGTTCCGAAAGTCATAATAAGTGACCAAAGCTCCCATTTTTTGTAATAAAAACTTGGAGGCATTGTTAAAGAAATATGGTGTGATGCATAAGGTTTCGACTCCCTACCATCCATAAACCAATGGACAAGTTGAAATTTCGAATAGGGAGTTGAAACAAATCTTGAAAAAAATAGTCCAACCAAATAGAAAAGATTAGAGCAAGAGGCTTGAGGACGCATTATAGGCATATAGGATTGCCTTCAAGACTTCTTTAGGCATGTTTCCTTATAGGATAGTATTTGGCATGGCATGTCACCTTCTGGTAGATATCGAGTATAAGGCTTATTGGGGCAGTAAAGAAGTGCAACCTTGACCTGAACCAAGCTAGATCCCAAAGAAAACTCCAACTCCAAGAACTTGAAGAGATTCGGTTGGAAGCTTATGAGAACTCTTGTATCTACAAAGAGAATACCAAAGCCTTTCATGATAAGATGATTGGAAGAAAAGAATTTGTGATTGATCAAAAAGTTCTCCTTTACAATGCTCGCCTCAAGCTCATGCCTGGTAAGCTCCATTCTAGGTGGCTAGATCCTTTTATAGTCACTAAGGTTTTTCCTTATGGTGCAGTGGAGATCACAAGTGAGGCAACTAACAAAGCTTTCAAAGTCAATGAAAATTGGCTCAAGCAATTCTATGAGAGAGCTCAAGAGGACACAGTGGAGGAGGTCCACTTGCAAGTGGCCATATACATCACTTGATAAGGATGTTTCTTCCTTCTCTCCTTTATTTTACTTGTCTAAAATTTGTTAATGATTTGATGTTTTATAAACTTTATATTGAGGACAATGTAAAATTTAAGTGCGAGGGAGGGATTTACATTCTATTTTCTATTTCTATTTTAATTTTACTGTTTCGATTTTGTTTTTCAATTCTATTTTTTTTTGTTTTGAATATATATATATATATATATATATGTGTGTGTGTGTGTGTGTGTGTGTGTGTGTGTGTAAGAAATTGTAATTTCAATTACTTTCCAATGAAATTTTCAGATTTAGGAAAGTTATGAGCATACATCAATTGAACTTAAAGGTTTATAACATAAGTGAATAAATTATCTTTCATCTTAAGATTAACTAGTTTGGTAATGGAAATTGAATTAGTAGATTGAGTTTGATAGAAGTGATGTGGATTAAAGGATGTAAACCCAAGTGCAGGTTGTCTCAAGTAATAAATTCTCGGGAGTCCGAGGTCGATCCACAGGGAATTGATGAAGAAAAATTAATTGAGGTAAGAAAAAGATTTATCACAACACCAAAAGTAATAAAAGTTGTTCACAAATTAAAAAGGATTTGCTTGGGTTAGGAGATCGACTCTTGGTAATAAATTAGAGGCAAGATTATTTCTCTTTATAACTTAATTGAAATCTACACATAAAGGAAGTTCCAATCAGAAAATATAACATTCAAAGTTCAATTATATATGCAATCATATTATGATTCATTCAATTATCTACTAACAATTGAAAGTGAGCTCAAGCATTTGTTGTGCCAATTCTCTTATCTACAATAAATCAAGATCTCCACTATACAATGGAGGTTTCTAAATTGATTGGAAACAAAATACAACACATATAATGTCCACTTTATAATATATCATTTAAGCATAAGAAATAGAATAATCTAACCTTATTTCATTACCAAGAGTTTCACTCTTTCACCCAAGCAAAATGAAGATTTAGTTACTCATAGATAAGAAGAAAGAAAGAGAGAAGAAGAGAAAGATGAACATAACTTCAATGTAGAACAAGAGAAAATTACAATAAATGGAAACAATAAACAAGCATGAACATAATTTCTCCTAACCAAGCCTAAAACCAAAGTCTCCTAAATGATCAGCCAATGGAGCCTTATAGAGGATTAGAGATACAAAATGACCAGAGGGCTGATTAATGAGTAGGTGAGGAGTAGGTGGATGAGTGGACAATGCCAAATGGTGAGTTGGTGGGTGGAAAATTATTAAGATTCTTTGTCTCTGAAATCATGCAGTGTTGATCTCATGGATGCCATCAGAATGAAGCAATTTCATCTTCATGAAAGTTATAGCATTTTGTCTCAGCTTTCCAATACCACCAAAATCATCTAAAAATTCGTCGTACAGTCCAAGATATAACCCAATTACTGCAGACTATTCAGGCCTAGTTTCAGCAGTTCTATTTTGACTTCTAGACCCAATATCACCTCCAAGCTATCCGAATGAGCTCTTATGTTCTTCATGAAAGTTGTAGATATGGGTCTTAACTTTCAAGTATCCAAATTTCAACCCAAGAAAGTTCCTACAGCCCGAGTTATGCTCTGATTACTGCACACTATTCAAGTTCTAGTCACAAAACCTGTGTTCTGATTTCCAAGCCCATTTGGCTCCACTAGATGTCCATATTTTACCTGGAGCTCTCATGAAAGTTGTAGAGCTCTCTCTTATCTTTCATACAAGATAAGATACATAATTTTTACACATCTAGAACTCAAGATATGACGAAAATACAGAAACAGTACAAGACCCAAATAATGCTGCCAATTTGAGTCCAAACTTACAAAACATAACCAAACTCAATCAATTAAGTACATAGAGAGTGTAAATGACTAAAAATGAGGGTTTATTAATATATAAAATATGTGGTCATCAAGAAGCATACCTTGTGAGACTTTGAGCCTTTTAATAAATGGATTGAGCATTTGTGTCATTTTCTTCTTTCTTACGTGATTTTCACTCATGAAATTTGTTACTCTAAAACTTGCTTTGATTCTTTTTTAGGTTTCATTTTCACATGCATACAAGAATATAATTAAGGCAGTTTTCTTGAATTAGCTACTTTAGACAAATAGTCAACCTTGCATATTTTCTCTTGATTAATCCCATTGAGTTTATTTAATCATTCCTTATTTTTATCTCATTACATGCCTTAAGTGGAAAACCATGTTTTTACCTAACCTTAGGGAATAAGAAAGCATTGGAATTTGCATTGTCATTGGAAGAGTTCTTGAACAAGTGTGGGGTTGTGCTAATTAGTGTGCAAAATATTTGGTGAAAAAGGAAAGAGCATCCAATTGAAAAAAAAAACAGAAGAAAAAAAGTTGAAAAATTAAAAAAAAAGGAAAAAAATATGTAAAGAGAATTTGCATTACATGGACTTGGGATAAACTTTCATGCTTGTTATTTGAACTCATCCCAAATGTTCTTTTATTCTCTTTTTGTATTTAACTTGTCACCTCCATATTATTCCCTTCCCTTTACCTTGACCTGATTAGAACCTTGCATAAAGTCCTATTGATTTGTATGTCCATGTATATTGAATAGTGAAAAAGTAGAAAATAAGCAAACTTATAGTAGTACAAATTTTCATAAGTTGAATTGAGTGAAACACTTACCTTCTAAACACTTAAAGGATTGAGAGTGTATCTTGTGAGGTTCTATCATTATTGATTTATGCTTTTCAATTGAATTTACCTTGCTTATTGATTTGAGATGTAAAGAAATGTTACTTCATGAATGTTTAATTCCTTGAAGCTTTGGTTGCTCTTCTTGTTCATAGAATTTTGCATTCTTGAACATCATTAGAAAGTGAGTCTTTTAGAGTTTTTAACTTTTGAGTTTGTGTTGTTATTTGATGAGTGTAAAATACATTCATCTTTTAGGTTTATTTATTAGGATTTTTAATTTATTTTTATTTAGTTCTTGTTTATTTTTAATTTATTTTTAAATAATTATTTCTTCACCTAGTCATATTAGAATTTTCAAGATAAATAATCATATTTTGTGCAAAAATAAAAAACTTTCAAAATATAAATATTTGAAGGATTCTAATCCTATTCTTAGATGCTAATTAGAGTTCTAATTGGATGCAAAATCTTAGATTGGAGATTGGATAAGGATTCTCAAAGAGATTAGATTTTGAGCAAAATTTGGATTCCCGAAACATCATGACCATTCCTCAGTAATAGAGCTATAACTTGGGCTATAGAGATCAAATTGATGCATCATTACATCATTGAAAAGTTAACAGAAAATTCTACAACTTCTCTGTTGAGATTGAGGCCAAATTTGGACATTTAGAGGGTGAGCAAAATCGTGCAAGTAAGATACGTAAAACTGTCACTTTTTCTATAAAATGGGAAAAAACGAGTTTAGCAAAGGAGCTCTCTTTTGGTTCAGAAAATACACGAAATATATAGAGTTTTGGAGGCTCAAAGGCAGCGAGGAGACAAGCCCCAGGAGAGGAGGAGGAGCCATCATGGAGCTCTCATAGAGTTGGAGATCAAGTCACCATTGAAGGCGCTTTGGTTTCTTCTCTACGGTTCCATCACAATGAATTCTCTTTCCTCTTCCTATCTCTTTTTCTCTTTTGTCACGAGTAGCTAAATTCATGTGTTTCAAGGGTGAAGATGTAACTTTATTCAATCGACATGTATTAAGATTGAATTTTAAATTAATTTCTTTTCTATTCAATTTGATTGCTTATTATAGTTCTTAATACTTTTATGAATTGACTACTTCTAAATTGATCTAGTGAGATATGTGTAGAATTGAAAGGTTTGCATATGACTTAGATAATAAATAATAAGTATCATGATTTATAATCATCTAGGAATAAAGGTTATATGTTGTGTGGGAGAATTGTGGTATTTGTCATGAGAATCCATTGTGTGAAGGACATGCCTTTAAGAGTTGGGGTTTAGATCAAGGAATTGACTATGATTTGATAATTAAAGAGAGTTAACTCGCCAAAGAATTGAGTTTTGATTAATTAACAGGTTCTTCCCATCAATTGAATGACAAGAAATTAATTAGAATGAAGCTCCTAAAGCTACTTTATTGTTTATGATAGATTTTTGAATTAAGTGAAGTCAGATCCCTAGTGTTTTAATTTCATGTGTTTACATCCTTAATATGTTTTGCATTCGTGGGCTTTATTCTCTCTTCTCCTTCCTTCAAACAAACTTCTACTTGAGTGGCCGTTAGGAATCTAGAATCCTTAGCCTCGGGAAAAACTAATGTCTTATTAGAACAGTCTATCAGGATATGGTTAGAAGACAACCAATCCATTCCTAAGATTATATTAATCTTGGAAAGAGGTAAACATATCAAGTCAACATGAAAGATTCTATCCCTAACACAAACAGGGTAATTCAAGTAAACTTTTGCAGTAATCACAAGCTTATCAGTAGGAGTAGTAACATGTTGGTATATGCCCTAGAGGCCAATACATTTTGTCTGTATTTACATACATTGTATTATGCTATTTTTTATATAAGGCATTTCATTTATTGTGTTCTTTTTTGTTAGACATAATAAAGTCCTTAGAACAGTAAGTTTGATACCATAGGACATCAAGTAGATGACTTGATCGTGAGATCCTATTGGATAAAATACTATTCTTAAATGTCCCTAGTCAAGTATTATTGTTAATTAGGACAACAATAATGCATTGAGACTAGTATGTGCGTAGACTGATGACCACATCTCATGGGTCATGGATATGAGATATCAAGTCTACACATGGATACATATTAGAGTAATGATGTATCGGACAGACCCGCCATGAGAACGCTACGTGGATCGTTACGTGAGTGTCATAAGCGATTCTCATAGTGATAATGGTGTATGTGGTCCTTTGACCTGAAATCACTACGATTCCTACATGAGGAGTTATGTGTTTTAATGCCATCAAACGTCATCTGTAACAAGATGATTATAAAGTTGGTTATTAGACATACTGCGATACATGTGGAGGGATGTGAGTGACCTAGATGGGATTTGTCCCTCCTACATAACAGGAGTGATATCTTCGGGCCCCCTAATTCAGTGAGACTACGAAATGCATGGCTATGCTCAAATGAGTCAATATGAGATATTAATCTCATTAGTTATTACTATGTCTACTCGGGAATCAGGAAACTGAAAATTGAACTAAACAAGGGTGACACGTTCCATGCCTTGTGTTCAATCTGGATATCTGGATAAAGGGACTAAACTACATGGAAACATTGGTCACGGATAGGTTATGTCAAATCACTGACATTCTCATTACTTGGGTAGTAGTGATGTGTTGCTAGATACCGCTCACTATTTGTAATATTAAAATGAGATTTTAATATTACTACTAACGTTATGAGAACCTGCAGGGTCGCACACTTAGAGCAGACTAAATTGGAGCAATAAGGATCTAAGTTGGACTTGGATTCAATTGTGGGCCTAACTCATGACAAATGGGTTTAGGGTTGCACAGCTTACCTTGCTACTGCTCACACTCACTTAAGGCAACCACTATTATAAATAGTATTGCTAAGGGGGCTGCTATGTATGTTACATCACAACCCTAGCCGCACCTAAGAAAGTGAGTGAGAGATAGTGAAAGGTTCTTCTCTTCTATTCGTAGCTAGCACCACGAAATAGAGGCGTGACTCCTTCTTGCAAGTCTGTTTGTATGGATACCGCAGAAACATCGTCGCTATTACGGTGTTGGTGATTCACCTCGCTTGCGTTCATCACGCTTCAAGAGGTAAACTTTTAAAACTCGGATTATGGACTTTTTGCATTGACCCTGTGAGGGAATTCTATTTTTCCGTTGCGAGATATTTTGATCCACAATTCCCTATATAACACTCAAGTCATAAGGCATTGTAGTCACAGATAATCCCAAAAGTTCCACATAACCACATGCAATGAAAGAGTGGGTTGCTCCCGAATCATATAATACAGTTAAAGGATTACCTTCAATGGAACACTCCTCCATAATTAGATCCTCTGACTTAGAGGCTTCCTCCCCGCTCATAGTATACACACGACCACCCACCTGTGGTCAAGCAGTACGAATATTTCCCACAGAGGGTTCCGCCTTCAGTTGATTACAGTTTCTTGAGAGATGTCCAGGCTTCCCACATCTGAAGCACATGATTCCTTTGTGTGTGTAGTCTTTAGTCAGGTGGTCCTTTCCACACTTAAAACATTTGGATGTGGAAGTCCCAGCTTGACCAATCTTATTGCCAGTAGAACTTCTCCCATAAAGTCATTGTTGAGTCTGACTTCCTAATGGTCTAGCATATGGTTTCTGTTGATAACGGTTGCCACCGCTACCTTTTCCTCTTTGGAACCGAGTAGGTCCAAAGTTTCGGTTCCTCACATCACGGTGATGATCTATCTCCACAACTTTACGACATTTATCTAACAGCATTGGGAACTGATCGATTCCCAAGGTTACCATTGCCCGCTTTATGTTGTGTCTCAACTCCTCTTCAAACTTCCTACACTTCTATTCTTTGTAACATCCCGAAAAATATTTGTTTAAGTATAAATGATCATTTTATATTATTCTTGATTTTTAGGAATTTTTCTGGAATTTTTCGGAAACGATGAATATTTTAATATATTTCTCGTTTTACGTGCACACTGAGCTGAGAATTGCTAAGGTCAGTGTAACGCTCCAGAAATTAGTTATTTCACCACAAATAGTCATTTTCTAATATTTGTGATTTATGTGAATTTTTCTGGAATTTTTCGGAAACGATGAATATTTTAATATATTTCTCGTTTTACGTGAATATTGAGTGGAGTCGGGAAAACGACTGTAATGCTGCAAAAATTAAAAAATTATATGACGAATAGTCGTTTTATAATATTTTCAATTTTTAAGAATTTTCTGGAAATTTTTCGGAAACGTTGAATATTTTAGTATATTCCTCGTTTTGCGTGCGCATTGAGCGGAACTGGAGAAATGCGATGTTTTCTCCGGGAACCTTGGACTATGGACATGTCGACGGGGGATCTTACTAAACCTGAGGCTTGACACAGTTTACGAGGTTTTACAATTTTTGAGAAATCTTAACAGATAAAACAAACCAATACTGCGAAAAATTTATCTGTCAGATTAATTAAATACGGACTTCTATCAACTGTAACTATTATCCATTGGATAATAGTATGTAATAAAAATCATATCACATTATCCCAATGCAATCTACTTTATGTCTAATCCATCCACTTTAATTCAAATTTAATGTTAAATAATCAAAGCTTCTTTGAGAAGCTTTGACTAAATAATGACCAAATGGCCCTTGGCTTCCAAGAGAAGCGAACACTCTCCCTCTCTTCTCTCTCTAATGCACAGCTAGAGCAGCCCATGCAAGGGGGAAAATTGTATTTCATTTAATCAATTTACTACACTTTAATTCATAATTTCTCACAACACTTTCTCTCTCATCCTTTCTTCTTCTTCTCCATTTTTCTTTTTCTCCTCCTTCTCTCTACCATTGCTACGGCCAGCCCTTCCTCTCCCCACTCAATAACACATTGATATCATGTATCGAATAGGACTAAATAAATTTTTGGAAAACAGAGTCGCTGATCGTGAGATCCATCACAAAATTTACATCTAAATACATTTTCTTAATCCTCTCATCATTCTAAACACTTTTCCTTCTTGGAGTTTCTTGAAAATCCACCATCTTTATCACTTTCTCCAAGCTTCAAGCTTTGAGCTTTTTGGGTAAGTTTCAAAACTTCTCTTCTCTTCTCTTCATTTTCGTGGTTATGGTCTCCTTGGTGACCATCCATACTTCATTTTTCAAGCATTGGTGTTGATTTAACAAAGTTGAAATTTCTAAGGTTCTTGGTGTTGCAAATCCGAAAATACAAGGAGCTTCCTTGGTGTTTCTCTTGATTTCTTCATTTGGGTAAGAGGAAGATACTCCTCCTCAACCTCTCTTAGCATCTAGGAACCTTGATTGCGTTGGTTGTGGAAAAATCCTAATGAGGGTTATTCTTTAATTTGATGATTACTATGTTTAAATGTTGAAATTGTGATAATTGTGACCTTGGATTGATTTGTTGTATATAATGGTATATTGGATTGGATTATGTGATTGAAAATGGAAGAAAAATATTTGAGAATCCCTTTTAGAGGACCATGGTTTTTAGGCTTAGGAATTGGATAAATTGTGACCAAGTTGTAATAATCATAAGACTAGAATCAATCAAGAGATAAAATGGAATTCAATGGAAGGAAAATTTGAGATTGAAACCCATAGGGAGGCTACGGTTTTGAGCCAAGGAAATTAGGGTTCTTGGTGGACAAATTTAACAAGTGAACAATTAAATGAATTAAGAGAATGACATACAATGTGATGACTTGAAAGGATTTGGAATTGAAGCACTTGTGAGGCCACGACCTCTAAGGCCTTTTTAGGTGAAAATATGTAACTTTGGTAACTTGGAAGCATAAGTAATTATGCAATTAAAAGCCTATGTAATGAGATAGGGAATTAATAAATTGGAAGAATTTAATATAATCAAGGGTTTCATAAATCTTAAAAGACTAAGAGTGAGATAGTCATAAGACTTGAGGTAATGGCAAGTGAGTAAAGAACAAGAGAGTGTGAGGTCTAAGGACTTAAATAATTTACAAGTTATAAGGAATTAAATTGCCTTGGGAGATTTAGTTAACTGTACAAATTGGATTGGACATGAACCTTGAAAAGGGAAGCAAATTCTAAGTTAGGATTCATAATGGACCTAAGAATGTACCATTTAACGTGATAATTTTATTATATTGATATGGGTCCATATGAGTGACCATAAATATATACATTGATGTTCTCTTGGCCAATTGTGGCATATTATGGAATCGTATGAGACTGTGAATCATATATGTTCATGCATAGTATCTTATGCATTGTGATGTCTAGTGGACTGTTGTAAGGCCAAGTTGCCTAGGAGATTGAACACACCTTTGTGCGGGTGCGAGTAGACTAGTGTGGGTCATGTTACGACCTTGGGGGCGTCGGGGTGCGGGTCCTTCACAATGGGCAGTTGGTAGCTCCTCTGCCCGTGGGGCAAACCGATGCAAACGCACCAACGATCCAGACTAGACACTGTCCTTTATCATGATCGAGCGCGGACTATCTGTACAATGCCTGATGTGCACGTGAAAATTATTGATGAATAGCACTTTGGCCGCGGCAGCCGAGTTATAGACACATCTCCTGATCTTTCTCTCTGACTGTTTGAGTCTAGCTCCATGGAGTAGGAATTGGGAAAGCATGCATGTGCATCATGATATACTTTGCTATTAATAATTACTGCCTTATGTGAACTTGAGTTGTTGGTATCGTTATAGTAATGAATATCTCGCACGGGAACTATTCATCTGCTTACCATTGGATTTACTGTTTATTACTTGCATATGCTACTTCGAATTACTATTTGGGCGCGTTGTGCCGTTTTGTTTCTAGCTGCTATAATTGGTAATGATGGTAGGATGTCTTACCTCTTTCCTATATTTGTGCATTTCTGTTTTATATTTATATTTGATAAAAGATCGTGAGGAAGATAAAGAGGGACCACACCTTGGTTGATTGGCTCGAGCGTCTGGACAAGATTTCTTCGACTACGTAAGAGTGCAGCTACGGGGAGGCATTGATGCCTATCGTGTCAACTGGGACGCCGTGCGTCATGTACATTTGGGGTTATGGCTTTGTCTGCTGGTAGTACCCATCCGTGGGTTACTACTTTTCCCCCTTTAGTGTTTTTATTCCCGCTGTATTTTATTGGACTCTGTAATTATTATATTCTATGTCATTAGTGATTTGTGTAAATTGACTATAAAATTTATATATAAGGAATATGATTTTATTTCAGTGGTTGTATTATGGGTTGAATATATTTATATTTCATTCGAGGCTCGTATTTTCTACTTATGCAAATTGTCAAAAAAAAAAATACTCTCTTGAGAGTTTAAATTACTGTTATCATGGTTGTGACACACTTGGATTTAGTAACTGTGGTGTAATGACTATTACACTCCGGTTGCTACATCAAGGGGTGTTACATTCTTCATCTGGTTGGATATGAAATATCTCGAAAACTTAGACAATCTTTCGAACCTCGCATCATACTCACTTATTGACATTACCTTTTGTTGCAGGCCAAGGAATTCCATCTCCTTATCATGTCTAACACCAGCTGGGAAATACTTTCCAAGAAATCTCTGCATGAAGAGTTCCTATGTTACAACTCTCCCTTCAGCTTCGAGTAATCTTCGGGCTCCTGGCCACCAATCTTTGCCATCACCAACCAGCATAAAGGTCGCAAAAGTGACCTTCCTTTCATCAGTACAGCCCATAGCACTGAATATTTTCTCTAACTCTTTGATCCAAAGATTAGCTTTCTCTGTGTTAAATTCTCCGTTGAACTGTGGTGGATCATTTCTATGAAACTCAGACAAATTCTGTATTTCCTCGTTTCCCCTTTGATTCTGTTGCACGATGACATCTGCCATCCTTTGTATTGCTACCACAGCTACAGCCATGCCTTGATTGTCGTCATCAATATTCACACGTTCACCTCGATTATTCATACGTCCTCTTCCTCGTCTAGCTATCGTAATTCTCAGAAATCAAACTAAACAATACAAAATAAAAATTAAGAACAATCATTTCAAACAATCTTGTTTCCTTTCGAAAACCAATCACAGAGAATCACACAACACAAACAAGACAGACCTAACCACAAACCCAAAAGACTCTAACTTGGGCTCTGATACCAACTAATGTAACACTTACCGTAGGGTATCACATTTTAATGTTATTCATTACCAAATTTCCAAAGTTATAAAATAATACTTAATAATATCAATATGAGTTATAAAATTTTTCTTTTTGCGGATAACATAATTAAATAAATAAGACATAACATGAAATACAACTACTGAATATAACACACCATAATTATACATATAATTTTGTTTCTAAAGATATATACAAGTACACACTATTTGACAGAACTATAAGTTGTTTGACTCATAATAAACTATAGACTAGCCCAAGTGCATAACTAAAAGTTCTGACCCTCCGACAGATCCTCAGATGGATCCTCAGAAGATAAGAACCTTATATGACACGTAGTCCTACAGACAGATGTCCGAGAAGACGACACAATGCTAATCTCGCTAGGGGTATAGTAATAACCACCCCAATATTGTCTAATAGATAATGGAAATTCCAAATGTACGTAAATATTGACAGTAAAGTAAGGGTTCCTATGATAAACCCTACTTAGGGAAACAGTCAAATCTCCCATGTAGATAATACATTCTCTATCTAAGTGAACACGTTAAGCCTCCAAGCCCCCTCAGAATTGTAGTCTCATGTACCTAAGAAAACTTGCCATCGCCATCGATTCAGAAATCAATGTCTACATAAAGAATCTACTCCTCACCTTCTTGCTCACCATCTTTAACGAATATAAATACAGTACAAGAATAGCATACAAAGAGGTGAGATTACCAACACCAGTACCAACATGGCAGTAAATAGATAGGAATGACAGTAATGTCATACAAATATAACAAACAATGACACAGATATAACAAACAATAATTACAATCTTGGCATCAAACATTAATCAATATATGACAAATAAAATATCACACAGATATAGATATACAGACTATGCATATGCACACAGACTCAATTTCTTACTCCATGGAGCTAAAACACAAGTCAGAGAGATTGATCTAGAAGATCTGTCAGTACCACAATTGCCTCAGACTAAGTGCTACAACTTTCATCAATTTTGCACATCAAGCATTATACACGACAGTCTATACTAGATCTTGATTAAGAGTAGTGTCTCGGTCCAGAATATCGGTGCATTGCATCGGTCTGATCCATGGTACAGAAGATCTACTAACTGCCCATTGTGGAAAACCTGCACCCCGATACCCCCAAGGTCAACAAGTGACCAACACTATGCCTATCGCACCCACACAAAGGTGTAATTCTCTCCTAGGCCATTGGCCTTAATATAGTTCATCGGTCTTTTACAATGCATGTTTAATGCACACAAGCTAATTACAGGCTAAAGTCATAACTTCACATATATAGGTCCACACATTGGCCCAACAGCACTTCTACTATATTTTCAATTGCGTGATCATTTTACCGTGTTTTCACAATAGCGCAACATTTCTGTCGTATTTTCAAATCGCATAATTATTTTTCGACATTTTCTCAATCGAGTAAAAATATTTAAACATTTTTCAAATCGCATAGGATTTTTTTTAATTTTTTTGAAATCACGTAGCTTAAAAATCACATTTTTAAGTCGCGTAAAGCATTTTTCATCATTTTTCAACTGCGTAAAATATTTCTCAAAATTCTAAACATCATTTTGGCCTTTCTAAAAATTAATATAACTTCTAACTTCATTTTTTCACATTTTCTCACTTAAGAAATCATTTCCACAATATTTTCCACAAAATCACTTTTTCATTGATTTAAATTAATGGTTCTAGCTTAAAATTTGCTAACGTGCTCCAAAACCCAAAGGGTGAGCTATACGTTAGTAAATCTCAAGTCACCAATTTATTTCTTATCATAACTAGATCAATTCTAAAAATTAGTTCACTTTATAAAATATTTTGAGGTTCAAACACTTTCAACCTCATGAAACGAAATCTCCCTTTTTCAAATAATAAATTGTTTTTTTTCATTTTTATTTCTTATGTTCTTGTATTCATTTCCTTACACCTAATCAACTAAGTTTCCATTTATAAATCATATTTTTACACAAAACAAATCCATTCAAGCGTTCATGGCCATGAGGTACATGGTTATTGGAACCAAAACATTTATTCATTTTCCTTGCTCTTCTAAACATCTAATTTTACCATTCATGAAAATATTAACTAGGAACACCTATTTTGAGGTGTTGAGGCCGTAAGCCTTATGGTCTTTGGAACCAAAATTATTTTTCCTTTTCAACATCTATCATGGCATACATGGCATATAATCATACTATATATCAAGCATACCATTAAAGAAATAAAATCATATAAAGCATAAATAAATAAATTCAAAGTACATAAACACACATAAATAATTTACACAACCATGGATATGAATCCTCACAAGGATTCATCACCCATCACATTCAAATTCATCTCTCACTACCATACTTGGTTGGTGAGATAGATCTCCTCTTACCTTGTGGTGAAGCCTCCAAAGCTCCTTGCTTTGCTACTTGTACTAGTCCTTCACCACCAAGAACTTCTTGAACATAAAAACAAACACAAGATTATTATTAGCATCTAAAGCTTGAACAAGAAAGGCCATGGATCAAAACATGGCCTAGAATATGAAGATGAAATAAATAGTGAAGTTTCCATAAACTCCACCTTAAAACCCTAGAACTTGAGTCTTGGAAAACTCCTTGAAGATGAATGATTATGGTCAAGACTTCAACTACAAAGTGTCTTGTATTTAGGTAAGGATTCAAGAAATGAGGTTGGTTAAAATTATTGGAGAGTGGAGGTGTGATTTAGGCCTCTTGGCCGTGGGGTTTAGGGAGGAAAAGAGAGAGAAGTTTTGAGAGCTTTGGTGATAGTTTTCTCTCGAGTGAAAGATGAAGATGAGTGATAAAAATGAATTAAAGTCCAAGTCTCCTAATTACTAGCTATTTCCATGGAATGATGGAGAGAAGAGTGAAATAATTGTGTTGATCTTCAATTTAGATCTTTGTGGAGGCTTCCAAGAGATAGGATTGAATTTGAACCATTGGATCCGTCCTCCATGATGCCTTAGTCGTGAGATGCATCTTCAAAATGGAGGGTCAAGAGCTTCTCTTCCATGCTTGCCATCCAAAGGTCACAAAAAGTCCTAACCACTTTGTGAGACTAATCTCCACCATAGATTAAATCATTAGTAGATATCCAAAGCCTTCACCTCTAAGCTTGCTTCCTATTGGTTAGAAGAAGTCATAGCCATTATGTTGGACTAGCACTTTGCTTAGTCTTGAAGTTTTCTTTCTATTGGTCCATACTAGATATTTTTCAGTAAATATTAACCAATGGACAATAGCTATTGTATTTTTATTGCCCAATAAATAAAACAGTACAAAAACATAGTAAAAGAACATTTCAAAAATTGTTTTCGATTTCAGGTTTCGTAAGATCCCCTGGCCCCGTCTCAACAGTCTAAAATTTTTTGAACACAGAAATTTTTTTTTTTGGGCATGCCCCAGGCCCGCATATAGCCCAAGAATAATATTAAAAAAATCAAAAATATAAACTCTCACGAGAATCCACAAAAATTATAAAAATTATAAAAATCATGAAAATCAAATCAGATTAGTAAAAATAGTTAAGAATCAATCGAAATAATTAAAATACGAAGGTTTACATGAAGTCCAAAAATAATATTAAAATAATCAAAATATATAAAACTCACAAAAATTCACAAAAATCATAAAAATTATAAAATTCATGAAAATCAAGCCAGATTAATAAAAATAATTGAGGATCAAAAAACATAATTAAAATATGAATTTTTGGAGTGTTACAACTCTCCCCCTCTAAAAAGAAGTTACGTTCTTGAAACTTAAACATACATTAAATCAAATACGAATATTGTTCATTTATTTTGTCCTCCAACTCCCATGTTGCTTCTCCACTTACGTCATTCCAAACTACTTTAACCAACGAAATCTCTTTACCTCGATGTTGCTTTATTCTCCTATCCTTGATCTTGACGAGAAATGTTTCATAGGTTAAATTCTCCTTCAATGGTACTGTGTCCGGTTCAATAACATGAGTGGCATCAGGAATGTACTTCTGCAATTGCGATACATGAAATACATTGTGAAGATTCGATAGAAAAGGCGGTAACGCAATTTGATAAGCTACTGGACCTATCCGACGAAGAATCTGATACGGCCTGATAAACTTTGGAGTAAGCTTTCGAGACTTAATCACTCGTCTGACTCCGGTCGTAGGAGCCACTCGTGAAAACACATGGTCACCTTATTCAAACTCCAAAGGTCTCTTCCTTTTATCAGAATAGCTCCTTTGCCGAGTTTGAGTTATCCTCATCTTGCCTTGAATTATCTTCACTTTTTCTATAGTTTGTTGTATAAGCTCCGGTCCTAAAATAGCACTTTCACCGTCCTGATACCAACACAATAGTGTTCTACATCTTCTCCCATAAAATGCCTTATAGGGAGTCATCCCTATGCTTGAATGAAAACCGTTGTTGTAGGTGAACTCTATCAATGGTAAGAATTCATCCCAACATCCAGATTGTTCTAGCACACAAGCCCTCAACAAATCTTCCAGTGACTGAATCGTTCTTTCTGACTAACCATCTATTTGTGGATGGTAAGTAGAACTTAGACGTAACTTTGTTCCCATCGCTCCTTGCAAACTGTGCAAAAATCTCAACGTGAATCTCGGATCTCGATCCGAAATAATACTAAAAGGCACACCATGAAGTCTAACGATTTCTCTTATGTACACTTGGATCAACCTCTCCATTGAGTACTTAATATTAATTGGCAAGAAGTGCACCGACTTTGTAACACCCCAATTTTTGGAAAAATATTTCGAATGTCCTGTTTGCTGTTTATCAAACTTTTATGTAAAAGACTGTTGTGTTCCTATTTTACTGTTTCTTATTTTCTGTATGGAATACAAATACGTTTTTACAGGCTAAAATTTTATTTGGTCGTTTTACGTAATTTGTTTCGAGATGGTAAAATAAAAATTTTCTCAAGCTATTGTTTTAATTTTTTTGTGTGATATACAGACATAATACTGTCTGTAATTTTATTTGAACGTTTTGGATGATTTGCTTCGTCGTGGGGAAAAATGGAAAAATGACCATTACGTCTCAATTGTACTGTTTTTAATTTTTCTATATGATACAGTGTTTAATATTACTGTCTGTGATTTTATTTGGACTTTTTGTGTGATTTGCTCCGGGACAGGAAAATAATATTTTTCGGGCCGGGGAAATCTTATTTTAATTATTCAGAACTGGGGGATCTTACTAAACCCGATTCTGAATGATACTTTGTTAATCTTTTAATTTTTAGGATTTAACTCAAATAAAATAATTTTGTATTATTATAATATTATTTTATTAGTCAGTATAATAAAATGACAGTGGACCTAGAAATATTTTGCGGGACCCACGTTTAGTTAAAATAGTTAACTTAGTAGCTTAATTAAGCATCATTAGTAGTAGAACTTTCAAGAACATGGTGACTAAGCTTAATGACTAGGCTAATTAGTGACTAAACATGGTGACTAGGTTAATGACAATGCTAAAATCAACCAATGAGAGTTAAGCTTGCTAACCAAGTTTTAATCTTGACCTTTGATCCATTCTAAGGCTTGGATGAAGCCAAGCAAGGCTACACCTTGCATGCTTGAAGTCCACGGCCATTTGGCCTTTGGAGGACCAAAAATTCACTTCATCTTCATGCAATTTCTCTCTTCTCTCTCTTCCAAAAACCCTAAACTCCATTGAAGTTTTCTTGAAGCTCTATTCGGCCAAACCATAAACTACACCATCCAATCACTCAAAAATTTATCCAACCAAGTTTTCTAAACCTAAACACAATCCTAAGAACATCTCTAGTTGAGAGTTCTTGCAAAATCCTTCATTTGAAGCTTGGAAACCTACTTGGAAAATTTTACCTAGAAGGTGAAATTTCTTGTTTTCTATTTCTAAACTCTTTTTCAAAGTTCTAAACCATGATTTATCCATGGTTTAAGCTCTCTTTTATGGTTAGTAACTTGTAGATTTTTGTTTAAGTTTGTTAGGTTTTGAAGGAGAAAACCGAAACCCTAGAGGAGGTGTGAAAGAATATTTTGTCTTCATTTAAGGTAAGAGGAAGACTAATATTATCATCCTTGGGTGGTGGTAAGAAGATGGAGATTGATTGTTGTGATTGTAGAATCCATAAGGATTCCTTTGTGTGATTGTTAGTAGCTTATTTGTGTGTTTGTTAGTAGCTTATTTGTGTATTTGTTAGTAGCTTTCCTATTTGATGTTTGTAATAATTTGTATGAAGTTGCATGTCTACAAGCTTTGATTTGCATGTCTACAAGCTTTGATAATTTGTATATGTTAGAAATGCATGATAATTTATAGGATGTGAATAACATGCCAAGGTTTGCATGAGTGTTCCAAAGAACACATCAATGAGGCTCACGGCCATTAACCAAAAATGGAGAACCAAAATGTTCTCATCATTTTCTTAAAATGTGATTTAATTAACATAGGCAAATTAACAAGATATAAAATTGTTTAGATGAAGGAAAATGAATTTAGAAATCAAATGACACAAGTATATATTTCGGCCAACATGCCAAACCAAGTATTTATGATTTCTAAAATCAAATCCAAACCATTTCCAAGTATAAAGATGCAATATATGTTAAAAAGAATTTTTCTAAAATGAGTTTTGAGGAAATGAATTGATTAGAATTAAGTTTAAGAAATTAAAACTAATGATTTTATTGATAGAAAGGAAATACAGTAACTTTTGTAAATTCCTAACATATGGCTCATGCTATAATTTTGAAGCATGTTAGTGGTTTTCAAAAGGATTAAATTATACGGTTAAAAATTAAGTAATTACGGAAAAATTAGGAAACCATTAATATAATTTTCTAAACAAAATACTGTTAATTTTTAGTAAAAACGGGCAAATAAGATAGAAAAGATGTCCAAAAGACAGTATACGGTATGGAAAATATTTTATGTAGTTTAAACGTATTATTTATTATTTCTGTTTATCTAAACAATAATTTTTAAGGGATTTGGACAATAAAATGATTTAAAAATCTTACGTGATTGAGAAAACATATTAAAAACTCTACGCGATTTTAAAAACAGAAAAATAGATTTACGCGATTTAAAAACGTTTGTAAAAAAATGACGAGATTGTGAAAACGTGATAAAATTTCTACGCGATTGACCAAAATGGTATTTTCTATATTTTTCTGCTGTCGGGCTATGAGGTGAACCCGTACAGGCTTTGGAACAGTATTTGTCCGGTGGGACTTACTGTATCTCTTTATCTTTGAGGATATATTTTAATGAAGGTATTTTGGTAATTTCTTATTTTTGGATCATATATTGAGTTTATGCCAATTTTGGTTAATTGGTTGACAAGGTGAATCACATTGTGTTGTCGATGCGATAAACGTAGTGTGGTTCATTGTCTTTATGAACTTGGAGACGTTAGTGTACGGGATCCCATATATGGACAGTCGATCGCTCTGCTGGGCCGTGGTAACCGATAGCACACTAATGGACTCGACACACACTATATTTAATCGAGATTTCGTAAAGTCTAATAGTACATTGCCTGTAGTGCCACAACGTGAGACAGTGAACTACACCACGCCTGGACAGTGGGTTCCATGTGTCGTGGGGCTATAGACGCAACGTGAGACAACGCAATAGTTTGGTTGGGCAGCCGTGGTACTAATAGATTTTGCGGGTCATTCTCTCTGATATCTGTATGTGTTTAGCTCCATGGAGTAGGATCGTGTCATATTGTATATGATTATATCTTGGACATTATTTTATTTTATCTGTTTATTTTTATTTGGTTATTATTATGATAAATTGTCTATTTCTTATTTTATTTTATCTGTGATATTATTTTATCTGTGATATTATGTGTTGTTATGACATTTAAATCTTTACACTATTCTCATTTACTAATTACATGTTATAGCTTTTCATATTGCATGAATCTTGTATATCTGTTGTTTGTCGTTTTCTTATTTGCCATGTTTGTGATGATTTTAGATTGTCTTACCTCTTTATTTGTATGTATTTTCTGTATATTTATTTATGTGATAAAGAGTTTGAGGAAGAGGAACAGCCTCTTGAGATTTTGTATCCTGAGGAGGAAGAAGAGCAGCAAGCCGAAGATCAGTACGACGACCAAGAACCATCTGATCATCCATATCCATTGGACTGATTTGTTTGGGTATGGCGGTGCCAGGATTTTTGGGTTTTGTGCAACTTGAGTTTCACGGTGGATCATTAGCTTGGCATCTGCGGGGAGATAGAGACTCAGTGACTTACGTGGGACGGTTGACTGTGTCCCTATGACATGCGTTTGATGGAGAGCCAGTTATGACGACTACTGTGTTTTTGCACTAAGAGTTGCCTTTATCTCTTAGGCGTTATTGGGGTGGTGTGTCCACTGAGCCTAGTGAGATGAGTATCGTATCGACTGCGCGGTCTCGTTTCCGCCGAGAGTCGAGGCATCCTGGATATTTATCTTCTGAAGATCTTCCTGAGAGTGATCCTTCAGAGGGTTAAATATGTATGATGTGTATTTTGGGCGCGTCTGCGTATGTATATATTGACTCTTTACTGTTTCTATTTACTGTTTCTATTTAAATATTTGTAGATATAGTTGTAAATTATTTGTATAACTTATAACTTGGACCATATGTATATTATGAGTGATGTTGTTCTGTTTATTTTATGTTTCCGCGTTATTTTATCTAATAATATTCTGTTTAACAGGAATTATTTTACAACCTGTAGTAGTATGTAACAAATGTTTTACAACTAGGGTAGATTTTATTTCTTTTTCTTTTATTTTCTTTATATATGTGACATCCCCATAAGGGTGTTACAGACTTCGTAAGCCGATCAACAACTACCCAAATAGAATCGTGATCCCTTTCTTGTCTTTGGTAATCCAATCACAAAGTCCATTGGTATATCATCTTATTTCCATTCAGGAATAGATAAAGGTTGCAACATTCCAGAAGGTCTTTGATATTCAACCTTACCCTTCTAATAGACTAAGCAGGACAACACATATTCAGCAACGTCTTTCTTTATTCCCTACCACCAATATAGTTGCTTCAAGTCTTGATATATTTTTGTGGCTCTAGGATGCATACACAACTTACTCCTATGAGCTTCATCCAAAATTGATCTCTTAAGTCCTTGATCGTTGGGCACACAAATCCTTCCTTTGAATTTCAAAATTCTAACATTACGCCTTGTTTCATTGCTTCCTTCACTTCTTGCAAATATTGGTCATCGTTTTGTCCCTCTCAAATCTTATCTATCAAGCTATTTGAGATAAAGATCATGTTCAAACACATTTTTCCGGGTATCAACATCACAGACAATCACATATCCCGAAATTCTTCTATCAATTCTTTCTCCTTGATCATCATAATAGAACCACCCATTCATAAGTCCCCAATGCCTTAGGACATCTAAATGTTGTCTTTGGGATGTCATTTTCAGCTATAAAGATTTGATTATAGCCAAAATGTCCATCCATAAAACTCATTATTCGATGACCAGAGGCTGAATCTATCAACATATCAGCTATAGGCATTGGGTACTCATCTTTGGGTGTTACAGGACTCAAATTTCTAAAATAGACAAAAACTCTTATCTTGCCATTTTTTTAACTACTAGAACTATATTGGAGATCCATTTGGCGTACCTGGAAGTTCTAATGAACTTGGCTTTTAGTAGACCTTCAATTTCTTCCTTAACCTTCAGGGTGATAACTCCATATAATGTAGTTATTTGTGTTCTATCTCTATGTATTATTGATGCCTTTGTCCATGTTATTATGCATTGTTAGAAGACTTTAGCCCCATTTTCATGTGAAATCCATGTTAAGGTCTTCCTCTTTAATCTTACTAAAATTCTTCCTAATCTTTGATTAGATTGAAGTTTGATTGCATTTGTATTTGACTAGTCAATTTCTCAATTGCAGGATGGTCCCAAAAGAACCAAATTGATGAGAGCCAAGGCCCTGCATTGAAAGAGAAATCACAAGGCAAGCTCCAGTACATCACACCGCGGCACAGGCAAGCTTACGTCGCGGCGTCCTACTATTTGCTTGTGCACCTTGTCAACCAGAGACTTTAACTTCGCGGTACAAGGAAGTGAACGTTGCAGCACTGGTGCCCTAATGTTTGCACACCGTGGTGGGTGTTGTGTAACGTCACGTCGTGAAGAGTTAAATGTGCAGTCCTATAAATACCTTTTAAACAGATTTCATTCTCTCTCTCGATTTTCTCTTCTCTTCTTTAGAGAACTTTTATTTTACTTTTTTAGTTTAGATCTTTTGGAGAACCCAGCAGCTAGATCTTCATTTATGGGCTGAAGGAGAGTTCAAGGAGCCTAGATTGAAGGTTCTCTTCATCTTGGAAGGAGATTCAAGCTTCAAGGCTCACCCCGTTGGGCTTCATCTTCTGTTTTTTCTTTTTTCTCTCTTCCCTTTATCTTGAATATGAATTTTTGTAATACATTTTCGTATTCAATGAGTAGCTAAGCTGTGTTTAGGGTATTCTTTGGATCTCCCTATGAATATTGATTGATTTGTACTCTTTAGAGCTTATATGAATGATTTGGGTTTTGTTTTACATAATGTGCTTAATGCTCTTACTTATTTAATCAGCATTTAGGTGTTTTGATGAAATCTAATGAGGCTAGACATAGGACTTTGAGTTTTAGATCATATATATGGTAAATGAATGTTTGATTTCACTCCAATGGCGAGGTAGATTGATTCGCTAATAAGATAGATATATACCTATTAGCCATGTATAGTCATTGTTGAGAATCGATCTTAATCTCTAATAATATAGACATATACCTTTGTAATGCCAAATGAGTATGTTTTCGACCTACAAATCCCATCTTCTCTATACCTTTTATCAGCTTTAAAGCCTGACAACTATAAGGTGGCCCATCTTGTAATTCTGCCACCATTACCCTATCTTGACTCAAGGTTTCTTCAACCTCTTCGTTGCATTGGACCATGTGTATCCTTTTGTTTTTATTTTGTCACTTCAAATTTTCCTTTTCTTCTTGTAAATATTCAATTTGTCAAACTTTATTGGCCAACTGGCCATGTTGATGATAGCTGTCGAGACTACCAAATTAGATGATATTTGTTAACTGATTCACCAAAACTTGTAGTATACGGTGTAACCGCGTCAAGCCCTTAAATCATTCTAATTAATCAATTGTATTAAGGGGTTAATAAGGGGTTTGGTTTGCAAGAGTAATTAAAAGACAGTAATCAAAATGCTACAAATGCTGTAAACAGAATGAGGAAAAACAACTAATCGAAAGGAATCAACAAATCTTGAGTTTAATTCATCCTTAACCACTATGGACTTATTCACATGCTAAACAGATTCTTGTTATGCCATACTAGATAAGTATCTAGCATTCGGTTAATCAACGTTAGATGAAGTTAGCATCCATCCAACCCTAAATCAACCTAAAACTTAGCATTCAACAAAGTTAGGCAATTCATCAAGCACCTTTGTTGCATTGCCTAATCTAATGTGAAATCCTCATCCAAGTATGAATTCTCTACTAGGTAAGCACCTAGGATTTGGTCAATCAACAAAAAATGGATTAAGCATCCATTTAACCCTAAATCAACCTCATTCTAGAATTCATGCTAGATACATCAAACACCTTTGATGAACTATCTAGTTTCTACAAACATGTGGTAGTTAGGAAACTATCATATGCACACCCAAATTAAGTTAAACACTCAGTGAAGATGTAGCAGAAGAAGAGAGAAATTTGATTAACTATAAGAATGTAAACATTCATCACAATGTCTTAAAATTAAACATCAAGAGTGTTTCAATCCCTATGATTGATTGCAAAATTTTATCTCTCCATGAATGGAGAACATAAACGGAAAAGTAAAAGTACATAATGTAAAAGAGCAGAAACGTAAAAGAGAAGTAAGAAGAGAAGAGAGAAAAGAGGGAGAGGAGAGCAAGAGGGAAGGTGAAGAAAAAAAGTTTGTGGTTCATTTTATGATATCTACTGCTACTTAAATAACTATTTCATAGTGGCTGCTATTGGGAATTAAAGAAACAAAAGAACAATGGAATGAAGAAATCCCACCAAGGATCCATGCGAAAAAAAGGGTCATGATTTGTGATTTTTTGAGTTTACCTCTTGAAGCAAAAAAAACGATTAATGAAAATCACCAGCACCGCAGCAGTGACGGTGCCTCTACGTTATCCACACTAACAGACTCATAAACGCCCAATGTTCGCAATCTTGGAGTCTCATGTCTGTAGCACAATGCTAGCTATAAAGAGAAGAGAAACAAGTTACTATCTCACTCACTATTTTTGTTAGGGCATGGCTAGGTTTCATGATGCATGATGATCACATATTTTATACATTAATAAACCCTCATCTTTAGTCATTTACACTCTCTATGTACTTAATTGATTAAGTCTAGTTATGTTTTGTAAGTTTGGACTCAAATTGGACTTAATTGATTTTTTTAGCACTATTTTGGTCTTACATTGTTTCTATATTTCGGCCATATCTTGAGTTCTAAATGTCTGATAATTATGAATTTTACCTTGTAGGAAAGATAAGAGAGAGCTCTACAACTTTGATGAAGAGCTCAAAGCCTCAATCAGACATCTAGTAGAGCTAATTAGGCTTGGAAGACAGAACATGAGTTTTGTCTCTGAAACCTGAACAGTGTACAGTAATCAGAGCATAACTCGGGCTGCAAGAATTATCTTGGGCTGAAATTTGGACATTTGAAATTAAGACCCAGATCTAAAACTTTCATGTTGAACACAAAACTTGATTCGGGCTCCTTGATGGTGATATTGGGTCTGAAAGTCAAAACAGAGGTGCTGAAACTGGGCTTGAATAGTTTGTAGGAATTGGCTTATATCTTGGGCTGTAGGACGAATTTTTGGGTGATTTCAGAGCCATTGGAAAGCTTAGACAATTTCCTAGAACTTTCATGAAGACCACTTGGCTCGAAAATGACGAAATCAATGACTTAAGCAATGAATGATTTCGGAGACAAGAAATCTCAATGATTTTTCACTCTTATCCTCACCATTTGGCATTCTCCACTCATTCATCCACTCATCCCACCTACCCCTAATCAGCCCCTTTGTCATTTTGTATCCCTAATCCTCTATAAAAGGCACCATTGGCTGACCATTTGGAGCACTTGGTGTTAGGCTTAGTTTTTACAAGTTAAGGTTATGCTTGTTTATTGTTTTCCTTTGTTGTAATTTTCTCTTGTTCTAAATTGAAGTCATGTTCATCTTTCTCTTCTTCTCTCTTTCTTTCTTCTTATCTATGAGTAACTAAATCTTCATCTTGCTTGGGTGAAAGAGTGAAGCTCTTGGTAATGAAATAAGGTTAGATTATTTTATTTCTTGTGCTTAAATGATATATTATTAAATGAACATTATATGTGTTGTATTTTGTTTCCAATCAATTTAGAAACCTTCTTTGTTAATGGAAATCTTGATTTATTGTAGACAATAAGATTGGCATAGTGAATGCTTGAACTCATTTACAAATGTTGGTAGATAATTAAAGGAATCATAATATGATTACATATATAATTGAACTTTGAATGTTATATTTTTTTATTGGAACCTCCGTTGTGTGTGGATTTGAATTGAGTTAAAAAGAGAAATAATCTTACCTTTAATTTATTACCAAGAGTGGATCTCCTAACCCAAGTAAGCCCTTAAATTCATTTGTGAACTTGTTTTATTACTTTTGGTGTTGTGACAAATGCTCTTCTTACCTCAATTAATTTTTTTCTTCATCAATTCCCTGTGGATCGACCTCGGACTCCCGAGAAATTTACTACTTGAGACAACCTGCACTTGGGTTTGCATCCTTAAATCCCGCAGTCAAGTTTTTGGCGCCGTTGCCGGGGACTTGATTTGAAGTTTGGATTTATTGAGGTTTGTTTTCTTTAATAAAATCTATTCTCTCTTCTCCCTCACCGGAGCAAAAGTTCGGCTTGCCGATCCTTTGGTTTCTTTACTCACTCTCTAATTTACTAACTTGCTAACATACTAACTTTCTAACTTTTATATTTATGTCATTTATTTTTGCTTTTTAATTTTATTTATTTATTTTGTCATTTTTTTGTCAATGGGGTAACTCTCCCTTTTACTTTACGCACTAACTTTGTGGGGGAAACTCCCTTTTACTTTTCTCGTTATTTAATTTTTCACACTTTATTTTTATTTTTATTTCTATTTTTGGGTGGTTGGTTTATTACTCCACCTTTGTTATATATTTAATGGTAGGTTACACCGCCAACTTGTACATTATTTTTTGTTTATTTATTTTTAGTTATTTATGTATTTATGCTTAATTGGTATCGTGATTTAAATTAAATTCGTTTAGTTAAAATTAATTAATGTACTTTATATATTGACTTGTTTGAATCACAATCACACACAATTGACACAATGGCTGACAATGAAAGTGTACATGATGAACCTGAAAATCAACCGTTGCGAACCATGCGTGAATATTTGCAACCACCTCGAAATTCTAGTCCATCATGTTTTATCTTTCCACTCAATGCCAATAATTTTAGATTCAAACCAGGTATGATTTCTTTACTTCCTAATTTTCATGGTTTAGAATCTGAAAGTCCATATTTACATCTGAAAGAATTTGAGGAAGTATGTATTGCCTTCAATGATCAAAATTGCACTGAAGAGATTGTTAAGCTTAAATTGTTTCCTTTTTCTTTAAAAGATAAAGCAAAATCTTGGCTTAACACTTACGAAACCAAGATCAATTGGCACATGGCAAGAAATGCAAGGTGAGTTCTTAAAGAAATTTTTTCCAACACATTAAACCAATGCTATGAAAAGACAAATCCAAAATTTTTCCCAAAATTCAAATGAAGCATATTTTTAATGTTGGGAACGATTTAAAGATTTGTTAAATTCTTGCCCACATCATGGTTTTGAAAAATGGCGCACTATAAGCTTCTTTTATGAAGGTTTAACTCCTAAAACTAAACAATTTGTGGAAACAATGTGCAATGGTGAGTTTCTTGATAAAGAACCTGATGAAGCTTTAGACTATTTGAACCAATTGACTGAAAATTCTCAATCTTGGCATAGTACTAACACTTCTGAAAATTCAATTAGATCTAATCTTGCAAGTGCTAATAAAGGAAAATATCACCTTAGTCAAGAGGAAGATCTAAATGCTAGGTTTGCCAGTTTAGCCAGAAAGGTGGAAGCCATGGAATTAAGAAAAGCAAAAGAAATTAGATCTGTGCAAAATGAAGAAATTTGTGGCATTTGTGATGACTTAGGGCACCCAACACATGAATGTCCTAACATTTCTGTTTTTAAAGAAGTTGTACATGAGCAAGTAAATGCAATGAATAATTTTAAAAAGCCATTTACTTCTTCTTTTTCAGATACATACAATCCGGGATAGAGAAATCACTCGAACTTTAGCTGGAAGAACAATACTCGGTCACAATTCATGCAATCACCACCTCCTCAAGCACAACAGGACTCTCAAAATTCTCAAGGATATGCACCTTATGTCCCACCATATAGGAAAAACCTTGAGGAAACACTGCATGCATTCATAGAAAAGCAAGAGGCCATTAATAAACAAAACAATCAAACCATGATTGACATAAAAGAAACTCTTGCCAAACTTACTTCTGCTCTCACCATTCATAAGAAAGGAAAATTTCCTTCTCAACCTCAACCAAATCCCAAAGGTCAGTACAGTCTAAATGAGGGGAGTTCAGAAAACCAACAAATGGACTAAGTCCAGTCAGTGATAACTCATAGGAGTAAAAAGGTTGTTGAAAAACAAATCCTCAAATCTTGTGAGAAAGAAGATGAGCCAATTCCCCAAGAAAATGAAAAAGTTGACCAAAAGGAGACCAAACTCTCGCCTTCACCCCCATTTCCTCAAGCATTGAAAAATCCAAAGAAATTGGACCATAACACTGGAATTTTTGAAATTTTGAAACAAGTGAAAATTAATATTCCTCTGTTAGATGCTATCAAATAGATTCCTTCTTATGCCAAATATTTGAAGGACTTGTGCACTGTTAAAAGGAAATTAAATGTGAAAAAGGAAGCATTTTTAGCTGAACAGGTAAGCTCCATTCTTCAGAATAATAATGCGTTGAAATATAAAGATCTTGGTTGTCCTACAGTTTCATGCATTATTGGAGAACATAAAATTGAAAAAGCTTTACTTGATCTTAGTGCTAGTGTTAATTTGCTTCCATATTCAGTTTATCAGCAACTCAACTTAGGTGAGTTAAAACCAACTTCTGCAACTCTTCTACTTGCCGATAGATCAATTAAAATTCCAAGTGAAATAGTGAAAGATGTGTTGGTTCAAGTTGATAAATTCATATATCCTGTGGATTTTATTATCTTGGATACTGAACCTATGGTTGATAGTTGCAAGTCAATTCCTGTTATTTTAGGCCGTCCATTTTTAGCAACATCTAATGCTTTGATAAATTGCAGAAATGGAGTGGTGAAGCTAACATTTGGAAACATGACACTGGATCTCAATGTTTTTAACATGTGCAAGCAACCACAGGAAGTCCTTGATGAAAATGAGGAAGTTGAAGGAATTGAAACCATTATAGATGATCATCTTCAAAAAGGGAGTTCTTCTGACCCATTAGAAGCTTGTTTAATTAATTCATTTGATTTGCTTGATTGTACAGAGGAAATAGAATATAAAGGAAGAAAGCTAAAATTCGATGAGCTCAAACCCATGAATGATAATGCCCATGAAGAAGTACCTACACCGGAACTAAAGCCATTACTTGCTGGGTTGAAGTACACATTTTTTGGAGAAAAGGAAAGTTTTCCTGTGGTAATTTCCTCGTGTCTTACTGAAGAACAAGAAGGAAAGATGTTGCCTCAATGGACGCACCAAGATAGGAAGAAATTTTTAACAGAGGTGAAAAACTTTTATTGGGATAACCCATACTTGTTCAAATATTGTCTTGACCAAATTTTTCAGAGATGCGTGCCCGACAGTGAGGTAGGTAGTGTCATTAAATTTTGTCACTCGAAAGCATGTGGAGATCACTTTTCTTCAAAGAAAACAGCTGCGAAAATCTTACAGTGTGGATTTTATTGGCCCACTTTATTTAAGGACTGTAATACTTTTTGCAAAAGTTATGAAAATTGTCAAAAGACAAATCCAATAAAATCCACAGTCAAGAGAATTTTGAGAAAATCTTTTGAAATTAGTCAAAAAGTTTTGCTTTATGATTCTCGCCTGCACCTATTCGCTGGAAAATTGAGATCTAGGTGGAGTGGTCCTTTTGTTGTCAAACACGTGTATCATCTTGGGGCTGTAGATATTGCGAATCCTAAGAATGGTAATGTGTTTAAAGTCAATGGACAAAGGCTCAAACCATTTCTGAAAAAACCAAGTTGATGAGTTCTTTGCGTTGCCGGTTAAGTGGCGGATACGGTACTCCGTGACTCTCAAGTCAGTTTTTTTTTCAGTTTCCCAAAATAACTGAATCCTTCTTCTCCTTTAAAATGGATGTCATTCTTTCAAACCTGAGAAAACATTTTCCTTCTCTCCCTTAAAATGCTCTGAAAAAAAATCTACAAAGTTCGATGTGAAAGATTGAGACTGTTAATGCACAAAGGTGTACCAGAAGATGTACGCTGGATAATTGAAGCAAAGGTCTGACTAGCAGGTGAGTCTTCAATTTCATTTGACTCATACATGCCAGGTCTTGGAAGAAGTTCGTATTCTAAAAGGAGAAGAGCAAAAAAGTTACAAGTCTGTTAAAAATGTGGACGATGGAATTGTAACATGCAATGTCGTTCTTTGGGGATGGTTTTTGCAAATAGATCCTTCATTAAGAATGGACTGAGTAAGGAGTCATTAGATGATATCTTATTGACTCTTGAGACGCGTTCTTATAGATTGATGCAGGGTGAAATTCTTAATTTGTGGAATCTCTTCAAGGATGAAGAAAAACGCTACAGTCTTGGGAATCTGACTCTAAAAGACCCTGTTTGCCAATTTATAAGAAAATTGGATGGGAAGCTTATCCTCGACTCATAGAAGGCGTTTAAGCGGTTCTTGGACATTAAACCGAGGCGGATGTGAGCCATATCCACAACAATCTGTACATATCATCTTCTTCTTCTTCATGTAATCTTTAAAAAAAAGAGAAAAAAAAAAAAAAAAAAAAAAAAAAAATGTTTGAACAAGGACGATCCTAAGGAGTACCATGGCTTTAATTAGTTATGGAGCCCTAGCCTTTGGGTGACCCATCATTGACTCGGGTGGACCTTTGCACTTTTTTTTTTTAAAAAAAAAAGTTCGTGAGTGTCTACTGCATTGGTGACACGCAATATAAAGATATGCCACTACTGCACTCATGACGTGCAGTATAAAGATACGCCATGAAAGTTGTACATACAAGTATGTCATCATTTGCTATTATATCTTTTTTATCTTTGTATGATTTTGCTGTATTTTGGTTTTGGACAGACGATCCTTTGAGCAGGGTCCTTCAGGGGTTTCTAGACTTCTTTACCCTGATGGTTTTCTTGAAGTCACAAAAAAAAATTCCTTTACCTTTGATCTTTGATCCTGATCCAGCAATAACTCAGATAGATTAGTCAGCGGGAGGCAGTGAGGGAAACAGGATGAAAAAGGAGCCAGATTTGACACTTCGTTTAAAGTTTTCCTTTACTTTGGATTTATCATACTTTGTTTTTGTTTAAATTTGTGTCAGTTTTCTCCAACAGGTAATATCTTCTATCCTTTACTCATCTATATTTTAACATTGAGGACAATGTTGTGATCTAGTTGGGGGGGAAGGATAGTTGACCCAAAAAAAAATTGTTTTGTTTTGTTTGGGAAGTATGATGTGATTATCATGGACTTACTAAATCAATTAGTGATGACAGAGTAAGGAGTAATTTTACTTCTGAGACGTATCTTAATTGGTGGCAGAGTAAGGAGTTTTTAGGTAGTAATTAATTAGTATTGATTTGTGGAAGTAACAAAGTTTTTGTCTTTTGATTTCCTTGGAAAGATTCAAGCGAATGCACTCTCACAGCCTTGGAAGCAATTGAAATTCAGGAATCATAGCATGATTGAATAAATTATCTTCTTTCTTAAATTTCACATGCTTGGTTATGGATGTTGAATTGGTGGATTGAGAATGATAGAAATATGCCTTGTGAGATTTTGAGCCTATGATGAATGGATTGAATATCTATGCCATTCTCTTCTTTCTTGTGTGATTTTCACTCATGGAATTGTTACTCTAGAACTTGCTTTGATTCTTTTTTAGGCTACATTTTCACATGCATACATTAATATGATTGAGGCATTTTGAAATAGCTACTTTGACTAAATAGCCATCCTTGTATATTTTCTATTGTGTAACCCCTTTAAACTTGTTTGACCGTTCCTTGTTTTAAGCTCATTTCATCCTTCAAAAAAAAAAAAAGAAAAAAAACATGTTTTTACCCAACCTTAGGGAATAAGAGAGCATTGACCTTGTTCTTCAATAAATGTGGGGGTGTGTGTGCAAAATGAAAAAAAAAATTTATTGACCACTATTGCAATCAAAGGATTATCAGAATAAAGGTGGATGCTTGGAAACAACAGGAAGAAAAGGAGAATGTTCAAGTCTAACAATGAATTCAATTCACCAATTTGGGATTGATCTTCAACAAAACATTAGTCAAATATTGGTGATTGTCCTTTATGATGAATGTTCTCAAACATTTTCTCCACTCTAACTCTACCATAATGCTCTTTTATTCTCTTTGGTATTTATCTTTTCATATCCATATTATCTCCTCTCCTTTACCATGACCCCATTACAACCTTGAATAAAGTCCTCTTGATTTTTGTATGCATATGTTTTGAGTAACGGAGAAGTAGAAGATAAGCAAGCTTATGGTAGTACAATTGTTCATGGGTTGAATAGAGTGAAATACTTACCTTTTAAACACTTGAGAGATTGAGAGTGAATTCTGTGAAGATCTATCATTCTTGATTCATTCTTTTCAACAGAAGCTTCCTTGCTTGTTGGTTTGAGATGTGAAGAAATGTTACCTCATTTATGCTTTGATCCCCTGAATTTCTTGTTGCTCTTCTTGCTTCACCGAGTCTTTTAGAGTTTTTAGCTTTTGAGTCTGTGTCATTTTTCTTTGTCTCCTAACTTTGGTCTTATGTGTTTTGCCCAAGAGTGCAAAAAGCTAAGTGTGGGGGAATTTAATGATCACATATTTTATACATTAATAAACCCTCATCTTTAGTAATTTACACTCTCTATGTACTTGATTAAGTCTAGTTATGTTTTGTAAGTTTGGACTCAAATTGGACTTAATTGATTTTTTCAGCACTATTTTGGTCTTACGCTGCTTCTGTATTTCGGCCATATCTTGAGTTCTAAATGTCTGATAATTATGAATTGTACCTTGTAGGAAAGATAAGAGAGAGCTCTACAACTTTGATGAAGAACTCAAAGTCTCAATCAGACATTTAGTAGAGCTAATTGGGCTTGGAAGACAAAACACGAGTTTTGTGTCTGAAACCTGAATAGTGTACAGTAATCAGAGCATAACTCGGGCTGCAAGAATTATCTTGGGCTGAAATTTGGATATTTGAAAGTTAAGACCCAGATCTAAAACTTTCATGTTGAATACAAAACTTGATTCGGGCTCCTTGATGGTGATATTGGGTTTGAAAGTTAAAACAGAGGTGCTAAAACTGGGCCTAAATAGTTTGTAGTAATTGGGTCATATCTTGGGCTGTAGGACAAATTTTTGGGTGATTCTAGAGCCATTGGAAAGCTTAGACAATTTCCTAGAACTTTTATGAAGACCACTTGGCTCGAAAATGACGAAATCAATGACTTAAGCAATGAATGATTTCAGAGACAAGAAATCTCAATGATTTTTCACTCTTATCCTCACCATTTGGCATTCTCCACTCATTCATCCACTCATCCCACCTACCCCTAATCAGCCCCTTTGTCATTTTGTATCCCTAATCCTCTATAAAAGGCACCATTGGCTGACCATTTGGAGCACTTGGTGTTAGGCTTAGTTTTTACAAGTTAAGGTTATGCTTGTTTATTGTTTTCCTTTGTTGTAATTTTCTCTTGTTCTAAATTGAAGTCATGTTCATCTTTCTCTTCTTCTCTCTTTCTTTCTTCTTATCCATGAGTAACTAAATCTTCATCTTGCTTGGGTGAAAGAGTGAAGCTCTTGGTAATGAAATAAGGTTAGATTATTTTATTTCTTGTGCTTAAATGATATATTATTAAATGAACATTATATGTGTTGTATTTTGTTTCCAATCAATTTAGAAACCTTCTTTGTTAATGGAGATCTTGATTTATTGTAGACAATAGGATTGGCACAGTGAATGCTTGAACTCATTTACAAATGTTAGTAGATAATTAAAGGAATCATAATATGATTACATATATAATTGAACTTTGAATGTTATATTTTCCGATTGGAACCTCCGTTGTGTGTGGATTTGAATTGAGTTAAAAAGAGAAATAATCTTACCTTTAATTTATTACCAAGAGTGGATCTCCTAACCCAAGCAAGCCCTTAAATTCATTTGTGAACTTGTTTTATTACTTTTGGTGTTGTGACAAATCATCTTCTTACCTCAATTAATTTTTTTCTTCATCAATTCCCTGTGGATCGACCTCGGACTCTCGAGAAATTTCCTACTTGAGACAACCTGCACTTGGGTTTGTATCCTTAAATCTCGCAGTCAATGCACTTCCTTTTGCAATCCCTTAGTAGTACTATTTATAATAGGGACTGCCTTATGCGAGCTAGAGTAGTAGCAGGGCAAGCTGTGCTACCTTGGACTCATTTTATGAGTCTGGCTTGTGATAGAATCTCAGTCCAACTTAGATTCTCATTGCTCCAATTCAGTCTGTTCTATGTGTGTGACCTTGCAGGTTCTCATATAGTTGACAGTAATATTAAAATCTTATTTTAATATTACAAGTAGTGAGTGGTATCTAACAACACATCGCTGCTACCCAAGTAATGAGAATGTCAATGATTTGATATAACCTTTCCGTGATCAATGTTTTCGTGTAGTCTAATCCTTTTGTCTAGATATCTAGATTGAACACAAGGCATGGAAGGTGTCACCTTTGTATAGTTCAATCTTTCATTTCCTGATACTCAAGTAGATTTAGTAATAACAAATGAGATTAATATCTCATATTGACTCATTTGAGCATGGTCATGCATTTCGTAGTCTTACTCAATCGGGAGGGGCCCAAAGATATCACTCCTGTTATGTTAGAGAGACAAATCTCATCTAGGTCACTCACATCTTTCTGTATGATTCGCAGTATGTTTAATAACTAACTTTATAATCACCTTGTTACAAATGATGTTTGATGGCATTAAAACATACAACTCCTCATGTAGGAATCGTAGTGATTTCAGGTCAAAGAACCACATACACCATTGTCACTTTGAGAATCGCTTATGACACTCACATAACGATCCATGCAGTGTTCTCATGGTGGGTCAGTCCAATATATCATTATTCTAATATGTATCCATGTGAAGACTTAATATCTTATATCTATGACATGTGAGATGTGGCTATCAGTTTACGCACATATTAGTCTCAATGCATTATTTTTGTCCTGATTAATAATAATATTTGACTAGGGACATTTAAGAATAGTATTCTGATTTTATCCAATAGGATCTCACAATTAAGTCATTCACTTGATGTCCTATGGCATTAAACTTATAATTCTAAGGAATTTATTATGTTTATTATAAATAACACAATAAATGAAATGTCTCATGTATTAAATAAATAACATAATACAATATAAGTAAGTACAATCAAAATAAGTTAGGCTCTAGGGAATACACCAATAGTTGCTACTTCTTCTGTAGCTTAGGGTTAATCATCTTCCTCTTAACTTTAATTAGACACTTAATTTGCATAATTTGGGTTTAAGATGAAATAGTTATGCCCCAAAACATTCTTAATAGCTTTTTAAACCCGTAAGCCAACTTCAAAGGGTGAAAACACCATCAAAACATCACAGTTTTAATAATTAGTCTTCATAAGAATTTACAATCTATGTCTTACATTTCAAATGGAACCGATTTCAGCTCCAAATGACACCTACAACCCGAATTAAGGCCCAATCTTTGCACATCATCGAGGTTCTAGTGATAACATCTCTATTCTAACTTTGTGGCCCAATTTGACCCACTAGAAATATGATTCAGCCTTAGAGCTATTCATCAAAGTTGTAGAGCTTTCTCTCAAATTTTTGACAAGGTAAAATTCATAATTTTTAGTTGTCTAAAACTCAAGTTATGCCCAAAATATAGAGACAGTGTAAAATTGTCACAATGCTGAGAAATATAACTAAGCCCAATTTGAACCCAAACTTATAAATGGTGGCCAAAACCAATCAATTAAGCACATGAAAGGTCTAAAATGCTGAATATGAGGGATTACTAATATATAAAAATGGTGTTTATCAAATTCTCTCATACTTAGCCCTTTGCACTCCCCAGGAAAAAGTAGAAATCCACCACTAGGGAACAAAGGAAAAATAACACAAACTTGAAAGGTAAAGACTCAAGAAAAAGTCACCTTCCAAGGATGTTCAAGAATGAAAAAGGAGAGAAACCAAAAATTCAAGGAATTAAAACATTTATGAAGTAACATTTCTTTACATCACAAACCAATAAGCATAGTAACTTCAATTGAAAAGCATAGATCAAGAATGATAGAACCTCATAAGATTTACTCTCAATCTCTCAAGTGTTTAGAAGATAAGTGTTTCACTCAATTCAACCCATGAAAATATGCACCATTGTTGTAAAATTGGCAAGTGCACCAAATCGAACAAGTAATAAAGTGTGAGTGAGAGTATCGTCCTACGAGGATTATGTTATTAATTATTAAGTTCGCCAAATTGACGTTATCCAAGCTATCGAAAAAGAAAGTTGTTGAAAATATAATTAAAAGTGAATTCAAATAAGAAATTATTGAAAGAAACAAATAGAATAAAGCAATTTAATTAAGCAAAGGGGTGAAAACAATGATATTAAAGTGTTAGGGTTCCGATTTCACTTGAACTCTTTAGATACAAATTCAAAGATTAGTTTAATTATGTTCTATTTCAATGATTCATGGTCAAATTCCCAAAGTTAACTAATATCAAATCCCTTGGTATATCAATCCTCTTCATACTATTTAAAGTTAATCAATCCCTTAGTATAACCCTAAATAGAAAAGGCTTTATAAAAAACGAGGGAATTAAAAGAAAAATCACATAACTCACAACATCTATTCCTAGCGATTGCAACAATTATGGTGTTTATCATAAGTTCTAAGTTTCTACACAATTTTTCTAAACCATACATAAACCCAAAGATCATTCCTAAATTGATCAGATTTAGAAAAAACATTAAGAGAAGAGATAAACATGTAAATCATGAAATAGAAGCATAAATTAAACATATAAATGAATTTACATCATCAAAGTTTAAGATCCATCATCCCCATAATAAAAGCAATTTAGTTACACATGGGGAAAAAATAAATTAAAGAGAAGAATTCGACAAACTCCATGGAAGATAGGTGGAAAGGATGAAGAAAATTCTTAATCTTCAATCCTGGATGCGCCCATTGTAACACCCCAATTTTTAGAAAATGTCCTGAATATTCTATTTGCTGTTTTTTGAGCTTTTGTGTAAATGACTGTTATGTCCCTATTTTACTGTTTCTTGTTTTTCTGTATGAAATATAAATATATTTTACAGGCTAAAATTTTATTTGATCGTTTTACGTATTTTGCTTCGAGACGGTAAAATAAAAATTTTCTCGAGCTACTGTTTTAATTTTTCTGGGTGATATACAGACAATTAATACTGTCTGTAATTTTATTTGAACGTTTTGGATGATTTGCTTCGTCGTGGGGAAAAATGAAAAAATGATCGTTATGTCCCGATTGTCTTGTTTTTTAATTTTTCTATATGTTACAATGCTTAATATTACTTGTATCTGTGATTTTATTTGGACTTTTTGTGCGATTTGCCTTTGAGACGGAAAATAATATTTTTTCTCGGGCGGAAAATCTTGTTTTAATTATTCAGATTTGGGGATCTTACTAAACCCAATTGAATGAGACAATAATTAATCTTTTAATTTTTAGGATTTAAGCTCAAATAAAATAATTTTGTATATTATTTTATTAGTCAGTATAATTAGATGATAGTGGACCCGGAAATATTTTGCGAGACCCACGTTTAGCTAATACAGTTAATTTAGTAGCTTAATTAAGCATCATTAGTGAAGGAATTTTCTAGAACAAGTGACTAAGCTAGATGACTAGGTTAATTAGTGACTAAGCATGGTGACTAAGGCTAATGACAAGGCAAGGATGAACCAATAGGAGCCAAGCTTGCTAACCAAGTTTTGATCTTGGCCTTTGATGCATTCTAAGGCAAGGATGAAGCCAAGCAAGGCTACACCTTGCATGGCATGATGTCCATGGCCATTTGGCCTTTGGGAGACCAAATTCACTTTGTCTTCATGCAACTTTCTCTCTTCTCTCTCTTCCAAAAACCCTAAACACCATTGATGTTCTCTTGGAGCTAGTTTCGGCCAAACACATTTCCATACTATCCAACCACCCAAAATTCTATCCAACCAAGTTTTCTAAACCTAAACACAATCCTAAGAACATCTCTAGTTGAGAGTTCTTGCAAAATCCTTCATTTGAAGCTTGAAAACCTACTTGGAAGATTTAACCAAGAAGGTGAAATTCCTAGTTTTTCTTTTCTAAACTCTTTTTCAAAGTTCTAAGCCATGATTTCTCCATGGTTTAAGCTCTCTTTCTATGGTTAGTAATGGTTAGTTTTGTTTAAGCTTGCTAGGTGACTTGGTGGAGTGAAACCGAAACCCTAGGAGGAGTGAAAGAATAGTTTTTGTCTTCATTTAAGGTAAGAAGAAGACTAATCTTATCATCTAAGGATGGTGGTAAGAAGATGGAGTGTGATTTTTGTGATTGTAGAATCCATAAGGATTCATTTGTGTGATTGTTAGTAGCTTGTTTATGTGTTTGTGTATTTGTTAGTAGCTTCCCTATTTGATGTTTGTAATAATTTGCATGTCTACAAGCTTTGATTGCATGTCTACAAGCTTTGATTTAGGTTATATGTGTTAGAAATATATTGCATGTGTTAGAATTGCATGATAATGTATAGGATGTGAATAACATGCTAAGGTATGCATGAGTGTTCCAAAGAACACAAACTTAAGGCTCACGACATGGACACAAAAAGGAGAACCAAAATGTTCTCATATTTTCTCTAAAGTGTAATTTAATTAACCTAGGAAAATTAACAAGAGATAGCATTGTTTAGATCAAGGAAAATGAATTTAGAAATCAAATGATCCAAACATATATTTCGGCCAACATGCCAAACCAGGAATTCATGATTTCTAAAATTAATTCCAAACTCTTTTCAAGTATAAAGATGCAATATATGTTAAAAAGAATTTTTCTCCAATGAGTTTTAAAGAAACAAAATGATTTGAATTAAGTTTAAAGATTAAAATTAATGATTTTATTGTTAGAAAAGAAATACAGTAACTTTCAAAAATTTCTAACATATAGCTCATGCTGTATTTTGAAGCATGTTAGTAGTTTTCAAAAGGATTAATTATATGGTTTAAAAATTTAATAAATAGAATTTTTACGGTAAAATTAGGAAACCATTAATATAATTTTCTAAGCAAAATACTGTCAATTTTTAGTAAAAATGGATAAATAAGATAGGAAAGATGTCCAAAAGATAGTATACGGTATTGAAAATATTTTACGTAGTTTAAATGTATTATTTATTATTTCTGTTTATTTAAACAGTAATTTTTAAGGAGTTTGGACAAGAAAATGATTTAAAAATCTTACGCGATTGAGAAAATGTATTAAAAACTCTACGCGATTTTGAAAATAGAAAAATAAATTTACGCGATTTAAAAATGTTTGTAAAAACGACGAGATTGTGAAAACGCGATAAAATTTCTACGCGATTGACCGAAATGGTATTTTCCATATTCTTTTTGGGATTTTCTGTATTTTTTCTGCTGTAGGGCTAAGAGGTGAACCCGTACAAGCTTTGGATCAGTATTTGTCCGGTGGGACTTACTGTATCTTTTTATCTGAGTTATGCCAGTTTTTGGTGGATTAGTTGACGAGGGGAATCACATCGTGTTGTCGATGCGATAAACGTAGTGTGGTTCATTATTCTTATAAACTTGGAGACGTTAGTGTATCGGATTCCATATATGGACAGTCAGTCGCTCCGCTGGACCGTGGTAACCGATAGCACACTAATGGACTCGACACGCACTATTTTTAATCGAGATTTCGTAAAGTCTAATAGTACATTGCCTGTAGTGCCACAATGTGAGACCGTGAACTACACCATGCTTTGGATGATGGATTCCATATGACTTGGGGCTATAGACGCAAAGTGTGACAGCACAATAGTTTGGTTGGGCAGCCGTGGTACTAATAGATTTTGTGAGTCATTCTCTCTCTGATATCTGTTTGTGTTTAGCTCCATGGAGTAGGATCGTGTCATGTTGCATTTAATTATATCTTGAACATTATTTATTTTATCTGTTTATTTATTTATTTAGTTATTGATTAGAAATTGTCATTTACGAAGTTATTTTATCTGTGATGTTATATTGTATGTGTTATTGATTTATCTGTGAAATTATGTGTTGTTATGATAATTAGATTTTTACACTATACTGTTATTAAATTACTGTTATAGCTTTTCATATTGCATGAACTGTATATCTGTTGTTTGTCGTTTTCTTATTTGCCAAGTTTGTGATGATTTTAGATTGTCTTACCTCTTTCTTTATTGTATGTGTGTTTTCTGTATATTTATTTTATGCGGTAAAGAGTTTGAGGAAGAGGAACAGCCTCTTGAGATTCTGTATCCCGAGGAAGAGGAAGATCAGCAAGTCGAAGATCAGTTCGACGATCAAGAACCATCTGATCATCCATATCCATTGGATTGATTGGTTTGGGTATGGCGGTGCCTGGATTTTTGGGGTTCGTGACACTAGAGTTTCACGGTGGATCGTTAGCTTGGCATATGCGAGGAGACAGAGACTCTGTGACGTATGCGGGATGGCTGACTGTGTCCCTACGTCATAGGTTTGATGACGAGTCAGTGATGACGACGATTGTGTTTCTGCACCTAGAGTTACCTTTATCCATTAGGCGTCATTGGGGTGGTGTATCCACTGAGCCTAGTGAGATGACACTCGTATCGACTGCGCGGTCTCATGTCTGCTGAGTGTAGAGGCATCTTGGGTATTTATCTTCTGATGAGTTTCCTGAGAGTGATCCATCAGAGGATTAAATATTTATGATGTATTTTTGGGCGCGTCTGCGTATGTATATATTGACTCTTTACTGTTTTTCTTTCTTTTTTTGTTTAAATATTTGTAGTTGTAGTTGTAAATTATTTGTATAACTTATAACTTGGACCATATGTATATTGTGAGTGATGTTGTTTCTTTTATTTTATATTTCCGCTTTATTTTATTTAATATAATTATATTTAACAGGAATTATTTTACAACCCGTATTAGTACGTAATAAATGTTTTACAACTTGGGTAGATTTTATTTATCTTTCTTTATATATGTGACATCCCCACAAGGGTGTTACATTAGTTAGTATCGAGCCCAAGTTAGAGTCTTTTGGGGTTGTGGTTGGAGTCTTTTTTTTTGTTTGTCTTTGTGTGATTCTTTGTGATTTACTTCTGAAAGGATGTATCTAATTTTGTTTTCTTCTGTTTGAAGAAAGAAGATGTCTGGACGAGGTAGAGGACGTGCGAACATGAATCGTGATGTGGATCCTATGATTGCGGCTTCTGAAGCTATGCAGCGGATGGCTGAAGTAATGATGCAGCAGAATTTGAGAGCAGCTCAACAGCAAGATGCTACTGCTGATGCCCTAAATTTATCTGAATTTAGACGCCACAATCCGCCACAGTTTAGAGGCGAGGTTGATCTGGAGAAGGCAAGTCAATGGATACAAGACTTGGAAAGGATTTTTGAAGGAATGAGATGTACAGATGATAAGAAGGTAACTTATGCTGTCTTTATGCTAAGAGGAGATGGAGAACATTGGTGGAGAGGAACTCGCCAAGTTTTACAAGCTGAAGGAACTGAGATTACGTGGGAAGTGTTTTCTGTTGCTTTTCTGGGAAAGTATTTTCCTACAAGTGCTAGGCATGCCAAGGAAATAGAATTTCTTGGTTTGCGACAGGGAAATATGACGGTGAATGAGTATGCAACAAAATTTGAGAATTTGTCTCAATTCTCAGATTATGCTCAAACTCGACCGGATGATTCATAGAGATGTCGGAAGTTTGAATCGGGCTTGAGAGTGGAACTGAAGCGAGGGGTGATATCCTTGAGGATAAATCAGTTTCATGCTTTGGTTGATGCATGTGCGCGACTTGAGGAATTAGAGCCGTCAAGAGATCAGAGGAATCGTAGCTTTGGGCCGACAAGGTTTCAGAGAGGTGGAGGAAGTAATACAAATTGGTTTCAGCGCAAACCGTATTCTAGACCATCAGGGAGTCAATCTCAACGACCACCAGTTGGGGGAAGTGCAAGTGGTAGTGGAGCTGGACAGAAAGTGACGTTCACGCCAACGTGTTTTAAGTGCGGAAAGAAAGGTCATATCTCTCCGGAGTGCACGGTTAAGGGAACAGTTTGTTTTAACTGTAAACAACCTGGGCATATAGCGAAGGATTGTCCTCAGCCGGAAAGGAAACCTACTATTCGTTATGTTCGTGCTAATCAACAGAAGTCAGGGAATACTCAACCGAGATCTGGAGGGCGAGTATATACTATGACGGGAACAGAAATTTCTCAATATGATGATCTTATACAAGGAGAAGGTGACATTGGAGGTAACCATCTGACTGTGTTATATGATTCTGGTGCTACACACTCGTTTATTGCATATGATTGTGTGGAAAGGTTGAAGTTGCTGTGTCTTCTTTGAATGTTAAATTGAGTGTTTCTACTCCAATTGCTAAACTGTGATTGCATCAAAGATATGTTTGGATTGTCTGTTGTTGTGAAAGATCGTAAGTTTTTGGTCAACTTGATTTGTTTACCTCTTGTTGAGATAGATGTAATCTTAGGGATGGGTGGTTGTCTTCTAACCATATCCTTATAGATTGTGCCGACAAAACCATAGTTTTTCCTAAGGAAGAAAAGTCTGGATTCTTAAGCTGCTTTGTTAAGGTCAAGTCTTTGTTAAGAGAGAGCACGAGGGATATGTGGTATTGTCTTCTCTAGAGGTTAAGGCGAGAAGGACGTGAATACTATTCCTGTTGTCAACGAGTTTCCCGAGGTTTTCTTGATGACGTACCTGGTTTGCCACCTGAGAGGAGATCGAGTTTTCAATTGATTTAGTACTAGGAGCAGGTCCTATCTCAATTGCACCATACCGTATGTCGCCAACAGAGTTGGAGGAGCTGAAGACGCAATTGGTGGAGTTGTTGGAGAAGCAGTTTGTACGACCAAGTGTTTCGCCATAGGGTGCGCCAGTGCTTTTGGTCAAGAAGAAGGACGGAACTTCTCGGCTTTGTGTGGATTATCGTCAGCTGAACAAGGTGACTATCAAGAATAAATATCCGCTTCCAAGAATTGACGATTTGATGGATCAGTTAAGAGGAGCTGGTGTTTTCCAAGATAGATCTGAGATCGGGTTATCACCAGATTCGTGTTAAAGGGGAAGATGTACCGAAAACCTCTTTTCGAACCCGTTATGGACATTATGAGTATCAGGTAATGCCATTCGGGGTGACGAATGCTCCTGCCATATTTATGGATTATATGAACAGGATTTTTCGTCCATATCTAGACAGATTTGTCGTTGTCTTTATCGATGACATTCTGATCTATTCTCAATCTAAGGAAGAGCATGTTGAACATCTTGGTATTGTTCTTCAGATTTTGAGAGAAAAGCAGCTGTATGCGAAGTTGGCTAAATGTGAGTTTTGGTTGGAAAAAGTTCAGTTTTTAGGTCATGTGATTTCTAAAGAAGGTATTGCAGTAGACCCATCAAAAGTGGAGACTATTTTGCAGTGGGAAAGATCTAAGACGGTAACAGAAGTTCGAAGCTTTGTTGGACTTGCTGGTTATTACCGGAGGTTTATTGAAGGTTTTTCGAAGATTGCTGGACCGCTTACACAGCTTACGAGGAAAAGTCAAGCTTTTGAGTGGACGGAAGAACGTGAAGCCAGTTTTCAAGAGTTGAAGAAGAGGTTAACAACTGCACCTGTGTTGATCTTGCCAGATTCTAAGGGAACTTTTGACGTGTATTGTGATGCTTCTTATCAAGGGTTAGGCTGCGTTTTGATGCGAGAATCGGAATGTTGTAGCGTATGCTTCTCGTCAATTAAAGGTTCATGAGAGGAACTATCCAACGCACGATTTGGAATTGGTGCGGTGGTCTTTGCTCGAAAGTGTGGAGGCATTTTACGTATGGAGCGCTTGTTCAATGTCTTTAGTGATCACAAGAGTCTAAAGTACTTGTTTGATCAGAAAGAATTGAATATGAGGCAAAGGCGATGGTTGGAATTCTTAAAGGATTATGATTTTCAACTTCAATACCACCCGGGAAAAGCTAATGTGGTAGCTGATGCCTTAAGCAGAAAGGTGCTTAGTGTTTCGGCAATGATGATCAAGGAGGAAGAGTTGATCAATAAGTTTCGAGATCTATAGTTGTCTGTGGAGTTTCTACCTGAAAAAGTTCGTTTGTTTAAGGTTGTAATCATAAACGAATTTCTTGATGTCGTTCGAGATAAACAAAAGGAAGATGTGTTTTTGCAAAATGAGAGAGAATTGCTAAAGCAAGGTCATAAAGTGACGGTAGAAGAAGGAGCAGATGGAATCTTAAGGTTTAAGGGAAGAATTTGTATGCCTGATGATTCTGAATTGAAGAAGTCGATTCTAGATGAAGCTCATACTAGTGATCTTAGTTTACATCCGGGGATGACCAAGATGTATCAAGACTTGAAAAGGTTGTTTTGGTGGCCAAGGATGAAAAGAGACGTAGCAGAGTATGTGGAGTCTTGTCTGGTTTGTCAGAAAGCGAAAGTGGAACATCAGAGACCAGCTGGAATGTTGCAACCATTATCTATTCTAGAATGGAAATGGGATAGTATCTCTATGGATTTCGTTACTGGTTTTCCAAGGACAAGGAAAGGTCATGATTCAATATGGGTTATAGTCGATAGGCTTACTAAATCGGCTCACTTCTTACCGATTAATATCAAGTATTCGTTGAAAAGATTAACCCAGTTGTACATCAGCGAGATTGTTAGATTACATGGTGTACCTACATGTATAGTTTCTGATCGAGATCCGAGGTTTACGTCAAGGTTTTGGCGAAGTCTGCAAGAAGCTATGGGAACTAAGTTGCGACTGAGTTCGGCGTATCATCCGCATGGATGGTCGACAGAGAGAACTATACAGTCTTTGGAGGATCTTTTGCGTGCTTGTGTTTTGGAGCAACGAGGAAGTTAGGATGAATTTTTATCTTTGATAGAATTCACCTACAACAATAGTTTTCACTCAAGTATAGGGATGGCACCCTATGAGGCATTGTACGGAAGACGATATCGAACCCTGTTATGTTGGTATCAGGATGGGGAAAGCATGACTGTTGGACCAGATCTTGTACAACAGACTACGGAGAAGGTAAAGATGATACAAGAGAAGATGAGAACGACGCAAAGCAGACAGAAGAGTTATGCGGATAAACGAAGACGACCTCTTGAGTTTGAGGAGGGTGAGCATGTGTTTCTAAGAGTTACTCCTACGACCGGTGTCGGAAGGGTTATTAAGTCTAAGAAGCTTACTCCTAAGTTTATTGGACCGTATCAGATTATCCGACGTATAGGTCCTGTGGCGTATCAGATTGCTTTGCCGCCTTTTCTATCCAATCTGCATGATGTATTTCATGTATCTCAGCTCAAGAAGTATATACCAGATCCCACGCATGTTATACAACCAGATGAAGTACAGTTGAAGGAGAATTTGACTTACGAGACTTTACCTGTTAGAATCGAGGACAGAAAGGTAAAGCAGCTTCAAAGGAAGATGATCGAGTTAGTGAAGGTTATATGGAATGACGTGACGGGTGATGCTACCTGGGAGCTGGAAGATAAAATGAGGGATCAGTATCCTCATTTGTTTTGATGTGCAGCGAATTTCGAGGACGAAATTTTTATTTGTTGGGGAGAGTTGTAACACCCCAATTTTTAGAAAATGTCCCGAATGTTCTGTTTGCTGTTTTTTGAGCTTTTGTGTAAATGACTGTTATGTCCCTGTTTTACTGTTTCTTGTTTTTCTGTATGAAATATAAATATATTTTACAGGCTAAAATTTTATTTGATCGTTTTACGTATTTTGCTTGAGACGGTAAAATAAAAATTTTCTCGAGCTACTGTTTTAATTTTTCTGGGTGATATACAGACAATTAATACTGTCTATAATTTTATTTGAATATTTTGGATGATTTGCTTCGTCGTGGGAAAAAATAAAAAAATGACCGTTATGTCCCGATTGTACTGTTTTTAATTTTTCTATATGTTACAGTGCTTAATATTACTGTCTGTGATTTTATTTGGACTTTTTGTGCGATTTGCTCTGGGACAGGAAAATAATATTTTTTCGGGCTGGGAAAATCTTGTTTTAATTATTCAGACTAGGGGATCTTACTAAACCTAATTCTGAATGAGACAATAATTAATCCTTTAATTTTTAGGATTTAACTGTCAAATAAAATAATTTTGTATATTATTTTATTAGTCAGTATAATTAGATGATAGTGGACCAGAACATGTTTTGCGGGACCTACGTTTAGCTAATACAGTTAATTTAGTAGCTTAATTAAGCATCATTAGTGAAGGAATTTTCTAGAACAAGTGACTAAGCTAGATGACTAGGTTAATTAGTGACTAAGCATGGTGACTAAGGCTAATGACAAGGCAAGGATGAACCAATAGGAGCCAAGCTTGCTAACCAAGTTTTGATCTTGGCCTTTGATGCATTCTAAGGCAAGGATGAAGCCAAGCAAGGCTACACCTTGCATGGCATGATGTCCACGGCCATTTGGCCTTTGGGAGACCAAATTCACTTTGTCTTCATGCAACTTTCTCTCTTCTCTCTCTTCCAAAAACCCTAAACACCATTGATGTTCTCTTGGAGCTAGTTTCGGCCAAACACATTTCCATACTATCCAACCACCCAAAATTCTATCCAACCAAGTTTTCTAAACCTAAACACAATCCTAAGAACATCTCTAGTTGAGAGTTCTTGCAAAATCCTTCATTTGAAGCTTGAAAACCTACTTGGAAGATTTAACCAAGAAGGTGAAATTCCTAGTTTTTCTTTTCTAAACTCTTTTCAAAGTTCTAAGCCATGATTTCTCCATGGTTTAAGCTCTCTTTCTATGGTTAGTAATGGTTAGTTTTGTTTAAGCTTGCTAGGTGACTTGGTGGAGTGAAACCGAAACCCTAGGAGGAGTGAAAGAATATTTTGTCTTCATTTAAGGTAAGAGGAAGACTAATCTTATCATCTAAGGATGGTGGTAAGAAGATGGAGTGTGATTTTTGTGATTGTAGAATCCATAAGGATTCATTTGTGTGATTGTTAGTAGCTTGTTTATGTGTTTGTGTATTTGTTAGTAGCTTCCCTATTTGATGTTTGTAATAATTTGCATGTCTACAAGCTTTGATTGCATGTCTACAAGCTTTGATTTAGGTTATATGTGTTAGAAATATATTGCATGTGTTAGAATTGCATGATAATGTATAGGATGTGAATAACATGCTAAGGTATGCATGAGTGTTCCAAAGAACACAAACTTAAGGTTCACGGCCATGGACACAAAAGGAGAACCAAAATGTTCTCATATTTTCTCTAAAGTGTAATTTAATTAACCTAGGAAAATTAACAAGAGATAGCATTGTTTAGATCAAGGAAAATGAATTTAGAAATCAAATGATCCAAACATATATTTCGCCAACATGCCAAACCAGGAATTCATGATTTCTAAAATTAATTCCAAACTCTTTTCAAGTATAAAAGATGCAATATATGTTAAAAAGAATTTTTCTCCAATGAGTTTTAAAGAAACAAAATGATTTGAATTAAGTTTAAAGATTAAAATTAATGATTTTATTGTTAGAAAAGAAATACGGTAACTTTCAAAAATTTCTAACATATAGCTCATGCTGTATTTTGAAGCATGTTAGTAGTTTTCAAAAGGATTAATTATATGGTTTAAAAATTTAATAAACAGAATTTTTACGGTAAAATTAGGAAACCATTAATATAATTTTCTAAGCAAAATACTGTCAATTTTTAGTAAAAACGGACAAATAAGATAGGAAAAATGTCCAAAAGACAGTATATGTAACACCCCAAATTTTCGTATCTCTTAAATAGTAATTTTGACAGTTAACAGAATTTTACTGTTTAGTAATTTCTGTGCACTGTAAAATTATTTTGTTTATTCTGTCAGCGTATTTGATCGTTTTGAGTGATTTACTCTGTGTCAGGAAAATAAAAATTTTCGGGTCGGGGAAAACCCTACGTAATTTAATTTTTACCATTAGGTAATTATTTTACGTAATCTGATTTGATATTTGTGCATTTTATAATTTTTGTGATTTTTGTGGATGATTATGATTTTTTTTTTTGTTTGTGGGCCCAGGGGGTGTATGTGGGCCCAGGTGACCATACGTGGGCCCAGGTGGATCCCACAAAGTGAAAAATTTTTCTACGCATAGAAAAATTTGTACTGTTTAGACGGAGACAGGGGATCTTACTAAACCTGAATCCGAAAACAGTTTTTAGAAAATTTCTTGTCTTGTATTTTATCTTATTTAATTATCGAATGATAAAAATACATAAAAATATTATTTGTAGGATCTGAGAATAAATATTATCTTCGCGTAGTCAACAAAGAGAGCTTGACTTGATTTATACCCTGGATGAGAATACTTAGTTTGAATATTAACCATTGATTTAATCAAAGGTTAAAAACAAACTTAATAAAGCGCTTGGATAATAACCATTGATTTAATCAATGGTGTGAGAATAAGCTTAGTTAGGAAGGCTTTGATATCAACCATAGATGTAATCAAAGGTGTAGAATTGGTCTTGAAAAATGACAAAGACCATTTATAACCATTGGATTTAGATTAAATCAAGGGTGGAGATTTAATCTTAAAAAAGTAACAAAGACCATTTATGACCATTGGATGAAGAATTAATCAAGGGTAGAGATTTGGTCTTCTAAAATGTAAAGACTAATTAGGACCCTTGGATTTAAAGTTTGAAGAAGCAATCTTAACCATTAATTTTGGAGACACATCTAATGGTTAGAATTTAAAGGAGAAAAATCCAATGGCTTAGATTAAGTCTTCTAACCTATCTAAATCTACCTAAATCCTAACCATTGAATTAATCAATGGCTAGAAATGCTTCAAATGGTGGCAAATAATGAAGACAACTTTATTGAATGCATTATGAAGAGAAAGTGATGGTTTTGGAGTGTTTAGAAGACAAAGTTAAACAAGCTTTATGTCATTTTTGCATGCTTTGGTCAAGTTAGACATCATAATGGCTTACTTTTGATTTTTTTGCACTCAAGAAGAATGCAAGAAGGGGGGACTACGAATTTGGTGCTACATGAAGGAGTTTGGAAGACCATAATTGCATGCTTTAGTCATTATTGTCTTCCTTGGTCTTCATTGATTCATTTTCAAGAAGGAAACTTAGAAAATTTTCTCTCCATCTCCTTTCTTCTGTAGATTTTGGCCAAGCCCTCCAAGAGCACCTTTCATCACTCAAAAATTTCATCCAACTTGATTTTCTAAACCTAGACATCGTTCTAAGAACATCTCTAGTTATGAGTTTTTCCAAAATCATTCATCTTGATCTTCAAATCCAAGCTTCAAGTTTCTATCAAAAATCAAAAATTTCATCTTTGTTCTTCAAAATACACCATTCGGTCATACTACCTAAAATCACCATCCAAGCTCTTTTAATTTCATCCAACCTTGGATCTTGAATCTCCATGATATTCTAAGCAACTTTCATGTTGAAGACTTCTTCTAAATCATTCATCTTCAAGGAGTTTCTTCAAGATCAAAGTTATTGGGTTTTTGAGGTGAAGTATAAGGAAACTTCATTTTCTTTTCTCTTTTTCATGATCTAAGCCATGTTTGATCCATGGTTCCTCTTAATCAAGCTTGATATGTTAATTAACTTGTGTTTTGTTTTATATTTGAGAAGCCCTTGGTGGTGAAGGACTTGGAAAAAGAAACAAATCAAGAAGCTTTGGAGGATCTTCAAGAGGTAAGAGGGAGATCCATCTCACCAACCAAGCATGGTGGTGAGAGATGGTATTTTATTTGATGGATGTGAAATCCATGTGAGGATTCATATCCATGGTCATGTAATTAATTTGTGGGTGTTTATGAGCTTTGATTAATTTTCTATGCTTGATATGCTTTGCATGATTTTATAGCTTTGATGATATGCTTGATATGCTATACATGCTTTTAAAGCTTTAATGGTATGCTTATGTTATTTATGATGAAATATATATGTATATGCCATGACTTGATGGTGGAAAGGAAATTGATTTTTGGCTCCAATAGCCAAGGAAGAGCTACGGTTTTGATGCCCTTGATTAGGGTTCATGTTGAAAATTTTCAAGAACGAAAGAATTGATTTTTGAGTACTTAGAACATGGTAGATTTCGAACAAGACACCTCAAAATAGGTGTTCACAAATTAATATTTTCATGAAAGATGAAAATGGATGATTTGAAGAGTATGGAAAATAAACAAAGGATTTGTTTTTCAAGAAAACAAGAATATGATTTTTGGAGGAATTTTTATTGATTTATTTTGTGTAAAAAGATGCTAAGTGTTTTTCTAAACATGAGTTTTGAATGAAAACAGGCAAACGTTGATTTTAAAGATTTGCAAAGAAAGTGAAAAAGAATTTGTAAATAAAGTAAAAATGAATTTGAACAAATGGGTTTGGTTTTATAACCATTGATATTTCGGTTTTGAAAAACAAAATTTTAATGATTGTGTTTGTGTAAAACCATATCAATTTAAAAGGAAAAGTATTTGATGGCATTAATGGTTTTGTTTGTGTAAAACCATATTGATTTAGAAGAAAAAAAAATGTTTTGATGATTTCAATAGTCATGTCAACGTTTTTGAAGGCTTGTAATGCCTTGATTTTTATGAACAAAGTGAATTTCAAAGTGGAAACGTAACTGGATTAAATACAAGGATTTTGGAAAGGGAATCAGGCGTTTATCACTTGAGAAAATCAAGTTTTTGTAAACGAAAATGTTTTGAACTTCAATTTATTTTGAAGAAGGTTGTGTTTGGAAATGATTTGGGAAAAATGGAGAATATAATGGTGTTTTGAAAATTTACTAGCATTATAACTTATTTTCAAGTTTTGAAATACGTTAGAAAAATGTTAAGTTTTGAAACGTTGATTTACATCAATGGAAAAGTGATTTTTGTGAAGTATATTTTGAAAAAGAATTTCTTGAGTAAAGAACTGTGGAAAAATATTTTCTTGAGTAAGAAAATATATTAAATGAAATATAAAGTTATATTATTTTGAGAAAAGTTGAAGAGGAATTTTTGAAGGTTAAGAAGTATTTTCTGTAATGAAATTGTGATGAAAAATGTTTTACGATATCTTAAAAACGTGATTTTTAAGCTACGCAATTTTGAACAATGTGTTAAAAATGATATTGATTTATTTAAGTCAAAATAATGTTTGGAATATTGAGGAATATTTTATGTGATTGAAAAATGTTGAAAAATATTTTACGTATCTTAAAAACAATTTGAAATACAGTAAAATATTTCTACGCGATTTGAAAAATGTTTAAATATTTCTACACGATTTGGAAAGCGTTTAAATATTTTACGCAACTGAAATATTGTTGAAAAATCAATATGTGATTTAAAAGTGATGAATTATTTTTACGTGATTGTGAAAATAGCAAAAAAATTGTTATGAGATTTGGAAAGTATTTTAAATATTTTGAGAATGATAGAAAATGATTTACGTAACGTAAAAGAATGATTTTTAAGTTACGCGATTTTGAAACAGTAAAAAAAAAATACTATGCGATTTGAGAAACGTATGTTTTTACGCGATTGAGAAAAACGTTAAAAAATTAGTACGTGGTTTAAAAGTGCAACAGAAGAGTTGCAACATTTTGAAAACGTAACAGAAATGTTACGAAATTTTGTAAATGTAACAGTAGTGTTACGGTATTGTGAAAACGTAATAAAAACGTTTTAAAATTTTAAAAACGTAACAAAAGTGTTACGGTATTGTGAAAATATAAGAGAAGTGTTATGGTATTGTGAAAACATAACAGAAACGTTTTTGGATTGTGAAAACGTAACAGAAATGTTACGCGATTGTGAAAATACGGTAAAAGTGTTTTACAACTATGAAAATGTGATAACATGATTTTATTTGTTGAAAGTCTGATATGATTCTTGTTGAACCAGGTGTCCATACACTGTTTGTGAGAAAATGACATATTTGTCTATGATTGGATTTGGTGCATTATACATGCATTGGAATGGTCCGATAAGGATTTGGATATGGCTGATTGCCTAGGAGAAACACACCTCTTGAGTGGGTGCGATATGCGTAGTGTAGGTCACTTGTTGACCTTGGGGGCATCGGGGTGCGGGTTGCCTACACGGGTGGTTGGTCGCGCTTCTTCCGTAGGTTAGACCGATGCAACACACCGATGATCCGGACCGAGACACTATTCTTAATCAAGATCGATAAAGACGTCGTGTATATGCTAGATGTGCAAAATCAAAGTGAGGATTATAGCACGTGGTCCGAGGCATGTGGTACCGAGCGGATCTTTTCGATCATTTCTCCGACCTGAGTTTAGCTCCATGGAGTAGGAAATCGAGTCTTGTGTACATGCATAATTTGAACATTTATATCTGTGTGATATATTAATTGAGGAATATTGGCTATGACAATTGTTTTGAATACTGGATGATGATGATGATAATTAGGACATTATCGTAATTGTTGTTTATGATAATTGAATTGATAAATGATTTGATGATGATAGTTGATTAATATTGAATATATTATTGGAAGTTTGATATGATATCCTGTATGATATTGCTTTGCTTGTGTTATCTACTGTCTTTGCCATGTTGGTATTAGGCGTAGGTGATCTCACCTCTTTGTTATCTTTGTTTTGCTATGTACTGTCTGTTAAAATCAAATAATAGAAGGATCGAGTTGTCTTAGACATAACGGGCGATGGATACTCGAGAGATTGATGAAAACATTGAAGAGTGGTGTCTCAAGTTCGAAGGTGTTACGAGTAGACAAGGAGTAGAGTTCGATGCAACAAGTGGATACAAGATAAGGAATGAGTATGTTAAGTTTTATCATTAGTGTTATACCGTGCTATTTAGTAGGACCCGTCATGGGGTTTGCTTCTTGTTGAAAAAAAAAAAAAAGAGTCTGTTAATTTTATATTTCTCTTTAAATTGTGAAATATTAATTGGTATCAATGTTGTATATGAATCGGTTTAAATATATTTTCGATAATACTTATGGATTATAGTAAGTTTATATTTCAAACAAGAAAGAATTTTTTTTTTTTTTAAACCCACGTTTTTAACTCAAACCTTTTATGAAAACATTTTCAGATTATGAGTCGGAAGTCAGACATGTGATACCCTAAGGAGGGTGTTACAGTATACGGTATTGAAAATATTTTACGTAGTTTAAACGTATTATTTATTATTTCTGTTTATTTAAACAATAATTTTTAAGGAGTTTGGACAAGAAAATGATTTAAAAATCTTACGCGATTGAGAAAATGTATTAAAAACTCTACGCGATTTTGAAAATAGAAAAATAAATTTACGCGATTTAAAAATGTTTGTAAAAATGACGAGATTGTGAAAACGCGATAAAATTTCTACGCGATTGACTGAAATGGTATTTTCCATATTCTTTTTGGGATTTTCTGTATTTTTTCTGCTGTCGGGCTAAGAGGTGAACCCGTACAGGCTTTGGATCAGTATTTGTCCGGTGGGACTTCTTGTATCTTTTATCGAGTTATGCCAGTTTTTGGTGGATTGGTTGACGAGGGAATCACATCGTGTTGTCGATGCGATAAACGTAGTGTGGTTCAATATTCTTATGAACTTGGAGACGTTAGTGTACGGGATTCCATATATGGACAGTCGGTCACTCTGCTGGGCCGTGGTAACCGATAGCACACTAATGGACTCGACACACACTATTTTTAATCGAGATTTCGTAAAGTCTAATAGTACATTGCCTGTAGTGCCACAATGTGAGACCGTGAACTACACCATGCTTTGGATGATGGATTCCATATGACTTGGGGCTATAGACGCAAAGTGTGATAGCGCAATAGTTTGGTTGGGCAACCATGGTACTAATAGATTTTGCGAGTCATTCTCTCTCTGATATCTGTTTGTGCTTAGCTCCATGGAGTAGGATCGTGTCATGTTGCATTTAATTATATCTTGAACATTATTTATTTTATCTGTTTATTTATTTATTTAGTTATTGATTCTGAGAAATTGTCTGTTTCTGAAGTTATTTTATCTGTGATGTTATATTGTATGTGTTATTGATTTATCTGTGAAATTATGTGTTGTTATGATAATTAGATTTTTACACTATACTGTTATTAAATTACTGTTATAGCTTTTCATATTGCATGAATTGTATATCTGTTGTTTGTCGTTTTCTTATTTGCCATGTTTGTGATGATTTTAGATTGTCTTACCTCTTTCTTTATTGTATGTGTGTTTTCTGTATATTTATTTTATGCGGTAAAGAGTTTGAGGAAGAGGAACAGCCTCTTGAGATTCTGTATCCCGAGGAAGAGGAAGATCAGCAAGCCGAAGATCAGTTCGACGATCAAGAACCATCTGATCATCCATATCCATTAGATTGATTGGTTTGGGTATGGCGGTGCCTGGATTTTTGGGGTTCGTGACACTAGAGTTTCACGGTGGATCGTTAGCTTGGCATATGCGAGGAGACAGAGACTCTGTGACGTATGCGGGACGGTTGACTGTGTCCCTACGTCATAGGTTTGATGACGAGCCAGTGATGACGACGACTGTGTTTCTGCACCTAGAGTTACCTTTATCTATTAGGCGTCATTGGGGTGGTGTATCCACTGAGCCTAGTGAGATGACACTCGTATTGACTGCGCGGTCTCATGTCCACCGAGTGTCGAGGCATCCTGGGTATTTATCTTCTGATGAGTTTCCTGAGAGTGATCCATCAGAGGATTAAATATTTATGATGTATTTTTGGGCGCGTCTGCGTATGTATATATTGACTCTTTCTTGTTTTCTTTCTTGTTTTGTTTAAATATTTGTAGTTGTAGTTGTAAATTATTTGTATAACTTATAACTTGGACCATATGTATATTATGAGTGATGTTGTTTCTGTTTATTTTATATTTCCGCTTTATTTTATTTAATATAATTTTGTTTAACAGGAATTATTTTACAACCCGTATTAGTACGTAATAAATGTTTTACAACTTGGGTAGATTTTATTTATCTTTCTTTATATATGTGACATCCCCACAAGGGTGTTACACCCATGCGAAATTAGTGTTCTTGTCGTTGTTTCTCTCTCTGACGACTATTGAATGTTCATCAAGGTGAACTTTTCTATTTATAATTAATTGAACATGTCTCGTTTAACGTCCAACGCCTGAGAGCTAGCTTCTCAGCACCTGAGAGCTGGACAACCAAAAATTGTGTGCATTGCTGCTACGTGCACACACTCAAATACTACCTTCCCAGCGCCTGAACGCTAGGACACCATAAGAATTGCTCTAGTTCTTAAGCACTGGACCACCAATGTGCTTTTTCAACTTTTCCTTTCTTGTGCAAGTGTCCAGTTTTCTTCCATGTGTTTTTACCTATCAAAACAAATAAAACACATAATAAAAACACAATTTAAAATAATAAAAACATAATAAATTTTGAGAATAAAGTTTAATCAAAGAGATTAAAAGAGGATGAAAACTCAAAATATGAACCATAAAAAATATGAATTTTTGAAGGTTCACTATTCCCCCAAACTTAATATTTTGTTTGTCCTCAAGTAAAAAGAAAAACAAAAAAAATTAAAAACAAAAAGAATAAATGACTAAAAACGAAAAACATGCAAACTTAAACATAGCAATACTAGTTATTGAATATCATTCTTATCCTTAGAAACTACTTCACAATCTCATTTCAAGGTGTCACGCATGTACAATCCAATTGTTACCTCGTCTCTCACATGCAACTTTCATACATAAATGACTTCCCATAAACATGAATGAAAAACTAATTCCTACTCATGAAGTACAAGCCCAGATAGGTTTATAAAATTATAAATGCACATCAAACCTACATCCATAAGGTTGTTTTTCATCTCTCTCTCTCTCTCTCTCCACTAATGTAAACAACACATAGCCAAGAATCAACAGGGACTTTATAAGCTTGTAATGTAAGGCCAAGGGTGAGGGTTGAGAAAGAGATGATAACATAAATAAAATAAGAATGGAATACATGATCATGCACATTTCAAAATCCAAGCCTCAAAATGTTGAACAAGTGTAAAACAGAGCATAATAATCAATAACTTTATTTTTTAATTTCTTCTTTTTTATATATGACTTCCACCCCTAAACTTAGTTCTTTGCAATACTTTGGGTGGACTTTCTCTTTTCAATTTTTTTTTATCTCATCAAATACTTTATGTACAAATATTGACTACGGCTTGAATAGTAAAATAATACAAATATACATCCAATAAGGGTGTATAAGAAGGCATTTTTATTTATAAGGTAAAGGGAAAGGAGAATGTGGGTAAAAGAAAAGAAATAGAGGTCAAACATACACAAGGTTACAAAATGGACCTAAGGATATACTATGTTTACAGGTTAGCTTGAAAGGCTCAAATGATCCAAAGAAGACCCTTATCATTTTCATGATTATGAATTGCCTAGGATTTCACATCAAGAGAGAATCTAACAACTTCTAGATACAAGTAATTCACACACATGCAATCTTATAAACTTTCTCTGAGTCTGACATGCATGCATATTCCAAGGTCTAACAAACATAAAGATGGGAAGCACATCCATACACAATCGAAGCAATAGAGATAAATGCAACTCATGGATTCTCATGCGATATCCCAAGAAAATAAATCAATTCATAATTTATACAATCATTGAATATTCAATTCAACAAACCAGCATGCACAATTTTAACAATATGACTCAAAACATCAAACTAGCAGACAACAAAAACAAAAGAAATAATAAAAAAATAGTGAAGCTATCCCCCCTAAAACTTAAAATAAACAGTACCCCTACTATGCAAACTAATAAATGCAAACAACAAAAAAGAAAGTAAAAATTGTAAAATAAAATCGGAGGGTTTAGAAAAACTTATTATTTTAACGATCAGATCAATCCTGCTCTTCATCCTCGTCCTGCTCCACCACGTTGTCCTCATTGAAGTTTATGTTGGCCATTATCTCTTCATCAGCCATGGTGAGTCCTCCTAAAACAGCAGTGTCAAGGTGCATCTGTTCTGCCATACTACGAAGCATGTTCTCCAATCAGTGCTGGGATTGGATGATATGCTTAAGCTTTTGCTGGTTCTGGCATTATATACGCTCCAAACTATCCAATCTTTGAGCATTAGTAAGCATCTAATGAGGTTGCCTCGGTGTTGGGCCTTGGCCATGAGATGCTGCTACAGCTCCGGGATCTTCTTGAAAGTACCTCTCAATCATTGATGTAGTGATTGGAGGTGTTGGTTAGATGGGTTAATCACCAGTGATATGAATGCCTCTCTCAGAGCATAACCTTGTGATGAGAGAGGGGCATGGCAAGCTTCCTAAAGTCTCCTGCCCTTCCATGTGCATGTTGAAAGCAATGATCCTCTTTACATCAACAGTATTGCCAATCACAATAGCAAAGACGAGCAAAGCCCTCTTGACTGGCACTTCTGAAGTGTTAGAGCATGGAAAGAGGTTAGCTTGAATGAAAGTACACCACACAGCATGAGAGGTGACTAATCAGAGTTTCAGATTTTCAAGAAATATGTTGCGAAGTAGTGATGGGATAGATCACAGAGAATGGTACCGCTCTAATACCATGTTAGAAATAGAGAAACATATATACAAGAAAAGTCTAGAAAAGGTTTCTGTATATTTGTTGAATTATCTCTGAATTAATCAGTGTGTACCAGAGGATTCCCTATTTATAGGTGAAAGATTTTATATAAAGAAGGAAATACAATCAAATATAATCAAAATAGTATCTCTAACTATGTGTGAATCAAATCCCTAAGATAACACAAAATCAAACCTAATTTAATCTTGAGATATGTTCTAGATATTCTAACATAAAGGCTTACCAATTCCAACATTGATAAACTTGCAGAAGATCTCATTGTACATATCTCATCAGTAAAATAACTTAAAGTGCCACAAGCCTTTGAATGTAAATACTAAAGAACACTAGAAGATGGGATTCAAATTAACAGCCATTAATCATTTGATTAAGAAAATTCGAGGATTCAACTATAAGCTAAAAATGTGACTCCACGACTTAATTCCCTCATTTACATTACTTTCATTATTAACATACAAAAAATATAAACTTGATAGCAAAAAATAAAAGTTTCCAAATTGGACAAATTATAAAAAAATTATCAAATCTCAATCCATTGAACGATTTCAAGAGGGCCAAAAGATTATGATTATATTGGTGAAAATTTTCTACAACATTTGCTAAAGCTCAAATAATAAAATAAATATCTCAATATAGCAAAATCAAGCTAGAAGAATAGCATCATAAATTGCTTACTAGGTCTTTAGTAATAGAAATGATTAGCATATTTACCATTTAAAGAGTTCCATTGGCCTTGATAAATCTAGTTTAGGATCACTTGCTGTTATGACTCCTTATGCTTATATTCTTCACCCCAACGAATACACTTGTATTTTGGAATGGTTTTGTGAAGTTACAATAGAATGAGAGTATGGGAACGCAAGCACAATGAGAAGAAAACAAGATGGGAACTAGGCCAATTGTGGCCAGAAAGAAAACTGGAGAGGTGTATATGACAAGACTTTAAGAGGGGGATGAAATGGGGTTCTCTAGAGAATACACAACCTTTAGGGAACTGAGATGTCATTTTCACTAGTTTTTGTAGTTTCTTTGAGTTCTTGGGTTTTTTTAGTGTTCTTGAGACATAGGTTTTCCTAGGTTGGGGGAATATAAAGGGTTGTTCTTGTGCTCTATGGCTTTTATATAATGGTCACTTGAAGGTATAGGACAAAAGGAAATGATGTGTGTCACGCTTTGGTGGGTACGAGGTTTTGGTGTATAGGGTTAGAAAGGTGAAAGAAGTAGGGTCAACAACATAGCTCCCTAGACCCTATTATATAGCCTCGAGACTCCCACCCTAGTCTTATCACATAGGCTTCTTTTTAGCCAATGATGCCTTGGAAAAACCCTCTCCTGACACTTTCCAAGCATAAACAGTAGCTGATTTCCCAAATTTAGCTTCATAGGTCCTTAGGCATTGCCTTACGCCTAGGTACTACAACCGTATTAAGTGCCATTAAATACTCTTGCTTAGTTCAATTTCCATTCAGTTGCAACTAGATTCCAATGATCCTAGTCCTAATCGAATTTCCTTAGAAACATTAGCCCCTTGTGCTTAGAAAAAAGAAAAGTTAAACTTTCCCTCTTTCCAAGTACAATAACTTCTTGACACAACATTCCTCTTTGTTTGTATCACCTTCGGATTTGTTAAAGCTACCTGTTTTTTTCAAGGCTACAAGATATTTGTTAAAGAGAGGGGTAAGGATCCTCTCCTATTGGCCAAAATAGGAGAGGATCCTATATTGCTAAAAACAAGAAAAAACAGAGGTTAGAGGGTGAAAGGGAAGGGAGATGATCATGTTTCTCTCTCCATTTTTTCCTATTTCTTGCAAATCAAGACAGGAGTCTGTTAGGAGAACAACATTAAAGGAAGTTATTTGTATTTAAAAATAAGATCAAAGGCTCCCTATCTTGTAAATTTAAAAGGAAGTTAAGGATCTGCCTAATCATCTAGGATGAGTTGCCTTGTGTGCTTTCAAGGCATCAAATCAGTGCCTTTTTGGGGCCCTTTTCATTATTATAGAGATTTGCTTTGATTAGAGTTCGTTTTCGTGGATCAATACGCCATCTATTTTGTTGATGTCATTTTCTCATGCCTGGTGTCATCGCCTTTATTTTCGCTGATGGTCATGGCACCCATCACTTCATATGAGTAGTTAGCAATTACCTTTAGATTTTGAAAATTACAAAAGCCATTTCACTTTCCTATATCTTTAAATTCAAAACTTCTCAAAGTCACTCCACCTTCTCTCATCTTCTCTTCCTGTTCTCCACATATTCCTCATTGTTCTGATGTATATTCAGAGGGTGTCTGAGTAGACACATACGCAGTGGTTTCCTTCTCCATGCATAGTTATCACCTCCGAGACAGGGGGGTTGGGTACCTGCAAAGGGACTCCAATGCTCAAGTCAGGCAATGCACAAGAAAGGGATTAGTCGTTACCTGGTTGAAATGGTCTAGCCTGATAATTATAGAGCATTTGTAGAATCCTCATGCGCTCTGCGTGGCGCATGTACATTAAGATTGTGGCTTGACGGGGGGTGCCTTCTCCCACGATCAATCAGGTAAGTCCTAATGGGGGGTACTTTCCTCCATGATCGTCCAGGCAGATCCCTAGAATATCGGGATTGTCGCGTTAGTGGCTAATCACTGTAGCAGGCAGTCATGGTCCCCACACTCTAAAGGTCACGATTAGTAGTAATCAGACTATGTGCAGACCTAAGGAGTACTATTTATGGCCTACAACCGATGCCTGCATCTAGACGACCTGACCGAGGTGCTTATTCCGGAGTCTGGTGGCGTACATATCGAGTTTATCCTTTCGGGTGAGATCCTGGATCACGGTCCAGAATAATTGCCCCCAGCTTGACGCTTAAGTAGAACAATTAAGTGCTAAGATATCAGACTTTGGATGGGATCTGTTGCATTGTAGGAATCTATAAAGGCCGACGTACGTTGTCCGGGGAGTACCTTCGGGGTTGGCATATACCACCATCCCATTGTCTGAGGTATGTCCTTTGCTCCCGTGCATGGTTCCGCAGGATTTTTTGTCTTTTTTCGTGCTTTGCAGGGATACTGGGCTCCCTTGGGAAACTGCTACTCTGACTTTATTAGGAATTAAAGGCCCTTTTTAAAAGAGACATTAATTCTATGATGTTTCCCATTTGCATGCTTCTCCTTCGTCTAATCAAAATCGAGGAGCATTAAAGGGTAGCTTATCTTATGCAATTGGTACGTTGCTCTTTCATCCAATCGAAATGCTTCGCTTCTTCTATAAAATGGGAGCATTTTCACTTAAGCTGGTACTTCTTCTGTTGCATTCCTCTTACTATGCAACTTTGCTTTGAGAGAGTGATTTTTCCTCAAGGCTCTCTTTGCGTTTCGTTCATGTCCTAAGGGGTTCTATCCACTGCAAGACCATATTCCTATTTTTTTCAAAATGCTTAAAGTCATTTTGCCACTCCGCAAATGTCCTTTTTAAAGGGCGATTTACTTTCCTAGCGTAATTACAGAGGACGGCTTATTTCCCCAGTGTACCCTGGTTGTTTGTTTGATATTTTGTCGTCGTTGGGGAGGTCTGAGACGTCTACTATGTTGGACGGGGGTCTTCGAAGCTATGGTGCTCACTATCCTTATTCTTTCTAGAGGATGTAATGGGTGCTTCACTCTGAACAAGTCCTTGGGTAAGCAGGAGGGACTATTGAAGTTGCTTTGTTTGAAGTATTTTGTCGATCTCCTTCATGAGAGGTTGCGCCCCGTCCAGCGAAAGAGGATGTATTCTGGGCTTTAATGGTGAAGGCAATGCAAAAGATTTAGCGTCCCGGGTTCCTGATGCCGGTTTGCCAAGGTTCGTCAAAGCCAATCCACTTTTCCAAGAGTCCAGTGCGGATTCCGGGGAGTCATGGTGGTGGCAGTACTCTTCGTACTACGAGAGAAATGTGGATGTGACATGGCCTGGATGTCGTTGACGATGATGTCGGTTCCTTCCTCCGGGATCCTTTTTCTTTATAGATTTCATGTCTCTATACTTTCTTTTCCCTCTCTTTTTGATGTAAGATGATGTATGGAATGAGAATAAGATTCTTAAATAAAAATTCTTATCTTTGTATCTTTTTTTCTTTTTTTCCTTCTTTCCTTCCATTGTCTGAAGTTTTTATATTCGACTGGGGTTAGTCCAATGCTTATTCCGGGGTAACGCTATTTCTTCTCATCTATCTGGGGTCCTTTACATTGACCAGAGTAAGTAAAACGCTTACACCATTATGCCCCCAACTTGGTGCTTTGTCTTGAAAAGTCAAAGTGACAAGTTCTAAAGTCGTTATTTATGTTCTTTGTGTTTAAAGCTGGGGTTCAGAGGAAAATTTCCAGACTTTGGCCTTCAGAGGTTGCTTCTCGTTTGAATTGTTGCACTATTGACCTTGCACTTGCACAAACATCTTTTCAACTACCTCTATAACTATGAAGGCCATGTGGCACATTTTTAGCGGATGGACGTGCCTAGAGTCTTGCGTGCCATGATGAGCACGTTTTTGAAAATTGGGTTGTGAGAACGAAAATGCCCTGTAACCATTTTAGCCTTTATAAATGGAGGTTAGGGGTTCATTGTTCACTTTTTTGCCATTTCTGAGCAATCTTCTGAGAGCTTCGTGTTGCAGAGAGGTGATTCGCGAAGGTTCCCAGGCGTTTTCCACCTATTTCAAAATTATTTCAACATTTATTTGAGGTAACTTCTTTTCTCAACCTCCTTGGTGTTTTCTTTTTCTGGTTGCCTTCTACCAGCACTGGGTAGTAGGATGATCGTGGATTCCTTAGTGGAATGCATTTCTTATTCTTGTTGCGCCTTTGAATTTCTCCTTTTCTCCTGGGAACTCCGTCTTCGCCGCACCGTGCATGATGGAGGTGTCCTTCTAAAATTTAAAATTTTGGAGGGAAAGGAAGCTAGTACATGGGTTCGTTGTCTCCGTGTCTAAATCTTTTATTTAAATGATTCTGAAATTTACTCACCAGCATCTTTCGATGTTCTCAGGGTTTTCATGGCAAAGGGCAGAAAAAGGGGCTAAGGCGAGAGTGCTTGCTTTCGAGGGTCACATTCTAGCTAAGGATGATCCAATTTGGATCAGTCGTAGATGATCCAATTCGGATCCGTCGTGGTCTGGGGCTAGTATACCCATGGGTAGGGGATGACGTTTGGAAACATCTCTCCAACTTTTCTTCCGAGGCCATTCTCAGGGAGTCGATAAATTATATTCACCTGACGGACGAGAAGAAAATGGACAAGGAGTTCCTGGCTGTATGCCCTGAATGGAATGAGAGGGTATGCTTTAGTCGAGAGGCAGGCTCATACTTCATGTTTCTATATGAGCCCCTTTTTGTGAAGCTAGGGATCCGGCTTTCATTCTTAGAGTTTCAGATGGTTATCCTCCGTACTCTTCATGTAGCCCCAAGCCCCCAGGTGGTACCTGCAACTTCTTTTGTGGATCTCGGCCAGAACATAGTCTGCTTCCCTTGGGGTGAGACATTTGAGGAAGGGAGAGCAGAGACCACGTCGGTATAGGTGATCGTCATAGATAGTATTCCTCATTGCTGTCTTGATTAGCCTTGAAGCTTCTTTGGGATCTGATGGCACGACTCCAGACTGCAAGTACTCCATGATAGATATGATCCAAGATGGTCCTTCTTCTTCTACCTGAAGCACGGTGCAATTCGTGATAGAGGGCTAAGAAAGAGTCTCTTGGATTACTGATCGGTTGTTGCCAGGACTTTTGTGCTAGCAAGCTTGGATAGAAGGTCCATTCTAGAGTTTTACTCTCGTGGGATGTGCATAACTTTGGTCTCTTCGAAGCCCTTGAGGAGTTCTCTGACTTTAGCTAAGTATCTCTAGAGGAGTGGCTCCTTAGCTTGGTACTCACCCTAGATTTGGGAGGTTGCCAACTACGAATCGCTACAAAGTGTGATCCTAGTTGTCCCCATGTCTTTTGCCATGGTTAGTCCAGCAATGTATGCTTCATATTTGGCTTGGTTGTTCGAGGTAGGGAACTCGAACTTCAAGGAATGCTCCAGCATCAATCCTTCTGAATTTTCCAGAATTACTCTAGCTCCGCTTCCCTTGGGGTTCGAGAATCCATCAACAAAGATGGTCCAAGAAAATCTTTTTGGGTCACCTGGGTCTAGAGTAAGTTCTACTAAGAAATCAAATAACTCCTGGCCTTTTATTGCGAGCTGTGGTTCATAAGCGATTCTAAACTCAAAGACTTCGATTGACCAGGTAATCATCCTTCCTACTAAGTCTAGATTGTGTAACACTTGGCAGATGGGTTAGTCCGTCCTTACTACCACTGGGTGGTACTAGAAGTACTGTCGCAGCCTTCTTGTCGTGTTTCTGATACTAGAGTTCTGGTCCTTGAAGGACTTTACTCACGAAGTAGACTGGTTTTTGACCTTTGTCCGTCTCCCGGATTAGTACCAAGCTTATAGCCTCTTCGTGAACTGAGAGGTACAGGAAGAGTGTTTCTCCGTTGTCTGGTCTTAACAAGATAGGCGGGGAGGATATAAGCTTTTTCAAGGATGAAAAGGCATCCAGCACTCCGGGGTCCATTCAAAGCTTTTTCCCTTTTTGACTAATTTGAAGAGAGGAAGAGACTTATGGGCCACTTTGGAGAGGAACCGTGTGAGGGATACTACCCTTCCCGTCAGTTCTTGTACTTCCTTAACACACCAAGGGCTCCTCATGTCGAGTACAGCCTGGCACTTGTCAGGATTGGCCTCAATTCTACGATGGCTTAGCATGAACCCAAGAATTTTTTGGCATAGACCCCAAAGGCACACTTCTCTGGGTTTAGTCTCATATTATGCTTCTGGACTTTTACAAACACTTCATCGAGGTCTGTCGTATGCGATCCACCATGTGGGTTCTTCACTATCATGTCATCGACGTAGACTTGTAGCATCTTCCCCACTTGGTTCTTGAAAACTTTGTTCATCATTCTTTAATAGGTGGTTCCTGTATTTTTCAATCTGAAGGGCATAACCCTATTGCAGTAGCTCGCCCTTTTAGTGATGAAGGCGGTTTTTTCTTCATCTCCAAGGTATATTGGAATCTAGTTGTACCCGAAGTAGGCATCCATGAATGATAGTCACTTGAAGCTTGAAGAGCTGTTAACCAATTGGTCCACATTGGAAAGTGGATATGGATCTTTTGGGCAGACTTTGTTCAAATCTGTGTAATCCACACACATTCTCCACTTCGCATTGAGTTTTTTCACCAGGACCATGTTGGACAACCACGTGATATAAGTAATCTCCCTGATGAACCCGTAACTTAGCAATTCTTTTACCTGCTCCTCGATGACCTGCTGCCTTTCAGGGCTGACCTTCCTTTTCTTCTGAGCGACTGGCTTCATATCCTCACTGATGGACAAGCGGTGGTAGATGAAGGAGGGGTCAAGTCCCAGCATGTTAGACGACGTCCAAGCAAAAAGGTCCTTGTTTTTCAATAACAGCTTAATCAATTGTTATTTTTTTATCCTCTGCCAACTGAGCTCCAATCTTGGTAACCTGATCTGGCCTAGCTCTAAGTTGGAGTGGTTGCAGCTCACTCTCTAGCTGGGGTCTGATGCCATAAAGTTCCTCTCTAGCATCCAGCTCGACCATCAGTATATTGACCTAATCCAGGACTGGGCCGGGAGTGACAGACTTTCCTCTTTCCGGTGCCCTACAGATTTTTAAACTTTCGTTGTAGCATTTCCTGGTGGCAACTTGGTCGCCCTTTACAGTGACAACCTTGTTGTGTTTGTTTAGGAATTTCATGACAAGGTGGGTGGTGGATACCACGACACCAACAGCATTTAGAGAAGGACGACCAAGGATGATATTGTAAGCCGAAGGGCAGTCTATGACCAAGAACTTCACCTTGACTGTTCTGAAAAGCTTGGAGGAACCTATGGTCAAATAGGTTTCATAATACCCAACCGGGGTGATCTTCTCACACGTGAAGCTATGAGTTCCCCGTCATAGGGGGTCAAATCTGACCGTGGGTGCTCTAACTTCTGGTAGAGATCTAGGAACATAATATTTGTTGAGCTTCCCTGGTCCACAATGATTCAGTGGATTTTGGCATTGGAGATTAGATGACAAGCGAATCGTCATGGTTCGGGATGATTCCACTATAGTCCTTATCTAAAAAGGTAATAGAAGGTGTCTTTTTTTCCACGATGTTATGTTTGGGTTCGGTATGGGAAACTCTGAACACTGCCATCCTTAATGCTTTCTTCCGCGCTCCATTTGACGGTCCTCCTCCAGCGAAGCCTCCTACAATGGTGTTTATCATTCTATTTAGTTCGAGACGGCGATTGTTATTGTCATAGGACGGAGAATCCCAGACCTTTTCCTGTCGGTTGTTGTTATCACGGTGTGCTGGAGTCCGGGATCTTCTCCTCGAACTTCAGTTTCTTTTTCTGTGAGGGGGAGATGGGCTTTTCCGTTTGTCGTCCCTTCTTTCGCCATGGTGCTCATCATTCCGGGCACGAAGGATGTACTGCTGTAGTCGTCCGACCTTGATCAAGAAATCAATGGCGTTTTGCAGTTGATAGCAGTCTTCGGTGTCATAGCCATAACCTTTATGCTATTCACAATGCTTAGAGTGGTCTTTTTGCTTGTGCTACTTGATAGGGGATGTGATAACTCCACAATGTGTAGTTATTTGTGCCCCATTTTTGTATTTCTCTTATTGCTAAAGTCCTTGTATTCATGCATATTTGGAAGGTTTTGCGCTTATATTTGTTATATCAAATTCTGATACATTTCCTATATGATATTGAGCAAACTATGCATATTTGATATGTGATTAAGTGAATTTATATTTTTTACTGATTTGGTGTTTTCTCCATCATAGGAAGGACTCCAAATAAGATGATATGAGGAGCATTTGAGCCAGAATGGGAAAAGGAAGCCACATTCACGTTATGTTTTCACAATTCCACAACACTTCTGTTGCATTTTCAAAATACCGTAATACTTTTGTTATGTTTTTAAAATTCCAAAACGTGTTTATTACTTTTTCACAATACCATAACATTACTGTTACGTTTACAAAATTTCGTAACATTTCTGTTACGTTTTCAAAATGTTGCAACTCTTCTGTTGCACTTTTAAACCACGTACTAATTTTTTAACATTTTTCTCAATCGCGTAAAAATATACGTTTCTCAAATCGCATAGTATTTTTCCACTGTTTCAAAATCGCATAACTTAAAAATCATTCTTTTAAGTCGCGTAAATCATTTTCCATCATTCTCAAAATATTTAAAATACTTTCCAAATCACATAATGATTTTCCGTCATTTTCACAATCACGTAAAAATATTCTATCACTTTTAAATCACATATTGATTTTTCAACAAGTTCAAATTACGTAACATATTTAAACGTAATTTAAATCGTAATAGAAATATTTTACTATATTTCAAATTATTTTTAAGATACGTAAAATATTTTTCAACATTTTACAATCACGTAAAATATTCCTCAATATTCCAAACATTATTTTTAGACTTAAATAAGTCAATATCATTTTTAACACATTTTTTAAATTGCGTAAAAATATTTTACTGCATTTCAAATCATTTTTAAGCTACGCAAATAATTTTTCATCACAATTTCATTACAGAAAATATTTCTTAACCTTCAAAAATTACTTTTTAATTTTTCTCAAAATAATATGACTTTGTATTTCATTTTTCACATTTTCTTACTCAAGAAAATCTTTTTTCACATTTCTTTACTCTAGAAATCCTTTTCCAAAATATAATCCACAAAAATCACTTTTCCATTGATATAAATCAATGTTTCAAAATTTAACATTTTCTAACGTATTTCAAAACTTGAAAATAAGTTATACGTTAGTAAATTTTCAAAACACTATTATATTCCCCATTTTTCCCAAATCATTTCCAAAATCAATCTTCTTCAAAATAAATTGAAATTCAAATGTTTTCAACCTCTCTTTGTTTTCCGTTATGAAAATTTTTATTCTCTCAGGTGTTAAAATGCTCTAATTCCCTTTCCAAAATTCTTTATACCAAATTAATTATATTTCCACTTTGTTTTCATAAAAATCAAGGAAATACAAGTCCTCAAAAACGTGGTCATGACTATTGAAATCATCAAAACATATTTTTTCCTTCTAAATTGATATGATTTTACACAAACAAAATCATTAAAAATCATTTACAAAAAAAAAACCGTGAACACTTGGTCTTTGAAATCAAGTCATTTATTCGTTTTCATTTTTCACTTTCTTTGCAAATCCTTAAAATCAACATTGCTATTTTCATTTAAAAACTCATGTTTAGTAAAACACTTAGAAACTTTTTACACAAAATAAATCAATAAAAATCCTTCTAAAATCGTGTTCATGTACTCTTTGAAAAATAAACCCTTTTTTTCATTTTCCTTATTTTTCTAAACATCTCATTTCATCATTCATAAAAATATTAATTTGTGAACACCTATCTTGAGGTGTCTTGGCCGAAATTCACCATGTTCTAGGGATCAAAAATTAATTCCCTTGTTCTTGAAAATTTTCAACATAGACCTCAATCTTGAGAGTCAAAAATCGTAGCCTCCCTTTGGCCATTGGAACCAAAAATTGATTTTCTTTCCATCATCACATCATGGCATATGCATACATATTCAAATATATATCACAAGCATGCCAAAATCAAAGCAATAAATCATGCAAATCATACCAAACATAGGCAAATAATCAAAGCACATAAACACCCACAAATTATTACATGACCATGGATATGAATCCTCACATGGATTCACCATCCATCAAATATAAGACCATTTCTCACCACCATGCTTGGTTGGTGAGATGGATCTCCCTCTTACCTCTTGAAGATCCTCAAAAGCTCTTTGTTTTGCTTCTTTTTCCAAGTCCTTCACCACCAAGAGCTTCTCAAATACAAAATAAAATACATAAAAATTAGTATACTAAGCTTGATTAAGAGGAACCATGGATCAAACATGGTTTAGATCATGAAAAAGAAGAGAAGAAATGAAGTTTCCTTACACTTCACCACAAATACCCTATAACTTTGATCTTGAAGAAAGTCCATGAAGATGAATGATTTAGAGGAAATCTCCAACATGAAAGTTGCTTAGAATATCATATAGATTTAAGATCTATAGTTGGATGAAATTAAAAAATGATGGAAGGTGTTCTTGATGGTCATGGCCGAAACATAAAGGAGAAGAGAAAGGAGAGAAAATTTTGCTTCTTGAAAATGAACAATAATGGCCAAGAATGACCAAGACCACTAATAATGGTCTTCAAACTTTTTCCTATATCCTAAAGCCTCTCAAAACCGTAGCCCCCCTCCAATGCATTCTCCTAAGGGTGCAAAGAATCAATAACTATGACATCTAATAATAGTCATCAAACTTTTTCTTTAGCTCCAAAAGACATGACAAAACCGTAGCCATCCTTTGCATTATGCATGCAATAATGTTATCATCATTATTAGTCACCATCTAGAGCATTTCTAGCCATTGATTAATTCAATGGTTAGGATTTAGGTAGACTTTTAATTAGAAGACTTAATCTAGGCCATTAGATTTTTCCTTCTTAAAATCTAAGCCATTAAATGCATCTCCAAAATGAAGGGTCAAGATTACTCCTTCTTACTTTTAATGCAATGGTCATAATTAGTCTTTGTCACTTTTTAAGACTAAATTTTCACCATTGATTAAATCTTCATCCAATGGTCATAAATGATTCTTGTTACCTTTTAAGGCCAAATCTCCACCCTTGATCAATTCTAAATCCAATGGTTGTAAATGGTCATAGCCATTATATAAAACTAAATCTCTACCCTTGATTTAATCTCCATCTAACGGTTATAAATAATCCTATTTACTTTTAAAATCAAATCTCCACCGTTGATTAAATCAAGATCAAGTCTCCATCGTTAATTAAATCAATGGTAGATATCCCAACCACCGATGTTGACTTAAGCAATATAATTTCTATTTTTATCTGCTAAAACTCCACGAAAGATTATATTTACTGTATTTTTATCGCCTAATAATTAAATACAGTACCAAACACAGTACAAGAAAATTTCTAAAAATGTTTTCGGATTCAGGTTTAGTAAGATCCCCTGTCTCTGTCTAAACAGTACAAATTTTTCTATACGTAGAAAATTTTTTACTTTGTGGGGCCCACATAGGACCACCTGGGCCCATATACAGTAAAAAAAATTCATAATCATCCACAAAAATTACAAATATTAGAAAACGTATGAAAATTAAGTCAGATTATTAAAAATAATTAACAGTCAAGAGAAATAAATATTTAAATATTTTCTCCAGTTCAAAAATTATTATTTTCCTGATACGAAGTAAATCACTCAAAACGATCGAATACATTGACGGAATAAACAAAATAATTTTACAGTGCACAGAAATTACTAAACAGTAAAATTCTGTTAACTGTCAAAATTATTATTTAAGAGATAGGAAATTCAGGGTGTTACAAGATCAACGATGGGAGCGGCGAACAAAATATGGTAAAAAAAAAGAAAATGGAGTCCCCACCAATTTTATTTAAATTTAGAAAAAATTGATAAATCTTTCTTTGAAAATAGTCTTTGGAATCAGATTAGATTTGGGAGTTGATTATGTATAGGAAATGGTGGAAACTTAATCTTACAACACCCCTAACACATCCGTCCTAAGACAGAACCTTAAGTTAGTTGTGCAAAACTTGATAATCTCAAATATATTTATTTTACTCCTCTTAAAAACATTGTAACTATTTTTTTTTTAAAAAAAGAAAAAAATAAACAAATTGTGAAAATTTAATTTTTGGCTTGACAAAATAGAGATTTTGCTCTTACGTATCCTTGGATGCAATGGGAAACTCAAAGTCATGTAGTTCTTTAGAAAATAAATGTGGGTTAGTTAATTTTAATTATGAAAAGGAATTTTGAAAAGGAGTTTTGTTTGGAAACAAATCCATTCTTGCACAGGGTTCAAGTTAGCACCAGACTACTTAATAAACCCTTATAATCCAAATGACATTGAAGATAACATTTGATATTTAATCATTATCATTGGTCATTTGCATGAATTTTAAGAAAGTTTTTTTGTTTTGTAAAAAAAAACCTTCATTTAACAGTTTTTTTGAAATTTATTTTTCAATAGCTAAAAAATAAAATAAAAAAAATGCACTAAAATAAACTAACAACCAAAATTTAAAATTAAAACCAAGTTTAAAAATGACCCAAACGGATGTCACCCACCTAACTAAAGTATAAAACAAGACAAAAAAACTCAAAGATAGTCACGGAGATGAGACCAGAGGGGAAGGCTCGTGGTGGTATGTGAGTGGCGCAACTACGTCTCAGGTGGTGGGGTCGTTGTGGCAGCTCGCACAGTGGTGGCTAGATCTAGTGTGTGGCTGGCTTTTGGAGGTTTGGGTTGAGTGGCTATGTTGGACAGGGGCCTCGGGTAGAGGAAAGTGGAGATGCGTTTGGGCAATTGGGGATGAAGACAGTTTTGGATCTGCATATGGGTGGCAACAACACGGCATCCGTGGATGGGGTGGAGCTGGATCTAGTGGCTAGTCACCGTAGTGGTTCTAGTTCGTGCGCAGAAGGGCAGAGCTGTGCATGGTGTGGCTTATGGATACAACACTGAAGGTGGTTATGGTTGGGTAAGGATGAGGTGATGGGTTCGTGTGTTGATGGTGAAGTGGGTGTGGTGGTTATGGTGGGATGAAGGAGTTGCTTGGTGGTAGAGTGGTGGGATGGAGGGGTTGGTGACGGTGAGGTCATGGTGAAGATGGGTATGGTTCTGTTGGTGGTTTGTGGTGGCTAGTTTGTGTTTGGTGGTGGGGTGGTGAGGCCACGGTGAAGATAGGTATGGTTGTGTTGGAGGTTTGGGTGGTAATGGGTCACGATAGAGGTTGCTTGGTGGGGGTGTTGTGTGGTAGCCACGAGATGGCTTAATGGTGGTCTCACGTGGTAGCTTGGTTGGGGTGGGTCACGGTTGGGTAAGGATGAAGGTTTGGGTTGGAGGTGGGTCACGGTTGTGTATGGGTTGATGGTGATAAGGTGAGGTGGTTTTAGGAAGATGGTGAAAGTGGTAATGGAAGCTTGAAGGAAGATGATGATAAGATGAGGTGGTGGAGTGAAGGTTGAAGATGGTTGGGTTGTGAGGATGGTTGCTTTGCCTAGTGATGCTATGTGATGGAAAAAAAATATGGTTAAGGTATTAGTGTGAGTGTGAACTTGTGTCTATGCTTGTCTCTAAATTTGTGTCTAAAATGTGTCTGGGTTATGGGTTTTTATAAAAGGGAATTATGATTTGGAAAGTGATAGTGGTTAGGATTTGGGATGGGTCTAATAGTGGCTGTTAGGGTTTCTTTAGGTCTTAAATAACATATAGATAATGGATCGATGGATCAGGTTATGAGACAGAAAGTTGGGTCATTTTTTATTTATTTATTTATTCTTCTTTTTTATTTTTTTAAGAATGAAAAAATCTTAATGACTTGGACAAAATTGAGTGTTCACAGTTGTCATTCTTTACTTATTTCTTACTAGATAAAAAGAATAATCACAGTTTTTCATTTTATCATTGTAAGGAACGAGTAAAGACATGAACTCAAATTTTGTTCGGGAATGCATAAGATGATAAAAAAAACAATGCGAGAACAATAAAATGCGATGAGCTGATGCGCTTAAAAGTAAATGACAAGAATTTAGAATGTAGAGAGTCGATGCGCTTAAAAGTAAATGACAAGAATTTAAAAATGCATGAAGTCGATGTACTCAAATAAATAACAAAAATTTAAAATGCATAAAGTTGATGCGCTTAAAAGAAATTAAAATGCAATGAGCTGATGCGCTAAAAAATAAATGACAGAAATTCAAAATGTATAGAGCCGATGTGCTCAAAAGAATTTAAAATGCATAGAGTCAATGCACTCAAAAGAATTTAAAATACAGAAAGTCGATGCACTTAAAAGAATAGACAGAAATTTAAAATGCATGGAGTCAATGCGTTCCAAAAAATTTAAAATGTATGGAGCCAATGTGCTCAAAAGAAATTAAAATGCAGTGATCTGAGGTGCTCAAAATAAATGACAGAAATTTAAAATGCATGGAGCCGATACACTCAAAAGAAATTAAAATGCAGGGAGCCAAGGCGCTCAAAATAAATGACAAAAATTTAAAATGCATGGAGTCGATGCGCTCAAAAGAAAATAAAATGCAGGGAGCCAAGGTGCTCAAAATAAATGACGGAAATTTTAAAATGCATGGAGCCGATACACTCAAAAGAAATTAAAATGCATAGAGCCGATGCGCTCAAAAGAATTGACAGAAATTTAAAATGCATGGAGCTGATGCGCTTAAAAGAATTTAAAATACAGGGAGTTGATGCGCTCAAAATAAATTATAGAAGTTTTAAAATGCATGGAGCTAATGCACTCAAACAAATTTAAAATGCAGTGAGCCAATGCGCTTAAAATAAATGACATGAAAACATTTGTGCCAATTAGACATGTACTTAAAATCTTTTTCTTCTCTATCTTTTTCTCTCTCTTCTTTTCTCTCTCTTTTTTCTTTAGTTTCTTTTTTTTATTTATTAAAAGTCATTTGAACCAATGACAAATCTAGAAAGCTTTGATCAATCAAACCCATGTTCACATGTTTTTCTTCATCAGATCTTTCGGTTGACTTGGTATCCTCTTGACTTGCTCATTTCTCTTCTTCATTTCTTCATTCCTTTTTTTTTTACCTTGATCTCCCAGTTCTTCTTGGCAACAAAAGCTTATGTGACTTGTATTGTATTCATTTCCAACAAATGTAGCATTGCAATCTATACTTTGAGCTACTGAGATATTTTAATCCAACTTAATCATTGAAGAATTGCTGTAAAATTGTCAAATCAAATTGTTGACCTTAAAGTTATCTTATTTGAGATATAACTTAATGAGTACACATGCATTCATGAATGGACAGAAATTCATTAAATGAACAAGCTTCCTTTCATTACTTTGGTAATCTAATCGTACATGAACTTTTGGTAAGACACATACTTGAAAAATGAAAATATAGAAACAAAAGAAAGTTACCATGATTTTTTATAAAAAATTTGCCCCAATATTGGTTCCTCATCCAATTGATTCCCTGCAACTACTTATAATTCAACTGTTGTCTCTGTTACTACTTCCTTCAACACATCTTCTCCTTAATCCTTCAAAAATTTTGCTCTAGTATGGCCAATTGAATTCAAACAAAAAATTACCCCAATTTGGTGGACCCTTCAAGGACTTTCAGGCCATCTTTCTTTGAGATTTTACTTATTTATTTGCCTTAACTTTTGCTTAGGCAGCCCTTTCGGGTATTCAACCTAATAGGCTTTTTTTTTAATAAGTAAGGAATTGAAAATTCGGAAGAGCATGAACCTTTTGTCTCAAAGTTAAAGTTAACGAAAATGACAATAACCCTTCATTGATCAGAATGGACTTTTTGAGACTTGTAATGTGGCCAAGGTTAAGGGTAATGAAAGGAAGGATATAAGGCTCAAACAAGTGTTTAAGGGTTGAATAGGGACCAAGGATCCTTAGTAAGTTTTGTCAATTATCAAGAGCACTAAAACTTTTTGCTCACTTCATCATTTTGCTACGAGCCATTTCATTTTTCATAATCTCCATTTTTTTTTATGAAATCACCATTTTACTTTATGCTAACCCCTAGTGCAGGGGTGATCCATGTCCAAGGTTCTTTAAAGAAACCTTTCAAGCTCAAAAGGGGTAACAAGGGATAATAAAGAGAATGAATTCTGTAAAGGATTGAGAAAGATGATCAATCTTCATTTTCAAATCATGATTACTTATTTTCAAAACTTTAATTTTGAGAAAAAAAAAAAGATAGTATACACCAAGTGATTACTTATTTGTTCCTTTTTAAAAATTATGTTTCCAATTGCTTTGTCATTTTTTCCTTGATTTTCAAGGACTTATCAAGATGCATCCTCCTTAACTCCTGCTTCTTTGCCTCAACATTCGGACACAGTGGGATTTTATGTGCCGCTATCTCCAGATCTAATCCAAGCATATCCCGATAAGACCAAGCAAAGACATCCATATACTTTTTGAATATTGCGATCATTTCTTCACACTCGGGGTTTTCCACCATTTTCAACTCCTTTTTTCTCTTCCTCTATCCCCATGTTGATCACCTCTACTACCTCACCATTTAAGTCAAATCCCTTCTCTGAGTATTTTAATAATTTTGTAATTTTTTTGACAACTTCTTCCTCTTCACCAAATCCAGGGTCCCTTTCATCAAACATCGCAGGATAATCAGTTGATGAGTTTTCGAGGTTCCTTTCATGAAGCAGACTTTCTACAAAACTCAAATCCCTAGAAAGTAATGTGTGTAGAGTTGGAAAGGTAAAATAGAGTAGGAATGACAAAGCAAGAGTTATATAAATAAATCAACAACAAGATATTATACAGAAATGTAAAAGAAAATTGATAAATACAAAAAGATAAGCCAAAGGTGCAATGAGGAGGAATGATGAATATTCATGCAAATTCATTTAGTTAATGTCTCAAATAACATAAATATAAGCTCAAAACATAACTAGTCTTAAACATCTGCTTAGTACAGTATAACCAGACAATTACTTGGAAACAATCACATCAATCATTGGTTCGAATTACTAGTTCTTCAGTGGCTCCTCATAAGCAAAAGAACATATTGCCTTGCACTCTTCTGGGCCTTCCTCATGCAATGTATTAATAGTGAGATGGCATCGGGGATGAATGACTTCTTCAGATATGATTACCTTAGCTGGTGCTCGGAACGTTTCCCTCGGGTGAGGAATGTGCTTTATCTTGCTCTTATCATTCTTTTTTCCAAGAGACATGCTCCTTATTCTTTCCTCCAAAGATGCTTCGTACCTCAACCCAAACTTGTCTAACTTTTCTAGGAATCACACTAGCAACCGAGTACCTTGCAGTTGTAAGCCCAAGCATTTTCCTTTCTGGTATCTATTATTAGCCATAATTCGGACCACCACCTGATTCACACTTTGTGATGAAGATTCATTCCTACCAAGTCCAGTCTCAACTATTTCAAAACTGTGCCACAAATTCTCCTCAACTTTCTCTGCACTCTCCACATACGACACTGAAACTAGTTTTGACAACATAATTTCTTCCTCTCCGTGTGTGATAATGACCGACTTATTTTTGATGTATTTAACATTCTAATGCAGGGTGGAAGGATCAACACTAGCGGCATGGATCCACGGTCTCCCTAGAAGCATGGTGTAACCAGGCTGAATATCCATAACTTGAAACAACACTTAAAAATTACTTGGACCAATCTCTAGTGTCAACGTCATCTCTCCCAAAATGCCTCTCATATTTCTGTCAAAGGCTCACACCATCATTTCTCGAGGTGACAGTTCATCTTCACTTATTGATAATGAGGTTAGAGTCGACTTGGGTAGGATATTAAGTGCAGACCCCCCATTAATCAAAACTTTTACAACTATATACCCTTTACATTTGAGGGTTATGTGCAAGTCCCGTAGATTTTTCTCAAACCAAAAGGTGATCTCTTCATTAATAAATGTGATCATGTTGACGCGTTTCACTGGGTCCACCATATTAACAACATTTTTAGAGGTAACATCGGGTTTGACATAGGCCTTATTTAGAACTCTTAGTAATGTCTTTCGATACAACTCAGATGTTAAGACGATTGACAATAGAGATATTCTAGCTGGAGTCTTTTTCAACTATTTCATCACGTCATATTTACTTTACTTTATGATCTTTAAGAATTCTTCTTCCTCTTCCTACACTTTCTCCTCTTCTTTTAAGGTTTCCTCCCTAATCCTTTCTTTAATATTGTTCCTCTTCTCTACTTCTCATGGGCTATAGCATCACCAACTCCTTGTAATTCCTCCTACTCCAACTATATTGGTCACAGACTCTTCCTCCTGATGTATTTCAACAACTCGGGCCCTTGAAGTCTCTTTCCCAACTCCCTTTGTCTCTACCTTAGCTTTATAATTCCATGACACTGAGTGGATATCATTATAAGCAAATGGTATTGGCTTCTTGACTATCACTACTACTTTCCCTAGTGTTGAAGCTTGGATGAGAGGTGGTACCTTAAGCACAAAGCGTTCAACCACATTGACCTCTTCAAAGGAATCTACCCCTTGTGTAGCTTGTATTACTCCTAAAGTGAACAATCCCTGGATTCGAATCTTAAAGTCCCAAAAATTCTCGATATCATGCCTCATTCCTCCACAATGATAAGCACAACTTGACTCTTCATCCTACTTCTCCTCTTCTTTCATCGTTGCAGCTGGTGCAGTAATACTATAACCTGCTTTTTTCAACCCCTCAAATATTTCAGCCATCAGTGTACGCAAGCTCATGACCTTTCTTATTGGTGATCCTTCCATCTCCAAAGCATTTACCTCATTCCTTCCACCATGATTAGAAATTAGGTTGTTGACCATACTGGGTCCAGCCTCCTCTTGAATGTCAAGTTTTTCATAAGCAATTAGCTTCCTTAATGTAGTATTGAAAGATTCACAATCTTCAATTGAGTGTCCTGGGATATTCATATGATATTTGTAAGTTAAATTCAGGTTATACCACATTGGGAATGGTGGTTCTAGGGGATATATAGGGTTTCCGGAGATGAGGTGAGCATTAAATAGCCTTTGGAATAAGTCTGCATTTGACATGGACAATCTTGGGAAATGAGGTAGGTTTTGGGGGCAGAAACGACCTTGATTTTAGAAGTTTGGCTAAGGTTATTGGTGGCTTGGGTAATTTTGCATAAGTGCATGTAGATATCAGGTATAGGCTGGGCGAGTTGGTACATATGGTTGTGGTATGGGAACATTATTGATTTGAAATTGTGGGGTTGGGGTGATGTTTGTGGTTAGCACACTTTGGTAAGGTGGGTAACAAGGAGGTATAGGTGTTTGATATGGAAAGTAAAGATTAGGATTATATGGTGGTTGATGTCTTAGGTATTGTGGGGAATATCGAGGTTTGAATGTCTGTTGGTATTTGACATAATTCACTTCAAGTTCTTTCTTTTTCAGCTGGAATCCCTTCTTAGTAGCGGTATTCTCTATATTACTCATTGGAAATTTCTCAGCTTTGGCGTGGAGGAAGATGGTGATGAGGTGAGGTGGAGGAGTGGAGGTTGAAGATGGTTGGGTTATGAGGATAGTTGTTTCCTAGTGATGCTATGTGATTGAGAGAAAAAATGTAGTTAGGGTATTAGCTGTGAGTGTGAACTTGTCTTTATGTTTGTCTCTGAATTTGTATCTAAAAAGTGTTTGGGTTATGAGTTTTTATAGTAGGGAATTAAGAATTGGAGAGTGATGGTGGCTAGGGTTTAGGATGGATCTAATGGTGGCTGCTAGGATTTCTTTGGGTGTTAAGCGGCATATGGATTATGGGTTAGATAATGGGTAGATGGGTCGGTTATAAGACAAAAAGTTTGGTCATTTTTTATTTATTAGTTTTTCTTTATCTTTTTTTTTCTTTTCTTTATCTTTTTTTTTCTCTTTTTTTTATTTTTTTTTTTATTTTTTATTTTTATTTTATAATTTTTTTATTTTTATTTCTTTTTTCTTTTTTTTTTAAATTTTAATTTTATATTTTTTTATGAATGAAAAGTCTTAATGACCCAAACAAAATTGGGTGTTCACAGTCTCCATATAGGCTTATTTATGATAAGGCTTATCATCTTCCTATTGTGTTGGAACATAGAGCATATTAGGTTATCAAATATCTTAATTTTGAGTTAGATAAGGCTGGTAATCAAAGAAAACTTTATCTCAATGAACTGGAAGAAATTCGTAATGATGCTTATGAGTGTGTAAAGTCTTATAAGGATATGATGAAGAGAGTGCATGATAGTTACATCTTTAGGAAGTCTTTTTAACTTGGTCAAAAAGTTCTTTTGTACAACTCTCGCTTGCATTTATTTCTAGGTGAATTGAGATCCAAGTTGTCTGGCTCATATGTTGTGAAGACTGTCTACCCTTATGGTTCTCACTTCACACTCTGTCTTAGGAGGAGGCATCTCTTGTATTGCTTTCGCCTTATCCGGGTCCACCTTTATTCCTTCTCTACTAACGCTGAACTTGAGTAATTTTTTAGTAGATGCTCCAAAGACACATTTAGTAGGATTGAGTCTCAACTTATACTTTCTGAGTCTTTCAAACAACCTCCGCAAGACATCTACATGGCTTTCCCCTTCTTTAGATTTGGCCACCATATCATCTACGTACACCTTAATTTCTTTATGCATCATATCATGAAATAATGCAACCATAGCACGTTGATATGTAGCCCCAACATTATTCAATCCAAAGGACATTACTGTGTAACAAAAAGTTCCCCAAGGGGTAATAAAAGTCGTATTTTCTTTATCATCGACATTCATGGGAATCTGATTGTACCTAGAATAACCATCCATAAACGAGAACCTATGATTCCCTGTTGTATTGTCAACAAGAACATTAATATGAGGGAGCGGGAAATCATCTTTCGGACTGGCCTTATTTAGATCCCTATAATCCACACACATCCTGACCTTCCCATCCTTCTTGGGTACTGGCACAATATTTGCTACCCATTTTGGGTGTCTCGACACCTCTATGAATCCGACTTCCAATTGCTTAGTCACTTCTTCCTTGATCTTTAGTGACATGTCAGGATGCATCCTTCTCAGTTTTTGCCTTTTTGCTTCTACATCTAGATATAATGGGATCTTATGCGACGTTATCTCAGGGTCTAATCCAGGCATATCTCTGTAGGACCATGCAAACACGTCCAAATATTCCCTAAGTAGCGCCATCATTTCCATACGCTCAGGATTATCTACTATTTTCAACTCCTTCTTGTCCTCTTCAGTTCCCATGTTAATCATTTCAACTACCTCATTATCCACATCAAATTTTCTTTCTGAGTATTTCAGTATCTTTTCAAATTTTTCAACAATCTCTTCCTCTTCATCAGATCCAGGGTTTTCCTCATCAAACGTCGCAAGGGAATCAATTGACAAGTTTTCAAGGTCCCTTTCATGAGGCAGACCTTCTACAAGATTCAAATCCCTGTAAAGCAATTTGTGTGGAGTTGGAAAGGCAAAAAGAATAGGAAAAATAAAACGAAAGCGATAGATTTTTTTTAACGGAAATGTAGAAAGAAAACTGACAAATGCAAAGAAGATAAGCCAAAAGTGTGACAAGGAGGAATGCTGAATAAACATGCAACTTTATTTAGTTAATGTCTCAAATAACATAAATATAAGCTCAAAACATAGCTAGACTCAAATATCTGCCTATTACAGTATGACTAAACAATTACTTAGCAACAATAACATCAATCATTGGTTCAGATTGCCAGTTCTTCAGTGGCTCCTCATCAGCAAAAGGGCGGATTGCTTTGCGCTCTTCTGGGCCTTCTTCATGCTGTGCATTAATAGTGAGACGGTATTGGGGACGAATGACTTCTTCAGTCATGATTACCTCGGCTGGTGTTGGAAACGTTTCCCTCAGATGAGGAATGTGCTTTATTTTGCCATTATCACTCCTTTTTCCTAAAGTCATATTCTCTATTCTCTCCTCTAGAGATGCTTCGTACCCTAACCCAAACTTGTCTAATTTTTTTGGAAATGAGACCGGTGCCCGAGTACCTTGCAATTTTGAGCCCAAGCCTTTTCCTTTCTGGTACCCATTATTGGTCATAATTCAGGCCACCACCTGATTCATAGTTAGCATCGAAGGTTCATTCTTACCGAGTCCAGCCTCGATTACCTCAAAGTTGTGCCACAAATTCTCCTCATCTTTCTTTGCACTTTCCACATACGGCACTGAAATTGGTTTTGTCAACATGATTTCTTCTTCTTCTTTGTGTATGGTAATGACCGACCCATTTTTAATGTATTTAATACTCTGGTGCAATGTAGAAGGGACAACACCTGCAGCGTGGATCTATGGTCTTCCCAGGAGCATAGTGTAGCCAGACTCAATATCCATGACTTGGAATAGCACTTGAAAATTACTTGGGTCAATCTCTAACAGCAATGTTATCTCCCTTAAAATGCCTCTCCTATTTCCGTCAAAGGCTCGCATTACCATTTCTCGAGGGGATAGTTCTTTCTCACTAATTGACAATGAGGTTAAAGTTGACTTCGGTAAGATATTCAGCTCAAATCCCCCATCAATCAGGACCTTTGCGACTATATACCTGTTACATTTGAGGGTTGTATGTAAGGCCCGTGGATTTTTCTCAGACCGAGAGGTGATTTCTTCATCCATAAATACAATCATGTTGACTCGCTTCATCGGGTCCACCATGCTGACAACATTCTCAGGGGTAACATCGGGTTTGACATAAGCTTCACTTAGTACTCTTAGCAATGTTTTCCGATGCAACTCAGATGTCAAAACGAGTGACAGAAGAGATATCCTTGCTGGAGTCTTCTTCAACTTTTCCATCACATCGTATTCACTTTGTTTCATGATCTTCAAGAATTCTTCCTTCTCTCTTTTTGAACTTTCCTCCTCACTCCATTCTTTAGTATTCTTCTTCTTCTCTACTTCTACTGGGTCATAGCATCGCCCACTCCTTGTAATTATATTGGTCACATACCCTTCATCCTGGAGTATTTCAGCAACTTGGGCCTTTGAAGTCTCTTCCCCGATTCCCTTCGTTTCCACCTTAGCTTCATAATTCCACGGCACTGAATGAGTATCATTATAAGCAAATGACGTTGGCTTCCTGACTGTCACAATTACTTTCCCTGGTGTCGGGGTTTGGTTGAGAGGTGGCACCTTTAGCACAAAGCATTCTACTATACTGACCTCTTCAGAATAAGCTATCCCTTGCCTGGCCTGTATTACTCCCAAAGCGAGTAATCCTTGGACTCGAACCTTAAAGTCCCAACAATTCTCAATGTCATGTCTGATTTCTCCACAACGGTAATCATACCTTGACTCTTCATCATACTTCTCCTCATCTTTCATTGACGAAGCTGGTGCAGTGATAACATAACCTGCTTTCTTCAATCCCTCAAATATCTGAGTCATTAGCGTACGCAGGCTCATGACCTTTCTTATTGGTGGTCCTTCAATCTCCATAGCATTCACCTCATTCCTTCCACCATGGTTAGGGATTGGCTTGTTAACAATACTAGGTCCAGCCTCCTCTTGAATATCCAGTTTTCCATAAGCAATAAGCTTCCTTACTGTAGTCCTAAAAGACTTACAGTCTTCGATTGAGTGCCCTGGGATATCCATATGGTACTTGCAAGTTAAATTCAGGTTGTACCATGCTGGAAATGGTGGTTGTAAGGGACGTACATGATTCCTATAGATTAGGTGAGCACCAAACAACCTTTGAAATAAATCTGCATTTAGAATGGATAGTTTTGGGAAAAGGAGTAGGTTTTGGGAATAGAAACGACCTTGATTTTGGAAATTTGGTCGAGGCTGTAGGTAGTTTGGGAAATTCTGTGAAGGTGGAGGTGGGTACTGAGTGTAGATTGGGCGAGTTGATGCATATGGTTGAGGTATAGAAACATTGTTGATTTGGAGTGGCTGGGTTTGAGGTACGTTTGTGAGAGGGGTGGTTAGGCCAGGTAGATGAGACGACATAGATGTCTGATAGGAAGGGTAAGTGTTTGGGTTATATAGGGATGCTCGGTATACAGGGTAGGACGACGAATATCAGGGTTGTAAATGTTGCAGATTTTGCACATAGCTCACTTCAAGCTCATTCTTTTTCAGCTGGAATCCTTTCTTAGCAGTGATATCCTCTGTAGTGCTTATTGGCAACTTCCCAGCTTTGGATAAAATCTCAATTCTTTCCCCAGCAGTGATCAAATCAGCGAAATCTTTATAGGCTACTCTCCGATAAAAGGATTTCCCAGGGTTCCCAAGAAATATGAGCACATCTCAGACAGTGTTAATGAGGGTTAAGCTTGACCCGCCAAGGCTATCCACCTTTGTGCATACTGCTTAAAAGATTCATCATTTCTTTTCTGCATTGAGTTTAACTGTTCCCGAGTTGGGACTGTTTCCAGGTTGAACTGATATTGACCCATAAACAAGTTTGCCTCATCATCCCAAGAAGAGATATTGGAGAGGTCTTGTTGGATACATCATTCCAAAACGGGCCTAGTCAAGCTTTCATGGAAAAAGCTGACAAGGAACTTCCAGTCCTTTGACTAAATTGACATTTTGGTAATGTATGATTTTAGGTGAAAAAATGGATTAGTGCTCCCATCATATTTGTCAAATTCTGGAACCTTAAAGTCCTTTGGGATGATAACGTTGGTGGTAGGGCACAACTCTTCTATCCCAAGGGGACTATAGGTGCTAGGAACCTTGATTGCTTTGATTTGTTCCTCCATTTTTTCCATCCATTCTTCATCCCTCTTATCATTTTGAATGGCCGCATGACCAGTACTAGTAGGAAATCCCGTTGATGTCGGGATTGACATATATGGTGGTTCCCACGTGAATTCAGCATTACCATAGACTTCATTTTGAGTATCCTCTGACGAACAATGCCCATCTCCGATAAGAATCACTAGTGATGTAGTATTTGATGTTCCTCCCACAAAAGGCATCTCAGTGGTGGGCCCAGGGTTTGCCCTTATGGAAGTAATATTTGGTGGGTGTAAGTGTGCCCCAGTTATTCCTATACCTCCGGCTGTCCCCATCAAAGTGAGGGTCTCCCTTATGGCAGACATCATTTCCTCCATTCTTCTCTGAGACTTTGTCATTTCATTCATCCTTTCTTTCATCTCATCTACTTCCATACTTAGATTTCTTCCCTCATTCTCAGCTGCCATAGCTGCAAGCTTTGTTTGAGCCCTTGTGTTGTGAACTCGGGTTTGATTGGTGTCTTCTTTCCTTGGTCGCGCAATGGTGTTGAGCATGGTAACACCAAACAAAAATAATGAGATGAAATGAAATGATGAGATTCATGAGATGCATAAGATGAAATGAAAATATTTTTCTTTCCTTTTTTTTTAAAAAAAAGCAAGGAATAACGTGAAAATGCATGATTTTTTTTTGTTAGAAATGCCATGAAAATGTATGATTTTTTTCTTTATTTTTTTTAAGAATGTTAGAAATGACATGAAAATGCATGTTTTTTTTTTGTTTTTTTTTTGTCATGAAAATGCAAGATGCTAAAAAAAATGAGAGATAGCTAAATAAAAAAGAAGTACACTTCCTTCGTGTCCTACAGGGTTGCCTAAAAAGGAGACATTCTATTGTAAGGATCTATAGGTCTTTATGATTCATGATAACTCTCATTTGGTGGCCTTTCTATTCTAAAGGTCTTTAGAGCCAAGTCCTATTTCAGAATGTTGACCACAAAATAGTAGGTAAACCACTAGGTGTGGGACATTCATGAAAAAGACACACTCTAGATGAGGTTTTCACAATAACCAAACAAGATGTACATCCAAAATGGCTACCACTACGCAACCTCTACTTAACTTAGGGTTCGCTCAGACCCAGGTATAGGGCTCTACTCGAATATGTGTGATAAATGTATAGGTGTAGTGGGTGTAAGGAGCATACAAACGAACAAAAACAAATACAAAAAAAAATTCCAACAAAAAAAAATCTTTATCCTATGGTTTGAATAATTAACAAAATAATTAACAAACAATTAAAGATGAGAAACAAAAAAACAAAAAGAAAAAAAAAGAGGTAAATCAATTATACAAAGATCCCAAAAATTTTGCACAACTAACTTATATTGGCTTGACCCTCAAGTATCCCTAGCGGAGTCGCCATCTATCGCGACCGTGATCGCGGCAGGAGTGACGAACAAAATAAATAGGTTAGGAGTCACCACCAATTTTATTTAAATTAGGAAAAATTAGAAAACCCTTTCGAAAAATGGTCTTTGAAACCAGATTAGATTCGACAGTCAGTTATGCATAGGGAAGGGTAAAGACTTAACCCCACTGCACCCCTAACACATCCGTCTTAAAACGATTACCCTAAATTAATTATGCAAAATTTAATGATCTTATAATATAGTTGTTTTACCTCTTTTATAAAAACTAAAAAACAAATAATTTATGAAAATTTAAAATTTGGCTTGACGAAATAAAAATTTCGCTCCTACGTACCCTCAGGTGCAATGAGAAACTCAAAGTCGCGTAGTTCTTTAGAAAATAAGCGTGGGCTGGTTGATTTTATTCAAAGAAAAGATTTAATTTTTTATTTGATAAAAATTTGAATTAACAGGTCGTCGTGACTCTATTAATCAAATTAAGGTTTGAATAGGTGAAGTTCGCGTCACGCTAGAGACGTCACCCACTAAATATTGAATTTATCGTTATTAATTAAGATTTTTTTAATTTAAAAAATGAATTTTGAGTATTTATTAAATAGTGATTTGTTTTTAAAATAATTTGAACCATTAAGTTGTCACAACTCAGATGATCCAGAATAGTTACAAGATTAACAAGCTGTCACAACTCGATTAATCCTGTTTTTTTTAGAAAAAATTTTAATTATTATTTGTAATCATTACCTTTTTTTAATTTTATCATCATTTTGTAATGCTTGTTTTGGTTTTCTCTTTTTATCCCTTTTTAGTTTAGCCCATATTATTTAAGCCCACATAAAAAAAAACTAAACTAAAACTAATCAAAACCCAAAAAAAAAAAGGAATTAAAAAACAAATAAAAAAATAAAAAAAATCAAATGGGGGCTTACGGAAAAAAAATGAAAAAACTAAGGGGGGGTCTTCTTCTTTTGGATATTTGGCAGGTAAAGGAGGATGAAGGTAGAGAAGCGGCGGTTTGGGTGGAGTGGCAGTTCAGGTGGAACACCGGCGATGCTGGTCCGGTTGCCAGAGACGGTGGCGGGTCGCGGCCTCAGATCTGGCAGGCTCTGGTGCAAGGCACTGTTTCGCGGTTGGCGGCGACTGGTTGGTTCGTGTGGCGTGGAGGCTGGTTCAAGGAAAGCGGGTTCGATATGCGTCAGCATCGAAGCAGCGAACCGACAGTGAGGCTGTGCTGTTGGTGACGGGATCTGCGGCGCTTCTGGCTCTCGAACGACGTTCCGAACGGTGCGGTCTGGACGGCTGGCTCGGCTTCGACGCGCTGGCCGGTTGCAGGTGAGGCACAACTGGTGGTGGGTTGACGAGCGCCGAACTCAGTCAAAATTATAACCGAAGTTATTACCTAAGCTTGTAGCACAGTGACAACACCGGATCATCTCCACGAGGATTGTAGATGCAATTTAATCAAATCAAGTGAAAGTTAGCAAAGGGGGTTTGACAGTTTAAGATCGCACTTAACAAAATTAAAGGAAGAAATAACAATTAAAGAGCAGTCAATTTAGAAACCTATCCAAGATTGGGTGGATTCAATCATAGACCCTTCATAAAACACTTGAAGCGCAATTGAATTGTTAATTTGGATCTAACCGAGATCTCTGCATCAAATCCAGAATTCATACTAGACGATCGTCTAGAATTTAATTAACAAGAGATAAACACAAATCCGCAATCACACCATTCATGAAGATCTATGTTAATTTCAAGTACCGAATTCAATTAACTTAGGCACAAATCAGTAACCTAACCTTTTCAATTCGTGATTAATTTAGATCAATCAGCTCTAAGTTTCATCACAAATCTCAATCTTCATTTATGTGATTAGTTTAGAACAATCAGTTCTAAGTTTCATCACAAATCTCAATCTTAAACCAAGATCAAATTAGATCAACATAAATAGAATCACCATTCATGCATTCAAGATCAAGAAGAAGAAAAAAAAAAAAGAAGAAAAGAGGAATTCAATTACAAATCAAATACAATACATAACCAAGGTCTCAAGAATCCAAACCACAATCTCTTCAAGAGTTCTAAATTGACCGAAAGTAGCTTAGCCCTCCATTACCATGAAGGGGAGCATCAAAATATACAAAAGCTATGAGAAACTATGAAGAAACAAGAAGAAACTATGAGAGAAATGAAGGAGAATACAACTTGTTATTCATGATAACCAATGGTGCCTTTTATAGAAGTCTAGGGTAACAAAATGACAAAGGGGAGTGGGTGGATGAGTGGGGTGGTTGAGTGAAGTGGTTGAGTGGAGTGGTTGAGTGGGTTGGTTGAGTGGATTAGTGGATGAGTGGGTGGATTAGTGGATGAGTGGATGAGTGGATGAGTGGATGGATGAGTGGGTGGTTGAGGATAAAAATTTCTTGTCTGACTTGGAAGCCAAAAACGACCAACTATACTTCAGATCCATGAAAAGTACTCTTCATAAAAGTTGTAGATCTTTATCTTGGCTATAACATGCATATCTGGATCGTCCAATTTGGCTTCCTACAGCCCAAGATATGACCTAAATACCGCAGGTTGCTCAAACCCAACTTCAGCACCTCTGTTCTGACTTGCAAGCACAAACTGACCTACTAGACTTCATTTTTTCAAAAAGTGTTCTTCACGAAAGTTGTTTATTTGGATCTTAACTATCAACTATCCAAATTTCAGCCCATCTCCATTATTACAGCTTGAGATATGATTTTATGAGTGCACACCATTCGGATTCTAGTGACAGAACCCGTATTCTGACTTCCATGTAAACTTAGGTTCCTTAGACATCTGTTTAGGACTTTGAGCTCTTCATCAAAGTTGTAGAGCTTCCTCCTAGCTTTTCTACAAGGTAAAATTCATGATTATCAGATATCAGGAACTCAAGTTATTGCCAAAATATAGAAACAGTGTCAAATCTCAATAATGCTGAAAATATTCAATTAGGACCAATTTGAGCTTAAACTCACAAAATCATACCAAACTCAATCAATTAAGAATATGGAGAGTGTAAATGACTAAACATAAGGGTTTTTTAATGAATAAAATATGTGATTATCAAATTCTCCCACACTTAGCTTTTTGCACTCCTAGGCAAAACTCAAGACCAAAACAAGGACATAAAAGATTAACAAAAATTTAAATTCCAACGACATTCAAGAGCCCAAAATTTTACAATCAAGAAGAACAACCAAAGGTTCAAGGGATCAAAACATTCATGAGTTAACAATTCTCCACATCTCAAACCAACAAGCAAGGTATCTTCAACATGAATCGAGAATGATAGATCTTCACAAGATTCCCTCTCAATCTCTCAAGTGTTTAAAAGGTAGGTATTTCACTCAATTCAACCCATGAAAATTGCACTACCATAAGCTTGCTTATCTTCTACTTCTCCACTACTCAAAATACATGCACACACAAATCATGAGGACTTTATTCAAGGTTGTAGTGAGGTCAAGGTAACAGAAGAGGATAAAATGGATATGAGAAGATAAATACCAAAGAGAATAAAAGCAAATGAGAGCTGAGTTCAAATAACAAGCATAAAAGTTCATCCCAACTCTAATGTATATCCCTTTACATATTCATTTCCCAATCCTTTTCTTTTTTTTTTAGGCACTCTTTCCTTTTTCAACAACTATTTTGTAAACACACCCCCACACTTGTTCAAAAACTCATCCATTAACCAAGCTAATGTTCTTTTATTCCCTAAGGTAAAGTAAGAACACGATTTTTCATTTAAGGCACATAATGAGCTAGAAACAAGGAATGGTCAAATAAGCTCAAAGGGGTTAAGTAAAGGAAAATATACAAGGTTGGCAGGAATCAGAGAATTTTCAAGAAGTCAAAAGAGTGCTTCATATCATAATGAAAACAAGGTTGGCTATTCGGTTAAACTAGCTAATTAAGAAAGAGGGTCTCAATCATGTTCATGCATGCAAGTGAAATATAGCTTCAAAAAGAATCAAAGCAAGTTCTAGAGTGGTCATTAACATGAGTGAAAATCACACAAGAAAGAAGAGAATGGCATAAATGTTGAATCCATCCATTAGGCTCAAAATCTCACAAGGTATGCATCCATCAAACTCAATTCATCAATTCAATCATCCATCACTAAGTATATCAGTTCAAGAAGGGAGAAAAGTTATTCAATCATGCAATGAACCCTTTTTTTATTTTTTTTTAATAAAAAAAATGCTAAAATCTCTCCCCCACACTTAATATAACATTGCCTTCAATGTGAAAGAGAGATATAGAAAAGAGCAACACAACCTGATAAGAAGTGAATCAACGCCAAGCAGAAAAGAAGCACACTGTCAGTGCCGCATCAGACCCTGAAAAGAAATCAAACAATAAAACTTTAGTACTTCCACAATTTAATACTAATTAATTACTACCTAAAAAAACTCCTTACTCTGCCACCAATTAAGATGCGTCTCAAGAGTAAAATTACTCCTTACTCTGCCATCACTAATTGGTTTAATAAGTCCATGACAATCATATCATACTTTCCAAACAAAACAACAACAAATTTTTTTTTTGGGATCAACTATCCTTCCCCCCAACTAGATCACAACATTGTCCTCAATGTTAAAATATAGATGAGTAAAGGATAGAAGATATTACCTGTTGGAGAAAGCTGACACAAATTTAAACAGAAACAAAGTACAATAAAATCAAACCAATAAAGATAAAGTTTCAGATCTGGCTTTTTTTTCTTGTTACTTCCTTCGCTGCTTCCTGTTGACCAATCTATCTGAGCTAATACCTTATCAGGTACATACTCAAAAGCTTCTAATTTATCAATGAGCTCATCAATAGTGGAGGCAGAGATAAGAAGTTGTCTTGCCGAAGGAGTGATAAATTTACGTTCCACAAATTTTGTCAAGAAAAGATAACAAAAGATCAAAGAAATTATTAACATTCAACAAACCAATAAGTCTATGGTGGATGTTCAGTTCGGCCCAAGAGACAATTTGAAAAATTTCTTCCAAAGTACCAAAACCACCTGGTAAGACAAGCAATGCATCAGAATTGTCAACCATTGTTTTCATTCATCCATGCATAGATGTTACCTGAATTTCTTCTCCAACTGTCTTTCCAGTGATGTTATTTTCAGCTAAAGGTTTAGGAATAACACCTAAAACCTGACTGCCTCCTATAAAGGCAGCAAGTGATACAGCCTCCATTAACCCATGACAACCTCCCCCATATACAAGATGAATATTCCTCGCAGCAAGTGATCGACCAAGAGTGCTAGCTGCGTTTACAAACTCTAATCCCTTCCCATAACTCGACCCACAAAAAACATAGACATTTTTTAGGTTACGAATAAAAGGCCCCATTCTATACTCTTCCTCCCTTTGAGTGTTTCTGAGTTGAAGGAAAATGGAGAAAATAGAGTGTTTAAATAAGAAAAAGAATGGAAAGGGAAATAATTGCACCTATAAGGGTAGGTTGGCTGTTGTCAGAAAAGGTTGAAATTAAGAAACACAGAATCTTTTTTTTTTTTTTTTACTTCAAGAAAACCATCAAGGTAAAGAAGTCTAGAAACCCCTGAAGGACCCTGCTCAAAGGATCGTCTGTACAAAAATCAAAATACAACAAAATGATACAAAGATAAAAGAAATAGAAAATGATGACATACCTGTATGTACAGTTTCTATGGCGTATCTTTATACTGCGCATCATGAGTGCAGTAGACATCACGTCTATTTTTTTTTTTTTGAAATTGTTAAAAAAACTTGATGAAAGATGAGTGTATACTTACTTAAGATTGGGATGGAGGTAGTCTGCTCTTTCGGCTTTGTGCCAAAGCATTGTTGACCAGTATTTGACCCATTCAAGACCAGCGCAACATAGGGCTCCCAAAAGGGACAAGTGGCCATAATACGACTGGCTGCCTCACATATGGGATACAATCTACCTTCTTTGTTTTTCAATTAAGAAGGCTGGATCAGGATGCATGGATTTCCCCATTCACGGTTTGTGTTACCAAAGCCAACCTTAAGACGTATACATAATTTTTTTTTTTTTTGTGTTTTGTTTTGTTTTGTTTTGTTTTGTTTTTTTGTTTTTTTTTTGTTTTGTTTGTTGTTTTTTTTCTTTTTTTTTTTTTGTTTGAAAAATGACATGAAGAAGAAGAAGAGGATGATATGTACAGATTGTTTGTGGATATGGCTCACATCTGCCTCTGGTTTAACGTCCAGTAACGGCTTAAACGTCTTCTATGAGTCGAGGATAAGCTTCCCATCCAATTTTCTTATAAATTGGCAAACAGGGTCTTTTAGAGTCAAATTCCCAAGACTGTAGCGTTTTTCTTCATCCTTGAAGAGATTCCACAATTTAAGAATTTCACAATGCACCAATCCACAAGAATGCGTCTCAAGAGTCAATAAGAAATCATCTAATGACTCCTTACTCAGTCCATTCTTAATGAAGAAAAATTTATCTTCTTTATTTGCGGAAACCATCCCCAAAGTACGACATCGCTTGTTACAGTTCCATCATCCACATTTGTGATAGACTTGTAACCTTTTTGCTCTTCTCCTTTTAGAATATGAACTTCTTTCAAGACCGGGCATATATGAGTCAAATGAAATTGAGGACTCACCTGCTAATCGGACCTTTGCTTCAATTATCCAGCGTACATCTTCTGGCATACCTTTGTGCATTAACAATCTCAATCTTTCATATCGAACTTTGTAGATTTTTCTCAGAGCATTTTGAGAAAGAGAAGGAAAATGTTTTCTCAGGTTTAAAAGAATGACATCCATTTTGAAGGAGAAGAAGGGTTCAGTTGTTTTGGGAAACTGAAAAATAAACCGACTTGAGAGTCACGGAGAACCGTATCTGCCACTTAACCGGCAACACAAAGAACTCAAGAACTTGGTTTTCCAGGAATGGTTGAGTCTTTGTCCATTAACTTTAAGCGTATTACCATTCCTAGGATCCTCAATATCTACGGCCCCAGAGGATACATGTGTTTGACAACAAAAGAATCGGGCCACCTAGATCTCAATTTTCCTTGGAGTAGGTGCAGATGATAATCTCAAAGCAGAACTTTTTTGACCAATTTCCGCAGCTTTTGCAAAAGGTGTAACAGACCTTGAATAAAGTAGGCCAATAAAATCCATACTGCAAGATTTTCGCAGTTGTTGTCGCTGAAGAAAAAAAATGACCTCCACATGCTTCCGAGTGATAAAATTTAATGGCACTACCTACCTCATTGTCGGACACACAGCCGTTTTTTTTTTCTTCTTTTTTTCTCTTTTTTTTTTGTTTTATTCATAATGCGGATGGAGAAGGTTCATCACCTCCATTTCTGCATTCTCTGGAAGTTCATTATACTATTTGAGGCGGTGTCCATTTACGATGAAAGCTTTGGCAGTGACCTTACTTTTAATCTGAATAAGACCAAGGAAAAACTTTAGTAACAATAAATGGTCCATCCCATCTAGACCTTAATTTGCCAGGCATGAGTCGGAGGCGGGAGTTATAGAGGAGAACTTTTTGACCAATCTCAAATGTTTTCCTCAGAATCAACTTATCATGGAAGGCTTTGGTCTTCTCCTAATAAAGTTTGGAACTTTCATAAGCCTCCAAGCGGATCTCCTCCAATTACTGTAGCTATAGCTTCTTCTCCATACCTGCTTGATCTAGGTCCAAGTTGTACCTTTTCACCGCCCAAAATGCATGATGCTCAATTTCTACCGGCAGGTGGCAAGCTTTTCCAAAAATAATCTGATACGGAGACATCCTGATTGGTGTCTTATAAGCAGTCCGGTAAGCCCATAAAGCATCCTCAAGCCTCTTGCTCCAGTCCTTTCTATTAGGTTGAACTGTCTTCTGGAGTATCTGCTTGATCTCCCTGTTGGAAATCTCAGCTTGCCCATTAGTTTGTGGATGGTAAGGTGTAGAAACTCTGTGCAAGACCCCATACTTTTTCATCAAAGCTTCCATGCTTCGATTACAAAAATGTGAACCCTGATCACTGATGATGGCCTTCGGAACTCCAAACCTACAGAAAATCCGTGATCTAACAAAATCCACAACAACTTTGGAATCATCAGTCCGAGTAGCTTTCGCCTCCACCCACTTGGATACATAATCAACAGCTAGCAAAATGTAAACAAAACCAAAAGAAACAGGAAAGGGTCCCATAAAATCAATACCCCATACATCAAAAATCTCACGAGAATAATAAGGATTTATGGGGCATCTCATTCCTTCGAGAAGTGTTTCTGTTCTTTGGCATTGATCACAAGATTTACAAAACACATATGCATCATGAAATAGAGTGGGCCAATATAATCCAGATTCCAAAACTTTTCTAGCAGTCCTTTGGGGACCAAAATGACCGCCACATGCAAGTATATGACAAAAGCTAAGAATAGAATGGAATTCATTATCAGGCACGCATCTCCTAATGACTTGGTCACTACAAAATTTCCACAGATAAGGGTCGTCCCACACATAATATTTTGACTCACTCTTCAATTTATCAATCTGAGCCCTAATAAAATGTGCAGGGAAAACACCAGCAACTAAGAAATTTATCAAATTAGCAAACCAAGGAGTGTTACCTTGCAGCTTGAAAAGCTGCTCATCAGGGAAGACATCATGGATAGAAAAAGTATCTGCCTCCCTTTCAATTCGGCTTAGGTGATCAGCTACTAAATTCTCCGCTCCACTTTTATCACGGATTTCAATATCGAACTCTTGGAGGAGCAAAATCCACCTAATCAACCTAGGCTTTGCATCAAGCTTCTTCAGGAGAAACTTCGTGTATGATCTGAAAACACAACCACTCTAGAACCAAGCAAATATGATCAAAATTTGTCTAAAGCAAAAACAATTGCTAAAAGTTCCTTTTCAGTGGTGGTGTAGTTGACTTGTGCAGGATCTAAAGTTCTTGAAGCATAGGAGATGACATGAGATATTTTACCGACCCTTTGTGCAAGAACAGCTCCCAAAGCATAATTAGAGGCATCACACATGAGCTCAAATGGAAGTGTCCAATCTGGTGGCTGGATGATAGGTGTACTGGTCAATGCTTGCTTCAAGTGATTGGAGGCATCCTTACATTTCTGGTCAAAATGGAACTCCACTTCTTTTTGTAACAAGTTGAATAGTGGAAGAGCAATTTTGCTGAAATCTTTTATGAATCGCCTATAGAAACCTACATGACCAAAGAAAGAACGAACCTCCCGCACGTATGTGGGGTAAGATAGGCATGAAATAACATCTATTTTCGCAGGATCTACCTCAATACCCTTGCTAGATATTATATGCCCTAAAACTATGCCTTGCTCCACCATGAAATGACATTTCTCAAAATTCAGAACAAGGTTAGCCTTAATGCATTTATGCAAAACTTGAGTCAAACTATCCAAGCATGCATCAAAGGAAGAGCCATAGACAGTAAAGTCATCCATGAATACATCCATGCAATTTTCTAAAAGGTCAGGAAATATTCTTACCATACACCTTTGAAAGGTGCCTAGAGCATTGCACAGACCAAAAGACATCCTTCTGTATGCAAATGTGCCAAATGGGCAAGTGAAAGTAGTTTTATCTTGGTCTTCTAGGGCTATATGGATCTGAAAATAACCCGAATATCCATCCAAGAAACAGTAATGCGACTTGCCAGCTAGTCTCTCTAACATCTGATCAATGAAAGGTAATGGGAAATGATCTTTCCTGGTGGCTTGGTTAAGTCGTCTCGTAATCAATGCAAACCCGCCACTGTTTTGAATTCTTGTGGGTAGTAGCTCATTGTTCGATTTTCAACCACTTTGTGACCCCAGCATTTCTTTGGAACAACCACGCACGGGCTCACCCATTTACTATCAGATATGGGATAAATAATGTCAGCTTGCAGTAGCTTGGTAACTTCCTTCTTTACCACATCCAGAATCAGGGGGTTTAGTCTCCTTTGGGGCTGTTGTACTGGTTTAGTATCTTCCTCCAACAAAATCCTATGCATGCATGTGGAGGGACTGATACCAGGAAGATCTGCAAGTGTCCATCCGATGGCTTGTTTATTCTCACCTCAAAACATGCAGTAATTTTTCTTCTTGATCGGGTTGCAAATTTTTAGCAACAATCACAGTGACTTCTCACCATCTTCCAAATATGCATATTTAAGATGGTCCCAAGAAAATCTTTAATTCTAAGGATGGAGGTCAGTACAATGAGGCGACAAGTCGCTTGAAACAACTAACTCAAGAACATTAAATTCAACATACTTTCAACTCTCATTTTCACATGCTGCATCATTCAAGTCGGCCAGCTATATCACCACTCATAATCGCATAAATCTCGACATGCATACGACATGGTACAATATCACAAACAAGACATGTTTCACAGGTAACGAGTAATCCGGAAAATCAACAATATCAGGAAATTCAAAGATAAATATCAGCGATAAGCATCGTCAACTAGCATATCAATCACATCAACATGGAAAATAGAATGCTCCTCTAGGGGATGTCTCATGGCCTCAAAAATGTTAAATTGTACCACATCGTCGCCAAATTCCATGAAAAGGGTGCTAGCATGCACATCTATCTTAGTCTTGGCTGTCTTGAGGAAAGGTCTGCCTAGGATCAGTGGAGCATGGTTTGTTGAAGACTCATCTTCCATGTTCAGAATATAGAAGTCCACTGGAAAAATTAGCTCATTCACCCGAACTAACACATCTTCTAGCACTCCTGCAGGATGAGCAGTGGTCCTATTTGCCAACTGAATCACTATACCAATAGGTTGCAAAGTGCCAATGTTCAAGGACTGATATATTGACATAGGCATGACATTAATCGAAGCACCCAAGTCTAGCATTGCATGTTCAAATTTGGAGTTACCTATCGTGCAAGGAATTGTGAAAGTTCCAGGATCTTTGCATTTTTATGGCATGCTTGGTAGAATCATTGCTGAAACATTTCTGCCCATGCTTATTTTCTCAGTACCCTTAAGTCTTCTCTTGTGAGTACACAACTCTTTGAGGAATTTGGCATACTTGGGAATATGCTTGATTGCATCAAGGAGGAGAATATTGATTTCCACCTTCCTGAATGTGTCCATGACTTCTCTTTCTATTTCTGTTTGCGCAGTATGCTTGGACTGTGTGACTCTGTTTGGAAAAGGTAGTGGAATGGCCAGATTTGAATTCTCTGCACATTTCTTCTGTGTCACAGATTTTTGGACTGAGCTATCCACTTTCTTCTGTTTCTGGTCACCTTCTGGTTGCTACACTTGTAGTTCAAGTTGTGGTGGAGTAGGACCGTCAACTTCTCTGCCACTTCTCAATCTAATGGCACTTACATTGCCTCTTGGGTTGTTGACTGTTTGTGAAGGCAATTGGTTCGACCCTTGACTTTTCAGCTCACTCGGAGTGGTTGCCATCTGCCCAATTTGAGTTTGTAAATTCTGGATGGTGGCATTGACATTCTCAATTGAAACCGTTTCATCAAGTCTTCGAAAGGTGGCTCAGCTGGAGTGGCTGCTGGAACAGGTAGATGGAGGGGCTACTGCATGGGTGGCGGTGCAGGTTGTGCTTGCCTAAATACAGGTAGTTGGTACTTGTTGCTAGGGCCTGTAGCTTGGTATCTAAATTGTGGTTGCTGCTGTTGGTAGGGCTGTTGTTGTTGTTGACCAGAATTTCCATATCTCAGGTTGGAATGGTCCCTCCAGCCAGGGTTATAGGTATTAGAAAATGGATTATATCTGGGCTGCTGCTGTGATTGCTGATATTGGGGTCAACCAGGAAAAATACCAGCTGCTGCAACAGATTGCTCTAGAAAAATAGAACCACTATCCTGAAGTGTGGGGCATGCATTAGTAGGATGAGATGAACAAGAGCAAATGCCACACACAGTTGCAGCCATCTGCATTAGTGCTGTTGGTGTATGCCCTAGTGGCCAATACATTTTGTTTGTATTTACATACATTATATTATGTTATTTTATATGAGGCATTTCATTTATTGTGTTCTTTTTGGTAGACATAATAAAGTCCTTAGAATAGTAAGTTTGATACCATAGGACATCAAGTGGATGACTTGATCGTGAGATCCTATTAGATAAAATACTATTCTTAAATGTCCCTAGTCAAGTATTATTGTTAATTAGGACAACAATAATACATTGAGGCTAGTATGTGCGTAGACTGATGACCACATCTCACGGGTCATGGATATGAGATATCAAGTCTACACATGGATACATATTAGAGTAATGATGTATTGGACAGACCCGCCATGAGAACGCTACGTGGATCGTTACGTGAATGTCATAACCGATTCTCATAGTGATAATGGTGTATGTGGTCCTTTGACCTGAAATCACTACGATTCCTACATGAGGAGTTGTGTGTTTTAATGCCATCAAACGTCATCTGTAACAAGATGATTATAATGTTGGTTATTAGACATGCGGCAATACATGTGGAGGGATGTGAGTGACCTAGATGGGATTTGTCCCTCCTACATAACAGGAGCGATATCTTCAGGCCCCCTGATTGAGTGAGACTACGAAATGCATGGTCATGCTCAAATGAGTCAATATGAGATATTGATCTTATTTGTTATTACTATGTCTACTCGGGAATCAGGAAACTGAAGATTGAACTAAACAAGGGTGACACGTTCTATGCCTTGTGTTCAATCTGGATATCTGGACAAAGGGACTAAACTACACGGAAACATTGGTCGCAGATAGGTTATGTCAAATCACCGACATTCTCATTACTTGGGTAGCAAAGTGATGTGTTGCTAGATACCAGCTCACATCGTTTGTAATATTAAAATGAGATTTTAATATTACTACCAACGTCATGAGAACCTGCAGGGTCACACACTTAGAACAGACTAAATTGGAGTAATCAGAATCCAAGTTGGACTCGGATTCAACTGTGGGCCTAACTCATGACAGATGGGTTTAGGGTTGCACCACTTACCTTGCTACTGCTCACACTCACTTAAGGCAGCCATTGTTATAAATAGTACTGCTAAGGGGGCTGCTACAAGGTTAAATCACAACCCTAGCCGCACCTACAGAAAATGAGTGAGAGATAGTGAGGTCTTCTTCTCCTCTCTTCGCAACTAGCACTACGAAAACAGAGGCGTGACTCCTTTTGCAAGTCTGTTCATGTGGATACCGCAGAAACATCGTCGCTATTACGGTGTTGGTGATTCACCACGCTTGTGTCTATCACGCTTCAAGAGGTAAAAATTTAAAAACTCGGATTATGGATTTTTTGCATGGATCCTGTGAGGGAATTCTGTTATTCCGCTGCAAGACTTTTGATCCGCAAATTCCCAACAGGTGCTTGTTGTCCCACTGCTAACTGCCTCACCAAAGAAGTCAATTCATCAAGTTTGTGTTCCATTCTCTGTTGGTCTACATGAGATGATTGAATCTCATTGACTCCTCTGGTTGAGGTAATAATTCGTGTGCCAAATTGTTGGGTATTGGCTGCCATGTTTGCTATCAAATCTCTCGTTGTTGCAGGGGTCTTGTCTACTAAGGCTCTCCAGAGGCAACATCCACCATGCTTCTGTCATTTGACAGCAAGCCTTCATAGAAATATTGAATTAAGAGTTGATCGGTGATTTGGTGGTGGGGACAGCTTGAGCACAGCTTCTTGAATCTTTCCCAATATTCATGCAAGGTCTCTCCTGTCATTTGTCTTATGCCACATATATCTTTTCTAATGGCAGTAGCTCTAGAGGCAGGGAAAAATTTCTCTAAGAACAACCGCTTCATATCAGTCCAACTTGTTACTGAACCTGGTGAAAGATAAAATAACCAATCCTTGGCTGTATCAGCAAATGAGAAAGGAAATGCCCTCAGCTTGATGTGCTCTTCTAAGATCCTATGTGGCTTCATGGTTGAACAAACCACATGGAACTCCTTTAGATGCTTATGGGGATCCTCACCTGCAAAACCGTGAAACTTGGGCAACAAATGTATCAATCCAGATTTTAACTCAAAATCAGCATCAAGATCTGGATATTGAATACACAAAGACTGGTTAGTTATATCAGGAGCAGCAAGTTCCTTAAGAGTTCTATTCTGCATGTTATCAGCCATGGTTTTAGAATTATTCAAGATCTCAAGTTCACTCCCAATATTAAGATCAAATTCAAAAGCAATTCTTGCACTTAGCCTACGAGCTCTAATCAACCTATACAAGGTTCTATCAATCTCAGGATCAAAGTCAACTAAGTTATTAGGCTCGGACCTAGTCATGCATCACACAAAAATAAATAAATAAGCAAAATACACTAAACAATGGATAAAAATGTTAGAAAAGTTAATAAAAAGCAAAAGTTAGTAAAAACACTTAAAATGAAAAGATTACACTTACTAATCCTCGGCAACGGCGCCGAACTCAGTCAAAATTATAACCGAAGTTATTACCTAAGCTTGTAGCACAGTGACAACACCGGATCATCTCCACGAGAATTGTAGATGCAATTTAATCAAATCAAGTGAAAGTTAGCAAAGGGGGGTTTGACAGTTGAATATCGCACTTAACAAAATTAAAGGAAAAAATAACAATTAAAGAGCAGTCAATTTAGAAACCTATTCAAGATTGGGTGGATTCAATCATAGACCCTTCATAGAACACTTGAAGCGCAATTGAATTGTTAATTTGGATCTAACCGAGATCTCTGCATCAAATCCAGAATTCATACTAGACGATCGTCTAGAATTTAATTAACAAGAGATAAACACAAATCCGCAATCACACCATTCATGAAGATCTATGTTAATTTCAAGTACCGAATTCAATTAACTTAGGCACAAATCAGTGACCTAACCTTTTCAATTCTGTGATTAATTTAGATCAATCAGTTCTAAGTTTCATCACAAATCTCAATCTTCATTTATGTGATTAGTTTAGATCAATCAGTTCTAAATTTCTTCACAAATCTCAATCTTAAACCAAGATCAAATCAGATCAATATAAATAGAATCACCATTCATGCATTCAAGATCAAGAAGAAGAAAAAAAAAAAAGAAGAAAAGAGGAATTCAATTACAAATCAAATACAATACATAACCAAGGTCTCAAGAATCCAAACCACAATCTCTTCAAGAGTTCTAAATTGACCGAAAGTAGCTTAGCCCTCTATTACCATGAAGGGGAGCATCAAAATATACAAAAGCTATGAGAAACTATGAAGAAACAAGAAGAAACTATGAGAGAAATGAAGGAGAATACAACTTGTTATTCATGATAATCAATGGTGCCTTTTATAGAAGTCTAGGGTAACAAAATGACAAAGGGGAGTGGGTGGATGAGTGGGGTGGTTGAGTGAAGTGGTTGAGTGGAGTGGTTGAGTGGGTTGGTTGAGTGGATTAGTGGATGAGTGGGTGGATTAGTGGATGAGTGGATGGTTGAGTGGGTGGTTGAGAACGAAAATTTCTTGTCTGACTTGGAAGCCAAAAACGACTAACTGTACTTCAAATCCATGAAAAGTACTCTTCATGAAAGTTATAGATCTTTGTCTTGGCTATAACATGCATATCTGGATCGTCCAATTTGGCTTCCTACAGCCCAAGTTATAACCCAAATATCGCAGGTTGCTCAAACCCAACTTCAGCACCTCTGTTCCGACTTGCAAGCTCAAATTGACCCATTAGACTTCATTTTTTCAAAAAGTGTTCTTCATGAAAGTTTTTTATTTGGATCTTAACTATCAACTGTCAAAATTTCAGCCCATCTCCATTATTAAAGCTTGAGATATGATTTTATGAGTGCACACCATTCGGATTCTAATGACAGAACCCGTATTCTGACTTCCATGTAAACTTAGGTCCCTTAGACATCTGTTTAGGACTTTGAGCTCTTCATCAAAGTTGTAGAGCTTCCTCCTAGCTTTTCTACAAGGTAAAATTCATGATTATCAGATATCAGGAACTCAAGTTATGGCCAAAATACAGAAACAGTGTCAAATCTCAATAATGCTGAAAATATTCAATTAGGACCAATTTGAGCTTAAACTCACAAAATCATACCAAACTCAATCAATTAAGAATATGGAGAGTGTAAATGACTAAACATAAGGGTTTCTTAATGAATAAAATATGTGATTATCATGGGTTGAAAGGATGGTGGTTATGACTATTGTGGTGGGTGGTTAGTAATGAGGCAGATGATGGATGTTTGATGGTGAAATAATAGTTGGCTGTGAAGGTGATTTTGGGTAGGATGAAGAAAGTGAAAGGAAGTGAATATGGGAAATTGATGGTTATTTGCTGAAAGCGTGAAAAAAGTATTAAGGTGAAAAGGTAAGTTAAAAGGTTTAGGTTGAAAAGTGTTAAGCCATAATGATCCCTTGTGTGTGGGTTATGGTGATTTTTTATAGGAAGAAATTAGGGTGAAGAGTTTGAGTTAAAGTGTGATTAGGATTGGTTTAGGATAATGAGTTAGGATCTGTTTAAGATGAGTGTTGGGGCTGGTTTAGGATAAATTTAAGTTATAGTTTGTTTAGGAGGAGTGATGAAGTTTGTTTTAGATGAGTCTTGAAATTGTTATAAGATGAGTTTAATGATTAGTTTAGGATAAGTGTTGTGGGATGGGTAAACGGGTCAAGTTATGGGTTAATGGGTCATGGGTAGTCAAATGGGTCATGGGTGGTTAAATGGGTTATGGGTGGTTTAAATGGGTCATGAGTTTTGGGTTGGATAATGGGTCAATGGGTAAAAGTTTTTTTTTTAATTTCTTCTTTTCTCTTTATTAACAAAAGGTCCTGGACAAAATTAGGTGTTTACAGTGATAACCAATAAAAATGCATATGAGTGGGTTAGGTAACATTTAAGCTTATATTATATTATTAAATGAAGCAAAATTAATAATTACTTGGTAACCAATAAGAATTCATGTAAAATTAGGTGAGCACCTAACTAAAATCCTATTGACTTAAAAATTAAAGTAATTATTAGTTGATTTAGAATTTGATTTGACCTTAAAAGGCGAGGATAATGTTTCTAGCTTAACTCAATAACTACTGAAATAATGCATAGCTCGTTGTTTAACTTGTTTGCATGCATGTTTTTTATAACTTAGTAAGCAACTTAACTCTTAAGATGAATTAAGATAATTTTAGAAATTAATAATTAATTAAATATATTAATTTTAAAATTAGTAATTTCTTGTTTAGAATATTATAATTAAATAAATTAGTACAATAATTAAGATAAATAAAAATAATAATTTTTATTATTATGTGATAACCAATAAAAATGCATATGAGTGGGGTAGGTAACATTTAAGCTTATATTATATTATTAAATGAAATAAAAGTAATAATTACTTGGTAACCAATAAGAATTCATGCAAAATTAGGTGAGCACCTAACTAAAATCGTATTGACTTAAAAATTAAAGAAATTATGAGTTGATTTAGAATTTGATTTGACCTTAAACCAATTAAGATTCATGCAAGGAAAATGTAAGGCACTAAGGTGCAATTTCTTAGGTTGTCCAGGAACTTTCTCATGTCTGTAGAGAACTTTCTCAAGTTTTCAATGAACTTTCTTCGGTTGTTCTAGCCATCCAGAGATCTTACTAATGCATAATCTTTTTAAGTGATACACATCACAAATTAAAAGATGAAACTCCACAGAAATGCATTAAACCATTCAAAACACTTAAGCCATAAATCATAATTTTAGAATAATTGATTATCATCGAAACATAATAGGAAACATTGATGTATAATGGGATTTGGAGCTTACAATGTGTTCTCTTCACCTTATAAATCTCCAAATTACAACAGTCTCTCTATAAATACATTTTTTGTTTTTAATATATAGGTGTTTGGCATTACTGATTAGGTTATATTTCTCCTTAAAAGTTGAATGTAATACATAAACATCTATCTTACATTTCAAATTGTAGTAGTGAAGTATGTTAAATATGTCCCATAGGTAAACAAAAGAAAAAAAAGGACTTGACTCAAGGTCTCATCACATCTTTAATTTGTTATATATAGATATATGGGGTCTTCTTTTCGTCAACCTATCCATGGACATAGATATTTACTCTTAGTGATGAATGATCATTTTAGACACACATGGATATTCATAATGAAGTATAAATCAGAACCTACATCACACATTCATTCTGTTGTGTCTATGGAAGAAACATAGTTTAATCATAAGCTAAAATCCATCAAATCTAATAAGTTTTTTTCTACAAAAACATTACATCACCAAATGTATCATCCATCAAACATCTTGTGCAGAAACTTAGCATTAGAATGGAGTGGTTAAGAGAAAACATCAACATATCATGCATGTAGCTAGGTCCTTCATTTTTCAATCCAACATTCCCAAAAATTTCTAGAACTATGCAATATATCTCATGGTGTTTTTTCCATAAATACAACACCAAGTTCCTACTTGAACATGAAAACTCCTTATGAAGTCCTATACAACCACCCAACCAACCTCATTGATGCCAAAATTTTTGGTTGTCAGTGTTTTGCATCAACCTTAATGTTGGTTACCACAAGTGTAAAGGTGATAAGCCTATATTTTATAGTCTTATACCAGAAAAATTGTGCTAAATTACTTATGATTATTGATGAATTTTAGATGGATCCTTATAAATTATCTTCGTTTTTGCATATTAAGAGAGATTTAACACATTTAGAGTGAAAGTAGGCGAAGATATCACGTTTTCAAAGCAAAAAAAGGATCATTTTGACTTAGACAGAGCCCTATGTTAACTCAGAAGCGATTGAGGAGTTAGACACGACCCTGTCTAACTTGAAGATAGCTTCTGACTAGGAGACATGGTCATGTCTCTTGGTCACACGGCCGTGTCTTTTCCAACGTTTAAGTTACGCTATTCTATCCAGGAGACACGACTCTGTCTAACTCAATTGAAGCTTCTGACTAGGAGACACAATCGTGTTTCTTGGTCACACGGTCGTGTCTCACTTAAAGTGCAGATACGTGATTTTTAAAGGACACGACCATGTCGAAGGGAGACACAGTCGTGTGAGGTCTCCTAGAGTGAAAAATAGGCAGGAATCCTTGGAGGAAGGCTTCGAAGGGAGGATTCAATTCTTGAAGGCTTGAAGATCATAATCATCGTAAAAGGGGTTTTGATTTCTCTTTTCCTCTAGTTTTCCCCTTTCTTTGGGTTTTCTTTCCATGGGTTTGTATCTTGATATGGGTTTGTTTGTATTGAACATGAGTAGCTAAACCCAAAGCTAAGGCTATGGGAAATCTTGTTTTCCTAATTATTTGGGTTTGATTTCTAATTTGATTTTGGTAATTTCTTTTAAGGTATATCATATTGCTTGCATTCTTGTCTTAACTCGATTACTTTTGGCATGTGTTAATTCATTGTTTGACCGGTGACCATCCGCATTCAATGAGTGGATCTATATGGTAACCTTAGGATTAGATTGGTGAATGACCAAACATCAATTTATCCTACCAATAGAATTGACGGTATGTTAGTTCATCTCTTGAATTGAGGCTTAATACATTCCTAATTAATTCAACTAAATGACCAAATAGGTGATTTAATTTATGAATAGAATATTGTTTTATACATGACCATTGGGATTCAATAGTAAATAAGAAAATATTAGTAAAAAAATTACCTTACATCATAAATGAAAGAAAATCTTAATAATTGGATTCAAGAGAACCTTGCGCCCTAGTCTCTCTCATTGATTATCTATTCTTTGTTTGATTGTTTATTGTTTTTCTTTCTTTATTTGTTTTTTCATTTTATTTTGAATTTTATACACTTTCGATTGTCAGGATAACCAAGAGTTTTACGAATTTAGTAATTACCACTTATTCCTTGTGAGATCGATAAATGAGACTCAAGTCTGATATTACTTAGTGATATAATGCACTTTCTCTTAGTGTATTTTACGCGTACTAAGTTTTTGGCGCCGTTGCTGGAGATTAAGTTTGGCAATATTAGAAGCAAAAGGCTCTAGTTAATTTAGAAGCATTTTTATTTTATTTCTTATTTTTATTGTTATTTTTATTTTTTAATTTTATTTATTTGTGTCTTTATCTCCTTGCTTATATTTCTTATGTATGCTTACTCGTTCTCAATCTCTTGATCATACGTTTAATCCTGAAATTGAAAAAACAGCTCGCAGGTCAAGAAAGCAATCTTATATTGAAGCTGTGAGAGAAGATATAAACAGGATGGAGAGACAACCAATAGTTGAGGCAAACCATGAAGAAAGAGCTACCCTAGCAGAGTGGACCACACTTGAGTATTCCATACCCACTACTGAATGGTATGGATGAAGTATTATAAAATCAGTTGTGGCGGCTAACAACTTTGAGATTAAGCCGACATTAATTTCCATGATTCAAAATTCAATTCAATTTGGTGGATTGCCTTTGGATGATCCAAATCAGCATTTGGCCAGGTTCTTATAGTTATGTGATACTATCAAGTACAATGGAGTGACAGATGATGCAATCCGATTGTGCCTATTTCCTTTCTCTCTTAGGGACAGAGCAAGTCATTGGTTAATATCACTACCTAAGGCGTCCATCACTACATGGGATCAATTGACACAATAGTTTCTGGCTAAGTATTTTCATCCTGCTAAATCTATTAAGTTAAGGAATGACATATCTTCCTTTGTGCAGTTTGACATGGACACTCTATATGAAGCTTGGGAGCCTTTACAAGAGTTGTTGAGAAGATGTCCACATCATGGATTTTTCCCGTTTGGCAGCAAGTACAAACTTTTAACAATGGTTTGTCACTTGCCAATCGTTCACTCATTCATGCTGCTGCGGGAGGGACAATATGGAGGAAAACACCTACTGAAAGCCAAGCATTGATTGAAGAAATGGCGCTGAACTGTTTTCATTGGCAAAATGAGCGTTGCATTCCTAAGAAACAAGCAAGTGTGCATGCAGTTGATTCTTCTACCGCTATTCTGAGTCAATTGGAAACATTGATGAAGAAGGTTGAGGCTTTGATGGTAACAAACAGTGCAGCCCCACCAATCATGTGAAGCATGTGGCGAACAGATCATACAAGTTCAAACTGTCAAGTTGATAGTCCTTTTGCCCCTGAACTTGAAGTAGCAAATTTTGTTAGTAATTCCAATCGGCAACAGTACAATCCATATCAATCCATATTCAAATACGTGCAATCCTGGTTGGAGAGACCATCCCAATTTCAAATGGGGAAATCAATAGGAAAATCTACAGAATCAACAGAGAGTTCCGCAACCACCCCCAGGTTTCTAAGCACCTACAGAGATGCCAAATTTTGAAAACCTTGTGATGAAGTACATTCAGAATTCAAATGTCATAATGAAGAGCATGAAGACTCAGATTAGCCAGTTGGCTACATTGATGACAACAAGGGCACAAGGGACATTTCCTAGTACTATTGAGACTAATCCACAAGAACAGGTCCAAGCAATTACCCTGAGAAGTGGCAAGATTTTGGAAGGATAGATGAATGAAGCACCTAACTCATCAGGAATTGAGAAAAAGAATATTGATGTTTTACTGAAGAAGTCTTAATTCAAGATGACAACAAAGAAACAAAGGTTGAGAAAGAACAACCAAAGTGGCAGAGAGAGAAGAAGGATCGTGAGCAGTATATAGTATCTGAACCATCACCATATATTAAGATCTCATTCCCTCAAAGGCTCAAGAACAATCAGCCAGATAAGGAATTTGTTAAATTCTTGGAGATGTTCAAGAAATTGCAAATTAACATTCTGTTTGTTGAAGTCATCTCTTAAATGACCAAGTATGCGAAGTTTTTGAAGGAAATACTTACAAAGAAACACAAGCTTAAAGAATTTGTGACAATATGTCTAAATGAGGTGTTATGCCATCCTTTTGAAGAAGTTACCATTAAAATTAAAAGATCCAGAGAGCTTTACTATTCCTTGTTCTATTGGTAATTCTTATTTTGAGAAAGCATTATGTGATTTGGGTGCTAGTATTAATTTGAAGCCTTTCTCTATTTTCAAGAAATTGGAAATGTAAGAACCAAAGCCCACCAACATTTCACTACAGCTGGCCGATAGATCCATCGCTTACCCTCGCAGTGTGGTGGAGGATGTTTTAGTGAAAGTGGACAAATTCATTTTCCCAGTTGATTTTGTGGTGTTGGATATGGATGAGGATAACATTGCTTTTCCTCTAATTCTTGGAAGACTGTTTTTGGTAACTTCAGGAGCATTGATTAAGATACCTTGGGGTGAGCTCATTTTGAGAGTGGATGAAGATTCTGTGACCATCAATGTCTTTAGGGATTCTAAATCTTCCCTAATGTCAAATCTCCATGCCCTTATCAATATCATTCAAGCGAAGAAGCAGGAAGCTTCAGTTGTCAAGGACCCACCACCATTATACAATGTTGGCGTTGGCCTTCCTAAAACTTAAGTTGCTAAAATAGATCAAGGTCCTCCCATGATCAATGCTCCATTGAAAATTGGTCCTTCATCTGTTGATCGATTGAAACCATCATGGCTTAGCGAGATCTCTCATGCAAAGGCGCAATTGGGACAACCAAGTCCTTATCAAGCTCAAAATGTTGTTGGAATCATTCCCAGGGTCATTAACAAAGGATGGAAGGGCTACTTTGAAATGAAGAAGGTGTCATCTTATTTCTCTTGCTTTAAGCCACCTTGATTTACTAGAAAAAAAAAATAACGTCGAGGTAATGACGTTAATTAAGTGCTTCACATGAGGCAACATGTGTTTCTTCTGTATATATCTTATGTTCATTGTTTTTGTTATTTTTGTTATTTTTATTTTTCTTTTAGATGCTACTCATTTGTTTTGAAACAAATATTATGATTTTTCAGATTCTGTTGTGGCGCTGACTCTTGTACTTCTTCTCTGCCTGACAATGTCTTACTTTTCATCAAGTTGTATTGCTCTTTTCTTTACCCCTTAATTTCTTTTTCTTCCACATTGAGGACGATGTTTATCTTAAGTGTGGGAGGGGGTACTCTGGTGAAAAAAAAATTGCACAATTGATGAACACTTGAGTAATGATGGTAATTAAGCTGAACTTGTGTGTTAATTGCTTGAATTAATACTGAGCTGATAGAGATATGTTTTTAAAGGGATTCCATTACTCATTAGTTGATTTTGTGTGAAGCAATCTTGTTCAATGAAGTAAAGTGGAATTTAGCATCTTAGTTGGAAATTAGTCATGTCTGCTTGCTTTTGTTTTCTTTATCAACTTAGCCAGAAAGTGAGTTTTGAGCTTTAATTTTTCATAAATAAAATCCTATTTTTTCTTTTGGAGTAAGTTTTCTCTTGATTTATATGCGCTAGAACTTTCTTTGATATCTTGTTGAGACTTTAATGATTCATATACAAACTTGAATATGATAAAGGCAATTAAGCTTTATTCTTTCTTGACTTTCAAAGTTACATTGATAAAATAATCCCTTAGTTGTCCTATTTGAGCTTGAAATTGATTTCTTTGAATATCCAATTGAATAATTAGGTTGAATTCCATGGAGCATCTGATTTGTTAATTGAAAAGTCACAAAGGGTTATTGTTGTCTTCAATGGTTAAAAAAAAGAAGAAGAAAAGAAAAAAAATTGAAAAGGAAAAAGAAAGAAAAGGATTGTTGGTGAAGAATAATGAGAATATTGGGTTGAAAGTGAGAATTGATTATATCTTGTGCTTTATGCTCTATTGATCATCTTCTCAACCTGATTCTGTTTTGCAAAGCTTGATCCATAACCATTCTTTACCTTTATTTATCTTTTTCCTACCATTAATTATATCCTTGGCTCCATTACAACCAATGGAAGTCCTTTTTATTCTTGTTATATATGTGAACTTGAAAGTGGAGATTAGATTGACAACCAAGCCTATGACATTGCATTTTTCAAGAGAAATTTGATTGATCTCTTTGTCCTTAAACACTTAAGCGATGGAAAGATAAGTGATCTCAGATGTTGGTAAGGAGAAAAGTTGCAAGTTAGACTCAAGCATCTAATTGTTTTAAATGCTAAATGATCTTGTTGGATTGGATTTGAATGTCGAACTTGAGAATTTTTAACTGTGAAATTTCCTTTGATTCATGTTTCTGGATGTTGAGTTTTGATTCCTATTCTTTGCTTGAGGACAAGCAAAGCTCAAGTGTGGGAGGATTGATAAGCCTATATTTTATAATCTTATACCAGATAAATTGTGCTGAATTGCTTATGATTATTGATGAATTTTAGATGGATCCTTATCAATTATCTTCGTTTTTGCAGATTAAGAGAGATTTAACACATTTAGAGTGAAAGTAGACAAAGATATTACATTTTCAAAGCAAAAGATTACCATTTTGGTTTAGATAGGGCCCTGTGTCAACTCAGAAGCGATTGAGGAGTTAGACACGACACTGTCTAACTTGAAGATAGCTTCTGACTAGGAGACACGACCGTGTCTCTTGGTCACATGATCGTGTCTTTTCCAATGTTGAAGTTACGCTATTCTGTCTAAGAGACACGGCCTTATCTTAACTTAATTGAAGCTTCTGACTAGGAGACACAACTGTGTCTCTTGGTTACACAGTCGTATCTCACTTAAAGTGCATATACATGATTTTTAAAGGATACGGTCGTGTTGAAGGGAGACACGGTCGTGTGAGGTCTCTTGGAGCGAAAAATAGGTAGTTTTGCCCCCAAACAATTATAAATAGAGCAATAGAGTAAATCCCTAAATCGAAAGGCACATCTTTGCAATAGTAGATTTTGATAGGGAAATCAGAAGAGAGAATTTCTACGAATCCTTGGAGGATGGCTTCGAAGGGAGGATTCAATTCTTGAAGGCTTAAAGATCATAATCACCGTAAAAAGAGTTTTGATTTCTCTTTCCCTCTAGTTTTTCCCTTTCTTTGGGTTTTCTTTTCATGGGTTTGTATCTTGATATGGGTTTGTTTGTATTGAACATGAGTAGCTAAACCTATAGCTAGGGCTATATGGGATCGTATTTTCCTAATTATTTAGGTTTAATTTCTAATTTGATTAAGGTAATTTCTTTTAGGGTCTATCATATTGTTTGCTTTCTTGTCATAACTTAATCACTTTTGGTATGTGTTAATTCATTGTTTGACCGATGACCATCCGCATTCAATGAATGGATCTATATGATAAGCCTTGGATTAGATTGGTGAATAACCAAACATCAATTTATCCTACCAATGGAATTGACGGTATGTTAGTTCATCTCTTGAATTGAGGCTTAATGCATTCCTAATTAATTCAACTAAATGACCAAATAGGTGATTTAATTTTGGAATAGAATATTGTTTCTTCCATGACCATTAGGATTCAATAGCAAATAAGAGAATATTGACAAAAGAATTACCTTACATCATAAATGAAAGAAAATCTGAATAATTGGATTCAAGTGAACATTGCGCCCTAGTCTCTCTCTCATTAATTATCTATTCTTTGTTTGATTGTTCATTGTTTTTATTTCTTTATTTGTTTTCTAACTTTATTTTGAATTTCATACACTTTTGATTGTCTGAATAACCAAGAGTTTTACGAATTTAGTAATTATCATTTATTCTTCGTGAGATCGATAACTGGGACTCAAGTCCTATATTACTTAGCGATAGAGTGCACTTACTCTTTGTGTATTTTATGTGTATCAAAGGGCTACACAAGTAATATAATGATGAGAAAAAGTATCGTCTCCAAAAGGACTAGGACAAATATGCATTAATTAATTAATTACTAAACTCAAGTTTAAGCAAATGGATAAAGTGAATTAAAAGAAATAAAAACAACACTCAAATTCGAATAAGGTAAGACTATGGTAAAGAGCCTAGGGGTCTTTTTTCACCCTGTACTTCACTTGGATACATACACTTTCCAAGAATTCATATTAATATCGAGGTTTTGTTAACTAATATTCTCTTTTAGTTAAATGTCTATGTCTAGGTCAATTAATCATGTGTCATTTCTTAATCCATTATGTGTCTATGTGAATTAACACAATTTCACTTATTAAGAACAAGTATCGAACATATGCTATACAAGGCCAATGGGTATATGATAACCCTCTGAAATAGAGTTATTATGCCTTAGTTTTGTGCTTAAATATATGCTAAGTCCTTGATTTCTTTAGAAATTGGTAAAGTTTGTGAGCATATTTGAATATCTTTAATTACATGTGCTTTAGTGTTGATTAGGCTTGATTTGGAGTTAAATTGGTTTAATTATGTATCATTCATAATTGGTGTCTTATTGAGGTATATTTTGATCTTGGAATGTAGGTTGATGACTCAAAGGAGTTCTAAGAATGAAAGGAAGCAAGCCAAGCTAAGAAAAGAAGATAAGGAAATCAAGTTTTGAGTTTTGCCGACCATGCTAGATTAAATGAAGTAGATTTGAATATGTAGACCTCTAACCAGAACAAGGCTAAAGTCATTGGAAATATAAGAGATATATCTACAATTTTTATGTTGACCATTTTCCTTGATTCCACTAGGTTGAGTACATAAACTTTAAAGGGGAGTTTGGGCCAAATTGGTGAACCAGCATCCTGACCCTAGTCCAGTATTCTGATCATAACTTGAGCAAATAACCTTGTTTTGGGATGATTCTAGTTGCATTAGAACACTAAGAGAAATCCATACAACTTTTATGCAGAGCTCGAAGTTTAATTGTAAGGTTTGGAAGGTGAAAAATGTCATGGAAGTTCAATAGAATAGAGGAAAAGAAAGAAAACAGCATTAGAGGTCAGGCCTAGGTGTGGCGTGGCATAGGCACGCCTAGGCGTAACTGTTTCTGTCTATCAAGATTTTTTAGCCAAAAAGGCCACGCCTAGGTGTGGCTGAAGTGCGCCTAAGCGTGGGTCCGCACCTAGGCATGGCATATTGATGCCTAGGCGTGAGTAACACCCTGTTTTGCGAATTGAGTTTTATATTCTCATTTTGAAAACCATTGAAGGAGCTTTTGACAATTTTGAATCCTAGATCTTGAGAGAGGGATTGGGACAGAGTTTTCTACTTAGAAGAAGAGGAGATTCAAGGTGGAGATCAAGACCAAAGAAGGAAGATCAAGATTGGAGTCTCCACATTTTATTCATTCTTCCCCTTTTTTCCTCTTGATTTGTATCTTGATGAATTTTATTCTTCCTTGTGTTTCAATCTCTTAATTCCACCCCTAGGCATGGCCTCTAATGTTGTTTTGCTTGTTTTCTTCTATTATACTGAACTTTTCATGCCACTTTTCACCTTCCAAGCCTTGGAATTAGACTACAGACTCTATATAAAAGTTGTAGGGATTTCTCTTAGTTTTCTAATGCTTCTAGAATTATCCCAAAACAAGGTCATTTCCTCTAGTTATGACCAAAATATTGGATCAAGGTCACGATGTCAGTTCATCAATTTGGCTCAAACTTCCCTTTTAGATACCCAACTCGATAGAATCAAGGAAAGTTGTCAACATGAAAGTCATAGATATATTTCATAGCTTTCCAATGATTCCAATCTTGCTCTGGTTGGAGGTCTACATCTCCATTTAGTTTGGCATGGTTGGCAAGGCTCTAAATTAGACTTCCTTATCTTCTTGGTATGACTTGATTCCTTTTATTCTTGGCGCTCTTTTGGGTTATCAACCTACATTCTAATATGAAAATACACCCTAATAAGACACCAATCATGAATGATACATAATTAAACCAATTTAATTCCAAGTTAAGCCTATTCAACAATAAAGCAAATAGAATTCAAGATATTTAAATAAGCTCACAAACTTTGCTAATTTCTAAACAAATCAAGACTTCCTTTATAACAAGCCACTTGCTATTCCCATTTTGTCAAAAAGGCTTCCTCCTTCCTTTATAACACTTTTAGTATTTGTTAATGACATCGCTTTCATTGCAATGACATGGAGGAGTTCAATGCTGTGAAGCATATGCTGGATTGCTCCTTCAAAATAAAGGATATAGGCAATCTCAGTTTCTTTCTAGGTTTTGAAATTGTCAGATCTACCAAAGGAATCTCCATTTGTCAGAGAAGATACACATTGGAGCTTCTTTAAGACACTAGTTTACTTGTTTACAGGCCAATCTCTACACCCATGGCTAGTGATACTAAATCACAGAAGGATGATGATGCACCTTATCAAGATATAACCTCCTAACGTAGACTCATTGGAAGGCTACTTTACCTGACTAATATCAAACCTGATATCAGCTTTTTAGTCAATCAATTGAGTCAATTTCTTGCTAATCCTATGCAATCCCACTTTAAGCTGCCACTAGAGTCTTGCGATATCTCAAAGGCTCACCAGGCAGTAGTCTATTTTTCCTTGTTGATTCTGAATTGCAATTAAAGGGACTCAATGATTTGGATTAGGCATCTGGCTGTGAAACCAGAAGGTCAACTACGGAGTTTTGCATTTACCTTGGTCATTTCGTAGTTTTTGGAAGTTCAAGAAACAGCCTATAGTTTCTATATCATCTTTTGAGGCTGAGAATCGTGCAGTTGCAGCTGCTACTTGTTAAATCCAATGGTTGCACTATCTTCTTCAAGATCTGAGTGTCTCATTCTAGACACCTTCCCTTCTCTACTGTGACAATCAGTCAACCTTGCACATCGCAGCCAACTCTTTTTTCAACGAAAGAACAAAACACATTAAGCTTGACTGCTATGTGGTTCGGGAAAATGTGCTAGTGGGGTGATTCACTTACTGCTGCCTATTTCCTCTGCTACTCGAATTGCAAATATGTGCATTAAAGCCTTTCCTCCAAAGACATTCCAACATCTCCTTGTTAATCTGGGAATGAAAAATATTCTTTCTCCATCTTGTGAGGGGTGTTATAGGAATAACATTCTTGTATATTATACAATACATTATTGTTGTATATATTGCATGTATCGTATTTTGTACTATAGTTGGTAGTTAGAGGCAGTTATGGTCACTGTTACAAGTATACACATGGACAATAGCAATTGGTTGGGTCTGTTAGTAGTCTGTTAGTCCTCACTTCTCATTACCGTGTATATATTATAAGCCATCATATTGATTGGCTATGTAAGAATACTCATTTTCCTATCAATCTTAGTAAAATATTAATTCATCTTGATCTATCTGAATTCTAGCAAAGTGAAATAACCACCAATAGTAGTTTTGTCTTTCTCAAGGAAAACAACCAGCTAGCAAATCACCTGCATGAACTCCTCACCATGAAGCCAACAAACCAAAATCCATGTAGCCAGTCACATTGCTTAGCAACCCATTTCGTGAGAAGTACCAAAAAGAGGTCTTCTTTTTGAAGTTGTTTCGAGCCATGCTAATTTAAGTAGATCTGGTTAGGAAAAGAGAAAATAATGAGGAAGAAAAGGAGGTCACATCCCAGTTCTCATGCATGCATCATGATCAATCTCTCCCCGAAGTTGTGGGGCGAGTGTGAGTCATGTCTTGCGCAAGGTTAATAATTTTGCAGATTCTCTGGCTAAGCATGATGCTCATGGTGGAATAGATGACTACTTGATTTACAGCCTCCCTTCTTATGGCTTCCCACCCTTTGTTAATTTTTTGCATTTTGTTAATATGGATTGACATTTTTTTTTCTGTTATCGTGTGGCACACAAAATTTTGTACAAATTAGTGTACATATGTACAACTTTTAATACTATTTGTTGTCATTGCAATTTGACTGCTTTGGCTATTTACTAATATGGATTGACATTTTGATCCTGTAATACCACTTGAAAATGCTTTTAGTTTCAAGATTAATACTGGGGAACTCAAATAAAAATAGATTAACGATGTTAGCAAGACATATGAATGATCTTTAATATTAACTTGGAAATATTGTACATATCGGTACAACACTAATAACTAGCAATCTCCATAAGAATAAAGTCAAATACAACAGGGATGAGAATTATTAATTTAAAATTTTCTAACTTCTAATCACTTTGCTCTTCGTAACCCCCTTTACTTAGAACACCTATTCTGTCTAAGTGCAACATTATGTGAGGAAAGTTCTACTAATATATTGAATGATCACAGTAGGAAATGAGACGTTTTGCAGAGAAAAAAATCACAACAAAAGTGAGATTTTGCTACAATAGGACACTTTTTGAAGCGAGAAAGAGTCGTTGCATGTCGCTGCATTAAAAGTTGATGCGAAAAGTTCTTACAGCCACTTTTTTGGGTAGCTACAAGAAGGTGATGATTTTGTGGCCAAGGTTGTCGCTGCTAATATACACCAATTTGCTGCAACATTTTCTCACAATAGATTAACCCTTTGGCAGCCAATATTATTGTTGCAAAATATTCAATTTCAGAGGAGACAAATGACTGTTGAAACACCTTTGACAACAACTAAAATCGCTGTGATTTTTTATTTTTTTTTAGCAAATGGCAAAATTGAGAACTAGTTCCTTATTAATCAACTTACTTAGGTTTATTAGCATCATTTATGTATAAGTATAAATGTAACAAAATTATCAATAAATAAAAAATTAAATTTATTTTTTTATTTATTGATTTTTTTGTACCAAAAAAATATGAATTAGCCAAACAACATGAAATATTCAATATATGTGTATATATAGCATTACATTATCTTCCCTTCAATATTTCACCATACAAATGTTCAAAATTAGTCCTGGACATAAGACTTAGTGGCACTACAAATTGTTCAATAAGCTTACATATATAACCCCTATGCTACTTGAAATGATCCCAAGTTAAAAGACAACATTGGTTAGTGACTACATAAGCTTTCACATAATATGTTGCTTCCAAAAGAAAACTAAGCTCAAGAGTTGTCATGTATTCTACCATATGCTTTCAACCTCCCAACAAAAAGTTTGAGGAACAATCCTGCAATATTATCTTTGCTATATCAAATATGCTTCAACCAACAATCACAAAATAGTTTAGAATGAGGTAGCCAACTTGACCTTTGTAAAACTTGCACCATATTTGCTTAAGTTAAATATTTTTCATGGCGTCACAGCTATAGTACTATAAGTCATAAGTCATATGCTATATGTTGAAAAACAAAAGAATAGAAAAACCAAGCCAATTAAAGGTGACCCCAATTAAAGCGTACTTAATGACAAGAAAATAGCTTATAAGTACCACATAAAATATGAATGGTTTCAACTCTTACATAGATGTGAAGGTTCTTACACATAAATATTGGTGCATGCTAGAATAAGGTAGGGATTTTATAACTTAAATTCAGCCAAATGAATTCATTTCAATTGTTTGAAAGGAGGGAAGAATATGTACTAATACAATCTACACACAAGCAGCATCATGCAATAAGAAGATTTCCAAAATACATATATTAATCTACATCACAAAGCTGACAACAAGAGTTAAACTAATTAAAAAGGGAGCAACTTACATAGTTAAGTATCTTATCCAGAGTGAAAGCATGCATTAAGATTCCAAAACATCAGCAAGTACTTTGATTGAAGTCCAAATTAATATTTACATTAGAAACCCCAACTTGAAAAAAATAGTAGCAATTAATTTATCATATACAAATTGTTTTAGTCATGCACTTTAGCACTTGTAAGAATGCTAAAAATTGAAACATTTAAGCAGAATAATTAAATGAATGTCCATTGGTTGTAAGCATGGTAGTTAAGTTATAACAAATTAAGATAATTAGTATATTCTTTAAAAGACTTAGTCAAATGATTTTTCACCTGTGATAGCACAACACGTATAACTTCTTGAAATTGGTTTCCCATTCTTTCTAGCATTTCTCTTTGGCGATCATTCAAATGAGCCTCCATCTCTTCTCTCATTTGATGTTCTTCCACTAATTGGGCTCAAACCCCAACTAAAGTTGTCAAGACCTCATTGGTCTGTCTTCTAGCTTCATTTGCCTCTCTTTGTTGTGCTGCTAGTTGTTCTTAAATAGCTTCAAGTTCAACAAATTTAGAATTTGTTTGCCTTGGTCCTTTTCCACGTCCTTGGCAGTACTCTGATCTTTGTCCATCTGTTGACTCAAAGGCTGCATTAAGTATTAGAGTTGGGTTTGTACCTTCCTCAATGTCCTGTAGCTTCTCATGGACAAGCTCACTAACTTTTTTCCTAAAATAAATATAAATAATAAAGTTAATTATAAAAGATCAAATAAATAATTTTCATAAATAGGCTACTAAGCAATAGAAATTCCATTACATCAACCTTCTTAGAACCCTCGTTAACCCAATCTCCATTTTTCTTGATATGAGTTATTTGCCATAGATGATAAAGATTAGATTCTTTTTCTGTCTCTAGATTCCTCTACTCATAAAATTCAACTGATTAGGATAAAAATAACTCAAGCATAACATAAAGCATTAAGGTAAAATAATTTATCACCTTGTCATAGCTAACACATTGGAATTTTTTTCGACCACAATAATGGTTTATGAGTTGTTTTTCCCTATTTCTCTTGTTTATTTGACTAACTCTCTGCCACAAATAAAATTTGCTCCATGAGTATTCGCTTACTAGGAGCAATTCATATGATGAACCCTATTTATTGCTTAGTAAGCTAGTAAAGACATACAAGGATAGTAACCTAAACATTAATGCTATTTCACAAAAATTATAAGAACCTGAGTTATCATCTAATTAATTTATAAGAAAATAGAATTATTCCAATAAGAGAGAAGTAGAGATATACTACCATAAAAGCTGGAGAACTAAAATTATCAACCAAATATTCCCACTTTTCCTTTGATAAGTCACTTGGCTTGTTCTCTAGGCATTGTTCCTTTGTCGCAAACTTCAGAAAATGTGTATACAACCTAGTGCACCTATAACAAAATATGTCTCTTGCCTTATTTAGAATAGCCTTTTTAATTGCGCTAGTATCTAGAAGTCTAAATGAATCCCGAATTGAAGGGTGGAATATAATAACTAAGAAAAATGTATATTAAAGCATAATTCTAAATGTTTGGAAATCTTGAAACTCAAAAGTATAGCTTTTATACTAGCACATTTGTCACTATTCTTTCCTTAACAATATCTGGAATGTCCTTCCATGTTTCTACATTTTTGTAAGGCATGTTGATGGACTATGACTGAATGAGAAGCCACAAAATCATTAGCACCTTCACCTACTGCAACATTCTTGTTTGGAGGGATAATTACATCCAACTTTCCATCAGAGCTTGCTCAGCGTTTTTTCTGAACCCTCAAGCCTCTAGTTGGCCCTCTTTTAGCTTTCAAAGGTGTTGTTACATACACTACCAGAAAAATAGACTTTAGCCACGATTTGAACCGTGGCAAATTCACAACAAAACCGTGGCAAAAATAAGGTAGCCACGGTTAATATCACCGTGGCTAATCATGGCGTCGCTTTGACTTTAGTCACAGCTAAACTCACCATGGTAACATTCATTTAGCTACGGTTTATGTCCTAATTAGCCACGGTTTCAACCATAGGTAATCATTATAAAAGAATGAAAAAACCCAAATATAACTACGGTTTAACCATGGCTAATTTTTTTAAAAAAAAATTCTCGATTTATTAGCCACGTTTTAACCATGACTATTTTCAGTTTGTAATTTAGCCACAGTTAATGTTATTATGTTTTTTTTATATAATTTGTTGTTGTTTTTTATAATTCCCCGATATCAATACATAATTAGAAAGTTAAATATAATATTAAAATCTAAAATATTAGTTAATAATAATCAGTGTCATATATATATATATATATATATATATATATATATATATATATATATATATATATATATATATATATAAAATCATAACCAAAAGCAAAAGACTTAAAACATTTACTATTTATAACTCATATTGAAAAATCAAAATGTAAAATAGAATACTAAAATTTGTTCAAGGATATTATAAGTAAACATGACTAAAAAGGTGAAACATCAAGTAGGTAACTCACTACCAAACATATCCGGTAAAAATTTGTGAAGAGTTGCCAATTGACTCTGAGTTTGTGCAAGTTGTTCTTTGGTTTCTTCATATCCAGTCACGGCTAATCATGGCGTCACTCCGACTTTAGCCACAGCTAAACTCACCATGGTAACATTCATTTAGCTACGATTTATGTCCTGATTAGCCACGATTTCAACCGTAGGTAATCATTACAAAAGAATGAAAAAATCCAAATATAACCACTGTTTAACCGTGGCTAATGTTATTATGTTTTTTTTTATATAATTTGTTGTTGTTTTTTATAATTCCCCTGATATCAATCCATAATTAGAAAGTTAAATATAATATTAAAATCTAAAATATTAGCTAATAATAATCAGTGTCATATATATATATATATAGGGGCATATCTAGTGAGAGGAGTTTTTATTGTGAGAGGATGAGAGAAGTAAATCTTGACCATACAATCATACATGGATGGTCAAGATTAAAAGTTATTTCAAAGTTATGTGACCACTTAAAAAAGTCACATGCATTTATATTTTAATCTTGACCATTCATGTAAGATCTAATAGTTAATATTTACTCATCTCACCTCTCATAATAAACACTCCTCTCACCGTAGTAAGATCATATATATATATATATATATATATATAATCATAACTAAAAGCAAAAGACTTAAAATATTTACTATTCATAACTCCTATTGAAAAAATAAAATGCAAAATAGAATACTAAAATTTGTTCAAGGATATTCTAAGTAAACATGACTAAAAAGGTGAAACATCATGTAGGTAACTCACTACCAAACTTATCCCATAAAAATTTGTGAAGAGTTTCCAATTGACTCTGAGTTTGTGCAAGTTGTTCCTTAGTTTCTTCATATTCAATCAGCTTCTCTTCCAAAGTTTCTAAATGTTTCACTAAGTCTTCAACACGTTGTTAGGATGCATTACTACTAGAACCACCAAAATACACATAACCAATGGAATGTCTAAGCTTTCCAAAAGCAGTCGAAGGGCAAATGCCAGTGCCTAAACCACACACACGACCTGCATGCTCAGCTCCATAAACTTTTCCAATTGCATCATCGGGATGAGCCAATACCTTTGATGGAACCCCCACAGTAGCAGCAAGCTCTTGATCTTGAGGTAGGTGGTTTGATATTTTATCCTACTAGTAAAAATAAGACAAGTTAATAGAGAAAGAAATGCTGAAATTTTATAATTAGTCTAATATATAGTGCATCAATCAACATTTATTGTGTCATAATGTTGAAAACCCAATTGATAAGAGAAACAAGGAGATTTAAAAGTCAAAATTACAGAACAGAGGATGGAATTGCACTAATAGATCTCATTGTGAGAATGTCAATGCACCCAATATCCACGTTGCTTAATGTGCTATTTATCCAACACCTTGAAGGAAATAGTTTCTGAAAATGATTGAACAATTTGGACTATAATATCAAACCAAATATATAACCAATAGAAGGCTACTGTTAGGCTAGAAGGCCATTGATACACCATACATCAAATTGAAATTTCCTTTCAGTCTATATTCACAAGCATACTGCACTCATATTCCACTAAAGGAGATAGCTTCAAGAATTAGGAAAGAACCATCGATCAAAATGAAAACTTGTATAAACTATATCAAATTACTGACTGAGATGACAAAGTTATTTTCAACTTAGCATATCCAATTCAATGAGATCTATTCTGGGATGTATATCACAACATGCCAAGACATTGGTCCATGTAGAGGAGAGTGGGTAGCTCAGATTCAGATAACATCCAATCACATACCCAGTTACAAGAATGATAATCATTAAGCAATTTCCACAAAAGCAATATACAAATACTGAGTATGAAGAATGATGGTAGATATTCAGAAGATAATCATTCCTGTGTATGTATGTAAATGGGAAGCAAATGAAGCAACATGAAAAATAAAATAAAATATTGTCACCTTGTAAATTGCAATAAGTGATGGAACTCTACAACTATAATCTCAGTTCTCAGATTGGACACAGAGAATGAAACAAACAACTGAGAAGTGATGATGAGAATGAAACAATGTGTTTGATAATTTACTTACAACCAATTCCTTTCCTTCATCATTCACATAATTTCCATCCTTTTTCAGCAAAGTAGACAAAATAACCTCACTTCGACATACAGGTCTTCCCAAGTTTTGCTCCTAACATTATTAATAAAATGTAAGAACTAACAAATAAGTGTCACATGTAACATACTTAATTTGCTACAATAAGGCAATTCCCGAAATAGAAACCAAACACAAAGCAACTTACCATTTGGCAAGCTCTCCTTGCGTTGCTTTTACTACCACCGGTATGCAGGACTTTAAGTTTCTTCCAATTTCTTGTGTTTTGTAAACTTTGTGCCTATAATTCTCAAATATGATAATCATTATATACAACTTTTCTAGGACATGGACAAAGTGAAATAATTTCCTACAAAGAGTAATCACCTTCATCTTATCATCCTTATAGTGATGCACAAAAGCTATCCAATCAACACAATCTACACCTGAAGGAGGGTTGGCAAGAATCTCATCCTTACTTTTATTAGGGTAGAAGTGTTTACACCTTAACTTGTATTTGTGACCTTCCATCTTTCCCCAAAGGTACTTATAGCCCATTTGATGCCAGCAACATAATCAAACTCAAAATTTTCCTTCAAATATCATTATATTCATAAATCAATTCTTAATGATAATAGAGACATTAAAGCAATTAAAGTTGTCGAAAATTTGGATAGTTACCTCAATATATTTCCATTGTTGGCAATTATTGCCTTCTGGCATCCAATCCCATCTTTCAACTGATATAGGACAAATAGTTGAGTTTTGAGCAAGTTGACCAAGAAACCTCACAAGCAAGTTTGAACAATTGTTGTTGCCTTGTCCGTCAACATTGAGTTCCACAATAACTTTTTAAGTTTTTTTCCAAATGCCAAACCTGATTTGGTTGCATTTTTTGAATTGTAATTTCTCTAGTAGAGGTATCTGCCATTATGTACACAAAGCAAAGTTAACATATATTTACTAATGCAACAACCACAAAATAAGACACTAAAATTAATGATATGTTGCTCTTACCTCTAATCTTGGCAACTAAAGGCTCCTCTTTTTCTTGTGATTGAGTTTCATTTGCACTTAAGGAAGAGCCTAAGTTGTCATCACTAGATGGAGGAGTTGTTATATTCACATCTATAGGTTGGGTATCAAGCTGATTATCACTAATTTGTTGTTGCAAATCTTGGGAAGCTTCGTTATTGTTGCCACTTTGTTGTTCTCGTAGCTTTTCTAACATTGTTTGTCTTGAATCCTTCCGCTTTTGCCTCATCTTGAACCAAATATCTACATAATTTGCTATCACAAACAACAAAAACATGAAAGCACAAAGAGAAGCATGAGATATAATTTAAGCACAAGATATAAGCTAAAAAATGCACTTAAAGTTCTTAATTTAAAATGATTTAAGAAGCACAAAAAGAACTATAATTTAAATTACTAAGTACATAACAAAAGATATTAATCTAGTCTAACATTCTTCCATCATCTCCATCACTACAACTATTATGATCTTCATCATAATTTGGCTCATCTTATTCTTGTTCATTGACATCATCCCGCACTAATTGTAATTCTTCAATGTTCTCTAAATGTTGCTCACAGAAAGGTATGTCCTCCATTGGTGGCTCTTCTAAATCCACCAAGTTCACATCTCCCATATCATATGTGTCTCTAGGCTTCATATGACAAACACAACACCAACCTTGATCAATTGGATCATCAACATAGTAAACCATTCTAGCATCAGTTCTAGGGATGAACGGTTCATTTGTTTCACGTGTACCGGTGTGTATCAAGCGGGAAAAGTTTATACTTGTTATCCCAAATTGATCTATCTTGGTTCCCTTTTTAAGAGTAGTGTCTACCCAAACACATTTGAATAGCACAACCCTTAACTTATCATAGTAATCTAACTCGATGATATCAATCAATTTCCCATGGTACATATCATCACTTGATCTTTCAATAGGGTTACTACCACATGAAAATCTCTTAGTAACAGCAGACATAACAACACCACTATTCTACATTTTTCATTTTAAAGCATGATGGAGGAAACTTTGAAGAATTAGGATATGGATGAAGCTTTTCTCTAATTCCCATCGCTTGTAAGTCTTTACGAGCTTGAAGATTGTCTTTTGTTTTACTTTTGTCATCAAGCACTGTGAACAATACATTGTCACAAACATTTTTCTCTATGTGCATCATATCAAGACAATGACAAATGAGATTATGTTCCCAATAAGGTAAATCCCAAAAGATACTTTTTCTCTTCTATTGTTGTGGCCCAACCTCAGTTGTACCCTCATCACGAGACCTTTTGCGACTCTCTTCAATTTGTCTTAACATGGTTGAACCTGGTGGTGGGATAGGTGCAAGCCTAAACTCAGTAGAACCAGCAAAGGACTGTTTATTGTTCCTATACTTGTGATCAAGTGGCAGATAGCGTTGATATCCCATGAAACAATTTTTTCTACCAAACTTCAGCCTTTTAGATTCTGTATCAAAATTATATGATGGATAAACAAGCAATGTATGTGTGTTCCACCCAGACAAGTTGTCAAGACCTGGAAAGTCACTAATAGTACAAAACAATGCAGCACGTAAGTCAAATGTTTCATTAGCAAAAGAGTCATAAACATCTACACCTTTCCACAATTCTTTTAACTCTTCAACTAGGGGCTGTAAGTAAACATCAATATTATTGCCAGGCATCTTAAGACCAGGAATTATCATCGACATGATAAGAGAAGTTTGCTTCATGCAACACCATGGTGGATAGTTGTAAATATACAACATCACAAGCCAAATGCTATTATTGGAACTTAGAGTTCCAAATGGATTGAAACCATCTGTAGCTAAACCAAGTCATATATTATGAGGCTCTGAAGCAAAGTCTTCATACAATAAATTAAAGTCCTTCCACGCTTTACTATCCCCAGGATGCCTTAACAACTCATCTAGGTTAGGCTCCAATGCATGCCATTTCAGGAGCTCAGCAGTTTTAGAGCACATGTATAGCCTTTGCATCCTAGGTATAAGTGGCAAATACCTCAATACTTTTATTGGTTGAGGTTTTTTTTTTCTTTTGGCCATCCAACACATTACTCGCACCACCATTATTTTCATTTGGTTTATACCTGGATGCATTGCACTTCATGCATTTATCTATATCCTTATCCTCATAACGTCCCCAGAACAACATGTAATTGGTCAGACATGCATGAATCTTATCATAGCTTTAGACCTAAGCTCTTAATAATCTTTTTGCCTCATAGAAAGATGATGGTAGTTTAGCATGGGGAAAAACATCACTTAAAAGGTCAATGATCATTGAAAATGTTTTATCACTTGCACCACATAAGACTTTTATATGATACAAATGAACGATGAATGACAATTTGCTATATTTTGTGCAACCATGGTAGAGTTCTTGATTCCCATCCCTTAACAACTCCCTAATTTTTTCTAGCTCCTCATTACTTACATCTTCTGTACCCCTAGGGTGGTCACCATTACATCTTCTGTACCCCTAGGGTGGTCACCATTAGGTAGATTTGATGGACCAGAGTCTTGAGTTCCATGATTATCAAAGACACCAAAAACATCATTTAACATATCTTGCATTGGATGGTGTCTAACTAGTTCTTGTACTTGTGATACTGATTCTACATTGGATTGAACATGCTTTTCCCCATGCATGTACCAAAATGTGTACTTTCTTGGAAAACCCTTTTGAAGTAGATGACTAAACACTTCAGCTCTATTGCCCATATGATGAAATCCACATGTAATGCAAGGACACAAAATTTGCCCCTTTATAGATGCATTTGAAAATGCAAAGTCCAAAAATTGGACTACCCTATCCAAGAACTCATTCGATCTTATTGGTTTCTCAATCCAACTCTTGTCAATCATAATTGGAGGAATCTGTTTCAAGTTTAAATCAAATCATTAAAGCATTTAAGACAACAAATAATATAATATTGAGAATATAGCATTCCAAATTATAGTTACTACACATAAGTTAGCACAAGTTTGAGTTTTGCAATACATATCTCAATTATTGTCTCAAAAATTATAGTTAATTATTCACATTCCAAATTGTTATGATCTACAAGACACATAACTGCCCACACTAATCACAAAGACATAAAAGAGAAAGGGAGAAGATAAATATGGCAAATGATAGTAAATAATAATGGTGAAGAGATAATGGCAAAACCTTAGTGAGCAATTTGAGTTTTTCAATCCCAAAGTTTCTACCAGCAACAAGGATGTCCAAGGTAAGATCAGTGGTTGAGAAACAATGTGTGTATTAGCAGCCTCTCTTACCATAACTAGGCCTTGTAATATTCTGCTTGCATATAATGAAAAGAAACAAAGCCAAATCAATGACACTTAACTAAGAGAGAGTTAAATTATAGGAAAGATGTTAATTATGTAAGTCCAAATTAAGAGAATCAATTAAACAAAATATATTGGGCAAATATAGTGTCAAACTGAATAAAAAATGACTATGCCTTCACTACTCTCACTATTTCAAGCCTCTATGGTACACGCCCACAAAATCTTTAAGATTTTCAATGACAGATCAAACATATGTGCAATAAAAAGTGATTAGTGGACTTACTTGGAGTCGAAGAGAGTTGCAGAAAAGGAACCCCAATCAATCTTTAAAATAGAATAGTACCCCTATCAATCTTCATAACAAAATAGTACAATTAGAGATGGCTTAAATTTAATTGAAATGGGGAAAAAAATAGTCCTCAACTTATATTATCAACCAGTAGAAGGTGCAATGCAACTTATAGCTAAGTAATTAAAAATAAATATCTCATAAGAATGTAAGCAAAATTTATGATAACTACTCTTTCAAGATGTCTAACAATTAAATTCTATACCAAACACAATAGAAATCAATCCATCATAGAATACACTATTATCCCAAACACCAAGGGTCCAAAACTGTGGTACTCTTAACTCCTATGACCTTGTCAAAAGGAGATTAAAATAAATAAATTCTCAGATTCAAGAGATTATTTCTGAATTTAGGAAATCTTCTGATAAAGACAGTGACTTGGAAGAGGCAAATTTTTGGAAGCCTCCTGCTGGAGGTCGCTGGGATGATGATAATGGAGGAGATCAATAGGGTTTAGGCACAAAGTTTATCCTATTAGAACCTAATACTTTCTATCAAAAAGGGGAATACAAGAATCTGATACTGATAATGACAAATATTTAAGTAATGACACAAGTACATTCAAAAGAAAGAAGAAAGAAGCAGAGAAAGAATCCAGATTTACATAAATATTTATGTTGATAATAACGCAAGAGCTTATCCTATTTTCTGGCTAGCAGAACCTATTGCGATAACATAGGTAGAATATGATCTCGTCTACTGAAAGGTGTAGTGATTACAAGGAGTCAGAACAACTATCAATGTGGTATGTTGCTTCATTATGAAATGCTTAATCAAATAGTTTCTAAATATTTAGGAAAAGTCAGTAGTCGTGCCTAATTTTCCATATTGACACAAATATATGTTGAATTACTTTTTCCCCACATCTTGCAAGACGAAAAGAATGTCCATAGAAATTGGTCCAAGTAAAGAAGAACCACCAAACTTAATATATGTTGGTAAGTCAAGTTTAGTTGAAGAGCATCTCATACAAGACAGAACTTTGGCAGCCAATGTGTAAATTAAATTATTTCAGTCCTGGTGATATGCATTACATATGGAAAATGGATCTGGATACTTAATTTTAATGATAATCTACCCAATACTATTGTGTTACTATGACAGTTCAAATGTACTATTGTGTACTAAAGTGCTCCCTTGCTGATTTCATAAATTGGAATAAAAAAGTTCAGCACATTTCTCTTCTTTAACCATACACTTTAATTCAACATTACTTGCATCATAATTATAGTATCAATAAATTTCAATAAACAAAGTAACACGACCAACATGTTCAACTAAGAATTTTGTCAATGTGATTAGAGAAGAATGCATACAAATAATATTCTTTACATGCAAATAATAATAGAGTTATTTAGTTAGAACAAATAATAGATAAGTCATTTGTCATTCATGAGATAATTTTCTTTGTTAATATTGACGAAAGGAATACATAAAATTTTCCAATGTTCTGTTTTTTACTATTTATAATTAGAATTTATAGAATCTTGCACTATTTATTTTTTACAATTTATTATGCACAGAGTTCAAACCTCTCCTGCTACAAATCTCAATTCATCTAATAAATTCCTCGTGATTTTAAAAAATATTCAAAAGATTGTAATACATATATTTTAAAACTTTATAAATGTAAAAAAATGAGTCTTAAAAATAATACATTAAAATTTATTTGAATAAAAATTAATTATTTGGTACATCTGAAAGAAAGAAATCTAAAAAATGGAACAAGCACACAAATACTTATCCACATCCTAAACGGGAATTTTACATGCAAGTCGCAACTTGTAGTGCAGTTACTCAGTGTAGGCTAGGTATGCAAAGCCAAACATCAATAAGGACCATAGCTTCTCAATCTCAAAAACAAAGACTTGCAACCAAATAGTTTATTAATTTTTTTAGTATTGCCTGTTTACTTAACTTCAGCTTCAACCTCCATAAAAAATCCAAATACAAAAGTGGTTAATAGGGAGAATTGTATTTGTATGGTGTTTGCTCTGATCTACTTTTCTGAACCACGCTTTCACAATGTAGAATGCAACATATCTTATGTCATATATCATCTGATATAATATCCATGGCACTATCAAGTAGCTAGTTACTAGTTAGAGTTGCACAAACAAGTCAGAGCAGCAGGCACACACCATTCCACAGCAGACACAAATAATAATAATAATAATTAAATACACATGCTTCATAAGCTTTGAGGTGAGCTGTATCAAATAAGATAGATCTCTTTCAGAAACCCAGTTACCCCATACTGCCCTACAAGTTATGTTTTCTTAATCATCTATAGCAAGAAGTGCAATCCTAGCAGCACATCCTATCATCTACCATGTAAACAAGGTGTAATTTGTTTGATAACATAACTTAATTCAGGTCCACAATGTTCACCATTCAAAAACCATGTCATTCTTAACACTTTCTGTCAACGATTCTCAACATATAAATTTCAAACAATCAACCATCAACAATGAACATAAACCAGATATGACACAACTAAATTCTGCTGCAAACACGTTCACTTGACACAAACAAACAACATTTTCCAATTTTCACAATGAACCCACAACTTAAATCCAATCTTAAAACTTCAAAGTTAATTTAGTTCAGTGTCTAATCATCCTTCTCAAAATTGTAATGGGGACTTCCAAAATGTGACACACATATAAACTAAACACCAATTGAAAACCAATTTCCCCTTTTCTAGACTGAGTCAAGGTGAAAATGATTACAAGTCAAACTTAACACACCAACAAATATATAAAACAAAAGAGACATATCGATAACAATAAAAAGAAATAAGCATACAACCATTAATTTGATTGCTGTCTTTGATTTCCCAGATTCTCTGCAACAAAAAGAAACAAGCATCCAACCATCAATTTGATTGCTTACAGCAATCATGAAGAAATAAAGTTAAATACGTGCAACATCTGAATCCAAAGCACAACTTTTTTCAACCCACAAAGCAAATTCTAATCCTAAACAGCAAACATTGCGCATAATGTAATTCAACGCAAAACTAATGCCTATAAACCCCCCCACTCTCTCTCTCTCTTTCTCTCTCTCTCTCTCTCACTCACTCACACACATATAAACAAAACATAACAGAACATAACCAAGAAGTTAGAAATTCTAACTAAGAAGGTACTTCAACGTTGGTGTGTTAGAAATTTCATCTTTGAAATTGAGTTCTTCGGTCAGTGAAGTTATGCAGTAGAGAACACACACACACACACACACACACACACACACAGATATATATATATATATATATATATATATATATATATATATACTTGTATAACTAAAACTAATTAATGAAGAGAAAAAAATGATGGCAGTTAGAACTTAGAAGACAAGTGCAGAAGCTGGAGTTGGTCAATGTTAAACCATTCCGTCTTATACAAAAACCATTTATGGGAGTGCCTAATACATCCAATTTTTTTTATGTTCTAAATTTATACAAGAAATTTCTCATCATGCAACATCTTCAATCACACTTAAAATTTTAGGTGGGCACAAACCATTTTGGGCAGATGGCGCCCTTGCAGAGTTCATGATATACAATGCCTCACTCTACCACATAAGCTACGGTCACCAGATAGAAGAAATAGCCTTCTTTAACTATGTTAATCCTACCAAATCAAACCTCTAATGCGTGCCACCAAACAAGATTACCTCATAACAGTACCTTGTTCTTGCAAAAACATTATAGACCTTAGCAGATATTTCTATGATACAACCTACAAGGTGAAGCCAAATTGTGGACATTAAAACCCTGATTTACAATGGACAAGCCTGGCCTAATAACAGTGTATTGGTCCCATATGACAACTTAACAATACATATTCCATGTGGGTGTTCACAAAGTAACTCTCAAATTGTTGTCACCTATACAGAAATTAGAAAGCGTGGTTATCAACATTCCACGATCGATCTATTCATAATGTTGCCTCTAGTATTTATTAGCAGTTTATGTTTGTCAGTCAAAATAAAAATGGTTTGTTTGTGACATGGGAAACTTGCATTTTCGTATACCCTGTTCAATGGGTGGCTAAACTAAACCTAAAAATAAATAAATAAATAAAATATATATAATCGTGAAACAAACTGAAGAAGAAAAGAAACCTAAGTTGCATTTTGGTTTATCTCAACTCTGCGAGCAATTTGGTGGCCACGTAAATCAAAGGCCTTTGAATTTAATCCTCCCGATACTCAACTCCTCCGAAGTTGGATAGTGAGTGGGTTGATGCTGAACTAGTCTCTGCAAAAAAAAAAAAAAAAGTTTCAATTTCTCAACAAACTGCCTCAAAATATATATATATATATATATATATATATATATATATATATATATATATATATATATATATATATATATAAAATAAAAGAAACAAATGTAGATTAAGATATAAAAGGGAGAAAATTTTGAAAAAATGGAAGAAAGCTTCTAATGAGCTCTCTAAAGATAGTCAGAAGTGAGAGGAGAAATTTTACAAATGGAAAAAATTGAAAAACATGACAGCAAATGAGTTTTCCCCTAATTAAACTGTACTGGCTCATACCTGAACGAGAGGAACGACTGTAGGCAGCAACAGCTATGGCAACGAGTGATTGGAGAATGAAGATGAAGATAGTGTAAGGTTTCAGTGACTAGGATGCAATGAGATTAGGGGAAGAGAGAGGGGCGACGAAGACAGTGAGGTTTTGGTGCGTGGGAGATGGAAAAAGAACCAAACAAATAAAAACTCAAATGCTTAATAATAATAAGGAGGGAGATGAAAAAAGAAAAAGGAGGGAGATCAGAGTGGCACACTACTTTGCTATGTTGGCCCAACTTCGTAGCAAATGTGGGCTGATTTAGTTGGGTTTGTCACGGTTATTATAACCGTAGCTAACTAACTGTGGCTAAAGTTCATTTTTTCTAGTAGTGATAACATAAAATATAAGAATACACACACACACACTTAAACAATGATATACTTTCTAGTATTTGAAAGGCAACATTGGATACTTTAGCTTAATAGAAGTAAAATCTAAATACACCTGTAGCTTGAGTTCTTGAATTTCTAGATGTCCCTTGTGGCACCCTAATTTGAAACTTGGTTTGTATTAGTCATATTGATAAGCTAAAAATTAGAAACAAGTAAAGTACCTATTGATAATACTAAATTTGTTGAGCATTTTAAATCATTAGTGAAGGCAAACAAGAATAATATGATAAAGATACCCTAATAACTTTAAAGTTAAATAGTATTACAACTAAAAAAAATTGACTTAAAAAAAATCAAAGGTAAATACAGATTGCATTTCAACAATAGCTACAAAATATTGTAAACAAAATATGCACAATAGTATTCCTAAACTATTGCCAATCATCATCCTCAAGTTCTTCACTATTGGATATGTCTCCATTTGAATAACTAGAGTCATATTCTTCAATATCAGAATCTGTTGTGGATGCATAAACAGTCTCTTCCTCTTCTTCAATTAGGATAGCTTCATCAATGCTAACTCCAACAATATCATCCTTTATAAGAATGACATTATCACTATGAGTATGACATTGAGTCAAGGGAATCCGCATCTTAGATAATTCATTAAGTTGGTAAGGTTCTAACTCATGATCATTACTATCAACACCATCTAGTATGTTAAAGGCTCCTCTTAGGTTTACTTTAATTATTGTATGCCAATTTGCATTTGAACTATGTTGAACATAATAAATAGATTCAGCTTGAGCTGCTAAGACAAATAGGTCATTTTTGAAGTGTAATCTTGTCACATCTACACTTATAAACCCGTAGACATCATTTTTATAGCCTCTACTTTGGCTTCTACCTTGAGGTAGAATCTCAAACCAATCACACTTGAATAATATTACTGAATTCCTTCCCACATATCCTATCTTATATATCTTTTGTATTACACCATAGTACTCAAGATTCTCACTGAGTTCATCACCCTTAACTATTACCCCACTGTTTTGAGTTTTCAAAATTTTTTCACTCTCTTTTGTGCAAAACCCGAAACCATTAAAAATGTATCCTTTATGAGAACAAACACGACAATATGGTCCTCTAGCTAATGCTAGCAATTATGAAGTCACTTGAAAATCTTTTTCAACATGTAAACGTACCACCTGTATAAATTATAATCTAGATATTCAAAGTCAAAATATGTCCATATTATTTGAACTTTTAGTATAATGATAATAGAATTTTAAACACCATGTACCTCCTTTTCAAACTAAGAAATGAATTCCTTGTTATGTTTTCTTTCTATGTTTCCATTATTTTCTTTCTTAAGTACTTATTTATGTTCCCTAGAACATTTTAATGTAAGAGAAAACTCAAACAAGTAAGGACATCATACTAGTAGGGAAATGTAGCAAAGATAAATGAAAAAAATGTTAGATTTCTTACTCAATCCATGGTTTGACTTCCTCATAATTTTCAAGTATATAAAAATGGGCTTTTTTAAGTTCATTCCAAACTTATCCATTCTTCACCACCTAATGCTTTACCAATTTTATCAAACACAGACAAGCAGTCATGAGTATTATCAAGACAAGAGTAAGAATTGCGATATGCTCAAGTTAACTGTGTATCCATATCATTCAAATATCATTCACAAAGTGTCATGTCTTCTTCTGAGGTAGAGCCCTCAGCAATGGAGCCCTTAGGATGGGCTTTATTACACATAATGTTTTTCTGTGCGTAAAATTCTGACAACAAGTATAATAACAAAATTAATATATATATATATATATATATATATATATATATATATATATATATATATATATATATATGAAAACAAAAATAATGAAATTCAAGGAAAATATTATTCAAATTAAGTTATACCTTTCAACAAAATACATCCAACGATATTACACTAGACCACCAATATTTGCCTCATTAGCTAGATAAATTGGCAAATGAACCATGATATCAAAAAATGCTGGTGGAAATATTTGCTCTAGCTTACAAAGAGTTAATGCAATGCTGCTTTGTAGTTGGTCCAAGTCATTAACTTTTAATTTTGTGGAACACAAATATCTGAAAAATAAAAATAATTGAATCAATGGATCACTTGTATCTTTTAGCAATAGATCCGTGATGACAATTAGCAAAACTCACTCAAACAAAACATAATGATCATGGCTTTTCAGTCCCATAATTTTGCATTCCTTAATATTGACACAGCAAGCTATGTTGGAGGCATAGGGATCAGGAAACTTAACATCCTTAATTACCTGTCAAAATTAACACTTTTCTACACATGATAAGGTAAATCTAGCGAGAGGAAGCATATATTTATCCCATTTTTTGTAGGCTAAAGTGCTGCTTTAATTCCTATAACTTTAAGATCTAACCGAGAATTGAAGGAATCTTTTGTTTCACCTTTGATATCCAATAATGTTCCTAACACACTATGCAATATATTTTTCTAATGTGCATAACGTCCAAGTTATGTCTCAACAAAAGTGTTCTCCGATAATGGCAAATTAAAGAAAATACTTTTTTTCCTAATTATGATGTACATCAGTATCTGTTACCAAGTGGCTTTCGTAATCAAGAGGGGGGATGAATTGAGTATATAAAATCTTTTCGCAAACACTTATAAAACAACTTTTATTGAAGCTATTTCTCAAAAGAAATAAATAAATAAAGATGATAGAGAGCTTTAAGTGTAAAATAAACATGTAATAAATAAGTCGCAGGAAATTAAAAAGAAAGGGATGATAAGAGGAATAGGCACAATATTTATCATAATTCAGCCACCAACCACTTATAGCCTACGTCTAGTCCTCGAAAAAATTATCCGATATTTTTCACTATAACCTCAGACTTAAAAACATGTGCCTGTTACCATTACAAAATAGAGCACTCTTCACACTTGGGGATACCTCACCTTTTTTGTTTTGAGTCTCAACAATCAGGGATACCTTACCCTTACAAATTCCTTGAGGAATATCTTACCCTCTTCACAATAAATCAGAATATAGAAGAATAGAAACTCTCAAAAGAGTGAATAATACAACTCGAAGCTCTATGAAACTCTTTAAGGATATCTCAAATTTTTTTGCGTAAAAAGAGCACAAAAAATATGTAAAAATATGAATTACGAATTTAAGCAAGCAAGAATTATTTCTGAATGTTGGGGGTAGTCACAAAGATGACCTAAGGCATATATTTATAGAGACTTTTGAGAAACCAACCATTGGGTAATTAATTCTTCAATTAAATGCAAAAAGAGAAGTTGGTTGTTTTAAAACAGAGTCCCGTGTTTATTCGAATAACTTATGAGTTATTCGAATAACTCATTTTGAAAAACCACTAGAAAACAAATTCTGATATATGTTATTCGAATAACTTACGAGTTATTTGAATAATTCCTTTTAAAAGAGTTTTCTATAAAACATGATTATTCGAATAACATTATGTTTATTCGAATAAACCTTTTATGAAGGCTGTGTATAGGAAAGCCTTTATTCGAATAGCATAGGTGCTATTCAAATAACACCTTATGAGAGCAAAAGCGCGCAACATATTTTTAAACTGTTATTCAAATAACTCCATTGTTATTCGAATAAGCTTTGATAAAAACATATCAAATTTTATAGTTTATTCGAATAAAGGAAGCTTTATTCGAATAAAGTTGTTTGAAAACATTTCAAAACAGTTTTGAATGACTTGCTAGTTTGCTTCCAAAAAAAAAACTTTTTAATTATTTCCAAAGGTCATTTTGAAATCTTGGTTTTATGAATACGTTTAGATCTTTTCTAAAAACAATGAGATATCCAGAAGGTTTCGTATAAAAAGACTCTAAGTCCTAAAGCTAATATTAAAGAGCGGACTTTGTCTTCCCATCATCTTCATGTTTGTTATCATCAAAACTAGCCTTCAATAGCTAATCACATTTTTCTCCTTTTTTTATGATGACAAACCATCATTGAGAAAAACATTAGTTCAGATAAATTGGAATTCACAAAAATTAATTTTGAGAGACTTACTCCCCCTCTTTTTCATAAGAGATGATTTATAACAGACGTGTGTATAGCTCTCCCTTGCTTTTGGAATCCAATAATCGTTTTAGTTTTACCTGTCTTTTCTCAAATAAAGATCTCAAGATAATCTCCCTTTTTGTCATGAGCAAAAATATAGGGGGTAAGCAGATAATATACAGATACGTTCATTAAGAAGCATGTTATTTGTATTAAAGGCAGAAAAAGAGTCATTGAATTTTAGACCCAAACAGAATAATAGCGAACATTTCATTAATAATTAAATTTCCCAAGTGCATGTACAATTGCATAGAGAAACAATTAGTCAATGCAAGAAAACAAGCCAAAAACAAAGAACTAAGCCTAAAAATATGCATCCGGTGGTGGAGGAGGGGAGTCAGGTGCTCTGGTAGTAAGCAATGTGCGTAGGATAGCCTATTCACGCTCTACACCTTTTATCCTATCAAACAAGATAAAGAAGGTGTTTTCTATATAGGCCCAGTTGTCTTACAAGGCGGCCATAATTTGATCCAAAGTGATTTGACCAGCAGTAGGAACAGCAGGAGCAGGATCAATAGGGATATCAACAGCATAAGGGTCTTCGTGGTCATTCTCATCATCTTCAACTTCATCCGGGTACACCCATCCTTCGGCAGTTCTGATCATCGTCATTTTGTTGAGAGTGAAGGACCCAAAGACATTATGACGAGTCAACTTTGTGGCCCTCTCAGATTCCAAGATCTGAGGGTATTTACCACGGAAATTTGTGATGATCAGGCCGTAGGGTAAATCAGACTTCTCTTTTCCCTTAGCCTTCATCATATGCTTCATGATGAAGTTGGGCCAGTTGACTTGGTATCCCTTCTTCAAGACCCAGAGCATCAAGATGTCATCCTCACTTAGATAGGCATAATTCCCATCTCGATGAACCAATATGTGTGCATAAGCATAATGTAAGAGCTTGTCTTGGCTTTTCAGCATGCCTCCCTTAACACCTCGCTAGGGCAGTGCCAAGCCAGGTTTTAAGATATCCTCAATAGCTTGGATTTTGTTATAATCCTGAATGAGTAGATTGCCATCATCTTCAATATGAGTGCCAACATACTGCAAACCAAACATCATACCCCAATCTTGAGGAGTGATGACCACATGCTGATCACCAATATCGGAGCAAAGGTCCTGTCCTTCAATCTTCAAGTCGTAGTAAAACATCTTGACTAAATCAAGATAAATCACAGCCTTGTGAGAACAAAGGTGAAGCACACCTTGATGATTCAGCAGGTTCAGGAAGTCAAAGCCACCTTCATTCTCAAAGAAGTGCAGTCAAGGTACTTGGGTTGCACTAGATTGGGCTCCCAAAAGTGAGAGATGAAGCGACCCAGTTCAGTCTCATTGGAGGAGAGCCTTCGTAGGTCCAGCGGGTTGTTGCACTGAGCCGTCTTCGTGCAGGCACGTTTGATGCGAGAAGAGGAATATGCCATTTATGATGTGGTGAAGATGGAAAAACAAAAGAACGTGGGTTACAGAAAAGGTGGAGGAGGAGAGAAAAATGATGGAGGAACAAAGTGGAGAGGTTAAGAGTGGCAATAGGAATGAGTGAGAGAGAGAGAGAAATGAAGGTGGATGGTTGTATTAGGTGAAGAGGAAAACAAAGAGGTGAAGAGAAAATGAAGAAGTGAAGGAGAGAGGTGCGCTGTGGGCATTTATAGAGAGCCCGAGTTTAATCGAATAACATAAGCATTATTCAAATAAACTTGCATGGAAATCCAAGCGGTGTGACCTTTTACCAAATATTATTCGAATAACTATATAGTTATTCGAATAACCAGGTTTTTATACTTGGCTTTCTGCCAAAGGGTTATTCGAATAACCCTTTGTTTATTTGAATAACCAGAATGAGATAAAAAAGAAAACCGCATGTTAAGGCTTTATTCGAATAAGAATTGTCTTATTCGAATAAATCAGATACATGTATGGGAATAACATATATGAACGTCAGTTTATTCGAATAACTTTAATTTTTTTCAAATAACACATACACAAATACAAACAGTATGCAATTATTAATCTCAATTTATTTGAATAACTCTATTGTTATTCGAATAACACATATAGCAAAGGATAAGTTTGCTGATTTTATTCGAATAAATCTTGCTTTATTGGAATGGAACAATTAAGAAAAGAGCAATTATATGAACAACTTGTAATGGTTATTTGAATAACCACATGTTTATTCGAATAAGTCTATCAGAAAACACTAATAAACACGTTCAAATAGACAAATTGACAACAAAAAGCTTACCCATAATAGAGTACCTGCAAAACAAATTGTGCGATATCTCCGACGCTCAAGTCAGTAATCTTTCAAAAGTGATAAATCAATAATAAAACAGTAAATACAAGCATTATATGCAAGATTGATCTAGAATTCCAAGTTCTTTTCTTAAATGAAAGAAAGTATATTTAGGCAAAGGCTTTGTGAAAATATCAACTAGTTGATTAGTTACTTCAACAAATTCTAACACACAATCACCTTTTTAAACATGATCTCTTATGAAAAGATGACTTATCTCAATATGCTTAGACCTAGAATGCATAATGGGATTTTTGGTCAAATTGATTGTACTAGTATTATCACTTCTTATAGGAATGTGATCAAGCTGAAGTCTAAAGTCTAGAAGTTGTTGCTTCATCCATAGGATTTGGGCATAACAACTCCCAGCTGCAACATATTCAACCTCAGCTGTAGACAATGCCACACTATTTGTTTCTTGCTATGCCAAGAAACTAAAGAGCTTCTGATAAACACATATTTTATTCATTAAGAAACCCTTATATTTAGTCATTTACACTCTCCATATTCTTAATTGATTGAGTTTGACATGATTTTGTGAGTTTGAGCTCAAATTGGTCCTAATTGAATATTTTCAGCATTATTGAGATTTTACATTATTTCTGTATTTTGGTCATAACTTGAGTTCCTGATATCTGAAAATCATGAATTTTATCTTGTAGGAAAGCTAAGAGGAAGCTCTACAACTTTGATGAAGAGCTCGAAGTCCGATTCAGATGTCTAAGGCACCTAAGTTTACATGGAAGTCAGAATACGGGTTCTGTCAGTAGAATCCGAACAGTGTGTACTCATAAAATCATATCTCAAGATGTAATAATGGAGATGGGCTGAAATTTGGATAGTGGATAGTCAAGATCCAAATAAACAACTTTCATGAAGAACACATTTTCAGAAAAAGAAGTCTAGTAGGTCATTTTGAGCTTGCAAGTCGGAACAGAGGTGCTGAAGTTGGGTTTGAGCAACCTACGGTATTTGGGACATATCTTAGGCTTAAGGAAGCCAAATTGGACGAACCAGCTATCCATTTTATAGCCAAGACAAGGATCTACAACTTTCATGAAGAACACTTTTCATGGTTCTGAAGTATAGTGGGTCGTTTTTGGCTTCCAAGTCAGACACGAAATTTTCGTCCTCAACCACCCACTCATCCATCCACTAATCTACTCATCCATCCACTAATCCACTCATCCACTCATCCACTCATCCACTAACTCACCCATTCATCCACTCATACACTAATCCAACCACTTAACCACTCCACCCACTCATCCACTAATCCATCCACTCTTCCATCCACTCACCCATTCATGTCCATAATTTCCCACTCACCAAAAGTCCTTTGACATTTTTCACTAATTCAACCACTCAACCATTCTACTCACTCATCCACTAAACCAATCCACTAAACTAACCCACTAATCCATCCACTCAAACACTCCACTCACTCACCCACTCATCCACCCACTTCCCTTTGTCATTTTGTTACCTTAGACTTCTATAAAAGGCACCATTTATCATGAACAAGATGTAACTCTCCTTCATTTTCTCTCTTAGTTTCTTGTTTCTTCATAGTTTTTCTTGTGATTTCTTTCTAGCTATGTGTAACTAAACCTCCCTTGGGTAAGGGGGTGATGAAACCGCTAGTATTAATGTTGTAAACTTTGCATATTTGATTATTTCAACACAGTTATGTTTTTATTCATATATTTCTCGAATCTATTGTTGGTATGAAGGTTTTTGTACTTGTTCCTACTTTCAAAGTAGTAGATCTAGGTTTATTATGCGCGGATTGCGGTAGTAGATCTAGTGGGATGTATGATGTTCATGTGGGTATAATTATCTTTGTGCTATTTGCCAGTTATAAAAGTGGTAGATCTGGTTTATTATACGCGGTTTGCATGGTATTAGATCTAGAGAAATATATGTTCTAAGTAATTTAATCCCGGTGTGTGATTAGACCTTAGTGTAATTGGTTTTCTAAATCTTAATGCAATTGTTGGATAGTTGTAAGAGCGGTTGCTTTATGACTAATCAATGATTAGGAGTTGATTTGAGCGGTTGCTAAATTGGCCAACACGTAAAGAAAATAGAGATTTAATCTCACAATTGCATAAAAACATAATTGAGCATGTTGGAATAAAAGGATATGTGGATTTACATTATCATATAAATCTAGTGGTGGATTCAATCTCTTAACCAATTTTCTTATATTGTTGATTTCAGTTTGTTTATTGTTATCTTTGAAGTCGTTCATTGTTCATCAAAACTCCAAAACCCCCTTTTACTTGTTTATTGTTAATCGAGTCTAAATTGGGAATTGTTTAATAGTGTTAATTGAATTGGTTCTCTCAGGATCGACCCTTACTAACTACAACTAGTTGTAAGGTTTTTATTTTCTGGTGGGCACGACAACCGATTTTTATCTTAATTTTAATCACTACATCCGCACGCATCAGCTTCTAAGCAAGTGGCATGTCCCACTAGTGCTTTTCCTATCCAATTTGCATCCAGTAAAATCGGAGTCGGAATAACCAATAAGACTGCAAGTGGAACCTTTGGGATACCACAAGCCCTCTTATGAAATGCCACCTAGATATTTCATAATTCGTTTTACTACACTTAAGTGTGATTCTTTAGGGTTTGCTTAGTATCTAGCACACATGCATGCACTAAATATAATATCTAGTCTACTAGCAGTGAGATAAAGAAAGGATCCAATCATACCTCTGTACTTAGAGATTTCTACGGGATTACCTGCTTCATCCTTGTCTAAGTAACATGAGGTACTCATTGGAGTGTCCATATGCTTAGAGTTGTCCATTCCAAATCTCTTGAGAAGCTCCTTGCAATAATTGGATTGGCTAATGAAGGTTCATTTCCTTGTTTGCTTGATTTGAAGCCCAAGGAAGAAATTGAGTTCTCCCATCATGGACATCTCAAATTCGCTTTGCATGATATTAGCAAATTCCTTACACAGAGACTCATTAGAAGCACCAAGGATAATATCATCTACATATACTTATACAAGGAGTATGTCATGCTTTTTATTTTTGATAAAAAGGGTTGTATCAACCTTCCCTCTCATAAAACTATTTTCTAAAAGAAACTTACTCAACCTTTCATACCAAGCTCTAGGAGCTTGTTTTAAGCCATATAAGGTCTTTTTTAATTTAAAAACATGGTTGGGTAGTTCATAATTTTCAAAACCCAAAGATTGTTCAACGTACACCTCTTCTTGAAAAAAGCCATTTAAAAAAGCACTTTTAAAATCTATTTGATATAATTTAAAATCCATGATGCAAGCATATGCAAGTAAAATTCTAATAGCTTCTAATCTAACTACATATGCATAGGTTTCTTCATAGTCTATTCATTCTTCTTGATTATAGCCTTTCGCTACAAGTCTAGCTTTATTTCTTATTATTAAGCCTATTTCATCAAGCTTGTTTCTAAAGACCTATTTGGTACTTATAATTAGATTATCATTGGGCCTTGGAACCAATTCTCAAGCTTGATTTCTTTCAAATTGGTTTAGCTCCTCTTGCATGGCTAAGATCCAATCTTCATCGTTAAAGGTTTCATTTATGTCTTTAGGCTCAATTTGAGAAACAAAAGTCATATGGTTGCATGCATTTCTAATTGAGTTTCGAGTACTTAGACCTTTAGATACATCATCTATTACTTGGTCAAGCGGATGGTATCTTGAGGTCCATCATTCCTTGGGAAGATCTATGGCTTGTGAATCCTTTTGATTTAGGGGGTCCTCTTGACTTTCTCCTTGCTTCCTTTCTTCTTTCTCCTTGTTATCCAAATATGTTTTTGCCAAAGCCTCTGCAACATCATCAACAACAAGACCCTTTCTCGGTCCATTTGGGTTAGTTTCATCAAATGTAACATGAATGGATTCTTCAATGGTCATAGTTCTTTTATTATAAATTCTAAAAGTCTTGTTATGATTTGAATAACCCAAAAATATACATTCATCATACTTAGCATCAAACTTTCCTAAGTTATCCTTTCCATTATTTAAAACAAAGCATTTCAACCAAAAATATGAAAATGTGAAACACTAGGCTTCCTTCCTTTGTATAACTCATATGTGGTTTTCTTTAAAATTAGCCTTATAAGGGCCATATTCATTACGTAACAAGTGGTACTTACCGCATCAGCCCATAAATACTTAGGAAGTGTAGCCTCATTGAGCATAGTTCTTGTCATTTCTTATAAAGATCGATTTTTTTCTTTCTACAACTCCATTTTGTTGTGGAGTTCTAGGGGTAGAAAAATTATGCTCAATGTCATATTCATCACAAAAAGTTTCAAAATCATGATTTTCAAACTCACCACCATGGTCACTTCTTATGGATGTAATACAAAAACCTTTTTTATTTTGGATAACTTTGGCAAGTTTCTTAAAAGCTAGAAATGCATCATTTTTGTGAGAAAGAAATAAAGTTCATATGAACCTAGAAAAATCATCCACAATCACTAGTGTATAGTAATTCCCACCAAAGCTTATAGTTTTAGATAGTTTAAAAAGATCCATGTGCAAAAGTTGTAAAGGTCTAGTAGTTGAAACAATGTTTTTAGCTTTAAAAGAAATCTTTACTTGTTTTCCCTTTTGACATGTATCACATAATTTATCTTTTTCAAATTTAAGCTTGGGTAGTCCAATTACTAACTCTTTAGAAACTAACTTTCTTAAGTGATCCATGTGAATGTGTGCAATTCTTCTATACTATAACCATGAATCATCTTTCTTACTTAAAAGGCATTTCGCTTCACTTAAGATATATCATTAAGGTTAATCATATAAATATTATTAACTCCATGACTAACAAACTTAACATGCTTATCATCTTTTCCTTCAATTATGCAGCAATTAGAATCAAATATTACTCTATTTCTTTTATCACATAATTAACTAATACTAAGTAAGTTATGTTTAAGTCTTTCAACAAATAATACATTATCAATAGAAGAATTAGGACTTTTACCGACTTTACTGATTCTAAGAATCTTTCTTTTGTTATTATCTCTATATGTTACATATCCATGAGTCTTGGGAATAAGGAATAAGAACTTGGAGTCGTCTCTGGTCATGTGCTTAGAGCAACTACTATCGAGATATCAATTAGAGCTCCTGACCTTTAAGCACACCTACAACACATATTTAATTTTTAACTTTTGGTACCTAAATTTTCTTAGGTCCTTGTGTGTTAGTTTTGGGTATAGTCTCCTTAGGAACCAAAACCATTTTAGTACTAATTTTTGTGTTGATGTTTTCCTTACATTACATGTTGAGGCATTGTGTCCTTTCTTCCTACAATAAAAACATTTAATAAAATGACTACTTGAAGTACTTGAATGAACAAAGAGATTTTTATAAATTTTTTGCTAATTTTTAGGATTATATCTTATTCCAGCTTTTTGAAAAGTAACTTTTGTTTTCCCAACAAAATATTTAAATTATCTATTCCGAAAGTGAATTTAGAAAGGGTATTCTTTAAGTATTCAATTTTTTTTTCAAAAATTTGGCAAGATAAATAAGATTAAGATGTAGAAGCATGTGGAGAAGAAGTTGAACAGACATCAATTAATCATAATGTCTCATTTTCAATTTTTAATTCTTGAATTTCTTTATTTAAAATAAGAATTTGATTTTCTAAAGAATAAATTATTTTCTTAGATGAAGAGACTAATGTTGTGAGTCTTATTAATTCATTATGTAATTCTTCGAAGGCATCTTGTAGTTCATTATAAGAAGGGGATAAATCAAAATTAGAAATTACCTCAATGTCGCTTTCTTCTTCTTCGTCTTCTCCTTTGGCCATAAGACATAGACGAGCTTCCTCGCTATCTGAGTTATCAGTGGAGTCCATATCATTGTCATCCTATGCTATGTAGGCTCTTCTTCCTTTTCTTTCCTTGAAGGGTTTCTTTTCAAATTTCTCCATCTTCTTTTAGTAAATTAGGCACTCCATCTTCATATGTCTCGATTTTCCACACTCGTAGCAAGTTGGAGTTGATGATGTTCCTTCTCATTTGTGATGGGTTTTCTTTGGAGAGAATGGTGGTCTTCTTTGAGTTCCCTTATTCCTAAGAAATTTTCCAAACTTTCTTACCATAAAGTTGAGATTTTATTCATTCAACTCTATGTTCTCTATGCCTTCTCCATCCTCTTCATCATTATCATCAATTACAGAAGAAATAGCCTTGAGAACAATCATTTTTCTTTTTTTATCATTTTCTTCACTTTGATTGAGACTGTTTAGCTCCAATTCGTGTTTTTGAAGTTTCCCAAAGAGAGTAGCTAGTGTCATTATTGACAGGTCTCTTGATTTTGGTATAATTGTTACCTTGGGTTGCCAAATCCCGCTCAAACATCTCTAAACTTTGTTAACAAGATCTTCGTTAGAAAAATTCTTTCCTAATGATGCAAGATAATTTACAATGTGGGTGAACCTCTTTTGCATTTCTTGAATGCTTTTTCCTTGGTTCATTTTAAATAATTCATATTCGCGAGTTAGAGAATTGATTCTCGACCTCTTTACTTCACTAGTACCCTCATGGGTAACTTGCAAAGTGTCTTACATTTCTTTGGTAGTTTTACAGTTTGAAATTCTAAAAAATTCATCATACTCCAAAGCTATGGTAATGATATTTTTAGCTTTTAAATTATGTTGAACCTTTCACTTATCCTTATCAGTCAAATCACTTCTTGGTGCTTCAACTTTTACATCACCGACCTCACGTGTGGGAACAAAACTGCCATTTTCAACAACATCCCATACATCTAAATTAATAGTTTCAATAAAATTTTTTATTCTTTCCTTCCAATAGGCATAACCATCTCCATTGAAAAAGGGTGGTCGGTTTATGGAAGATCCTTTTGAAAAACTATTTGAAGAAGTCATGTTCTCTTAAAGCTGCTAAGCTCTTTATACAAGAGTCTAGCTCTGATACCACTTGTTACCAAGTGACTTCCATACTCAAGATGGTAGGTGAATTGAGAATATAAAATCTTTTCATAAACACTTACAAAACAATTTTTATTGAAATTATTTCTCAAAAGAAATAAATAAATAAAGATGATAAAGAGCTTTAAGTGTAAAATAAAAACGTAATAAATAAATAATAGGAAATTAAAGAGAAAAGGATAAGAGGAATAGGCATAGTATTTATCTTGGTTCAGCCACTAACTACTTGTGGCCTACGTCCAATCTTCAAAAAAAAAATATCCAAATTTTTTCACTATAACCTCAAGCTTAAAAATAGGTGTCTGTTACCATTACAAAATAGAGTACTCTTCACACTTAGGGATACCTCACCCTTTGTGTTTTGAGTCTCAACAATCAGGGATACTCACCCTTACAAATTCCTTGAGGGATACCTCACATTCTTCACAATAAATCAGAATATAGAAGAAGAGAAACTCTCAGAAGAGTGAATAATACAACTCAAAGCTCTATGAAGCTCTTTGAGGATATCTCAAAGTTTTGGCATAAAAAGAGTATAAAAAATATGTAAAAATATAAATAACGAATTTAAGCAAGTAAGAATTGTTTCAAAATGTTGGGGGTAGTCACAAAGATGACCCAAGGCATGTATTTATAGGGACTTTTGAGAAACCAACCATTGGGTAATTAATTATTCAATTAAATGTAAAAAGAGATGTTGGCTGTTTTAAAATAGAGTCCCGTGTTTATTCGAATAACTCAAGTTATTCGAATAACTCAAGTTATTCGAATAACTCATTTTGAAAAACCACGAGAAAATAGATTTTGATATATGTTATTCGAATAACATATGAGTTATTCAAATAACTCCTTTTAAAAGAGTTTTTTTGTAAAACATGTTTATTCGAATAACATTCTGTTTATTCGAATAAACCTTTTATGAAGGTTGTGTATAGGAAAGGCTTTATTCAAATAGCATAAGTGCTATTCAAATAACACCTTATGAGAGCAGAAGTGCGTAACATATTTTTAAACTGTTATTCGAATAACTCCACTTTTATTCGAATAAGCTTTGATAAAAACAGATCAAATGCCATAGTTTATTCGAATAAAGGAAGCTTTTAGTTAAATGCATATGTCTAGGTCAATTAACTTTGTGTCATTGCCTAATCCATTATGTCTCCATGTGAATTAGCACAATTTCACTCATTAAGACCAAGTATCGAACACATGCTATGCAAGGCTAATGAGCATGTATCCATTCCATTAGTTAATCAACACACCCAACCCGTGCATGTGTAATTGAACAAGCATCATTCATATCATATCCATATTCTCAAATCCCTATGTCTACTTCATTTGAAAACACCAAAATTATGCAGTTGGTGGTTAAGCAATTACAAGCATTAAGCATAAATATGAATGAACAAATCATAGCATTAACATAGAACACCCAACAATTTACATATTATCCAAGATCCATATAGAGATCCTTTGGATCCAAAGCATCTCCTAGATACAAATCTAAAAATTCATAGAAAATAAAGAAACAAAATCTAGATAAAAACCATTGGAAAACAAGAAAAATCAAGAAAGGGAATAAAAGGAAGAACTCGGATGATGGGTCTTGGTCTTGATCTCCTCCTTGATATGGATCTTCAAGTCTTCAATGGAATCTTTCTCTAGAACCCTAAACCACACTCTCTCACTAAAATTGGATGGAAGACCAAAATCCCCTTAAAAAATGACACAAAAGAGAGTTAAAAATATAAAAAATGGGTTTGGGTTGATTAACCCACACCTAGGCGTAACTAAGTCACACCTAGGCATGGAGCTTGTAGGTCTATCAACTGAGAGCACCATGCCTAGGCATGGTTAGTCACGCCTAGGTGTGGCTTCTGATGTTATTTTCCTTACTTTCTCCCATTCTATTGAACTTCCATGTCATTTTTCACCTTTTGAACCTTCTTCATATAGCAATGAGCCCATTTTTCATTCACTTTATATATACCCTGCAACCAAGTGTTATTATCTACATTATATTTATAGCGCAGAGCATCCCAAGCCTCATGAAATTTTGATTCATATTCATAATCATACATGCAAGTTTTGAAATCCTTCAAAAAACAAGAACCATCCTTCATCATATTTCCTAAATGCCTTATTTCATTCCACATAATATGCCATACACACAAACCATGGTATGTGTCTGGCATCATCTCTGCCAAAGCTTTTACCATAGTAAGGTCTCAGTAAAAATAGGTCTAGGCTTTTTTTTTTTTTTTTTTTGCTTTTGAGCTACTAAAAATGACACAAACAACCACATAAAATATTTTGCAATTCCATCATACAAAAGTGTAGCTCCAAATATTACAGTTTCTCGATTATGGTTAAATCCATAAAAAACACATCATTGGTCTACTTTCTTTATTTATGCAATATGTGGTATCAAAAGTGATTACATCACCAAAAATGGCATAATCAATATTTGTTCTTGCATCAGCTCAAAAAAATTTGTTATTTTATCCTCACTATCTAATTTTATAGCATACTAAAATGAAGAATTATCATGTAGTTGGCGTTGAAAGTACCTTAATAAGCTTCAAGCTTCTCCAAATGCTAACTCTCTTTCCTTTGCTTCAAAAATAGTTGTTTTAATCTTGTTTGGTATATCCAATGGCATTTTACCCACTCGCTTGCTAATCAGCTCGTGCGTTCCTTTGATCTTATACCAGAGTCATCCGCCAAATCTATTTGCAACGCTTGCACCTCCGAAATCTTTCTTTGTGAAGGCATCAAATCTAGTTTATGGTGTTTGTAAAATATGATTATGACTCAACTCAAATTCATTAACCACATATTTCCTAATTTCTTGAACTAACTTCAATTTCATTATCACTTGACAATCTATTCTTGGTTTTGCTTGAGGAACTTTTGTTAAATGGTCCCGCTTATCCTGTCTTCGATGACCGGTCTCCTTTGCTCAAACAAACCTTAATTTATTCACACAATTGCCAAATCGACTTTTATTTACATACAATTGTCGAATATTGAAGCCAACAATTCCACCATAGTTTGTCAGTAACTCTCGAGCTTTATGTATTATATCAAATTCCATGCCTAATTCAGCAGATTTTTCTGCTGCAATTAACCTAATAAATATAAAATATTTTATTAGTATTGCCAAACCCAACAAAAAAGTCATGGCCATTCCAAATCTACCAATTAAGAAACACTGTTAAAAAAATATAAAAAGAAGCCATTATTAAAAAGGCATGATAAGCTAACCTGGAACAAGAAGATAGCTCTAAGTTACATTGTTGACTTGATTGAATTTGTTCAATTTCTTAACACATCCAAAGATGATTTGCAAAGGGTGGTAAACTTTTATTTTCAAACCATTATGAAAAGCTCGTTAAAAAATACAATTAACCAAAAGATTAAACCATCTTAAACCTAATCTTTATAACTGGGGCTTTGGGTGTTTTAATGTTTTTAATGTTGTTATGTTATTTCTCAATTGATTTGATCATGCTTTCAATTTGCGGAATTATCGTCATTCAACTTTGTGATTTTGGCTTCGCGCGACAAACCAAAAGCGGGAATACATCAATTCATGTTCAACCTACAACTACCCTTTTATTTTGTTCTTTTATTAATTTAATGAGGTGTACGTATTCTTAGCCCTTAATATGTTGAATGGCGGAGATTACCTTACTTTAACCTTTAAAATGAGGCTCTCACTTTAGACGAGCCAAATTTGAATTATAATTACAATGCTAAGCAATTAATTTTCAAAAAATGTACCATGCTCATTGCAAAACTAAACACATATTTTCAAGATGTTTAACTCTTGCAAGCCTTGATCATTATTTGTCTATAAATCATTAGAAGCATGACCTTGCAATGAATGCAAATTGTGATCTGATGCTGCTGTAGGTGTTAAAACATTCTGATGATTACCACTATGGATGGAAGAGCTAGGCATGGGTGCCGTGGCCTGTGACCTACCCATCTTGACAATGTCAGCAGTTGATATTTGATCCGTATTCCCATCCACGCAAATTTCAATCCACCATGTTGTGATGATGAACATAGTCCATCATCGATGCCTAATGCAAATATTTTAGTTTTAGTACTTGCAAAATTAATGCAACAATATTCAGTTATTTGAACAAATCATAAAATGAACATAAAATGTGTTAGTAAGAGCTAATGTTTCCACTCCACATGTCTCCATGTAGTAAGCATGGTTCTATCACCACATTGTTAAAAGAAGTCACATACGTTTCACTAGTCTCTTTCCTGTTGAACAACTCAGCAAATATAAATAGCATAGAGCTATTTAATGATATTTAATATATTCAAACATATTTAACTAAGTAGTTTTACAATAAAGATGTCAATACTTAAACAGAAGCGTTGGAGATTTGAATATAATCAATCATTCCACCAAAAATACTTATACAAAAGTATTGATTTTTAGATTTATTGTTTCGGATCTACAGCGAGGCATCCACTTGCATGTATCACACCCAATTAACAAATCAAAGGAAGGTAGTCTGTTGTCTCAATTCTCAAATCTAATACAAGTAGCACCAAACACTTGAATATATATAATCAATGAATAATAGTGAAAACAAGTCTTATATGTTTACATTCAATAAATGAATACACAAGCCCTAGAACACAGGCCGTAGTTGAACTAGACTCAAAATCGAGCAAAGTGGCATGGAGGTGATATCAGTGGTAGCCACGACAAACATATTATGAGACTAAGAGTCATACAACATGGTTTTTAGTTACACAAAACACTACATTTACCCATACTGTATGAAGCAATATCACTAGCAAAATTAGCAATGCACCAACTCCATAAGCATATTTTAATTTTAGAATAATTTCTTACCAGTATGCATGTCATTCCTCCCATAGTCTATCAAAAAATAAGATACAAGCCAAGTAAGCACTAGCATATCCACAAGAACTAGACGCAACACCTAGTAGCAAACACGGAGCCACCCAAAGAGCCACTGAAGACACACCATCAACACTCCTTCAACCTCACGATCCATATACAAAGCCACCATAGAACCCACACATATCATACCCAATCCATGCCTTTACTCTGCTAACTAACCAAATAGCCACTTGTGAACAAAATTCACTTGCAAATTGTTTTGAAATGGATTCAGACGGTATCCAAGATAGATACGAATATGGTGGTTTCCTCCTTGCGCAACTGCGGTCAAGCGTAGGAAGTCCAGGGGGGTACCTGCAATGGGACTCCAATGCTCAAGTCAGGCAATGCACAAGAAGTGTTTAGAATGGAATAACATATAATTCCCAACCTGTTATTAGGTTAACTTAGCCTGGTATATATGGAGAGCGTGACTGGAATTCTCATGCAATCCACATAGGACGAAGGTACATTAGGATCGTGCCTTGGCAGAGGTTTCAGCCAATGATTGTTGAGGTCCGTCTCTGACGTTGTCGGGACTGTCCTACGATTGTTGGGGTCCGTCTCTGACTTTGTTGGGACTGTCCCACGATCGTGGAGGTCCGTCTCTGATCTATCAGGGCTGTTTCCTTGGTGGCCAATCCTTGTTTTAGGCGGATCCTTATAGGTCTGACTATCGTTAGCGTCTGATGCCTTGGACCGAGATCACAAGGCCTTGGTCAGGGTGTTTATGGTGGAGTCTGGTGGTTTATGCGTTGGGTCGATCCTTCCGGATGGGACCCAGGACCACGGTCCAGAACAGTTGCCCCCAACTTGGCGCTTTGGATAAGACCTAAGTGTCAAGATATAGGATCATTAGACTCGTTACAGACTTCACCCTAGCTTTTGAAGCCGGGTTTCGCGGTGTCTCGTGTTGAGGCCGAGGTCCATTATTGAGTGCGGGGTACCCCGGAGGTTGGGATATGGTTGGAGACTGCGGTGGGTGCTTGCCTACATTGTCATTCCTTGTTCCGAGGTTTTCCTTCTGTTGCCCCCGAGTGTGGTTCACGGGGTCTTTTGGCTTGTAGCAGTGTTCTTCATTGATCTTTAGATCCTTCGGGAACCACTTTTCTTGATTTCCTCTAGAATTGAGGAGTTTTAAATGGAGGACGTTAGCTTTGCACAGTTTCTAACCATCCGTTGCTCCAGTAGCCAATGGCAATGGGAGAGCATTAAATGCAGTTTTATGGCTTGACAGACTTTTCCTTTCTTAGGGACCAATCGGAGCGTCCCATCCTTTCTCTAAATAAGGGGTGTTTGCGTTCGATTTTGGCATTCCCTGCTTCCTCTCTGCGTCTTCATTTGGAAGTGACTTCCTTCATAGAAATGGTTCCTTCTTTTCCTTTGCGTTTCTGGAGAGTTTGGTCTCTTGCGAGAGTTTTCTTCTTGTTCTTCCCCAAATTTCTGAAACTCTTATCATGCTTTTGTGAAGGTTTTCATGAGTAGATATCTCACTTTCTCAGCGTATTAGCGGTAGATATCTCACTTTCCCAGCGTACGCTGATTGCTTATTTGATATTTCTCATCGCTGGGGAGGCTTGAGATGTCTGTCGTGTTAGACGGAGGCAACCAGAGGGGTAAGGTCCAATGTCGCTTTCCTTGCCAGTCGCTCCTAAGAGCAGTTGGATATGTAGGAGGGACTATTGGGGCTGCTCCTCAGCTTTGAAGCTGCTTGGGGTGATCAAAGTTTTCGGTGGAACGATCTTCCCATGAAAAAGTTGTGCCCCGTCTATCAAAGGAGAGTGCACCCCAGTCTCTTCCTACCTGGCGAAGAAGGAAGTGAAGAAAAGCGGTGGATACCAGGTTTCGGCAGCAGTGTTCCGCTCCGGGCTTTGAAACCAATTCATTTTTTCAAGATGCTGCTTCGGGGGGGAGGAGACCGGTGCTAGTTCTCGGAGGAAATGTGGATGCGACATTGCCTGGGATGCCAATGATGTTAATGTCGGTTCGCACCTCCGGAGTTTCTTTCCTTATATATTCCATGTCTCTATACTTTCTTTTCCCTCTTTTTGATGTAAGATGATGTATGAAATGAGAGATTTAATAAAGTTTTCCTTTAGTTTTGAATCTCATGTCTTCTATCTTTCTTCTTTCTGTAAATCGTGGTATTTATATTATACCGGGGTGATTCCAACGCTTATCTTGACTACGCGATATGTTAAGTTGCCCCCAGCTTGGTGCTTAGTTGAGACCGGCGAAATGCCAAGTTTAAATACTTGGATCTGGGGTCTTTATACCTTAGGGGAACGTTTATTGGGGTAGTCAGTATTCTAGGGTATGAATGAGTTTTTCGAGCTCTTGGATTCTGCAGTTACATGTCCTTTAGTGTGCTAGATAACTGTCCTTTGAACTGCCATGACGGCTACGTAGGCTGCATGGCGTGTTTGTGTTGAAGGGACGTGCATAGTGCTCCACGCGCCATAATGAATATGTATTCGAATTTGAGGTGCTCGGACAGAAATGCCCCCTAACCGTAGCCCCTATAAATGGGGTGTCAGCTTTTTGCTTTGTTTCGTTGATTTTTCTCAGAAACTGCTGGCTTGAGGTGATTCCCGACGAACATTACGATGGTGCGAAGCGGTTCTAAAATTTTTTTGGACTTCTCAGAACTGATTTCTTCTTTTCCTTCGAGGTAAAATCCCTTGTCCTTGCTCTGCTTCTGTTTGTTTTCGTTTCTTTGAGAGATTGCACATTCTCCTTCAAGGGGAAAATATTGTTTTCCTCTCCTACCAATGACGTTTGCCTTTTGTGGAGCACCTCCTCCGTCACACCGTGTGCCGCGGAGGTGTCCTTTTGAGGCTTTTTGCCTTAGTGGGTGTGGAGGCCAGTACGTGGGTGTGATTTAGTTTACTCTGTTCGGCCACTGCTGCATTTAGATCTTTGAACTTGAATTAGTTTTGACCATAAGCCTCTATGTGTCTTCTAGGATTTCAAAAATGGCTAGGAGAAGGGTGCTAAGAATTGAGGAGTTCGCCCCGGTCCTGGAAGCTCGTGAGCCGGAGGGTCAAGGAGTCGAGGAGGAGTTGATTCGTATCCGCCGAGGCTCGGGATTGCTTTACGCCTGGGTTACGGATGATGCTTTCGATAGGATCTCCCGCTATGAGTCCGGGGCCGAGTTGGACAAATTAAAAGATTACTTGGAGCTTACCGAGGGAGGAGCTCGGGATAACGAGTTCTTGATCCTGTCCCCGGGGAGAGAACGTGTGTGTTCGACCCGTGAAGCGGAGGAACACTTCATGTTTCTCTACGAGGACTTCTTCACGAGGTTCGGGCTTCGGTTCCCTTTCAACGATTTCCACATTGCCGTCCTCCGGACTCTTCATGCCGCACCCAGTCAGATTCACCCTAATGATTGGGCAAACATCCTGGCTTTTGAAAGAATATGTCGGCTGCTGGGGTTGCGATGCTCCGACGGGGCTTTTTTCTATTTCCACACCAGGTATTTCGTTCACGGTGCTCGCGCTCATCAACAGTCTTGGCTGTCAGTGCGATCTCGGCAAGGAAGGACGGTGTTTTTCCCCTACTTGGAAAGTTATAAAGACTTTAAAGAAAAGTTCTTTAAGTTGACGTCGGCTGGGGGGACTCGTCCATTCTGGTTGGGGAACAACATGGAGCCAACATTTAGCTTATACTGGAACCCAGCGGCGTGGAGCATCTTGACTCAATCGTTTGAGAGGGAGATCAATCACCTGTGTGACAAAGAGGTTGAGTGCGTCAACTTCTTCGAAATGTGGGTTATCGAGGTCGATAAAATCCGGCCCAAAGATATACTGGATGTCGTAGATGATGTGGAACTTTGGGCTGTGCTAGGTAGTATAGGCCCTTATTCATGTTTATTTTCTTTTCCTTTGCTGTTTATATAGACCTAATTGCCTGTGTTTGGTTTTCAGAGAGCTTGGCCAAGATGTCTGAGGAAGGAAACACTCTGGCTATTCTTGAAGCTCTGAGGGCTAGGAGTGAACCGGGGCTTTCAAACCCTGCCGCGGACGTGGTGCCAGTTTCATTACCCCGTCGGACCGAGGTGTCGATCGCGGGGAGGGAACCGATCCCAGTGGAGGATTCCCCCCCACGTGTAGGGCATAAGAGGAAAACGGTTGGTGAGGGGCAATCAAGTGACTGGAGTAAGAGGACCGCGATTGAGGAAAGCGCCGAACATAGTAGCGGGGGGCCGATTAACCTGTACTGCGAGAATCTAGATCCCGGTGAGTTCGTCGATAGCTTCCTCCTAGACGAAGAAGTAGAGGCTAAACTGGCCCCGCATAGCAGGAAGGATGCTCTTTGTTGCTTCCAGACTCTTGGGCTCCGTCTTGCCATGGAGGCTCGGTACTTGGAGTATGTGATCGAGGATAACGAGCAGAAGGTTACTGCCGCGGAGCGGGGTGAAAACTAAGCTCTTAGGAGAAGGAGGAGGCTATTAAGGCCAAGAATGGTATTGAGGCCTTGAACCAAGAGCTGAGGGTTGAAGTGGCCACCTTGAAGGATGCAGTGAAGGAAAAAGAGGCAGCTTGGCCGAGATCAGAAGGTGTATGGCCGAGTTAAGAACTGAAAATGAAGGTCTTCGCGTTGAGAATGAACGTCTCAGCGGCCAGGTTACCTCCTTGAAGGGCGATGTCGAGACGCTTATTACTGTCTGTACCAACATCAAGGAACAGCAGTTCTGGAATGCTATTAAACAAGTTCAGCTCTTCAATCCCGAGGTTGATCTGGTTCTGAGTTCCTTGGACTATGGGATGGTCGTCCAGGACAGCTAACTCGTCGTTCCTCGTCTTGCTGCTACTGGTTCAAGTGCTAGAGACCCTTCTGCCGAGGTTCGTGGTCCAGAGCCTCTTGCAGAGTGATTTAGATATTTGTTCTTGCCTCCTGCATAGGGTTTTATTTTTATTTTTTGTATGGACAAGTGTCGCTCTTGTTTTTTCGGAGTTTGTAATTGAATTGTCTTTCGTTGTATTTCTTTGCTTATTTTCGGGGTCCAACGCCCTTTGGGAATTTTAACGAGGCCGTAGTCTAGGTCCAATGCCTACTTCAGTTGAGCGCCTCATGGCTTCCTTTAGGACTTAGTGTGATAAAAGATTTTATAAACTTTGGCTTAAGATCCGATGTCCAGAGTGGTTTGGCATTTGGGATCCGAGCCAAAGGTAAAAAACCTTGTCCGGGCTCCATTACCTTCTGTTTAGGTATTTTGGATGCCGCGTGACTTTGGTTTGGGGACTGGTCCATGCCGAGGTCTTTCGTGCTCATGGTTTGGTGCGAGAATTTTCTCAATTTGGGATTTTTCTACTGCACTCACCTATCTAGCATTAGACAATTTCCCGGGTGGTACCATAGGTCTTTCGTGCTTATGGTTTGGTGCGAGAATTTTCCCAAGTTAGGATTTTTCTACTGCACGACCTATCTAGCACAAGACAACTCCTCGGTTGGTATGATGAGTATTCAGTCTATGTGGCCGGTCTTCGAAAACTCCATTTACCAAATTGTGCTAACTTTGTGATGGATGTTTCATTAAATATCCTGAAGGATAATGTCCACACAATAATTTGTGCAAATCAGACATAAAGAAAACTAGGAGACTAGGCCTTGAAAGGCACTTAGCTGTAGTACTTTGTAAGTTTGTTTGCATTCCAAAAGTTCTTCACTGGCTTGCCTGTCAATGTTTCTAGGGTGTAAGCTCCTTTTCCGGTACTGATTACGATACGGTAGGGGCCTTCCCAGTTAGGGGCTAACTTCCCTTGGAGGCATTCCTTCCGCCGATGTCAGCTCTCCGGAGTACAAGATCGCTTGGCTGGAACCTTCTGGGAACGACCTTCAGGTTGTAACAGGCTGCCGCTCTTTACTTGGTTGTGGCATCGCGTATGTGCGCGATGCACCTTCTTTCCTCCAACAGATCCAAGTCTTCCCTGATTAACCTGGGGTTGTTATCTGGTGAGAAGTTCTGGAGACGCCAGCTCGGTTCCCCTATTTCCACCTGGATCATTGCTTCGCATCCGTAGGTTAGCTTGAATGGGGTTTCGCCCGTTGTGGAGTGGGGGGTGGATCGGTAGGCCCAAAGGACATGGTCTAACTATTCGGCCCAATTTCCTTTGGCTTCGTCCAGTCTTCTCTTTAACCCCCTGACAATAACACGGTTGGCCGCCTTAACTTGCCCATTTGTTTGGGGATTTTCCATGGCACTATAGTGGTGTTTTATCTTTAACCCGGTAAGTAGTTCTTCGACCCCCTTGTCCTTGAACTGCATTCCTTTATCTGTTACTATGGACTCCGGTACCCCGAATCTGGTAATAATGTGGCACCAAGTGAACCTTTGAATCCGAGCCGAGGTGATGGTGACTAAGGGCTCTGCTTCTATCCACTTGGTAAAATAGTCCACGGCTACGACCAAAAACTTCAACTGCCTAGGTGCTTGAGGGAAGGGGCCCAAGATAACCATGCCCCATTGGTAGAACGGCCAGGGGATGGATGTCGTGGACAATTCCTCCGGCGGGACGTGATAGTGGTCGGAGTGTCGTTGGCATTTATCGCATACTTAGATGTGCGCAAAGGAGTCTGCCTCCATCGTGGGCCAGTAGTAGCCTGTCCTGAGTACCTTTAACGCTAGAGCCTTGCCTCCAAGGTGGTGTCCACAACTCCCTTCGTGGACTTCGGCCAGGACGTATTGGGCCTCTTTTGGTGTGAGGCATTTGAGGAGGGGTGAAGAAAATCTACGCCGATATAACTACCCATCGAAGATGATGTATCTGACCGCGGCTTTCTTCAATTTGACCGCTTCCTTGGAATCCTCGGGAAGGCTACCAAACTGCAAGTATTCCAATAGTAGCGCGATCCAGGTACGCTTTTGCTCGTCTACCTAGAAGATGGTTACGTCAGAGATTGCGGGGTGCGAGAGGGTTTCCTAGATCACCAATCGGTTGTTACCCGGACTCTTGGTGCTCGCCAACTTGGATAAGAGATCAGCCCTGGAGTTTTGTTCCTGGGGTATGTACTCTACTTTAACTAGCTGGAAATTTGGGAGGAGTTCTTGCACTCTCGCCAGGTATTTCTACAAGAGGGGCTCTTTGGCTTGATACTCACCTCGGATCTGAGAGGTCACGAGCTGGGAGTCACTACAAAGTTTGATCTTTGTGGCCCCCAAGTCTCTGGCCATTGCCAGTCCCGCGATGCATGCCTCATATTCTGCTTGGTTGTTGGAGGTGGGGAATTTGAACCTTAGTGAATTCTTGATGGTCACTGATAATCACATATTTTATTCATTAAGAAACCCTTATGTTTAGTTATTTACACTCTTCATGTACTTAATTGACTGAATTTGATTATGTTTTGTAAGTTTAAACTCGAATCGGACTTAATTGATTTTTTCAGCATTATTCGGGTCTTACACTGTTTCTGTATTTTAACCATATCTTGAGTTCTAAATGTCTGATAATCATGAATTTTACCTTGTAGGAAAGATAAGAGAGAGCTCTACAACTTTGATGAAGAGCTCAAAGTCAATTTCAGACATCTAGTAGAGCTAATTAGGCATGAAAATCAGAATACGGGATTTGTGATTTGGAACTGAACCCGAACGGTGTGTAGTAAGCTTGAAACATAATTCGAGTTTGGGCATATAAAATGGGCTGAAAATTTGTAATCCCCGAAAGTTAAGACCCATATGTACAACTTTCATGTCAAGCACAAAACTTGATTCGGGCTCCTTGATGGAGATATTGGGTCTAAAAGTCAAAATAGAGGTGCAGAAACTGGTCCCGAACAGTCTATAGTAATTGAGTCTATCTTCATCGATTGTGGGACGAATTTTTGGGTGTTTTCGAGCCATTGGAAAGCTTAGACAATTTCCTAGAACTTTCATGAAGACCACTTGGCTCGAAAATGACGAAATCAATGAGTTCAGCAATAAAGAATTTCGGAGACAAGGTAGCTCACCTACTCATCCACCTACTTTTAACATCCACCTACTCATCTCATCTACCCATCTACTACTACTCCGAATCCTCTATAAAAGGAAGCATGTGGAAGAGCTCTAGAACACACACACTTGGTGTTAGAGATAGCTTTTCATAGTTCTTGATATTTTTCCTTCATTGTAATGGAGAGCTTAAGTCACTTCTAGTCGAATTTGGGACTCTTGAAGAGATTGTGGTTTGGATTCTTGAGACCTTGGTTTATGTAATGTATTTGATTTATATTTGGATTCTTCTTCTTCTTCTTCTTCTTCTGTTTTCTTGATCTTGAACGCATGAATGGTGATTACGTTTATGTTTATTTTAAGATTAAGTATTGTGATTAAACTTAGAGTTGATTGATCTGAATTAATCATATAACTGAAGATTGAGATTTGTGATAAAACTTAACTCGATTGATCTAAACTAATCATGTAATTGAAGAGGTTAGGTTACTAATTTGTGTCTGGTTAATTGAATTCGGTGCTTGAATTGACATGTATTTACATGAATGGTGCGATCACAGATTTGTGTTTATCACTTGTCAATTGAATTCTGACGATTGTCTAGTATGAATTTTGGATCTAATGCGAGAGATCTCGGTTAGATCCAAGTTAATCATTCAAATGTATTTCGGTGTTTGTTGAAAGGTTCATGATTGAATCCACCCAATCTCGGATAGATTTCTAAATTAACTGTTCTTTTAATTGTTATTTTTCTTCGTCCTATTTTGATCTTGTCATTGTAATCCTTGAACAATCAAAACCCCCTTTCTAACTTAACTTAATTTGATAAAATTGCATTTACGATCCTTGAGGAGACGATCCGGTGTTGTTCACTATACTGCAAACTTAGTTAATAACTTCGGTTATAATTTTGACTGAGTTCGGCGCTCGTCAGTCACCCCCTCTGAGTTTTCCAAGATTACCCCGGCACTGCATCCTTTTGGGTTTGAGGACCCATCCACGAATACGGTCCAGGATATTTCCTCGGAGCTACCGGGGTCTGAGGTGAGTTCGACCAGGAAATCTGAGAGTGCTTGTGCCTTGATTGCTACTCTGGGCTCGTAGGCTATCCCGAACTCAGAAAGCTCAATGGACCAGGCGATCATCCTCCCCGCTAAGTCTGGTTTATGCAGTATCTGTCGGATGGGTTGATCGGTCCTTACGACCACAGGATGGCATTGGAAGTACTGCCTCAGTCTCCTGGCCGTGACGATGAGTGCAAATGTGACTTTCTCTATCTTTTGATACCTGAGTTCGAGGCCTTACAGTACTTTGCTCACAAAGTAGACCGGCTTCTGGCCTTCTGGTGTTGCCTTGATGAGTACTGAACTCACAGCCTCTTCGTGGACCGAGAGGTACACATAAAGAGTTTCCCTTGACTCTGGCCTTGTGAAGATAGGAGGGGATGCCAAGAGGCTCTTAAGGGATGCGAAAGTGTCTTCACAGTCTTGTGTCCACTCGAATCTGGTCCCCTTTTTCAATAGCTTGAAAAGAGGGAGGGATTTATAAGTGGCTTTGGCCAAGAATATGGTGAGAGCCGTGATTCATCCATTTAACTGTTGCACCTCTTTCACGCACTAGGGGCTATGCATATCGAGCACCACCTTGCATTTGTCGGGTTTGCCTCTATGCCGCGGTGGGTCAGCATGAACCCTAGGAATTTTCCAGCTTGGACCCCGAATGTGCACTTTCCTGGATTGAGCCTCATGTCGTGCCTTCTCAGCTGTGCAAATACTTCTTCGAGGTCCGAGGTATGTGATCCAGATGATGGGGTCTTGACTATCATATCATCGATGTAGACTTCTAGCATTCTTCCCATTTGTTCTTCAAAGACTCTATTCATCATCTTCTGGTAGGTGGCCCCGGTAATTTTTAGCCCGAACGACATTACCTTGTAGCAGTAGCTCGCCCTTTCGGTGATGAAGACCGTTTTATCTTAGTCTCTGGGGTACATTGGAATCTGATTATACCCCGAGTAAGCGTCCATGAAGGACAGTATCTGGAAGCCGAAGAAGCTATCAACTAACTTGTCAATGTTTGGGAGGGGGTATGGATCTTTAGGACACGCCTTGTTTAGGTCGGTGTAGTCCACGCATATCCTCCATTTCTCGTTTGACTTTTTAACCAGGACGACGTTCGAGAGCCAAGTGGTGTACGAGATTTCTCTTATGAAGCCGATGTTTAGTAACTCCCTGACTTGCTCCTCGATGGCTTGTTGCCTCTCGGGGCTGACTTTTCTCTTCTTCTGGGAGACCAGCTTTGCATCCCGTTTAATAGATAAACGATGGCAGATGAAAGCGAGGTCAATCCTAGGCATGTCGGCGGAGGTCCAGGTGAAGAGATCTTTTTTTTTTTCTATAGGAGCTCTGTCAGCTAGATCTTTTCCTGTTCTTTGAGGTTTGCTCCTATCATGGTGACTTGGTCGGGTTTGTCGCCCAGGTGGAGTGGGATCAATTCTCCTTCAGGCTGGGGTCTCGTACCTCGGATCTCTTCACAGACGTCCAACTCGGTCATCAGGATGTTGACTTGATCGTGGGTGGGGCTGGATGTTTGTGCCTTTATTTTTCTGGAGGCCCTACTGATCTTCAAGCTCTCATTATAGCATTTGCGGGTTGTAATCTGGTCGCCCTTGACCGTGACCACTTCATTGTTCCTGTTGAGGAACTTTATGGCCTGGTGGGCGGTAGAGACCACAGCGGTAATGCCGTTTAGCGTAAGGCGGCCAGGATGATATTGTAGGCCGATGGACAATCCACGACTAGAAACCTCACCTTCATCGTTTTGAAGTTGTCGTCATTACCCAGGGTCAGGAAAGTTTCAAAGTAACCCACCGGGGTAACTTTTTCTCTAGAGAATCTAGTTAGTTCGCCTTTATATGGTGTAAGCGCAGACAGAGGGAACTCCAGTTTGTCGAAGACGTCCATGAACATGATGTCTGCTGAACTCCCCTGATCTACAAAGATTCGATGGACTTCGGCGTTAGAGATTATTCCGGATATAACTAGGGGGTCGTCATGATCTCGGATAATGTTACCATAGTCCTTATCGGAGAAGGAGATGGGTGGTGTGTCCTTGTACTCCACGTAGGATTTCCGCGATGAAGAGCTGGAAACGCTCAGGACCGCAGTCCGAAGTGCCTTCTTCTGGGAGTTATTAGACGTACCGTCCCCTGGGAATCCCCCCGAGATGGTACTTATGAGCCTGTCCTTCCTGTTACCCCCGCCTTGAGTATCCCGTTCCTGGTCCTGCCTGTTTTCAACATTGCAGCATGGAGGGGTCCGAGATCTTCTGGCAGGACTCCGGTTTCTCCTTTGGCACTAGTTTAGACTCCGCCTGGGGCTGCAGCTTCGTCTTCGATACCAGCACCTTCCGCGATTTTCTCCTCCTCGGAGACCGCTAATGTACTTTTGCATACGTCCCTCTTTGATTAGGGACTCAATAACATCCCAGAGTTGGTAGTAATCCTCCGTCTCGTGGCCATAGCTCTTGTGCCACCTGCAATGTTTCGAAAGGTCCCTCTGGAATTGCTTCTTTACGGGTAGTGGCCTCTTGATATCCTGGAACTCGGTTTGAAGGACCTCCTTCAAGATTGTCTCTCGAGGGGTGTTCAAAGGAGTATACTCGAAATACTTGGGCCGCTACCGTTCGTTCTTGGAGGATTCACAGGGTTGGTTGTTGTTGTGGTTTTTTTTTTTCTGGTGAACCAGCTCGCCTTTCTCCAGATTCTTTTTTGCCCTGGTGACTTCCTCCAGTTCGACGTACTTGTTCGCCCATAAGTGAAACTCATCCAAGATTGCCAGCTTCTTTTTTGCTAAGGACATGAAGAAGCCCGAGTCAGTTCGGAGTCTGTTTCTGGCGTAATGCAGGGCTATCCTGTCGTCTAGGTTTTCAATGCCTACGCAGGCCTGATTGAACCTTTTAACGTACTCGCGCAGGGATTCAAAACTCCCCTAGCAGATCCTGGAAAGGGAGTCGATCGACTTTGGTTGTTCCTTTGCTGTGGTGTAGTGCTGCAGGAAACGTTGCGTCAAGTCTTCCTATCCGGTGATCTTTGTGCATTCCAGGGTGTACGCGTAGAGTTGCATGGACAGGGTGTAAGCGTCCAGATGCTCCTGGGGGTCCGTGGTTCCATCATAGGCCTCCAAATTACTCGGGGGCTTGAAGTTCCTTGGAACCTTGTACGCCATTAGAGCATCAGAGAATTGCTGTTGACGGGGGCCGGGTTATGGTTTCTATAAGCCCTGGCGCCGGCATGCTGGATGGTGCGCTCGTTACGAGCCACATCTCATTCTCCATTATCATTGTCCATCCTCACCGATCTTTCAAGGTTCTCCAACCGACGGCGTTGTTCTTCCAGCTGACACCGCTGGCCTTCGATGAGTGCTGTTTGTTGACGTAACAACTCTCGGAGGCCATTCTTGTGGAAATAAGCTTGCCCCAAATGGTTTAATATGTTAAGTTTTGATGATGACAAATACAAGACAAAAAGAATGATGCATATGCTTGATAGATGTACTTTATAGATAACAATTGCATCACAAAAGAATATTGATCATATTACATAAATGTGCTTAAAGAGATATATATAACATTCATCATATAATATATCCAATAATATTTTATATGAGTTATAAATGAATTAATATTGGATATGTCTATGAAAGTCTTGTATGTGACGTTAGATTAACTGAGTTATATATTTATGAATCATGCGTATGAAGATATTGAGTTATGAATTTGACTAACTATGTTTGGTTAAGTGAAGCAATACTTTGTAGGATAAATTAAATCTTTCAAGAGCGAAAGCATTACAACAAGAAAGTAAAAAGATCACAACTATGCTCACTTTCAAGAAGGATGAAAATGATAAGATGTTCCAAGCGTTTACGCAAGATATGAAGAGAAGAATTTTTTAGAAGTTTGGATTACATCAAGAATTGATGATGGCAAAAGATCAAGTCTCAAGGTTCTTCAAGAATAGCTTATATAGGACTTAGATCTTGTGTAAAAGTAAATGGGAATCACACTAAGCTCAAATATATTTTTAAATCTTTACAAATGATTTTCACATACTAAAATGCTCAACAAACAAGTTTTGAAAAGCCTAGTCTTGGTGGTAGTTCAATCCATGAAAAATAGTCAAGCTTGTGTTTTGCAAAGCTAACCTTTAGTCACTCTTTTGATCATAACTTCTAAACTATTTTGAGTTTTGTTCTTAAACTTATTTCATATGAAAATAGACTTTCAAATACCTTTCCAATAACTGGTCATTTGTTTAAAACGGATGAGAAACAAAGAAGTTATGACTATTTAAAGTTAGCTTTCAAAACCAGAGTCTTTCTAACCGATTAGGCAATTCACCTAACTGATTATTGCACAAGTCGGAGCGTTTTCATGTTCTAAAAGCTCCTAACCGATTAGGCAATTCACCTAACCGGTTATTGTGAATGTTAGGAGCATTTTTCATATTTCTAAAGCTCCTAACCGATTAGGCAATTCACCTAATCGGTTAGTGTAATAGAATGAAGCGTTTTCATGCTTTTATAAAAGCTCCTAACCGATTAGAACATTTAACTAACCGGTTAGTGATTAAAACAGAAGTAATCTTAGGAATTGAAATGAAGACCTAACTGATTAGGAATACTTCCTAACCTTAGCTGGGAAATCAGAAAACACAAACAACGGCTCTATTACAGAGCATTTAATGTTCTATCTACCTCCAACGGCTCTAAAATGCATTGGGCTATAAATGCAAGTTGTTGGGCATCAAAAAAGGTTGGAGAACAATCTGAAAATGATCATTGAGCATTAGATTCGTGTTTCACTATCTATTTCTCCAAACCTCTGTTTTTAAGCTATAAGTGTGTGATTCCTTGATTCCCATGAGAGCTTCAATTTGTATTATCCACTCTTAGAGAGTTTCAATTCATACAAACCTTGTTGAATTTATAAAAGAGAGGGTGAGGCATCCCTCAAATTGTAAGGGTGAGGTATCCCTTGAAGTTGAGGCTCAAGCACAAAGGGTGAGGTATCCTGGCTGTTGAGTGCTTTACTTTGTAAAGGTTTCAAGCACTGTTGAAGCTTGAAGTAATAGTGGAAAATCTCGGGTGGTTTACTTGAGGACTGGACGTAGGCCACAAGTGGTTGGTGGTCAAACCAGATAAACACTTGTGTTTGCTTCTCTCAACTCTATCTCCTTTACATTTGTACTTTAATTATATATGTTTGAGTTGAATTTAATATCTAGCTTATTTGTTTGAATTATCCTATAGCCCAAGTGGTATTTGAGAAATATCTAATAGTTGTATCTTTTCCGTTGCATGTGTTGATTGAAAATATCGAAATGCATAATTTCTCAAAGTTGCATTAAAAATTTGTAATCACCCAATTCACCCCCCTCTTGGGTGATGGTTGCCATGACTAACAATCCTTTGTTGTTTCAGATTCGACATTATCTTCATAGTGAAACGCATGGTCCACGTTGTCGTGGGAGGTTCCCAAGCGAGCGTGCACAGGGATCCTAACTTCGCGATTTGTATTGTTTGCTCCACCATGAGGAAAGACAAGCTTGTTACAAACTGAAACCCTTTGAGATGGGGCAGGGCTTTCAGCAGAGGCTGAAGTCTCATGTCCATCGTTGAGAGTTTCTACAATAACGGGCCTGTTTCTTGCAGCAGAGGTTTCTAGTGGTGTGACGGAAGGAGGTTCACGCTGTGCTGCTAGGCCCTGCATTTGGCCAGGGGCAGCCTGCGCAGTGCTTCCCTTCCTCTGGTTGTGTCTCGTGCTCACCATAGTTAACATAGGAATATAAGTTTATCAGAATTCCCACAGATGGCGCCAATGTTCTGAAATAGATTCAGAGGGTATCCGAGATAGATACGAATAAGGTGGTTTCCTCTTTGCACAGCTGCGGCCAAGTATATGAAGTCCAGGGGGGTACCTGCAATGGGACTCCAACGCTCAAGTCAGGCAATGCACAAGAAGTTTTTAGCAATGGAATAACATATAATTCCTAACATGTTATTAGGTTAACTTAGCTTGGTATATATGGAGAGCGTGACTGGAATCCTTGTAACACCCTAAACTTTTGGGTGAATTATCGTTGTGTCCCGAATGTACTATTTTCTGTTTTTCAACTTTAGGACAAATAACCGTTATGTACTTTTTGTACTGCTTGTTGTTTTTCTGTATGAAATACTATTTTATTTTACTGTCTGTGATTTTATTTGGATTTTTTGTGTGATTTGCTCCGGGGCAGGAAAATAATAATTTCTGGACCGGAGAAATCTTATTTTAATTATTCGGAGGTGGGGGATCTTACTAAACCCAATTGAATTATACTATTAATAATCTTTTAATTTTTAGGATTTAACTGTACAATAAAATAATTTTATATTATTATAATATTATTTTATTAGTCAATACAAATAAGCGGTAATGGACCCGGAAATGTTTTGCAAGACCCACGTTTAGCAAAACAATTAAAGTTTTGGAGTAGTAGCTTAATGACTAGGCTTAATGACTAGGCTTAATTAGTGACAAGGCTTAATGACTAGGCTTAATGACAAGGCTTGGATTAGCCAATAAGAGCTAAGCTTGGTGATCAAGTTTTAATCCTCACCATTAATCATTTCTAAGGCTTGGATGGAGCCAACTAACGGGACACCTCCCATGCATTGAACTCCACGGCCAAGCTTCACTTTGGAGAGCAAAAAAAAATCATTTCATTCTCTAACATTTTCTCTCTTCTCTCTCTTCCAAAAATACCAAACACCATTGATACTTCTTTGAAGGTCCATTCGGCCAGGCACCATTCTTCACCATCTATCCACCCAAAATTTCTTCTAACCTACTTTTCTAAACCTAAACACAATTCTAAGAATATCTCTAGTTGAGAGTTCTTGCAAAATCCATCATCTTGAACTTGAAAAAATTACTTTGGAGATTCTACCTAGAGGTGAAAATCCTTGTTTTTCATTTCTAAATTCTTTTTTCAATGTTCTAAGCCATGATTGATCCATGGTTTAAGCTTTCTTTCATGTTAGTAACTTGTAGAAATTGTTTAAGCTTGATAGGTGTCTTTGAAGGGTGAAAGTCGAAACCATAGAAAGGAGTGAAAGAGTGTTTGTCTTCACTTAAGGTAAGAGGAAGACTTGAATCTTATCATCCTTGGGTGGTGGTAAGAAAATGGAATTGTTTGTGATTGTAGAATCCATAAGAATTCATTTGTGTGTTTGTTTTAATAGCTTTCCTATTTGTGATTTGTATTAATATGTATGTTTACAAGCTTTAAATATATTGTATGTGTTAGAAATGCATGAATAATTAGTAGGATGTGAATAACATGCTAAGGTTTGCATGAGTGTTCCAAAGAACACAAAACCAAGGCTCACGGCCTCAACCTAAAATGGGAACCAATATGTTCTCAACAATTTTCTAAAAGAGTGATTTAATTGACTTAGGTAAAATGACAAAATACAACATGATTTAGAAGAAGAAAAATGATCCAAAGATCAAATATCAAAGTTTTGGCAATTTCGGCCAACATGCCTAAGTTGAATGTTTTGATTTCTAAAAATTATTTTCAATCAAGGTTAAGGAATAATGCTAAAAGGAATTCTATTACAATGAGTTTTGAGGAATAAAAATGATTAGTTTAAGTTAAAGAAGTTAAAACTAATGATTTTAATGTTTAAAAGAAAATACAGTAGCTTTTGTAAAATTTCTAACGTAGAGCTCATTTTATATTTTGAAGCACGTTAGTAGTTTTCAAAAGTATAATTAAATGGTTATAATATAAATAAAAGGAATTTTTACAGAAAACTTAGAAAACCATTGTTATACATTTTCTAAGCAAAATACTGTCAATTTTTGCTAAAAATAGACAAATAAGATAGAAAAGATATCCATTATAATTTATACGGTATGAAAAATATTCTACGTAGTTCAAACATATTAAATATTATTTTTTTGTTTATTTAAATAGTGATTTTTAAGAAATTCGGATAAGAAAATGATTTAAAAATCTTACGCGATTGAGAAAACGTTTGAAAAACAGTACGCGATTTCAAAAACAGTAAAATATATTTACGCGATTTAAAAACGTTTGTAAAAACGATGAAAATTTGAAAATACTATAAAATTTCTACGCGATTGATGAAAACAACAGATTTTTACTATTGGGCCAAAGTGGTGGACCCGGACAGATTGTGGAACAGTATTGTCAGGTGGGACATATTGTATATATTTGGAATTTTTGCCATTGAGGGCATATTTGAAATTTTTGCCATTGAGGGCATATTTGAGATTTTTGCCGTTAAGGGTATTTTCATAATTTTTACCATTGAGGGTATTCTGGTAATTTTTATCATGCATTGAGTTGTGCCAATTTGGTTGATAATTGGTGGATTGATTGATGAGGTGAATTACATCCTGTTGTCGGTGTGATAAGCATAATGTGGTTCAACCAGAATGAACTTGGCGACATTAGTGTGCGGATTATTCCATTTGTGGACAGTTGGTCGCTCCTCTAGGTCGTGGTAACTGGCAACACACTAATGGACTCGACACGCACTATACTTAATCAAGATCTTGTGAAGTCTATTTAGTACAAGCCTATAGTGACACGACGTTTTGACAGTGTGCTATACCACGACGTTATGACAGTGGGCTATAGACGCAACGTGAGACAGCAGAATAGTTTTGGGCAGTCGATGGTACTAATAGATTTTGCGGGTCATTCTCTCTGATGTCTGTGTTTTTAGCTCCATGGAGTAGGGTTGAGTCACATTTCATATACTTATGTGTTATACATTTTAATGTTATTATCTGTACCATTTTATCTATCTGTACCATTACATGTTGTTGTTATATTGAATTTCTGTATTACATGATATTATGATTTATGCTATTATGGTATGCTATATTGTATGAACTGTTATATCTGTTGTATTGTCGTTTTCTTATTTTACCATGTTTGTGATGATATAGATTGTCTTACCTCTTTATTGTATGTGTTTCTGTATTTTAAATTTATGTGTTAAAGAGTTTGAGGAAGAGGAACAGCCTCTTGAGTGTGAGTATCCCGAGGAGGAGGAAGAGCAGCAAGCCGAAGATCAGTTCTACGATCAAGAACCATCCGATCATCCATATCCTCTGGATTGATTATATGAGTATGGCACTACCAGGATTCTTTGGATTCGTGCAACTTGAGTTTCACGGAGGCTCTGAAGCCTGGCGTCTGCGAGAGGATAGAGACTCGGTGACGTATGTAGGGCGTCTGACTGTGACCATACGTACGGAGTTTGATGGAGTGCCGATCTTTTCCACCATGTTGTACTTGCATGTGGAGTTACCGCTATCTCTTAGGCGTCATTGGGGTGGTATGTTTGATGCGCCTAGTGAGATCAGCAATGTATCGACTGCACGGACTCGTGTCCGTAGAGGGTCGAGGCATCCTGGATACCTATCACCTGAAGTTTCATCTGAGAGTGATCCTTCATAGGGCTAGATATTTATGATGGGTACTTGGGCGTGTCTGCATTTGTATATATTGACCTTTTACTGATTTATTTACTATTTTGGTTTTTTTAAAAATTTGTAGTTGTACATTATTTGTATAACCTATGATGGAACCATATGTATATTATGTGTGATAATAGTGTGCTTATTTTATGTTCCGTGTTATTTTATTTCGTAATATTCTGTTTAACTGGAAAAATTTTACAACCCATATTATTATATAATAAATGTTTTACAACTTGGGTAGGTTTTATTTATTTTTATTTTATTTTCTTTATAAATGTGACATCCCCATAAGGGTGTTACAATCCTCATGCAATCTACGTAGGATGAAGGTACATTAGGATCGTACCTTGGCAGAGGTTTCAACCCATGATCGTTGAGGTCCGTCTCTGATGTTGTCGGGACTGTCCTACGATTGTTGGGGTCAGTCTCTGACTTTGTTGGGACTGTCCCATGATTGTGGAGGTCCATCTTTGATCTGTCAGGGTTGTTTCCTTGGTGGCCAATCCATGTTTTAGGGGGATCCTTATAGGTCTGGCTATCGTTAGAGTCCGATGCCCTGGATCGAGGTCACAAGGCCTTGGCCGGGGTGTTTATGGTGGAGTCCGGTGGTTTATGCGTCGGGTCGATCCTTCCGGATAGGACCCAGGACCACGGTCCAGAACACAAATCAAAAAGGCAAAGTTAGAGAGACCAACGCCTGCACATGGGAGATCGAACGCACCCACCCACTAGATATACTAACGCACCTCAAAATTTGCTCTTCTCATTTCTTTCGATGCACTGCATCTCAATGAAACCCTTCAAGCAAAGCAATTTTGGGACCTTAAATGTTTACATTGCTATGAAATGCCAAATTAAAAGTGAACAACATAATCAACATGGTCCATTAGCAGATAGCATTGAAGCATTTTTTGCCACTCCAAACGTTGTTGATGCCATTGACCTAGGAATTTTGTAGTAATTTTAGTGTTCTACATCATCGACACCCTCGACCTATGAGATATAGCCACTTGGTGCTCTTTTTCTCAACTTGAAATCAAAGGTTTTTTTTTTTTGTAAGATAAAAATATATTAGGGAAGTACAAGGGGTACTTCAACCTTTTTACACAAAAAGTTCAAAGACTATACAGAGATAAAGCTAATATATTAATAAGGTGCCAAACACTAATTAGAGAAAGAAAAAAAAGCACCTCCTAGCTTTGCCTAAAGCCAAACCCAAGATTTCATTTTGATTTATTCCATTACACATAAAAAATTAGCATCAGCAACATTAGATTTAAATATCAAACTAATTCTTGCAGTTCAAATACTCCAAACAACAGAATGCCAAATTATCATCCAAATGCACTTTAGTTTCTTTTTCTTAACCAAACCTCTGAACTGAATATAAAGCTGCCTAATAGAATATGGAATTGGTGTTTGAAAACTAGTCCAGCCAAAAACATTATACCAAACTGATTTTACGTAACTGCAGCTAACAAAAAGATGATCTATATTCTCCAAACTGACCTTGCAAAAGCTACACACACTGGTTCTGAAAAAGCACCTTTTGATTAAATAAATTTACCTTTGTTGGCAATCTATCTAACACCACCTACCATGAGAAAGCAACTATTTTTTTGTGGGGCACAGTCTTTCCAAAATAAATCAAAAGCAAAACTTGTATTCACTGCATTATGTTGTGGCTAAACGTTCCCCATGTTCTGAATAGTCACATAAGCTGACTTGCAAGAATAAGAGCCTGAAGAATCATTTAACCATCTCCAAGAGTCACTACTCCCAAAATTAATAACTATTCCAGCGAGTAAGCACTCCAATTCTTGCAACAACTCCCTCTCCCACGAAAAGAAACCCCTGCTCCAACTAAGACTCCTCCTCCAGTCCTCATCCACCCACTGTGACCCAAATTTGCTATAAAAGAATTTTTATCCTCTGAAATTTGATATAGCCTGCTAAAATAAGACCTCAAAGTATCATTCCCTACCCATTTATCATGCCAAAACTTTATGGTCTCTCCATTACCAATCCTTTTTTTAACACTATTTGTGAACCGGTTTGACAAAGTAGTATTTTCACTATCTATCTTCCAAATATCTTTCCACCACTGAGAGCTCCCTTTCCATAATCTTCCATTCTTTAAGTCACATTGTAATAACGCATCGGCCCCATATTTTGCCTTCAAAATCTGCAACCACAAAGCATCTTCCCCAATTAGCATTCTCCACCTCAATTTGCCAATCAACGTCAAGTTAAACCATTCAATGTTTGTTACTCCCAATCCGCCTGCTTTCTTTGGATTACACACTTGATCCCACTTAACCCAAGCAATCTTCCTCTTATCCAGAGAACCACCCCATAAGAAATTCCTTTGTAATTGAATAATGGCCCTTATCACCTTCTTGGGAGCCTTGAAACAAGAAAGAAAGTAAATGGGAAGATTTTCCAATATTGAATACAAGAGCACAATTCTCCCACCCAAAGAAATGTGTTTATGTTTCTACGGCCCAAGCCTCTTCCTAATTTTTTCAATCACTGGCCTCTAAGTTGCACATCTTCTTGGGTTTGCACCCACAGGTAAGCCTAAGTAAACAAAAGGAAATTTACCTATTGTGCAACACAAAAAATCAGCAGCAGCTTTCAAGAAGTCTTCATCCATATTCAATCCAAAGAGATAACTTTTATGGAAATTAACTTTAAGACCAGACACCAATTCAAAATTTCTAAGAATTGTTTTCATTGCCCATAAATTTAACATATTTGCTTGACAAACCAACATAGTATCGTCTGCATACTGAAAGTGAAAAGCAACAAAGTCATCTAATCCTATTTTATATCCTGAAAAAATTCCGCAAGCTATAGATTTTTTTATTAAGCCACTCAAACCTTCAGCCGCAATCAGAAACAAGAAAGGTGCTAAAGGATCACCTTGTCTCAAGCCCCTAGAAATATTAAAATCAACAGTAGGGCTGCCATTTACAAGAACGGACACAGACCCTTGAAAAATACATGCTCCAAGCCATGACCTCCACTTATCATTAAAGCCCATTCTTATCATCATATAGTCTAAAAATTCCTAGTTTACTAAATCATAGGCTTTTTCGAAATCTACCTTCAAAATTAGACAATCATTATTTGATTTCCTTGCTCCATCTACTATCTCATTTATAGCAACCACCCCATCCAGAATTTGCCTATTGGCTATAAAAGCATACTGGTTTGGAGAAATGAGAGAGTTGATTACCATTTTCAATCTATTAACTAAGACCTTTGCAATTATCTTATACAAACAACCTATTAATGAAATTGGTCTATAATCAGAAATCTTTTGAGGATTGGTCTTTTTCAGGATAAGAGCAATAAAAGATGAAGTGATGCCACCAGGCAATCTAGCATTTTCATAAAATTCATTGAACATTTCACATACCTCACTTTGCATGATATTCCAAAATTTCTTGATGAAGGAGAAATTGAATCCATCAGGCCCTGGGCTTTTATTGCTGTTGCAACTCCAAACAACTTCTCTAATTTCTTCCAATGAGAACGGTGCTGATAAACTAAGACTGTCTTGATTTGTCAATTGTTGAAAAAAAAACCCCATCCAAGACTGGTCTTTGCCATACTTCTTCTTGAAATTGTTGTCAAAAATGCGACACAATTGCTTCTTTAACTTCTGCAACCCCTTCAATCCAACTGCCTTGGTATAAGACTGCAGTAATCTGATTCGTTCTTCTTCTAGTGAGAAGACTTGCATGGAAGAATCTTGTGTTTGCATCTCCTTGGGTCAACCACTTGGATCTAGATTTCTGATAAATCAAACTCTCTTTCAAATGGGCCACCTTCCATAAGTTGGCAACTGTAGCCCTTCTGGCTACCACCTCTTCTTCTGACAAAGGAACTTCCTCTCCTTTTAAGTCAATAGCTTGCACTTCCATTTCCAGATTTTTAAGTGACCTGTCTAAATGACCAAAAACCTCAGCATTCCACTTCTTTAGACATTCTTTTAATGCTTTCAGCTTATCCTTTAACCATATAGCCTCCCACCTTGAATTTTTTGAGCTACCCTAGCACTCCATAACAACTTTTTCCAGCCCTTTATGTTGCAGCTAGCAGTTATTAAACCTGAAAGGTTTTGGACCCAAAAAGTCATTATTAAATCTCAAAATGATAGGACAATGATTTGAAAAGACCTTATTAAGAATCCATTGAGTTGGATTCTTCCACACCAATATCCAGTCTTCAGAAATTAAGAACCTATCCAACTTACTCATGGCACTACCATCTGGCTTATACCATGTGAACCTCTTACCAAGTGAAAGAGGTTCAATGAGTTCTATATCTGGAATGAACGAATTAAAATCTTGATGTTCTACTAAATAATCATAAACTCCTTTCCTCTCCTCAGGCCTCCTGACAACATTAAAATCCCCAACAACACACCATAAGCCTCCCCCAAAACCCCTCCTAGACATCCTTAGCTCCTCCCACAGCCTTCATTTACCTTCCTTATTACATGGGGCATATACATTAACAACAAAACAAATATTATCAGTATGGCCCCACTTCAAACACACACCAACATAACCAGATCCAGAAAAGAAAAACAATAGTTTATATATTGCATTATTCCATATTGTTAATACACCTCCCGATCTCCCTATTGCTGGACTCAATGCCCAATCGCAGTCTGAACCCCCCCAGATTTGGTTGCACAAACGATGATCAATTAGTTCTACCTTAGTTTCTTGTAAAGCTACTAGATCCACTTTCTCAGCCACCACCATAGAGGTTATTTTCCTCCTTTTGGGCCTACCCCCAAGGCCTCTCACGTTGATGCTTATGATCTCCATACTTGCACCTTGTTGTCCCCATCTACTTGTACTACCTTCCTATCTCTATTTTCCATTTCAGCTAATTTTTCAACCACCAAAACTTCATTTCCAGAATGAGTGACCCCCAACTCTTTTCCTATCTCCCAAACCTTCGTGGCAATTGAATGACATATTCTAGAATTGCAATTTCTAATTTGAGAGTCAGAGATGTCAGAACCTTGAGACTTCTGAGTTGTAGTCTCACGACCTTCCTCCAAATCGCGTGGCTCCTCCATTACTATACTCTTCAGCTGGCTTCGTTTCTTAAGATAGTTTCTTTTCTTTCTAATTGTAATTCGAGGACGATGGCATGATTTTACTGATGTGGATGATTCGCTAGAGTCTCTTTGAATTGTAGAATCCAAATTGACAAATGCATCCTTTGCAAACACTCCCACATGCATATTCGGAGGGTTCTGGAAACCTGTTGTAAATTTCAGAACTTCATTAAAACTTGCATTTGTGTCTAGGATGGATCTTATTAGCGCATCTGAAGAATTGGGAAGTTTTATGAGAATGAGATCTGCGTTAGACGAGCTTGGGGCATTAAAATGTGAAGGCTGGCCCAAAGTCTGATAATTCTCATATTACGGTTTGGGCACCTGTTGTTGGATCTGGTCCACGCCAATACCATCTTGAGATTCTTCTCTAATCAACTCAGTTGGCGTCATTTGGGCTTGGACTTCTAATGCTTGCAGCCCACTTGTTTCCTCAACTTTAATGCTACCAATTTCTGGGTCCTAGAGACAATCAAACTTATTTAAAGTTTGCACACTTTCCACTTGGTTTATAATCAATCCACGTTGATTACCACAAGAGTTATCCGTGCCCTTTCCCCTACCCAATGATTGGGGAATTACATCCTTGGAAAACATCTCAATTAAGCCATTTTCCATAAGATTCTCCTTCTCCTGCTGATCTTCAATATGCCCTTCCTCATTCCACCTCTCCCCTGTTTCCAATTCCAATGTCTTTGAGAACCATTCCGAAGCAGTGGACGTAGAGGTTGAATCTGAATCACACCAATTATGCACATTCTAGTTACTGGGCTGCCCTGCTCTTATTCTAAAAACATTATCTCCAAATACTTCTTCAACCAATCTAATACTGAAAATTCTATTATTAATTCTGACTTAACAACTTTGTTAATGGAATCCTGAATCGAAGTTCTTAAAAGAACTCTAGCGACATCAAATCTTTGACAACATTTGGTACATTCATCAACTTTCAAAAAGGATCCTAACCCATAAGTGACAAGACTAAACAAATAATCCTTCCATGCATGAATTGGCACTCCATAACATTTAATCCACGTTAAACGATCTGCAGCTACGTCATCTTCTTGCCAAGGATGAATTTCCACAAACCATGTTAATAACCAGTCTTTTGCATCATTTACCAATGATGGGATTTCTTATGGATCTTCTGCCTGAAGCAAAACCAAATCAGCTCCCATTGGAGTAACTTTTACTGAGAAATAACCTTCCATAATGAATTTCTCCTATAACTGAAAACATCCCTTTGGATTTCTCACTTTCCCCATGTAACATCCTCTAAATTTGGCCATTTCCTCCTCTCCAACATTAAAAGATCTTGCGGTCCACTTTTCATAAGAATTTTCCTCCTCTTCAACCATGGCATTCTTGTTAACATGTATTAAGCTCTATTCTTACGTTTTTCTATCCTCCTTTTGCTTTATGTGTTCTGTTCCTTGTTTCACTGCTTGAATGTAAGTCATACTTTTAGAAATGTTTGAGTGAGCATATTTGACATGTTTCTCACCCTTATGATTCTAGATACGTGCACTCTTTTTTTCCTGTCTTAAACTTGCATCAACTTTTCCTTTCTGTAGTATCTTATTTTGTCTATCAAACCTTGGTTTATTTACTTGAAGTATGAAGTCTCCAATGCAAACCTTCTGAAGTTGTCTCATAAGATAATCCTCATCTCCTACTGCTTTGAATATCATGAATCCAATTCTACGCCCATATTTATCCACTTTTTTTTGAATAAAAACATCTTCAACCCTTCCCCATTTTCTAAACATATACCACATATCTTTCACCCCAAAAGAATCTGGAAAGTTTGTGAAAAAGAAAGTGATGGATTCTGCTATCACTTTCTTCATGTACCCCGTAAAATTGTCTCCCCTCTTTCTGTTCCTTGATACCGCTGGCTTGAAAACAGGGCTTGGACTCTAAAAAATAGAGACTCCTCTCATCTCTTCGTTCCCCTTTATAATTCAAATTTTTCTCCGAAAGTATATATATTAACAAGACTTCCACCACAACATTATTGGTATACAAATTGAAGTGCCATGAACCCCAAGAAATGAAAGATTTGAAATCAAAGGTGTTAAAGGACAATAATTTGGTTTTGATTACAGGTTTTATGTTGTTCTGTGGATTTTAGGGAAAATGAAGTTTTAATTATGGGTCTTAGAATGAGAGTGAGAGACAAAAAAGGGGTTGATGGAAGAAGGAGAAAAATGGTGCAAGAAAGGAGAAGAAAGAAAAAAATGGTCATGTGACATGATTTTTGCAGATAATCAGAACCATTAGATGGACGTGGGATCAATGACTTAAAATTGATATAAGAGTTTACTAGTGTGTGTGTGTTTATGTAAGCATCAACTCCTTCTTTTGTCAAAGATAAATGCCATATATAATATAAGAACGGAGCACAAAATACTTAAAATAGATAGATGTTAAGAGATGAAAAAGTTAAAGATGAAATAAAAAAGCCAACATAAATCTTGATAACAAATATTAATTACTAATGACATGTTTTTGTACATATATAATAGACAAAGGTTGTGTGCTTCATATGGTTCTTGTGGGTATAGGTCCAAACCTATTAGATAAAACCTAACTAAACGCACTCCACAAGCAACCAAGGGATAATCACACTACCCAAGGCCACGTGGATGGTTTAGAACATCACCTACCATATCAACTTTGTCTATACACACATAAAGACACTCAAAGAGGGAAGTCTTCTTCTCCATTCTTATGCTCCATCATTTTTTACAAAGACTACCTTAAGTATGAAGTGTTTTTGTAGATACGCACTCCCATTCGTGATTGGAGCACCAACAACTAGAGACCCACCAAAGCGGATCGAAACAGGTTCCAATGTCTTTATTTGTTTGTTTTTTTTTTTTAATTTATCTTGAATGGTTGCGTTTTCCATTTTAATATATTTTCGGAAGAAATATGACCTTGAATCATCCCAAGCCCAGAAGAGGCACGAAAAAGGGCTATTGAACCTATTTGTGATGCCCAATACTAAAAGTCTATGTAAATTTGATTGTAAGTTCTCATCATATTAGTTTAATGCCTATTAACTAAAAGTCCTATTTGTGGTATCTTATGAACCACATCTTAGATTATTGAAGGGTTTATGAGACAAATTGAAGGAGTTATCAGTCAACTTGTATCACTGTAATCAAATTTGCTCCTCACAATATAACAGATGTTAATATAATTCTTCAATATTTATGTCCAAGTATTATTTTTAAATAATAGCTCGCGTAAAAGCTTAAGGTGTAAAAAGTTCAGTAATGATTTTTATATTTAACATGCATCATCATGAAAGTGTTTTTTGGACTTGAAGCTTGAAGTGTAAACAATGCATCCTTTGATCATAGAAATTTTGGTACTACATTAAATACTAACTCTCCTTAAAGCTTAAGCATTAGATAGAGACTCACACTATGTTTGGATGTTCTTTTCAATAATGGAACGATGGAATAGAACAAGAAGGGATGGGCCAAAAAAATAAAGGAAGGAGTGGGTCAAAGTCGTAGTTCCCTTGTTTAGAAGATTAATAAGATAATGCAAAGAAACTCCATTGCCCTTGTTCGAGAGTTAAATTATAAAGAAACGTAACGTAACTATTATAATTCTTAACTTCATTATAATTTTTAGTTTCCTCCAATTTTGGGAGAACTAAAATTGAGTCTTTGAGAGAAATAGGGAGGGAGTAAATTCCCTTAAATCCTTCTCCATCCTATATATTTTTAAACTCTCAAATAAGAGAACTTGTTTCGCTTCTCCTGGATCTTTTCTCATTCTCCTCGTTATATATCATTCAAACATAGTGTTAAGAATGACTTTATATTTCTAACAATTATATTCATGATCTAAATGATAGAGTAGTTTATATTCCTATTCTTTTATAAAAGAACGAGTATTTTGGTAAATCTATAACCTCATTCTCCAATATAAACACAAATAAAACTTGAGAATATGATTTTAGATAATTAGCTTGCCACTACTCAATAACAATAAATCCTATACTTTTTTCCCATATTCTTATATAATAATTAGGTTAAATTAAATAAGTATTCCGTATTTTTTACCCAATTTGAATTTTGGTCCTTATAGTTTTTCTTTTTCAAAAAAATTTTGGTTCTTATAGTTTCACTAATTTGAGTTTTGGGATTAGGGGCTAATACCTTAATAAGTAGAAATCATAAGGACTGAAACTCAAATGAGGGAAATTACAGGGACTAATACCACAACAACAGGGGCAAAAATCCAAAAATTTGAAAATGTATGGACCAATATAAAAAAAAACTACAAGAACTAAAATCCAAGTCAAGTAAAAGTATTGGTATTAATTGTTTAGTTTAAGTAATATTAATTAATATGTTACATACATTATAGTTCAACGAGAAATTATTACGTACTCCTAAAGTAGCAATAAAACATGCTTTAAGAAGATATTTACCATTAATTTCAAGCATATTCACATAAATTTTAAATAAACTAACTTAAATCAATTATTGTTCTGGATCGGGTATAGGCCCATAAAACTAGAGTAACCCAACCCACCAAGTTAGTCCTTAGACGTGCAATGCACAAAGAATCACTCGCCTAGTAAGCTTGTCCCCTCCGTGACAGAAAAGATGAGACACACTTCACTCAGATAGAGGGGATAGACCATACGAAATAGCATTTTCCTGCACCATAAGGGGACAGTGCACGATACGCACTGAATTGCTCAGACCTCCTACACTTTTTACACACTCATACATCTCTATATAAAGGTCAAATGAGATGACAAAGGTACGCATTAATTCAATTGCCCACTATCCTCCTAAAGCAGACACTAACTTGAGCGTCAGAGTGTCTTTTGCAAGTACCCACCCATTTACTTCTCACATTGTTGCAGTTGCGCTATGGAAGAATCTACCATTGTTTACCTTCTCAGGTAACTCTCAAAACTGAGTTCTGAACATTGGTGCCATTTATGGGAAAGATAAATTTCTATTCCTAGCTCCACTCTCAATACTCCACCTACCACCGCCACAATGGTGAACACAAAAAAGAGACAGATTCTAACAAATTAGAACCGAGCTTTTTGCAGTGTGTGCTTCCCCCACAGCAAACCACCATCCAACATCAGTCCCCACTACTCATGGACTAGTCGTACCGCAACTACAACCCAGGCAGGACGGGCATAAGACTTCTTTCACTGGAGAGAATCTCTCCTCTCCTTCTAGAGAGTTTCTGTGCGACAATGCCTTGGTCCGCAAAGGCTACCCTCTAAAGATGCTAGGTAGCGAATATTAGTGTTGTACCACCTTGGTGACCGTATGGACAACGAAGCTTAGTCTTGCCCCGCTGGAATTGACCACCATGAGCTATCTAAGGTAAAACTACTCTCCTTGGTTAGACTCCAAGATGAGTGGATCTAGTGCCAAGATGAAAGACTCTGCAAACTAGTACGAATAACTAACCAAGACTAAGCCGGCGAAAACCAATCTCTCAAAAAGGATCGTGGAGATGACAAAAGGCTCCACGCAGATGACCGCCTTCCAAAGAATTCAAGGGTTATAGGTCTCGATAACAAGGTTAGGCAAACCCAGGAAAGTGAGTAAAAACTTAGAGCCAAAAGCTCAGTCTCTCAAAACTAGTCATTCTCCGAGGAACTGATGGCGTACGAGATCCCCAAGCGATTCAAATATCCCACCAATATGGATCCCTACGATAGGACCTCAGACCCTCAGGAACATCTAGATGCTTACATTTCCGCACTTTTGTTTATTGGGGGTGGTGTATCGCTCATGTGTCGAGCTTTCGCCCTGTCACTGAATAAAGCATCCCTCATATGGTTCACCACTTTAGCCCCAAGGTCTATCACTAACTAGGAAGGCCTATCCTCAAGCTTTTTGCTACACCTCACCACCAGCACAATATAGCCTAAATCCATATCCTATCTTGCCTAGATCAAGCAAGGAAAGGAGGAGTCCCTATGAGACTTTGTATCCCGATTTAATTAGGAGATTGTAAACATACAAGACTGGGATGTGTAACACCCACCGTAGGGTGCCACATTTATGTTACTTAATTCCCAAATTACCCCAAGTTATAAAATGTGATGTTGTGGTAAAATATGAGTTGTAAAAAAATATTTTCTTTCTTTCTTCTTTGATAACTATAAAATAACCTTAGCGGAAAGTAAAATATTATACATCATCACACATAATTTACATCTTCACACATTACAAACGTACATGTCAGGATTATTTATATATGGACCATTTCTCTAAAACTAAATAACACACTTAAATATATACAGACATAGTTTGTAACAGAGTTTAGACTCGCCCAAGTCTAACTAAGCGGCAGAACCCTCAGTTGGGTCCTCCTCAGACTCCTCAGTAGGTAGGAATTCGATTTGACACGTAGCCCTATGGACAGGTGTCTGGGCTGACGACACAATACTAATTTCCATTGGGGCATAGTTTCTAGTATCCCAATGCTGCCTAATAGATTGCGAAAATTCCACATGCACAAAAATAGTTACAGAGAAAAACGGATCCCCATAAAATATCCTACTAAAGTTTACTGTCAAGTGTCCCTCATAAATTAGTCTCCTCTCATTGGGACTAGTCCTCTACGCTCCAGCTCCATCGTGGAACTGCAATCTCACGTAACCAAAGAAACTTGACCGGGATGCCATCCGATCAAAACTCAGCTTCCTCTGGAGCCTGCTCTTCTTCACCCACTTGTTCAACCCTTTGCTCAGTGTCTTTACAAATATATTTACAATACCAAATAAACAAATAAAGAGGTGAGATCACCTACGCCAATACCAATATGATAGCACAGAGATAATACATACAGCATACCATACAGATATATCATACTATAATAATAATTATATAATCATCATAGTGTATACAATAATGCAAGAATTACAAGAATGCCATCATATGATTATCATCATCATCATCATCTAATTATTCCTCAACAAAACAATTGTTATAACCAATATCCTCAATTAATATATCATACAGATATAAATGCTCAATTTCATGCATGCGCACATAGACTCAACTTCCTACTCCATGGAGTTAATACTCAGTTCGGAGAAGTCGATCCGAAAGATCTGTCTGTACCAAAATGCCTCTGACCAAGTGCTACAATTCTCATTTGTATTTGCACATCTAGTATATTCACGATAGTCTTTACGAGATCTTGATTAAGAATAGTGTCTCGGTCAGGATCATCGGTGCGTTGCATCGGTCTAACTTACGGGAAGAAAAGCTACCAACCACCCATGTAAGCAACCCGCACCCTGATGGCCCTAAGGTCAACAAGTGACTTATACTATGCATATCGCACCCACTCAAGAGGTGTACGTCTCTCCTAGGCAAATAGCCTCATACAGTCTCTCGGACCTTTCCAATGCATGTTCAATGCACCAATGCCAATCGTAGGCAAAAATTAATATACAGTGTTCATACACCAGTTCATGCATATATAATGCACCAATGCCAATCAAAGGCAAAAATTATCATTTTCTCATACAGTGTTCATCCACTGGTTCAACAGTAATTTTACTGTATATTTAATCGCAAAAATCATTTTATCGCGTTTTTGTAGTCGCGCACCACTTTTGTCCTGTTTTCACAATTTAGTAATATTTCTATTATGTTTTCAAATCACATATAGATTTTTCAACGTTTTCATCAATTACGTAAAAATATTCCACCATTTTTAGATCACGTAGTGATTTTTCAATAATATTTCAATCACGTAAAAATATTTAAACGCTTTCCAAATTTGCGTAGAAATATTTCAACGTTTTTCAAATTGCGTGAAAATATTTAAACATTTTTCTACTCGCGTAGCTTAAAAATCACGTTTTTAAGTTACTTAAATCATTTTTCACTGTTTTTCAACTTCATAAAATATTTCTCAACCGTTTAAAAATTCCTTTTCAACATTTTTCAAAATAATATGACTTCTTACATTATTTTACACATTTCTTACTCAAGAAAATACTTTTCGTAATTTATTCCATAAAATCATCATTTCATTGAATTAAATCAATGTTTTTAACTTTAAAATTTACTAACGCTCTCCAAAACCCAAAGAATGAGTTACACATTAGAAAATCTGAAGTTACCAATGTATTCTTTATAATTCTAAATCAATTCAAAAAATCAATCCTTTTTAAAAGAAATTGAGGTTCAAACATTTTCAACCTCTCTTTTCCATTCACGTATGAAAATTCCAATTCTCAAGTGTTAAAACACTCTGATTCCCTTTCCAAATTCCTTGTATTAAATCAAGTTATATTTCCACTTTGAAAATCACTTTGTTCATAAAGATCAAGGCATTACAAGCCTTAAAAATCGTGGACATGACCATTGAAATCATTCTTGTATTTTTCCTTCTAAATCAACTAAGTTCCATTCTTGTTTTTACACAAAATAAATTAATAAAAATACTTCTCCAAAACCGTGTACATTGTTTCTTGAAAATCAAACCCTTAGTTTATTTTCCTTGCTTCCCAAATCATTCAATTTTATCATTCATGAAAATATAATTTTGTGAACACCTAATTTGAGGTGTCTTGGCTGAAATTCACCTTACTTTAGGGACCAAAAATTAATTCCTTTGTTCTTGAAAAATTTCAACATGAACCTTAATTTTTAGAGCTCAAAACCGTAGCCTCATCCATGGCCTTTGGAGCCAAAATTGTTTGTTTCAACATAAATCCACCATAATATATTCAACATGCTTTCATCATGCATATTATAAGCATACTATATAAGCAATAAAATCATGCAAAATCATGCAAATCATATCAAACATAGGAAAATAATCAAAGCACATAAACACATATAAATTATTACATGACCATGGATATGAATCCTCACATGGATTCACCATCCATTAAATATAAAACCATCTCTCATCACCATACTTGGTTGGTGAGATGGATCTCCCTCTAACCTCTTGAAGAACCACAAAAAGTTCCTTGCTTTGTATTTTGAACAAGATCTCCACCAACAAAAGTCTCTTGAACACAAAACAAATACAAAGAAATTAGTATATTAAGCTTGAATAAGAGGAACCATGGATCAAACATGGTTTAGAACATGAAAAAGAAGAGAAAAAAATGAAGTTTTCCATAACTTCACCTTAAGAACCCAAAAACTTGCTCTTGGAAAAATTCCTTCAAGATGTAAGATTTAGGACTTGGTGTAAACTACAGAGTGTCTTAGAATTAGGTGTAGATTCAAGAAATATGGTTGTTTGAAATTAAAAAGTGATGGAAGGCTGTTTTGGAGTGCTTGGCCGTGAGCTTAGAGAAGAAGAGAGATGAAGAGAAATTTTGATAACTTTGTTTCTTGAAAATGTTCAATGAAGACCAAGGTGATCAATAATGACTAACGTGATCAATTATGGTCTTCAACTTATTGCTTTAGCTCTTAAATGCAGCACCAAACCGTCCCCCCTCCTCCATGCACTCTTCAAAATGCAACAAATCTCCTAGCCATCATTTTAGGTCATCTTAACCATTGATTAGATCAATGGTTAGGATTTAATGTAGCTTCTAGGTTTAGGCTTAGATAGAAGACTTAATTTAGGCTATTGGATCTTTCCTCCTTGAAATTCTATCCATTAGATGTGTCTCCAAAATAAAGGGTCAAGATTACTCCTTCAAACTTTACATCCAAGGGCTATAAATGGTCCTAGCCACTTTATAAGACTAAATCTCAACCGTTGATTAAATCAAGATCAAGTCTCCACCGTTGATTACATCAATGGTAGATATCCAAGCCACTAATGTTGACTTCGCAGTACAATATTTATTTTTGTATCTGCTATTGCCATTCGAATAATATTTTTACTGTATTTTTATCACCTGATAATTAAATACAGTGCACAACACAGTAAAAGCAAATTTTAAAAACTGTTTTCGGATTCAGGTTTAGTAAGATCCCCCATCTCCGTCTCAACAGTACGAATTTTTCTAATTATAGAAAAAATTTTACCTTTCTGGACCCATGCGGGGCTTACATACGACCTCCCTAGGCCCACAGATGACCCACGGATAACGCTAAAATAAACAGAGTAATATAAAAATTTCATAATCACACACAAAACTACAAAAATTAGAAAATGCACAAATATCAAATCAGATTACCTAAAATAATTAAGACATGACAGTAATAATTAAATTACGTAAAATTTTCCCCGGCCCAAAAATTATTATTTTCCTGACACGGAGTAAATCACTCAAAACGATCAACAGTAGTCACGGAATAATCAAAATAATTTTACAGTATACAGAAATCACTAAATAGTAGAATTCTGTTAACTGTCAAAATTACTGTCTTATATTTAGGAAGTTTGAGGTGTTACAATACTCCCCCTCTAAAAAGAAGTTTCATCCTCAAAACTTGATATACTTAATTTCACATCCTCAGAATAAATACGGATATTGTTCCTTTATCTTTTCTTCTAGTTCCCATGTAGCTTCACCACTTACATCATTCCAAACGATTTTAACCAATGAAATTTCCTTACCTCGAAGTTGCATTATTCTTCGATCCTCAATCTTGACTGGAAACGTTTCATAGGTTAAGTTTTCCTTCAGCTGTACTGTGTCTGGCTCGATAACATGGGTAGGATTAGGAATATATTTCTGTATTTGTGATACGTGAAATACATTGTGAAGATTTGACAGAAAAGGTGGTAATGCAATCTGATAAGCTACCGGACCTACTCGATGTAAAATCTGATACGGTCTGATAAACTTTGGAGTGAGCTTCTTGGACTTAAGCACTCGTCCAACTCCAGTCATAGGTGTCACTCGCAGAAAAACATGGTCACCTTCTTCAAACTCAAGCAATTTTCTCCTTTTATCAGCATAGCTCTTTTGTCGAGTTTGAGTTATTCTCATCTTATCTTGTATCATCTTCACTTTCTCAGTTATCTATTGAACAATCTCCGGTCCTAATACGAAACTTTCACCGTCCTGATACCAACACAACGGTGTTCTGCATCGTCTTCTATACAATGCCTCATAGGGTGCCATCCCTATGCTTGAATGAAAACTGTTGTTGTATGTGAACTCTATCAAAGGCAAAAATTTATCCCAACAACCAGTTTCTTCCAGAACACAAGCTCTCAACAAGTCTTCTAACGACTGAATCGTTCTTTTTGACTGACCATCAGTCTGTGGATGGTAAGCAGAACTCAGTCGTAGTTTTGTTCCCATCGCTTCTTGCAAACTATTCCAAAATTTCGACGTAAATCTCGGATCTCGATCCAAAATAATACTGGATGGTACACCATGAAGTCTAATAATTTCACTGATGTACACTTGGGCTAATTTTTCCATCGAGTACTTAATATTAATCGGCAAAAAGTGCGCCGACCTTGTAAGCCGATCAACAATTTTCCAAATAGAATCATGACCTTTCTGAGTTTTTGGTAGTCCCGACACAAAGTCCATTGCTATGTCATCCCATTTCCATTTAGGTATAGGCAAAGGTTGCAACATTCCCAAAGGTCTTTGATGTTCCACCTTAGCCTTCTGACAGACTAAACAGGATGATACATACTCAGCAACATCTTTCTTCATTCCTTGCCACCAATATAATTGTTTTAAATCCTGGTACATCTTTGTGGCTCTTGGATGCATACTCAACTTACTCCCGTGAGCTTCATCCAAAATCAATCTCTTAATTTCTGGATCATTAAGCACACAAACTCTGCCTTGAAACTTCAAAATTCCATTAGCACCTTCGCTAAATTCCATCTCTGCACCTTGGCTCTTTGCTTCTTGCAAGTACTGGTCACTGTTTTGTCCATCTCTTATTCTAACCATCAAATCATTTGAAATGGTGATCATGTTTACACGCATCTTTCCTGGCGTAAGTTTCACAGATAAACGCATATCTCGAAATTCTTCTATCATTTCCTTCTCCTTGATCATTATAATAGAAGCACTAAGCATTTTCCTGCTCAACGCATCGGCTACGACATTCACCTTTTCAGGGTGATACTGTAACTGAAAGTCATAATCCTTCAGAAACTCTAACCAACGCCTTTGTCTCATGTTCAACTCTTTCTGGTCAAACAGATACTTTAAACTTTTATGATCACTAAAAATAGTGAATGTTGCTCCATAGAGAAAATGTCTCCACACTTTCAACGCAAACACCACAGCTGCCAACTCTAAGTCATGAGTCGGATAATTCCTCTCATGATTTTTCAACTGCCTTGAAGCATAAGCCACCACCTTACGATTCTGTATAAGTACACAACCTAATCCTTGGAACGAAGCATCACAATATACATCAAAAGGTTCATTCGGATTAGGTAAAATCAATACCGGTGAAGTAATCAATCGTCTTTTCAACTCTTGAAAACTTTATTCACATGCATCAGTCCATACGAACTGTGAACACTCAATTTTGACCGGACTAAAAAAATAAAATATAAAAAAAAAAAGAGGAAAATTAATTAAAAAAAAATCAAAAAAATTATGGCCCACCTTTTAACCCATTTTACTTAGCCTTTTTTTTTTAGCCTAAACAGATTAAGTTCATCTTAGTCTTAAAAATAATAATAATAATAAGAAGAACAAGAAAATAAAAATATAAAAAAAAACAAAAAAAATAATATAAAAATAATAAAAAAGGGGTATAATATAAAAATAAAAAAAAAAAAAAAAAAATAAAAAAGAAAAAAACACACTCAAGACTCCACTCACAAAGACTCACCAAATTACACTCAATTGCACTCCACTCACGGCACTCACCTAATTGCACTCACTCACCAAATTATATAACCACTCTGCACTCACTCACCAAAAGATAACCACTCTGCATTCACCCAAACTACACACACGGCACTTTTGTTTTTTCTTGCATATCCACTCACACGCACAATAACAGGGGGGAGCAATAACAGGGGAAGCATCTTTTCTGGCTTTAAAAGGAAACAGAGAACACACACCAGGGGGATAACCTTCATCTTCATCTTCCTTCAATACCCACCATCTCCACTCTCCTTCATCATGTCCTCATTCTCAAGCATCTTTCTTCCTCCATAGCTTCCATAACAAGGTCCAACCGTGGCCACCATCTTCAAGCTCCATGACCATCTTTCACCTTCAATAACTTCAAACCTTCACTCCCACCTTGCACTACCATGCAACCACTACACGTTTTTCTGGCCATTTTCTTTCTTCTCACGTATTCACCATTCTTCCTCCATCAACCCACCATAACAACACCATAACCAAGCATCTCCCTTCACCTCCAACTTCTCACCTTCAAACCGCCAAGGCCCTCCATCAACCCACCATAACAACACCATAACTCATCTCCTACCTCCACTCACACCCTCACCATCTTCTACCCATGTTAGCATCATCTAACCCAAGCTCCAACATCTCTTCATCCACTCCCTCACACCCTTCCAAACTCCAACCTCCATCCACAAGCCATCCTACAACACAAAACAGCCCAAAAGAAATAGCACCACCACCGCACATAAACCACCGAGCCTAACTACCAAAGAACACCGTAATCATCACCAACAGCCCCGCTTTGCTTCCACCATACCCATCGTCACCCACAGCAGCTCTCCTCCCCCACCAACTCCGCGCGACACCTAACCACCGTCCCAACACACACCTCACCTCAAGCGGCGGCGTGAACCCCATACCCACACCAAGCTGTCAACCAGACGCACCGACGAGCCCCGCACCAGATCCCACCTCGCCTAGCTCCTCCCACACCGCCGTCAGACTGCACCGCGCCGTCGTTCATCACGCCCTGCACCTAGCTCGCTGACCGTTCAGTGGTAGTGGGCAACCTTCAACCTTTGTCCATTCTTGCTTCTCCAGAACTCAAAGCTGCAAGGTCTCACTTTTATTTTAAATACTTGAAACATGCCCTTTTTTTTTACGTGTCTGGATCCTTCTAATTTTATGCTTGCCAAAGAAAGCATTTCAAATGCTAAACACAAAGGAATACAAAGAAAGTGTTGGGCTGCAGCATGTTTAGCCCACGTTACGTGGTTGGGTCCATTTACTTGGATGGCAAAATGAGGTGATAATAATAAAGAGAAATTTGGTTGATCTTTTGATATCTTTTTTTTAAAGAAAATAATAATAAACAAAAGAAGACAAAAATAATCATAAATAAAAATAAAAGTTATGATTTTTAGTTTAGTTGTTTTGGAGATTTTATTCTTGTTTAGTAGTATTTATTTTATTTAATAATGTATTTTATGTTATGTATTGTGAATAATAACAATTCAAAAAGTAAAAAAAATGAAGGAAAACATAAAAAAAATGAAAATATGAAAATTGTTAAAAATAAAATGATTTTGCCTTGAGATATTTGGTCTATGATGATTATGTTTAACCTTTTTTTTTTCTCGTCTTTATATATATATATATATTTGAAAAAAATTAAATAAAAATTAAAAATAAAAAAACAAAAGCTTCAACAAAATTTAATTAATGCAATGACCGATGATGATGATTGATTAATAGTAGATGCTATCTATTCAATGTCATTTGGATCATAAGGGTTTATTGAATAGCTAGTCTAACTTAAACCCTATGCAACGATGATTTTGTTTTCGGACAAATTTCTTTCTTTAAAATTAAAATCAACCAACTCACACTTATTTTCTACGAACTACGTAACTTTGAGTTCCTCATTGCACCCGAGGGCGTAGGAGCAATAATTCAATTTCAATTCTGTCAAGTCAAAATTAAATTTTCACAATTTGGTTCTTCTTTTCTCTTTTAAAAAAATAAAAAATAGAAAAAATAAAATAGTTGCAAAGTCTTTTAAAAAATGGGTAAAATAAATAAATTTGAGATTATCAAGTTTTTGCACAATTGATTTAAGGTACCGTCTTAAGACGGGTGTGTTAGAAAAGTCTTTGTGGGATTAAGTTTCCACCCTTCCCTAACCATAACCGACTCCCGAATCCAATCTGGTTTCAAAGACCATTTCTTTTTTAAAAAAGGTTTTCCAATTTTTCCTAAATTTAAATAAAACTGGTGGCGACTCCATATTTTCATTTTTTAAAATCATACGCGAGTTGCTATATTTCCCGCCGCGATCATCGGTCGCGACACGAACGGTTGATTCTTCCGTGTAAGTTGGGTAAGAGGTCCTGCTATCTTTGAAAACTCCTCAATGAACCGTCTATAGTAACCAGCTAATCCGATAAAACTACGGATTTCTGTTACAGTTGTTGGTCTTTCCCATTCCAAAACAGTCTCCACCTTTGAAGCATCAACTTCAATTCCTTCCTCCTATATCACATGTCCAAAAAATTGAACTTCGCTTAACCAAAATTCACATTTGGACAACTTGACATACAACTTATTCTCCTTCAAAATCTGGAGAACCACTCTGAGATGTTCAGCATGTTCCTCCTGACTTCGAGAATAAATCAAAATATCATCTATAAAGACAACAACAAACTTATCCAAGTATGAACGAAAAATTCTGTTCATAAAGTCCATGAATATGGCAGGTGCATTTGTCACACCAAATGGCATCACAAGATATTTATAATGCCCATAATGAGTCCGAAATGCAATTTTGGGAATATCTTCCACCTTCACACGAATCTGGTGATATCCAGATCATAAATCAATCTTGGAAAATATTGCGGCTCCTCGCAATTGATCCATCAGATCATCTATCCTTGGAAGTGGATATTTATTCCTATTTGTAACCTTGTTCAATTGTCGGTAGTCTACACATAGACGAGAAGTTCTGTCCTTCTTCTTAACTAACAATACTAGAGCTCACCATGGTGACATACTAGGTCCCACAAATTGCTTTTCCAACAAATCCTCCAGTTGTTTCTTAAGCTCCGCCAACTCTACCGGCGACATCCGATATGGCGCAATAGATATAGATCCAGCTCTAGGTACTAAATCAATAGCTAACTCAATTTCCCTTTCTAGCAGTAGTCCAGGTATATCTTCAGGAAATACCTTAGGAAATACCTCAGGAAATTCATTAACTATGAAAATATCCTTTATGACATCTTCACACTGAACCTCCAAAGAAGACAACAATAGATACCCATGATCTCCTTCCTTCAAACAAGCTTCTACTTGAGTTGTCGTTAGGAATCTAGGACCTTTAGCCTTAGGAAATACTAACGTCTTATTCGAACAATCAATTAGGATATGGTTAGAAGGTAACCAATCTATTCCTAAGATTACATTAATCTTGGAAAGAGACAAACAAATCAAATCCATATGAAAGATTCTATCTCTAACACATATAGGACAATTCAAACATACTTTTGTAGTTATCATAGGCTTATCAGTAGGAGTAGCAACACTCAAATCATATGGCAATGTAGTCACAGTCAATCCCAAACGTTCCACACAATCACATGTAATAAAAGAATGTGTTGCTCCCGAATCATAGAGTATGGTTAAAGGATTACCTTCAATAGCACACTCCTCCATGATTAAATCCTCAAATTTCGCGGCTTCCTCTCCGCTCATAGTATACACTCGACCACCTGCCTGTGGCCTTGCTGTAGGAACATTTCCCACAGAAGGTTCCCTCTTTATCTGATCATAATCCCTGGATAAAGGTCCAGGTTTCCCACATCTAAAACAAACAATTCCTTTCTACTGACAATCCTTGGTCAGATGGTTCTTCCCACACTTGTAACAGTTATACGTAGGAGTCCCAGCTTGACTTGCCTTATTGCCACCAGAACTTCCTCCAACAAATTGTTGCCAGTTTAGTATATGGTTTCTGTTGAAAACGGTTTCCTCCACTACTCTTTCCTCTCTGGAACCTTGTAGGTCCAATGTTCTTATTTCTCGCCGCACGTTGTTGATCAATCTCCTCAACCTTACGGCACTTGTCCAACAATTCTGGAAACTGCTCAGTTCCCAACGTTGCTACAGCTCGCTTAATGTCAAGCTTCAATCCTTCCTCAAATTTTCTACACTTCCAGTCCTCATCTGGATGCATTTGGAAATACCTCGAAAACTTAGATAAGCTCTCGAACTTTGCCGCATACTCACTAACAGACATTACTCATTGCCTCAGACTAAGAAATTCTATTTTCTTAGCATGACGCGCACTTACTGGAAAATACTTTGCCAAAAACTTTTGCCTAAAGAGCTGCCATGTCACAACTCTTCCTTCAACTTCTAACAATCTTCGGGCTCCTGCCCACCAGTTTTCACCATCTCCGACTAATATAAAAGTTGCAAAGGTCAGCTTGCGTTCATCAGTACATCCCATACCTTCAAATATTTTCTTTAATTCCTAGATCCACAATTCAGCTTTCTACGGGTCAAATTCTCCCTGAAACTTCGGTGGATTATTCTTATAGAATTTAGATAAACTGTGAGCATCCTCAGTTGCTCTTTGATTTTGTTGTGTAATGACATCAGCCATCTGTTGCATCGCTGCTACAGCTGCAGCCATGTTCTGGTTATCATTGCCAGCATTTTCCATTCCAGTTCTAGTATTGACACGTCCTTGTCCTCTTCCAGCCATTACTTTTCTCTACTCAACTGGATAGCACAAAGAAAGCAAGGTCACTCTTCAAACAATATTGCTTCTTTTCAGAGAACAATAACAGAGAATCACTCAACACAAACAAGACAGACCTAACCACAAACCCAAAAGACTCTAACTTGGGCTCTGATACCAACTAATGTAACACCCACCGTAGGGTGCCACATTTATGTTACTTAATTTCCAAATTACCCCAAGTTATAAAATGTGATGTTGTGGTAAAATATGAGTTGTAAATTTTTCTTTCTTTCTTTCTTCTTTGATAACTATAAAATAACCTTAGCGGAAAGTAAAATATTATACATCATCACACATAATTTATATTATCACACATTACAAACGTACATGTTAGGATTATTTATATACAGACCATTTCTCTAAAACTAAATAACACACTTAAATATATACAGACATAGTTTGTAACAGAGTTTAGACTCGCCCAAGTCTAACTAAGCGGCAGAACCCTCAATTGGGTCCTCCTCAGACTCCTCAGCAGGTAGGAATTCAATTTGACACGTAGCCCTATGGACAGGTGTCCGGGCTGACGACACAATACTAATTTCCGTTGGGACATAGATTCTAGTATCCCAATGTCGCCTAATAGACAGCGAAAATTCCACATGCACAAAAATAGTTACAGAGAAAAACGAATCCCCATGAAATATCCTACTAAAGTTTACAATCAAGTGTCCCTCATAAATTAGTCCCCTCTCATTGGGACTAGTCCTCTACGCTCCAGCTCCACCGTGGAACTGCAATCTCACGTAACCAAAGAAACTTGACCGGGATGCCATCCGATCAAAACTCAGCTTCCTCTGGAGCCTGCTCTTCTTCACCTACTTGTTCAACCCTTTGCTCAGTGTCTTTACAAATATATTTACAATACCAAATAAACATACAAAGAGGTGAGATCACCTACGCCAATACCAATATGATAGCACAGAGATAATACATACAACATACCATACAGATATATCATACTATAATAACAATTATACAATCATCATAGTGTATACAGTAACAATAATTACAGTAATGCCATCATATGATTATCATCATCATCATCTAATTATTCCTCAACAAAACAATTATTATAACCAATATCCCTCAATTAATCTATCATACAGATATAAATGCTCAATTTCATGCATTCACACATAGACTCAACTTCCTACTCCATGGAGCTAATACTCAGTTCGGAGAAGTCGATCCGAAAGATCTGTCTGTACCAAAATGCCTCAAACCAAGTGCTACAATTCTCATTTGTATTTGCGCATCTAGCATATACACGACAATCTTTACGAGATCTTGATTAAGAATAGTGTCTCGGTCAGGATCATCAATGCGTTGCATCAGTCTAACTTACGGGAAGAAGAGATACCAACCACCCATGTAAGCAACCCGCACCCCGATGCCCCCAAGGTCAACAAGTGACTTACACTACGTATATCGCACCCACTCAAGAGGTGTACATCTCTCCTAGGCAAATAGCCTCATACAGTCCTTCGGACCTTTCCAATGCATGTTCAATGCACCAATGCTAATCGTAGGCAAAAATTAATATATAGTGTTCATACACCAGTTCATGCATATATAATGCACCAATGCCAATCAAAGGCAAAAATTATCATTTTCTCATACAGTGTTCATCCACTGGTTCAACAGTAATTTTACTGTATATTTAATCGCAAAAATCATTTTATCACGTTTTCATAGTCGCGCACCACTTTTGTCACGTTTTTACAATTTAGTAATATTTTTGTTACGTTTTCTAATCACATATAGATTTTTCAACATTTTCATCAATTACATAAAAATATTCCACTATTTTTAAATCACGTAGTGATTTTTTAACAATATTTCAATCACGTAAAAATATTTAAACGCTTTCCAAATTTGCGTAGAAATATTTTAATGTTTTTCAAATCGCGAGGAAATATTTAAACGTTTTTCCAATCGCATAGCTTAAAAATCACGTTTTTAAGTTACTTAAATCATTTTTCACTATTATTCAACTTCATAAATATTTCTCAACCGTTTAAAAATTCTTTTTCAACATTTTTCAAAATAATATGACTTCTCACATTATTTTACACATTTCTTACTCAAGAAAATACTTTTCGTAATTTATTCCATAAAATCATCATTTCATTGAATTAAATCAATGTTTTTAACTTTAAAATTTACTAACGCTCTCCAAAACCCAAAGAATGAGTTACACGTTAGAAAATCCCAAGTTACCAACGTATTCTTTATAATTCCAAATCAATTCTAAAAATCAATCCTTTTTAAAATAAATTGAGGTTCAAACATTTTCAACCTCTCTTTTCCATTCACGTATGAAAATTCCAATTCTCAAGTGTTAAAACACTCAGATTCTCTTTCCAAATTTCTTGTATTAAATCAAGTTATATTTTCACTTTAAAAATCACTTTGTTCATAAAGATCAAGGCATTATAAGCCTTATCAATTGTGGACATGACCATTGAAATCATTCTTGTATTTTTCCTTCTAAATCAACTAAGTTTCCTTCTGGTTTTTACACAAAATAAATTAATAAAAATACTTCTCCAAAACCGTGTATATTGTTTCTTGAAAATCAAACCCTTTGTTTATTTTCCTTGCTTCCCAAATCATTCAATTTTATCATTCATGAAAATATAATTTTGTGAACACCTAATTTGAGGTGTCTTGGCCGAAATTCACCTTAGTTTAGGGACCAAAAATTAATTCCCTTGTTCTTGAAAATTTTCAACATGAACCCTAATTTTTAGAGCTCAAAACTGTAGCCTCCTCCATGGCCTTTGGAGCCAAAATTGTTTGTTTCAACCTACATCCACCATAATATATTCAACATGCTTTCATCATGCATATTATAAGCATACCATATAAGCAATAAAATCATGCAAAATCATGCAAATCATATCAAACATAGGATAATAATCAAAGCATATAAACACATACAAATTATTACATGACCATGGATATGAATCCTCACATGGATTCACCATCCATTAAATATAAAACCATCTCTCATCACCATACTTGGTTGGTGAGATGGATCTCCCTCTAACCTCTTGAAGAACCACAAAAAGTTCCTTGCTTTGTATTTTGAACAAGATCTCCACCAACAAAAGTCTCTTGAACACAAAACAAACATAAAGAAATTAGTATATTAAGCTTGAATAAGAGGAACCATGGATCAAACATGGTTTAGAACATGAAAAAGAAGAGAAAAAAATGAAGTTTTCCATAACTTCACCTTAAGAACCCAAAAACTTGCTCTTGGAAAAATTCCTTCAAGATGTAAGATTTAGGACTTGGTGTAAACTACAAAGTGTCTTAGAATTAGGTGTAGATTCAAGAAATATGGTTGTTTGAAATTAAAAAGTGATGGAAGGCTGTTTTGGAGTGCTTGGCCGTGAGCTTAGAGAAGAAGAGAGATGGAGAGAAATTTTGATAACTTTGTTTCTTGAAAATTTTCAATGAAGACCAAGGTGATCAATAATGACTAAAGTGATCAATTATGGTCTTCAACTTGTTGCTTTAGCTCCTAAATGCAGCACTAAACCGTCCCCCCTCCTCCATGCACTCTTCAAAATGCAACAAATCTCCTAGCCATCATTTTAGGTCATCTTAACCATTAATTAGATCAATGGTTAGGATTTAATGTAACTTCTAGGTTTAGGCTTAGATAGAAGACTTAATTTAGGACATTGGATCTTTCCTCCTTGAAATCCTAGCCATTAGATGTGTCTCCAAAATGAAGGGTCAAGATTACTCCTTCAAACTTTACATCCAAGGGCTATAAATGGTCCTAGCCACTTTATAAGACTAAATCTCAATCGTTGATAAAATCAAGATCAAGTCTCCATCGTTGATTACATCAATGGTAGATATCCAAGCCACTAATGTTGACTTCGCAGTACAATATTTATTTTTGTATCTGCTATTGCCATTCGAATAATATTTTTACTATATTTTTATCACCCGATAATTAAATACAGTGCAAAACACAGTAAAAGAAAATTTTAAAACCTATTTCCGGATTCAGGTTTAGTAAGATCCCCTGTCTCCGTCTCAACAGTACAAATTTTTCTGATTATAGAAAAATTTTTACCTCTCTGGACCCATGCGAGGCCCACATACGACCTCCCTGGGCCCACAGATGGCCCACGGATAATGCTAAAATAAACAGAGTAATATAAAAATTTCATAATCACACACAAAATCACAAAAATTAGAAAATGCACAAATATCAAATCAGATTACGTAAAATAATTAAGACTTGACAGTAATAATTAAATTACGTAAAATTTTCCCCGGCCCGAAAATTATTATTTTCCTGACACGGAGTAAATCACTCAAAACGATCAAAAGCAGTCACAGAATAATCAAAATAATTTTACAGTATATAGAAATTACTAAACAGTAGAATTCTGTTAACTGTCAAAATTATTGTCTTATATTTAGGAAGTTTGGGGTGTTACAAGATGAAAGACTCAGATTGTGTTATATCAGAGAAGGACTTCATCAATGATACTTCTCCTTTTTGCTGGCCTAAAATGTGCCTAAGATCATGGACGAGCTTCGTGCCAACGCCGACAAATATATCAATGTTAGTGTGGTGTGGATTGTGATTAAAATTTAGAATGAAAATCAGTTGTCAAGTTCCACCAAAAATAAAAACCTTGTAACCAGTTGTAGTTAGCAAGGGTCGATCCACAGAGAACTAATTCAATTAACACTATAAGTTGAATCCTAATTTAAACACTCAAAAACAGTAAACAATAAAACGGGGGTTTTGTTTGTTAAAATTAAAAATAGAAATTGAATCCAAAACAAAAACAATAAATATAATCTGAAAAATCAATTAAAAGACAATGGTTAAGAGATGGAATCCACTACTAGATTTATATGATTATGCTAGCCCACATATGACAAATTCAAAACCAAAAGAATAACAGAAGAACAACATTGTCAAGAATAGAAGTGCAGAAGAAAACTAAAGATCAAACTAGTTTCCAAAGGTTGGGGATGATTGATCTCCAATTGCTCGAACCTGAGACTCCAATCTTCGATTCAATCTCCTTCTCCCTTGTTCTTGGTCTTCTCCTCAGCCTCTTGGCAGTTTCCCAGTCCAAACTCTCCTTTTATGACCCTAGGCAACTCTATTTATAACTTTGGAAACCTTGTGCATCATTAAAATTCGAATCTGATGTTCTGATGAGACAACACGGGCCGTGTCGTTTGACATGGCCTACCCCGTGTCAGGTTCTGGTAATAAAAATTCAAGTGTTTTGCAAGTCAGAGAGAAACACGGCCTACCCCGTGTTAAATGACACGAGCCGTGTTGATGGTCAATGCTCAAAACTGGATCCTCTTGTGAAGACAGAGATGTACACGGCCTATCCCGTGTCATATGACACGGGCCGTGTTATTGGTCAGGTCCATGTTGAAAATCCAGAGAAGGATATGGCCCACTCACCCCATGTCATGTGACACGGGCCGTGTCACTTACTTTCTTTAAATTCCTCTCTCTTTCTTTGCTTCTAGGGGTGATATTGATCTCCTGAAAAACACAATGCAATTATGAGTCCTTATAAACATACTTAAGCATAGTTTCATAATAAAAATCCGATTAAACTTCATATCCAGAAACTTAGCTAAAAGTTAACAATTAAACACACATGAAGTCCAATTAGATCAAACATAAGACACTCAAGATATAGAAATAATCGATAGATCAAATACCCTCACACTTAGCCTTTTGCACTCCTGGGCAAAACATAAGACCGAACCAGGGAACAAGGAAAAACAAAACAAATTCAAAAGCTTAAAAAAAACTCAATTTCCAATGATATTCGAGAAAGGCAAAAGATTGTAAGTAAGAAGAGCAAGAAAAGATTCAAGGGGTCAAAACATTCAAGAGATAACAAATCTTCACATCTCAAACTAACAAGCAAGGTATCTTCAATTTGAAAAGCCTGAATCAAGAATGATAAATCCTCACAAGATACACTCTCAATCTCTCAAGTGTTTACAAGGTAAGTATCTCATTCAATTCAGCCCATGAAAAATGCACTACCATAAACTTGCTTATCTTCTACTTCTCCACTACTCAAACACATGCACACACAAATCAAGAGGACTTTATTAAAGGTTGTAATGGGGCCAAGGTAAGGGAAAGAAATAGTATGGATATGGCAAGATAAGTACCCAAGAGAATAAAAGAACATTGGGGAGGAACTCAATTGATAAGTAACAAGCATGAAATTTTTCCTCTAATTCTATACAATGCACATTTTCTTCACATATTCCTTTCCTTTTCTTTTGTAGCCTTTCTTGCATTTATTCTTTTTTCTTTGCAATTTTTTTTTTATAAAGAACACTTTGCATTTTGCACATCAAGAACACAACTCCCACACTTGTACTATACATTGCCCACAAGCAAAAGAGTTCCTCCAATGAAAATGAACCAATATTCTCCTATTCCCTAAGGTAAGGTAAAATCATGATTTTTCACATAAGGCATATAATGAGCTAAGATAAAGAATAGGCAATTAGGCTCAAGGGGTTAATCAAAGGAAAATGCTGCAAGGTTGGCTATTTGGCCAAAGTAGTTACTCAAGAAAGAAGGTCTCAATCATGTTTATGCATGCAAGTGAAAATGTAGCCTAAAAAAAGAATCAAAGCAAGCTCTAGAGTGATCAAATGACATGAGTGAAAATCACATAAGAAAAAGGAGAATGACATAAATGCTAAATTCATCCAACAATAGGCTCAAAATCTCACAAGGTATGCATCTATCAATCTCAATCCATCAATCAAATATCCAAAGCCAAGCATATCAAATTCAAGACAGAAGAAGAAATTTATAAAACATACCCTTGAACTTCAATTGCTTCAAACTCATAAGCTTCACAAATCCCAAAACATCATTGGAAATCAATCAAAAATACATTTTTTTCAAAAACAGAATAAAAATTAAAACAGAAAGTAGAATGTAAACTCCTCCCCCACACTTAAATTCTACATTGTCCTCAATGTATAGTTCAAAAACAAATAATCATTAATTAATCCAAGACAAGTAAAATAAAAGAAAGAGAGAAGAAACATCCTTATCAAATGAGGAGGCCTCCATTGTTTGAAACATCATGAGAATAGTCACCAGGGTCCCATATCTTGAAGTGTAATGACCAAGTTAAACTTGAAGTAGCATGATAGTTTTCACTGTTGGGCTCCCATTGGTTCTCCTTAATTTCTTTGGAATTCACTAAAGCGTTATCACCTAGATTCTAAGCTTTCTGATGCCCCCTCAGAATTTATAGCAATCTCTCCTCCTGTTCAGCAAGGAGGTTCTTGGTCACGAACATAGAAAGTTGTTTATCATCCACTGAGTATGCATACTTCCAATGTTCAGATAACGACTTCAGCTTGATCTCCCTTTGTGTCTTAGATTATGCAACTATGTCATGGTCATTATTGATAGATCCTTCAATATTATTAGCTGCTACATGAACAGAATCATCAACTTTCAAGTATACAGAAATCTCAGCACAAATAGCACAAGTCATATCACCATCACAATCAGTACATGCATTGCTAAGGATAGAATCATTGAAATCAATAAGATCAGGAAATTCAGCACACAATTCATCATAAGTTTCCTCAACTAACTCAGCAAGTAAATCAATATGAAAAATAGAATGCTCCTCCATGGGATGCTTCATAGCATCAAAAATATTAAACTGAACAATTGAGTCTCCAAACTCCATCGATAGAGTTCCTGCATGCACATCTATTTTGGTCCTCGCTGTTTTAAGGATGGCCTCCCTAGAATGAGTGGAGCCTTATTGGATGGGGATTCCCCTTCCATCTTCAGAACATAGAAATTTGCAGGAAAGATTAGCTCATCAACCTTCACTAACACATCTTCAATCAACCCAGTTGGACGTGCAGTGCTCCTATTAGCCAACTGGATCACTACACTTGTAGAGTGCAAAGGGCTAAGTCCAAGAGAGTTAAAAATAGACATAGGCATTACATTAATAGAAACACCTAAATCTAGCACGGCATGCTCAAATCTATAATTGCTTATAACACATGGAATGGTAAAAGTCCCTGGATCTTTGCATTTCTGAGGCATAGGTTGAATGAGGGCTGAAACATTTTGGTTCATATTAATTCTCTCATCACCCTTCAGCCGCCTCCTCTGGGTGCATACTTCCTTAAGAAACTTGGCATATTTTGGGATTTGCTTAATTGCATCCAGCAAAGGAATATTGACTTCCACTTTCCTAAAAGTCTCAAGAACATCTCTAACCTTTTCACCCTCATCTTTCTTGCTCTTAACCAACCGACTAGGGAATGGAGCCTTAGTGACATGCCCAGGATGTAGTTCATGAATGCTTATCTTGGGGGCCTTAGAGTGTTGCTCCTCTTTATTTACCTCCTTAGTCTCTTGCTCTTTCTCTTTAGTGGCTTATGGAAGAGATGGGAATTCATCTAACTTCTTCCCACTTCGCAATGTGATGGCACTCACATTTTCCCTTAGATTCACCTCTGGTTGTGAGGGAAGTCTCCCAGAAAGTTGGCTCTGAACCTTGTTGATTTCTGTGGCCAGTTGCCCCACTTGGTTTTGCAAGTTATGAATGGTGGCCTTTGTGTCTTGCTGAAACTGAATATTATTAGTGGCCATTTGCTTCACCAACTCCTCTAATGAAGGCTCAGGTTGCCTAGGAGCTTGAACTTGTTGATGCCTCAGAGGAAAAGCTTGCCTCTGCTGAAATCCTGGAGGTCCATAGAAGTGCAGAAGAAAACTAAAGATCAAACAGTTTCCAAAGGTTGGGGATGATTGATCTCTAATTGCTCGAACCCGAGACTCCAATCTTCGATTCAATCTCCTTCTCCCTTGTTCTTGGTCTTCTCAAGGAAATATCTGTCTAGGAAAGCTCACCTCTTGGTAGTTTCCCGGTCCAAATCAACCCCTAATGAATAGACTAGTTTCCCTTTTCGGATGGTTGCGGCCTTTGAGGCAAGGAAATATCCGAGCCACTCTCCTTTTAGGACCCTAGGCAACCCTATTTATCACTTTGGAAACTTTGTGCATCATTAAAATTCGAATCTGATGCTCTGATGAGACGACACGGGCCGTGTCGTTTGACACGGCCTACCCCATGTCAGGTTCTGGTAATAAAAGTTCAAGTGTTTTGCAAGTCAGAGAGAAACACGACCTACTCCGTATTAAATGACACGGGCCGTGTTGATGGTCAATGCTCAAAACTGGATCTTCTTGTGAAGACAGAGATGTACATGGCCTACCCCGTGTCATATGACATGCGTCGTGTTATTGGTCAGGTCCATGTTGAAAATCTAGAGAAGGACACGGCCCACCCAATGTCATGTGACACAGGCCGTGTCACTTACTTTCTTTAAATTCCTCTCTCTTTCTTTGCTTCTAGGGGTGATATTGATCTCCTGAAAAACACAATGCAATTATGAGTGCTTATAAACTTACTTAAGCATAGTTTCACAATAAAAATCCAATTAAACTTCATATCCAGAAACTTAGCTAAAAGTTAACAATTAAACACACATGAAGTCCAATTAAATCAAACATAAGACACTCAAGATATAGAAATAATCGATAGATCAAATGCCGAGGATGTTCTCCGGCAAGGAAGGACCTCGAAAGAGAAGATGTCAAACCCAAACTCGGAGAACAATCAAATCAACAGGGCTAGAATTCAAGACGACACCTCAAGGGAAAGTTCGAGTTACACCTTATTCAACACACCCTGGGCCTAGATCTACCAAGAAGTCATGAACACCAAACTCCAAGATGCGCAAAGGCCTCCCCCTATAAAGAGGCCAAAGGACAAATCCAATGATTGGCACGACAACCATGGTCACAGCATGAAAGATTGTTCCAACCTCCACGATGTCATCTAATCCCTCATCCGAGATAGACGTTTAGGCCAATATGTGCATCGAAACTGCAACAACGTCGGAGAGAGGGTCACCATAGGGAATAGAGCTACAACCCTCAGAGTCCCTTTCCTTTTTACCAAAGAAGACATTCCCTGACTAAAAATGAGAATCCTAGCCCACAATCACCTCAGGTTAATGCCCTAAATCAAGACATGATGCAACCTTGATATGATAACTAAAAGAATGGTCGCCACTACGCTGAAGTAACTCGAGCAATCATATATTATCCTGTAATTACTACTTCAACGGTGTAAACATCTTTGGATATCAATGAATCAACCTTTTCTAACTACTATCTCATTTAAAGTCGGTACTTCAGTTGTGACCTCAAGTCCATGAGTACCCTGGCACGCTATATCCCTTATGGTCACCATACCTTGGCGAGGTCCAAGGAATACAAGGTCTGAAAAGGATTAGCTATTCTAGGGTCAAGCAGCGTGATCAAGGGTCTTAACACATGCCTATTTGAGCCATACCTTAGCCATTGACTAATGTGATTTGCAGTGGTTAAAGATAATCAACCGTATCTCGGGATAGTGGACTCTATGCCATAGGGTTACCGTATCCAATCAAACAAACCCTACCACCGAGGTTGAGTTTTGTATTCACCTTGGATGGCTAGGTGAATGTTCGTCTAATCAAATGAACCCTTCCACTGAGGTCGAGTTTCGTATTAACCTTGGATAGTGAGGTGAATGTTTGCCCAATCTACCACCGAGGTCGAGTTTTGTATTCACCTCGGATGGTGAAGTAAGTGTTTGTCTAATCAAGCGAGTCCTACCTTTGAGGTCGATTTCTACACTCACCTCGGTCTGGTGAAGTGAGTGTTCTTTATACAAGCGTACATCGAGACTTACCATTTGACCAATCTCAGAACTACAAAAACAATTATACAAGATAGTGACAATTCAATTAAACAATATAATGAGAGGCACAATGTTTGGAAAAATAAGTCTTATTCTCACTCCAGACATTGCCTATTTTAGTCTAGTTTACAAATAGGAAGCTATTTTCTTTCAAGAAGGACTAGCAAGGCACCCTCGTGCAAAGATTGCCCTTTTGATAATAGCCAAGAAGGTAGCCTAATGAAAAGATGGTGACAACCAAGCACTGACCTACACGGGCCATCGCAGTTGTTGCTCAAGATGAGAGCAACCACCTCTCCTTTGATCAGAGTGAAGATAGGTCTCATAGCCCTATACTTCCTAACCACCCCAGCACACCCACGACAAGACAACAATCAGGGGAGCAAAGGAAGAGGGCGGTGGAACCCATCCATACCCCACAAGAACTATAGACAGATGATCCAAGTCTTTCCAGCGGAAGCAGAACCATACCCCACCGCTACACACACCTGAAAGAAAAGAACTTTTGCTGTTAAGAGGTGGCTAGACCAGGTTGCACGGGATAGTTACTCGGTCCTCACCAAGCCACTATGCTAAGAAAGAAATGCCTCCAGAACATGTAGCCATAAGGGAAACACCCTTGAGAATTTTGGAAAAAATAAGAAGATGGCTTCAGAGGGAGACATGACCTTTCACACATACACAGAGACATGAAAGGGACCATTCTTTGGAAAAGAATCACTTTCAAGCACGATCAAAGAATGAAAGGAATATATGACAGTCTCACCGCAAACATTCCCAATTTATGGAGGGAATAAGACGTTCTGATTGGCTCCCAGAAAAAATGAGTTCCCGAAGCCATATTTTAATGCTCCCCCCTTGTGATTGGCCACGAGGGTAGCGAGCAGGTGGGAAGCTACGCAAAACTGCTATTGTTATCAAAACAATTTAGTTCCCCGTAAATGCCAAGCAGCGATTCCCGAGCAAGTGCAGTCTGTTATGAATCACTGCCATTAAAGGGGGCGGATACTTCACTGCTCTGCAGATACACCGTTTCAAAGTGGCTTATTATGATGATATGAAGCTCAAGCAATACACTTCAGTCACGTGTCACACCATTTCTACACAAAAATAATTGAAAGAACAAGACTCAAAATGCTCAGAATTGAAGCAACGGGTGGCACCATGAAGGAACACGTAAGCCAAACACCCGACCTTTAGTAAAACTTCGTGGAAAAACAACACCCCAGATCTCAACCTAAGAGAGAACTACAACAGACCCCCTATAGCATGGGGGCGAACAATTGCACACCCCAGACCGACGGGATGATAACATAAGCAGAATGATCCAATCCGGATCCCAGTCTTACTCGTTTATCTCAGACTCATCCTAGTATGTCACGGACCTTGGCCCTTTGAGAGAACAACATGAGATCCAACATAGAACACCATGACTAGAATCCCTTTGTCCATTGTGTGTCAAGTGCTCTAATTGAACCCGTACCTTGACACTTAGTTGTCTCATCTAAACGCCAAGCTGGATGATATGCTTAAAGTACACTAAGAACAAGTGCACTCTATCATATAGTAATAAAGGACTTGAATTCCAGTTGTCGATCCTACGAGAAATAAGATGTAATTACTAAATTCGCTAGACTTTTGGTTATTTAAACAATCGTAGTTGTAAGAAGAAACTCAAAATAAAATCAAACTACAAATAAAGAAGAATAATGGATAATTAAACAATATAGAGATAAATCACTTAGAGGGAAATTAGAGCGCAAGGTTCACTTGAATTCAATTAACCAGATTTTCATTCATTTATGATGTAGGGTAATTCTCTTGCCAATATTATCTTAATTGCTATTGAATCCGAATAGTCATGGATAAACAATATTCTATTCCTAAATTACTCACTTATTTGGTCATTTAGTTGAATTAACTAGGAATGCATTAAGCCCCAATTCAATAGATGAACTAACATAATCATTAATTCAATTGGTAGAATAAATTGATGTTTAGTCATTCATAAATCTAATTCAAAGTTTATTATATAAGTCCAGTCATTGGTTGCAGATGGTCACCGTTCAAACAATGAATTAAAGTATGCCAAAATTGATTAATTCTTGACAAGAATTCAAGCAATACAATAAACCTAATTGAAATTACCTTAATCAAATTCGAATTGAAAATCAATTAATTAGGAAGACAAGATTTCTTATTGCCCTAACTATGGGATTAGTTACTCATGTTCAATACAAATAATATCAAATCATAACACAAATCCATAGAAAGAAAACCCTAAAGAAAGGAGGGAAACTAGAAGGAAGAGAAATCAGAACCCCTTTAATAGAGATTGTGATCTTCAAGCCTTTAAGAATTATGTCCTCTCTTCGTAGTCATCTTCCAGAGATTCGTGGTTGTAATCCCTTGTGAATTATCTCCCAAAGTCTGTTGCCGCCAAAGTTGTTTTTAGGTTTAGGGATTCACTTCTATTTATAATATTTGAGGTCAAAATTATCATTTTTAGGCACATGAAACCTCACACAATCTTTTCTAAGCTCGACACGGCCGTGTGAGCTTAAAAAAATACTACTAGAAATTTCAGTTTTAGAGACCGAAAAATCGGTCTCTAAAATAGTTAGAGACCAATTTAGAGACTGATTTAAATCGGTCTCTAAAAGCCTCGTCGCTAAATATTAGAGATCGATTTAGAGACCAATTTTTTCGGTCTCTAAATCGGTCGCTAATTTTAAGTCAAATATTGGTCAGTTATATTTCAAAAAAGTATATTAGAGACCGATTTAGAGACCAATTCTTTAGAGATCGATTTTTCGGTCTCTAAATCAGTCTCTAAAATAGTCTTTAAAAGCATGAATATATTATATATTTTATAAAATCGGTCACTAAATCGGTCTCAAAACTAGAGACTAATAAATCGATCTCTAAATCAGTTTTTAAATTGATCTCTAAAAACCTGAATATATTATATATTTTATAAAATCGGTCTCTAAAAGACTAAATATATTACAAGAATGATTTATCAATATCTAAATCGATCGTTAAATGTCTTTTTTTATATATTCAATCCCTAATTCAGTCTCTAATTTGTGATATGAATTTGTAATTATTTTTAAATGTATTAAAATCCAAATTTTTAAAATGCCGAATAAACAATAATCAATAATCTTATATATAACCAAACACATAAATAAAAAATAACGTAAACTAAACTAATTCAGTCTTTAGAATATCTCATTTAAACACTAAGACATTCTTGAATACACTAAACAAAGCATTGTCTACAATATCTCATTATTACGACATTTCAAAGGTAAAAAAGTTGAACACAACACAAACTAAACTCTAATCATAAAAACTTCCCATCATCCTCTTCCTCTTCTGCTCCATAAGTCACGGGAAATGTTTGAGAATGCTAAAAGTTCATCGACTGCATCATCTCTCGTATCAGCCGGTTTGTCTCCTCTTCCTCTTCCTAGAAGGCTGATTGCTGAGACCATAAACTTTTTTGGAGTCATGTTTCTTGATAATCTTACTAGTTGACTTAGTTTCAGTCATCTTGTTTTTTGAAGAAACGTTCTTTTTGTCCTTATCAAAGCATGTTCGAAGAAGTTCCTTCTTTGGACCAGATTTCAGGAACTCCTAAAGGAGTTCTGAACTTCTTGAAGCATCATCTGAATGGCCATTTTTTTAGGGAGTACTTTGCACACTGGATTAAAGGCTTTGAACACTAGAAACTAGACAAAAATAATAACCATCTGCAAAGTAAGTTTGTAGTGGAAATAGAAGAAAAATGAACTAAAGTAAACAATGAAACTAAAACTCACAAATAAATGTCAATCAACAGAAGAGAAATAGCAAAGATAGCAGACAACAGACTACTCCGGAGTAAAAGAAAATACATGCAATAAATGAAAAATTAAGTTCATGTTCCACTAAAGAAATATGAATAGAATGATAATCAGAGTGCAGCTCAATCTTTGACATAACTTCTGCCTTCTATAATTGAATCCATCATTCAGACCAAGGACCCTAAAGATCAACTACAACGGAGCTGATTTGATTTCCTTTCAAAAATAAAATCATGGTCCTAATTGTTTATATTTAACATTAAATCTGAACTTATGTTACTACTCTTGGCATATATAGTCTATTTCTCATTGTCTAACACATGTGTTATACGTTTGATATTAGGACACCATTACCCACTTTCCATGGGCACTTGCAAACCTCATATTACAACAATCATACATAGACATAAGAGTAAGGCAACTTGGAAACCTAACAACTGAAGCTACCAATACCAGGTTATGTTTGTTTCTACCTAGTCATCATGTATGCAATATGCATCAAGCAGGAGTTGCTACAACATTTGCACTAGATCTATGTATCTAATGGAGAAATATAGCCACACTTTTTCATTAGGGACATCTTGCCACAAAAAATAGGTAATGAATTAATAGATTAGAATATTATATAAGAATCTATACAAGTTTAGTACAGCCAAAACAATTTCGTCCTAGAGCCTCATTTAGGCAAGGAACAACATATAAACAAAGATAGATATGCTGAGTGAGGATCTGCATACATGGGAGAGAAGCAGGAAGCTGGGGAATGGTTTTGTAAGCATATGTTTAGCACCTTACTTGCCTTGTTATTGAATAAAGGAACAGGAAGGGAAAATAATACAACTTTATCGTCACATAAAATACATCGACATTCCCTAGTAATGCTATCCAATACTTCAAGAATATGTTATCCAATACTTCACTAAAATCATGTGGAAAAGATAAAAATAGAAATCTTTAAAGAGTTAATTCTGGAGACAAACATTAACAAATGATTCAAATGCAAAATCCAAGAAAATTCAAAAACATTTGCATATGTTATCCAAATAACGTTGCATAAGGCTGCTTTGACTCTGTATTATAAATCAAAACCATTTGATCAAGAAGTAGTAGCCTAATGTTAACTCTAAAAAAGAACACAATCATTGTCTTTGAAAAGATTACTCTTTGCATCAACGGAGTCAATGTCAAATCAATATCTACCTTCAACTTTAAAAGCTTTCAAAATTTTCAAACATCAATATTGAAATTATGAGCAAATTAATACCAAGATGGCAGCATAATAGCTAAATCACCCACCCAAGATGGCGGCAAACCTACAGTAAATGCATCTCTAACACACCAAGGCACAACATATGATGATTAGATAGAGTGTGAAGCTCAAATTTTGAAGGCATAACTTTGACAGTGTTTCAAACTTGGACTAAAGCATTGCTTAAGACTTAAGTGAGGTAGAATGACAAAATGAACATTATACTCCACATCTTAAAGCATAATGGGTATTGATAGGTGGACGAGGAATTCATAAATTTAACCCCAACATAAGTCAAACAAAAAACCTACAAACTTACAAAAGGCCAGATTAGAGTAAATCAAACTAAACAAACCTTCCTAGTCCCCTCAGTTCAATATATAAAGATTCATTCCCAGATGTCAATAGCAAAAATATGTCAAGATATTGAAACTTCTCATCTACAAAGGTTTAAAAGAAAAAAGGTTTAGGTATAAAGTTTGGTCTTCAGAAATGATCATACAAATTCAACCAGAGGGAGAAAAAAAAACAGTAGCTGGGAATTATATTGAAGGAAGTAACTTTTCCACCCCTCCAGTCCTTGTTTGATGGACCATCAATAGTCTTCTGAGTAGCTGATTTGTAACAAAAAGTGTAATTGGCATTGATTCAAGAAATTGGTTTTGATGATTACAAACAAGAAAGGATGGATGTGCATTGATCAAGCTCCAAGAATATTCAAGAATAGCATATAGGGCTTAGATATTGTGTTTAGGTATTTAGGATTCACTCTAAGCTCATTCAAATGGTTTTTCACTTGACTTAAATGGTTTTGCAAAAACATGTTTTAAACTTGTGAAAAATTGGTTTATGTTTGAGCCAAAATGCTTTTAATGGTATAACAAGTTAGTGACTTGATCAAGAGCAAAATACTCAATGTTTTTCAAGAGCTCCTAACTAGTTAGGGACTCCACCTAATTAGTTATTCATCAAGTCAGAACCTGTTTTTGTAAATGTCCTAATCGATTAGGAACATTGGCTAATCAGTTATTTATCAAAACAAAGGCATTGCCTCTTCATTTATAATGGTGTTAACCGATTAGAGGTTTGGGCTAGTTGGTTAGTGTGATTTCTGGAAGAAACGTGAATTGGTTTTTATGATGTCCTAACCGATTATTGCTTTTACTAATTAGTTAGTATCGTTTTTTAAACAAAGCCATGTGAACCACTTTTCTAAATGCCTAACCGATTAGGCAAGTCTGCTAATTGGTTATTCTATTACACAGAGGCTCTGGAACTCATTTACTAAATGGCCTAACCGATTAGGACTCCTCCCTAATTGGTTATCTGGGAAACTAGTGAACACGTTCAACGGCTCTTTCACAGAGCATTAAATTTTTCCAACCACCCTAACGGCTCTTAATTGTATTTGGCTATAAAACTAAGTTATTGGGCATTTATGAAAGTTAGACAATTAATCTGAAAAACATTCTTAAGTATTGAACTCACATTTTCTCTATCTCTTAAATCATACTCTGTTTTTGAGCTTTAGTAGAGTGAATTCTTGATACCCATAAGCTTCAATTTGTATTATCTACTCTTGTAAGAGTTTCCATTCATCTATACTTTGTTTATTCTGAAAAGAGGGTGAGACATCCCTCAAAGGATTGTAAGGGTGAGGTATCCCTTTGTTATTGAGACTCAAGCACAAAGGGTGAGGTATCCCAAGGTGTGTTGAGTGCTCCATCTTGTAAAAGTTGTCAAGCATGTGTTTGAAGCTTGAAGATATAGTGTAAATCTCAGGTGTTTACTGGAGGACTAGACGTAGACCACAAGTGGATTAGTGGTTGAACCAGGATAAAGTTTTGTGTTTGTCTTCCTAAACTCATCTCCTTTACTTTGTGCATTATTTTATTGAATATCTAGTATTCTATCTTATTTGATTGATTTACTTGTACATGTAAGCCCTCTATTCTCTCTATTCATTCAATTCTAACAAACAATAGCTTCAACAAAAATTGATAATCAAGTGTTTTTCAAAATAATTACGAACTTATTTTACAAACTTAATTCACCCCCTCTTGAGTATTGAGGCCACTTGATAACAAAAAGTAGAATGAATACCATATTCATCTTAAATTAAAAAAGATCAGAGATTAATTCAAAAAGATCATAGAGCTAAATAGCTAACCTGTGATGGTGTGAACAGTGGTCATACGACAATCAACAATTCCAAATCGGTCATTGAAAACCTATGGAAAATTTCAAAAAAAAAAAACTATACGAAACTACCATCAAACAAAAACATTCAAAGCTAAAAGCTTACGATATTTGGAAAGCCAAATTTCATGTGAAGGTGCAAACTAACCAAGCCTTGATAATATGGAGGGAACTAACAAACTAACTCCAGCCAATAACATAAATTATAACACTTTGTGATTCCATGCACAACCGTCAATCTGTTATGCCTTTACTTACAGATTCAAAAAATCCTAGCTCAATATTATTGCACAAGAATGACTTAACAGTTGAATAAAGAAGAAGCAACCTGGCATATCAATAAAAGCATATCGATACTGAAAAATAATATGAGGCACCCTTCAGTCTTAACTACTTTACTCAGTCTAACACAATAGAGCAAACAAATATTCCACGCATGAAAAAAAAATTAAATTGGAGTCATAATTAATAATCACTAGAAGTTTTGCAAGATGTGAATATTACATTTCTCCTTTCTGTTGATAAAAGCAAGCAAAGAACATGTGACATGATAATTCATGGTTTACTGAAAATACACATTTTTTATTTAAAAAAAGACACATCTAAAAGATGCCAAAATGCTTATTCTCTCACCTGGATTCAACTAGAAACTTATCTAGGAATATGGGGAAACAATTAGGATAATTTGTAGGAACAAGCAAGCACAGGGGCTGTATTGGTGACTGCACGTGCAAAGCACCTTTTTCTAGGAGAAGAAGGAACGTCACACCATAATAAAGCGAAATAAAATGCAGAAATTAATTACATTATAAATTAAGACCTAGTTCATTTTTAACCTATAAATAACCATTCCCAGTCGCAAGTATGTATTATTTTTTTTGAATTATTTGGACAGATAATGATAAATATAGGTACAATGGAAATCGACATGAAATTAAAATCATACATTCACATTATATATAATTATATAAGCATCAAGCCTGTTTAGTTACATTATCAAAATATACAAAAAGTAAAAGGCTTTACCCACCCCCAAGATGATTACAAATTTACATCCCATCAAATTAGTAAAACATCAGGCTTCCCAAAAAGATAAACAGATAGCCATCAGTAGCCACCGACAGTATCAGCCCCTAAGACTGACGAGAAGGAACCGTAGCAGGATCCTCCTTAAGGTCCTCCTCATCCAATGAAATCACCATCGGAGTGATTGAATTTCAAGCAGAAGCCAGAGCAGTAGAGAGAAATGAGTCATCTTGTGGGGTGTAGTAAAAGTCATCCCACAAATCCCTAACAGGTAGGTAAAACTCTAAGTAAACAAAAGTAGTGAAATCAAAGACAAGCTAGTCATAGCGACCCCAAGCTAAAGACACAGTCAGCTCCCCATGATAGATGCATCGGTCCGTGCTCAAGTTTATGTGCCAACAGTCAGGTCCTCCATGAAAGGTCATCCTAGCATACCTAAAAAATCAGCGCGGACGCGAAGACATCTTCAATCAGCACTACTCGTAATCGGGCCAGAAGCCAGGAAAATCATACGCCTCCTTTTCTTCCTCGCAAACGTCTTCTCACAAGTACATAATTTAAAATAGAAGTATAGATATACAGAAAAGAGGTGAAACACTCAGCATTCAATACCAATATGGTAGAAAGAAAACAGAATGACGTTGGACGCCGACTTAGCATTACAACTCATATATTCATTAATAGTAATAGTAAAATTAACAATAAAAGAGAAACAACAGTAAATAATAATTAGGAAAATGGCAATAAAAGATAAGCAACACAAATATTCCCAGCAGTCAACAGCTCAATAATTAGATCATTATTACAGCAATAAAGAGGATAGTTTAACAATGTAAGTACTCATGCCAGATGAAAATGAGATTGACAATACACAATGCACATGGTACCAAAAATCCTACTCCATGAAGCTAGACATCAACATTTCGAACAGAATGATCAAGGAGTCATGCCAATATCTTGTTAGCCTTTAAAATAAAGTGCTTCATCTCATAAAAATATTTGCGCAATTATGGCTTATACATGGCACCTCAACAGTTGATTGTGATATAGGACAGCGTGTCGGTCCAGATCATCGGTGTGTTTGCATCGGTCTATCCCATGGCCTCAGTAGAGCTACCACTGTCTATTGTGAGATACCTGCACCCCGACGCCCCCAAGGTCAACAACTATGACCCTACGCTTGGTCTACTTGCAACCGCACAAAGGTATTACTCAATCTCCTAGGCATACATCGCCTTTCTCAATAAAGTCCAACGGATATCACATATGCATGATAACTCAATTTACATCATGTATGTGTATCAATGTTATGTTCCTCTTAAATAATGCATCACATGCTTATTCATCAATAACGTATTTCTCATGGAACAAATTATAATGGTATATAGACAATTCTCAACAATATCAAGCCACAATTTCATCAAATACAAATCAACAAGTACTTAGTCCCACATATAGACTCACAATAGCATAAAACCAATTCTCAATATCAACATATATATACATATGATTCAACACATACCCCAATTTCACATTATGAATTACTAATGTCTAAATTCTTAATTCTCAAAGATGTATCAAAGCATCACTTGAACTCCAAAAATTCCTTTAGAGGTTGTGGCCTCCCTAAGTCATCAAGGTCCCAAATCTCTTTCCATTTCATGCATCAATCTTTCAATACTCAATCACATAAGTCTTATTTTACACAAAATCAAATCCAACCCTTAAAATTTAGGGCCAAAGCTGTGGCCTCTCAATAGGGTAGTAAACCCTCAAATTTTTCATTTATTAAATCTAACATTATCAAGCATTCCAACATCCCTAATGCATTCGAAACAACCAATCATTATTCATCTCATTCAAGAACACCCAAAACATGAAAAATCATCAAATAAAGTAAGCATTCAATATGGATTTCTCCATTAACAACCACACAAAGGTCTTCTTATCACCAATAATGGTTGAAGTGAGTAAATCTCCCTCCTACCTAAAGGAAGAACACAAAAATCACCTCCTTGGTGTGCTCTTGGTGGTTCGGTTTTGACTCCAAAAACCTAGAAATCAAGCTCAAAGAATCAACACCAATGGTTGAAAAGAAAGAGATCCATGGTCATAAATATGGCCATAGAAACGAAAAATAGGAAGAGGAAGTGAAGAATTAAAGAGTTACCTTCAAAGTCTCAAACTTTTTTCTTGAGAAAAAGTGAAGAAGATGATGGATTTTGAAGAGGATCTTCAAAGAAGAAATGTAGAGAATGATTAGAGGAATGTAGAAATGGTGATGGTGAAGTGATAAAATGAAAATGGTCACTCAAGGTGGGGCTGCAAAACCGTGGGGGTGAAGGAGAAGAAGAAGAGAGAAGTTAGAGAAAAATGGAGATGAAAGTTGAAGAGAGAGAAAGTGATAGTAGAATGAATGATATTTTGGGTAAGAAATGTTAAGTGTGGGAAGCAAAATTTTTGCTTCCCTAAGGCACCATTGTCACAGCAAAGAGGAGAGAGAGAGGGGGAGATGAGTGGCTTCTCCTACAAGATTGGGTACTTTGGTCATTTGGGGTCAAAGCTTCTCAAAGAAGCTTTGATTAAAATATAATATTTTTGAATTAAAATGGATTTGATTAGACATAAAGTGGATTACATTAGGATAATGTGATAGGATTTCTATTACATACTATTATCCAATGGACAATTGTTACAATTGACAGAAGTCAGTATTAATTGTCCCGCGGATAAAAATTACACAGTAATTTATTATTTTATCAGATAAAATTCTTGAAAAACGTAAAACTTCGTAAATCGTGTCTAGTCTCAGGTTTAGTAAGATCTCCCGTCGACATTTTCACAGATCAAGGTTCTCAGAAAAAATATCTCATTTTCCTAGTTCCGCTCAATTTACACGTAAAACGAAAAATAATATTAAAATATTTCACGTTCTCAGAAAAATCCTGAAAAATTCACAAAAATCACAAATATTATAAAATGACTATTTATGATAGAATAAATAAATTTTGGGATGTTGCAACACTCCTCTTCAAATAGAAATTTCGTCCTCGAAATTTTCATACTTTAGAAAAGTTATGGGTATTGCTCCTTTATCTTGTCATCCAATTCCTATGTCGCATCTCTAGTTGTCTTGTTCCAGATTACTTTTACTAATGGAATGTCTTTTCCTCTGAGTTGTTTCATTCTCTTATCCTCAATACTTACAGGTGATGTCTCATAAGTCAAGTTTTCCTTTAAATGTATTGCGTCAGGCGCTATGACATGATCAGGGCTCAGAATAACTTTCGAAGTTATGACACATGAAAGACATTATGGAGATTTGAAAGAAAAGTTAGTAAGGCTATTTGATAAGCATCTGGACCTACCCGACGAAGAATCTGGTAAGGTCCAAGGAATTTTGGAGTAAGCTTTCTAAACTTAAGAACTCGACCGACCCCAGTTGTAGGCGTGACTTTCATAAATACATGCTCTCCTACCTCAAATTCAAGAGGTTTTCTCCTTTTGTTTGCATAGCTCTTTTATCGACTTTGAGCTATTCTCATTTTCTCCTGAATCATCTTAACTTTCTTAGTCGTCTATTGTATGAGATCAGGTCCAACGGTAAGCCGCTCTCCATCCCGATACCAACATAAAGGTGTTCTACACCTTCGCCCATATAGAGCCTCATAGGATACCATTCCTATGCTCGAATGATAACCGTTGTTGTAGGTGAATTCTACCAATGGTAAGACTTTATCCCAACTTCCAGTGTGCTCCAATGCACAAGCTCTAAGCAAATCTTCCAACGATTGAATTGTTCTCTCTGATTGACCATCAGTTTGTGGATGATATGCAGAACTTAAATGTAGCTTTGTTCCCATTGCTTCTTGAAGACTTTGCTAAAACTTTGATTTAAATCTTGGATCTCTATCAGAAATAATACTTGTAGGCATACCATGTAGTCTGACGATTTCACCAATATACAAGTGAGTCAACTTCTCCAATTAATACCTTATGTTGATCGGCAAGAAGTATGCTGACTTTGTGAGTCAATCCACAATTACCCATATTGAATCATATCCTTTCCTGGTCTTTGGTAATCCAACAATAAAGTCCATCGCAATACTATCCCATTTCCATTCAGGAATAGTTAAGGGTTGTAATATTCCAGATGGTCTTTGATGTTCAACCTTCACTTTCTGATAAACCAGACAAGAAGATACACATCCGGCAATATCTCTCTTCATTCTATGCCACCAAAATAACTTCTTTAAATCTTAGTACATCTTGGTTATTCCAGGGTGCATACTCAACTGACTCATGTGACCATGTTTGAGTATATACTTCCTGAGTTCTTGATCCTTAGGCACACATACTCTACCTTGGAATCTTAAAATTCCATTATTTCCTTCCTCTAAGGTTGTTGCACTGCCTTGCCTCATCAATTCCCTTTCTTCTTGTAAGAACTAGTCAATTTTCTGTTTCTCTTGAATATCTTCCATTAAGTCGTTTGAGATTGTGACCATGTTCATACAGATCTTTCCAGGTGTCAACTCCACAAAAGACCATGCATCTCTAAACTGTTCTATCAAATCCTTTTCTCTGATCATCATAGCAGAAACACTGATCATTTTTCTACTTAAGGCATCAGCCACAACGTTCGCCTTTCCAGGGTGATACTGAAGTTGAAAATCATAATCTTTTAGGAAGTCCAACCATCTTCGTTGCCTCATATTCAACTCTTTTTTATCATATAGATACTTCAAGCTCTTATGATCACTAAAGACATTGAATGTTGCTCCATAAAGAAAATGTTTCCATATCTTCAAGGCAAAGACAACAGCAGCTAATTCCAAGTCGTGAGTTGGGTAGTTCTTCTCATGCACTCGTAATTGTCTTATAGCATAAGCCATCACTTTTTCGCTTTGCATAAGCACACACCCCAATCATTGATATGAAGCATCACAATATACTTCGAATGGTTCACTTGGATTAGGTAGAACTAACACTGGTGAAGTAGTTAGTCTCCTCTTCAATTCTTGAAAACTTTCCTCGCAAGCATCTGTCCACTCAAAAGCTCGATTCTTCCTTGTGAGTTGAGTGAGAGGTCCGGCAATCTTTGAGAATCCTTCAATAAACCCCAGTAATATCCAGCTAATCCAACGAAGCTCCGAATCTCTGCCACTATTTTTGGCCTTTCCCATTATAGAACAACTTCCACTTTTGATGGGTCTATAGTGTAATACCCTTAAGTACATGTTAGACTGGTAAATGGTTACCGAAGGTAGCATTTGACTTGTTTAGCATGTCAGTAAAGTTTTGTGACAATCTGAGTTCATTTAGGCACTTATTTGCAACATAGAAGTTGTAAAGTGGCTTAAAATAACACGCAGATAATAGCATAAGTTGCTAAGTTAAGAGAAATAAACATAGAGAGTTTATTTCTAGGTCACAAATAAGCCAAGTAAGATGTGGTAAAAGTTTCAAGAGAATCGAGTCAGGTTTGGTATTTTTAGGCATACAGGTTGTGCTCTTAATGCTTGGATTGATCCCTATGAGATATAGAAAATGATGACAATTGTGAAACAACAATTTAGATGAATCTTATGATTTATTCTAAAGTTGTTAGAAGCAGGGAAACTCGAATTAGTACAATTCGGGTGTCCATAGCATATATAAGTTTCGGTATAGAAACTTAAGTTAATCTTTTCACGTAATTACCTCCACGTCCCACCCCCTTATATCTCCCTTCTCCCTCGGCAGAATCGAAAACCAGAAAAGAAAAGAAAGAAAAAGGGAGAAGAAGAAGGAGAAAGGGGAAGAGGGGAAGAAGGAGAGGAAGAAGATCAAGCTTCAAGGTTCAACGCTTCAAGTCTTCAAGAGGTAGGGGTTTAGAGCTTTTATTCATCTCTTTTCTCTATGTATGCATATAGATACATAATATGCTAATTTGAGTTTTAGAGATGTTAGATGAGTTTGGCTTGCATAGAAGTGTTTCTTGGGTCATTTATGACTTGTCTATAGCATCGATAAGAAGACCCTTGAATCACAAAGTGAGCCTTAAGTTAAAGAATGAAGAATTTTAGCCATAATCCAAATTAAGAGATTTAAAAGAGTAATTGATGTTCCTAAATGTTAAAGAACTGATTAGGTACTTAGAATTACTTAGAATTTGGATTGAAATGGCTTGGAATCAGCAGAAATGACCAATAGAACAGTAAACCCGTAGTCAGACTTCAGAACCGTGGTTCTCACTAGTCACGCCGCAGCGTGTGAGTTTTTCGCTGGGAATGCCGCGGCGTAGAAGATGCATGCCGCGGCGTGAGGCTAAAAATTATCCCAGCAGTAGCCCTCGAGAGAAGGATCGCCGCGCGGCAAATGTGCAAATGTTGTGCCGCGGCGTGAGACCCTGAAGCTCCAAAATGATGTTTTTGGATGTTCTGAGGTGCTATAGTTAATGGAATCATTGAGACATGTTTCCTAAGTGTGTTAAGGCACAAGTTGGGATATTTTCAAGTGGAAAATATCTATCCATCAAGTATGAGAAAGCATAGGCTTTTAAGCATCCTAAAGGAAAGGTTTGCTTTAAGTAATGACATTGCACTTTAGGCAACTTAATGTTACAATTGATATCACTTAAGATGTGATGAGATAGTGCAATAGAGATGAATAATAGTATTCACTCTAGTAGAGAATAATGAGAAAGGTATGAACCTTAGGAAATCCAAGAATAGTGGATTACCTTAGGAAGGTACCTAGAAGCTTAGGCAACAAAGAGTTGCAGAAGTAAGAACCACTCTTGAGTTAGATTACATGAGTGGAGACAAGATTGTGTATTAGTTCCACGTAGGGAACGTTTAGGTACTTCGTCTCAAGTTAAGTGAGACTTAGTACATTGCTAAATACACAATAAGAGGAATTGTGACTAAGAAGATGTCATAAGCGTAAAGTAGAACGTAGAAATGTACAATAACTCAAGTATAAGCTAAGATGAGTTAGAAGTACAAGATAAAGAGAAGTTACTTCCTTAGATACGAGCAAAGCATGGAAGTTGAGTTTAGAACAAGCATGTTAGCACACAAGTGTAGTATACGCTACTACCGAAGTGTGATAGAAAAGGAAAGTTAGATGCATGAATTACTCTCTTTAGATAAAGTTGAGTTAATTATGCAAAGTTTTAGAGAAATGCCCTCGCCCTTAAGCAAGGTTAGATGAGGCATTAGTTAAGATAGACTCTTTCACTAGGATGAGTTGAGTCTATAGAAAAGAGTAAGATGGTGTTTATGTAAGAGATAAACATAACACTAAGCTCTTCACACACTAGAGAGTTAAGCTAGTGAGAAGACGAAGAGAAAGGACCTTAGGGCAACCAAGATTAGTGGTTTGCCAAAGGTAAGTACCTAATACCTCAGCAACCTAAGGTTGCATTAGAAATCACTTAAGAGAAAGTAGTGATGAGGTGGAGTTTAGGTACAAGTAAGAGACATAGTTTAGTGATGTTTACCTGAGAATGTAACGTTATATGATGTGAGGTCATTTAGCCAGAAGGTAAGGAATCAGAGAAGTTCCTAAGGGAACAAGTATTCCAAACCAAGTGCTAAGGTTACATGTAATATGAGGTTACAGATTCTCCTCATTACAAAGGGTAAACATAAGAAGAGTAGAATATGCTTAGCTCTTAGAGGAACTAAGTATATAAGTATGTACGAAAGTCTATGAATTAGTCAAGTAGGATCGATCTGGTGAGTATCCTTTGATGTTAATCATGAAGGCAAATGGGGATAGATGGGTGTCCGAAGGACTTTTGAGAAGGACATAACCCTAATGTCTCGATGTGCCAAGGCCAAAGGAGATAAGTGGGAAATCCAAAGACGCTCTATGAGCAAGGATGAAGCCTGAACTTCTCAATGTGCCAGGATACGTGTAAGGTGAGGATGAGGTTTTCCTCTATTTACCACTGGATGATATACTGACTAGTTCCTAGCAAACTCCTTCGCTTCAAAACAAGACTCTGCATTTGCATTTCATTCACATGCTCTTAGGATTCCTTAGGCATATTCATTACATATCATTATCATTGCATTTACGAACAGTTGTATGGGCATTGTCCGTCACTGTTGGTATGTACAGATGTATGGGCGCTGTATATATTAACAGTGTGTTGACTCTTAATTATTATCACACTATTAGAAAGTGTATAAGTTATGAGAAAAGAGGAGGAAACTCCTAAGTTATGAGAAAGAGGAGGAAACTCCTAAGTTATGAGAATAGAGGAGGAAACTCCTAAGTTATGAGAAAGAGGAGGAAACTCCTAAGTTATGAGAATAGAGGAGGAAACTTCTAAGTTATGAGAAAAAGGGGACAAAGCTCCTAAGTTAGAATTATAGCATTTGTTATATATTTGTTATATACAATGTTATAGAGATCTGGTATTGGAATTGCTTTTACTGAGAATGTTAATTCTCACCCCAGTTGCTATTCCATGTAAATCCAGATGCAGGTTCAGATGTAGGCACAGATGCTGGCGCAAGCAAAGGCTCAGGTACAGAGATGCAAACCCTGCCAAGGATGAGGAGATAAAGCATGAAGACTAGAATAGTTTTTATTGCTTTAAGTAGACAAAACTTATGTAATAAGTTTATATTTGTTCTGTAAGTTTTATTTTATATGTATTACAATAAGCCCTCAGGTGGCTAAGTTGTATATGTATATGTATGAGTTTAAGTTTTTCCAATCTCTCAAGGCTTTCTATAATTACTCGGGCCAGTGATTATAGATATATGTTAGTATGTAGTATAGAAGTGACGTCTCTAGTACTGGTTATCTTTATATATCTTTGTCTATCTAGGATATATCTGGATATCTATATTAGGGTGTTACATATAGCAATTCCTTCCTTCGAGATCACATGACCTAAAAATTTGACCTCATCCAACCAGAATTCACACTTAGACAATTTAGCGTACAACCTCTTTTCTTTCAGAACTTGAAAGGCTATGCTAAGGTGTTTAGCATAATCCTCCTGATTTTGCGAGTAGATCAGGATGTCGTCGATGAAGACAATAATAAACTTATCCAAATAAGGACGAAAGATCCTGTTCATATAGTCCATAAAGATAGCATGTGCATTCGTTACACCAAAAGGCATCACGAGGTACTCGTAGTGTCCGTAACGAGTACGAAATGCTGTTTTGGGAATGTCTTCCACCTTTATTCTAATCTGATGGTAACCCGATCGCAAATCAATCTTAAAAAACACAACTGCTTCCTTCAATTGATCCATCAAGTCATCTATCCTTAGAAGTGGATACTTATTCTTGATTGTGACTTTATTCAATTGGAGATAGTCTATGCACAATCGCGAAGTACTATCCTTCTTCTTGACTAGCAGTACCGGTGCTCCCCAAGGCGATACATTAGGTCTAACAAATTGCTTCTCCAAGAGCTCTTCCAACTGCTTCTTGAGTTCAACTAGTTCTGCTGGTGACATTCTATAAGGTGCTATGGAAATAGGACCAGCTCCCAGTACTAGGTCAATGGCAAACTCTATCTTTCGCTCCGGCGGTAAACTAGGTACATCTTCAGGAAAAACTTCGGGAAACTCTCTGACCACTAGAATTGCATTCACATCCACCTCATTCTCGACTTCTAAAGAAGACAAAAGCATGTATCCTTGAGCTCCTTCTTTCAAGAAAGCTTTCACTTGGTTGGCCATAAAAAATCTAGAACTCTCATCTAAAGGGAAAACTATGATTTTTCTAGAACAATCTAATAGGACATGGTTAGAAGATAACCAATCCATTCCTAAGATTATGTCTAACTCTGAAAGAGGTAAACAGATCAAATCAACAGAAAAGATTCTACCTTCAACAATCAATGGACAACCTAAACAGACTTTGGTGGTAACAACATGTTTAGCAGTAGGGGTTGAGACAGTCAAATCAAAAGACAAAGAAGACACATGCAAATCAAGTCTTTTCACACAGTCATAGGAAATAAAAGAATGGGTTGCATCAAAATCATGCAATACAGTTAAAAGATTACCCTCTATGAGACCTTCTCCTTGTATAAGATCTTCAAATTTAGAGGCTTCAGCACCACTCAGGGTGTAAACTCTACCTCCTGCCTGCGGTTTCACAGTTCTTGCAGCATTAACTGAAGGCTCTGCCTTTGTCTGATTGCAGTCATGAGAAACATGTCTAGCCTTCCTGCATCTAAAGCAAATGATCCCCTTAATCGTACAGTCCCTCTTGTAGTGCTCCTTCCCGCACTTCATGCATCTTGGCATAAACGTCGTAGTTTGACCAGTTCTACCCAGACTTCCTCCAGGACTTCCACCTTGTAGTCGCTGTTGCTGATTTCCTGGTGGTCTTGAATAAGGCTTTTTCTGATAACGATTAGCATTATTGTTTCCTCCTCTTTGGGACCGAAAAGGTCCAAAGTTGCAGTTCCTCGTGTTCCGAGCTTGGTCTAAGTCTTCCACCCGGTGACACGTGTCAAGCAGTTCTGAAAACTGGTTGATCTTCAATGTTATAACAGCTCTCTTCACATCATGTCTCAAACCTTCCTCAAACTTCTGACACTTCCATGCTTCATTTGGCTGGTGTTGAAAGTAAGTTAAGAATCTTGAGAAGCTCTAAAACTTCGCAGCATACTCACTTACAGTCATGTTCCCTTGTCGCAAATCGAGAAACTCCATCTCCTTAGCATGTCTGGCACTTTCCGGGAAATATTTATCCAAGAATTTCTCCTTGAATACCTCCCAAGTAATTGCTCGATTTTCTGCTTCCACTAATCTCTGGGCTCTTGTCCACCAATCTTCCACGTCTCCAACTAACATGAACGCAGTATACGTCACCTTCTTATCATTAGTACAATTCATACCCGTGAATATCTTCTCCAGCTCCTTGATCCAAAGACTAGCCTTCTCTGGGTCAAATTCTCCCTTGAATTGTGGAGGGTTAGTGCGATGAAAATCAGCTAAGTTTTGAGCATCTGCAATAGCTTCTAATTGTTGTACAGTTCTCTCTTGCTGTTGAGCAGTCTGCTAGTTCTGTTGCAGCATAGCCTCAGCCATCTTCTAAATCGCCTCGATCGCTGCAGTCATGTCTTCTGTACGAGCCATATCTTTTTTTTCCAGTCAAACTATGCAAAACACAAGAAAAAGTCAAATGTATCCTTTACGAATACTAAACACAGAGAATCACACAGCACAAACAAGACAGTCCAAAACCACAAAACCCAAAAGAAAACTTAAATCTGGGATCTGATACTAAGATAGTGCAACACCCTTTTTTCTAGGAGAAGAAGGAACGTCACACCATAATAAAGCGAAATAAAATGCGAAAATTAATTACATTATAAATTAAGACCCGGTTCATTTTTAATCTATAAATAACCATTCTCAGTTGCAAGTATGTATTATTTTTTTTGAATTATTTAGAGAGATAATAATAAATATAAGTACAATGGAAATCGACATGAAATTAAAATCATACATTCACGTTATATATAATTATATATGCATCAAGTCTGTTTAGTTACATCATCAAAATATACAAAAAGTAAGAGGCTTTACCCACCCCCAAGATGATTACAAATTTACATCCCATCAAATTAGCAAAATGTCAGGCTTCCTAAAAAGATAAACGGATAACTGACGAGCGCCGAACTCAGTCAAAATTATAACCAAAGTTATTACCTAAGCTTGTAGCACAATGACAACACCAGATCGTCTCTCAAGGATTGTAAATGCAATTTAATCAAATTAAGTTAAGTTAGAAAAGAGGGGGGGTTTTGATGGTTCAAGGATCACAGTGACAAAAATTAAAGAGAAATAACAATTAAAAGAACAGTCAATTCAGAAATCTATCCGAGATTGGGTGGATTCAATCATAAACCTTTCAACAAATACTTGAAACACATCTGAATGGTTAACTTGGATCTAACCGAGATCTCTGCATCAAATCCAGAATTCATACTAGACGATCGTCTAGAATTCAATTAACAAGTGATAAATAGAAATCCGCAATCGCACCATTCATGAAGATCTATGTTAATTTCAAGTACCGAATTCAATTAACTTAGGCAAATCAAGAATCTAACCTTTTCAATTTCGTGATTAATTTAGATCAATCAGTTCTAAGTTTCATCACAAATCTCAATCTTCATTTATGTGATTAGTTTAGATCAATCAGTTCTAAGTTTCATCACAAATCTCAATCTTAAACCAAGATCAATCAGATCAACATAAATAGAATCACCATTCATGCATTCAAGATCAAGAAGAAGAAAAAGAAGAAGAAAGGAGGAATTCAATTACAAATCAAATACAATACATAACCAAGGTCTCAAGAATCCAAACCACAATCTCTTCAAGAGTTCTAAATTGACCCAAAGTAGCTTAGCCCTCCATTACCATGAAGGGGAGCATCAAAATATACAAAACTATGAGAAACTATGAAGAAACAAGAAGAAACTTAGAGAGAAATGAAGGAGAATACATCTTGTTCATGATAACCAATGGTGCCTTTTATAGAAGTCTAAGGTAACAAAATGACAAAGGGAAGTGGGTGGATGAGTGGATGAGTGAGTGGAGTGTTTGAGTGGATGGATTAGTGGGTTGGTTTAGTGGATTGGTTTAGTGGATGAGTGAGTGGAATGGTTGAGTGGTTGAATTAGTGAAAAATGCCAAAGGACTTTTGGTGAGTGGGAAATTATGGACATGAATGGGTGAGTGGATGGATTAGTGGATGGATTAGTGGATGAGTGGGTGGAGTGGTTAAGTGGTTGGATTAGTGTATGAGTGGGTGGATGGGTGAGTTAGTGGATGAGTGGATGAGTGGATTAGTGGATGGATGAGTGGGTGGTTGAGGACGAAAATTTCGTGTCTGACTTGGAAGCCAAAAACGACCCACTATACTTCAGAACCACGAAAGTGTTCTTCATGAAAGTTGTAGGTCTTTGTCTTGGCTATAAAATGGATAGCTGGTTCGTCCAATTTGGCTTCCTTAAGCCCAAGATATGTCCCAAATACCGTAGGTTGCTCAAACCCAACTTCAGCACCTCTGTTCCGACTTGCAAGCTCAAAATGACCTACTAGACTTCTTTTTCTCAAAATGTGTTCTTCATGAAAGTTGTTTATTTGGATCTTGACTATCCACTATCCAAATTTCAGACCATCTCCATTATTACATCTTGAGATATGATTTTATGAGTGCACACTGTTCGGATTCTACTGACAGAACCCGTATTCTGACTTCCATGTAAACTTAGGTCCCTTAGACATCTGAATCGGACTTCGAGCTCTTCATCAAAGTTGTAGAGCTTCCTCTTAGCTTTCCTACAAGGTAAAATTCATGTTCATCAGATATTAGGAACTCAAGTTATGGCCAAAATACAGAAATATTGTCAAATCTCAATAATGCTGAAAATATTCAATTAGGACCAATTTAAGCTCAAACTCACAAAATCATATCAAACTCAATCAATTAAGAATATGGAGAGTGTAAATGACTAAACATAAGGGTTTATTAATGAATAAAATATGTGATTATCAATAACCATCAGTAGCCACCAACAGTATCAACCCCTAAGATTGACGAGAAGGAATCGTAGCAAGATCCTCCTAGGGTCCTCCTCATCCTATGAAATCACCATCGGAGCGACCGAATTTCGAGTAGAAGCCCGAGTAGTAGAGAGAAATGAGTCATCTCGTGGGGTATAGTAAAGGTCATCTCACAAATCCCTAACAGGTAGGTAAAACTCTAAGTGAACAAAAGTAGTGAAATCAAAGACAGGCGAGTCATAGCGACCCCAAGCTAAAGACATGGTCAGCTCTCCATGACAGATGCATCGGTCCGTGCTCAAGTTTATGTGCCAACAGTCAGGTCCTCTATGAAAGGTCATCCTAGCATATCCCAAAAATCGGTGCGGACGTGAAGACATCTTCAATCAGCACTACTAATAATCGGGCCAGAAGCCAGGAAAATCAGACACCTTATTTTCTTCCTCATGAACATCTTCTCACAAGTACATAATTTAAAACAGAAGTGTAGATATACAGAAAAGAGGTGAGACACCCAGCATTCAATACCAATATGATAGCAAGAAAATAGAACAATGCTGGACATCCACTTAGCATTACAACTCATATATTCATTAACAGTAATAGTAAAATTAACAATAAGAGAGAAACAACAGTAAATAATAATAAGGAAAATGACAATAAAAGATAAGCAACACAAATATTCCCAACAGTCAATAACTCAATAATCAGATCATTATTACAACAATAAAGAGGATAGTTTAATAATGTAAGTACTCATGCCAGATGAAAATGAGACTGACAATGCACAATGCACATGGTACCAAAAATCCTACTCCATGAAGCTAGACATCAACATTTCGGAGAGAATGATCAAGGAGTCATACCAGTATCTCGTTAGCCTTTAAAATAAAGTGTTTTATCTCATAAAAATATTTATACAATTATGGCTTATACATGGTACCTCAACAGTTGATCGCGATATAGGACAGCGTCACGATTCTGATCGTCGGTGTGTTTGCATCGGTCTATCCCACTGCCTCAGTGGAGCTACCACTGTCTATTGTGAGACACCCACACCCCAAGGTCAACCACTATGACCCTACGCTTAGTCTACTCGCACCAGTACAAAGGTGTTATTCAATCTCCTAGGCATACATCGCCTTTCTCAATAAGGTCTAATGGACATCACATATGTATGACGACTCAATTTACATCATGTATGTGTATCAATGCTATGTTCCTCATAAACAATGCATCATATGATTATTCATCAACAACGTATTTCTCATGGAACATATTATAATGGCATATAGACAATTCTCAGCAATATCATGCCACAATTTCATCAAATACAAATCAACAAGTACTTAGTCCCACATATAGACTCACAATAGTATAAAATCAATTCTCAATATCAACATATATATAGATATGGTTCAACACATGCCCCAATTTCACATTATGAATTACTAATATCTAAATTCTTAATTCTCAAAGATGCATCAAAGCATCACTTGAACTCCAAAATTCCTTTAGAGGCCGTGGCCTCCCTAAGTCATCAAGGTCCCAAATCTCTTTCCATTTCATGCATCAATCTTTCAATACTCAATCACATAAGTCTTATTTTACACAAAATCAAATCCAACCCTTAAAATTTATGGCCAAAATCGTGGCCTCTCAATAGGGTAGTAAACCCTCAAATTTTTTATTTATTAAATCTAAAATTATCAAGCATTCCAACATCCCTAATGCATTCGAAACAACCAATCATTATTCATCTCATTCAAAAACACCCAAAACATGAAAAATCATCAAATAAAGTAAGCATTCAATATGGATTTCTCCATCAACAACCATACAAAGGTCTTCTCACCACCAATAATGGTTGAAGTGAGTAAATCTCCCTCTTACCTAAAGGAAGAACACGAAAATCACCTCCTTGGTGTGCTCTTGGTGGTTCGGTTGTGACTCTCCAAAAACCCTAGAAATCAAGCTCAAAGAATCAATACCAATGGTTGAAAAAGAAGAGATCCATGGTCATAAATATGGCCATAGAAATGAAAAATAGGAAGAGGATGTGAAGAATCAAAGACTTACCTTCAAAGTCTCAAACTTTGTTCTTGAGAAAAAGTGAAGAAGATGATGGATTTTGAAGAGGATCTTCAAAGAAGAAATGTAGAGAATGATGAGAGGAATGTAGAAATGGTGATGGTGAAGTGAGAAAATGAAAATGGTCACTCAAGGTGGGGCTGCAAAACCGTGGGGGTGAAGGAGAAGAAGAAGAGAGAAGTTAGAGAAAAAATGGTGATGAAAGTTGAAGAGAGAGAAAGTGATAGTAGAATGAATGATATTTTGGGTAAGAAATGTTAAGTGTGGGAAGCAAAATTTTTGCTTCCCCAAGGCACCATTACCGCGGCAAAGAGGAGAGAGAGAGGAAAAGATGAGTGGCTTCTCCTACAAGATTGGGTACTTTAGTCATTTGGGATCAAAGCTTCTCAAAGAAGCTTTGATTAAAACACAATATTTTTGAATTAAAGTAGATTTGATTAGACATAAAGTGGATTACATTAGGATAATGTGATATGATTTTTAATACATGCTATTATCCAATGGACAATTGTTACAGTTGACAGAAATTAGTATTAATTATCCGGCGGATAAAAATTACACAGCGATTTATTATTTTATCAGATAAAATTCTCAAAAAATGTGAAACCTTGTAAACCGTGTCCAGTCTCGTGTTTAATAAGATCTCCCATCGACATTTCCACAGATCAAGGTTCTCGAGAAAAATATCTCATTTTCCCGGCTCCGCTCAGTTTGTACATAAAACGAGAAATAATATTAAAATATTCTGCATTGTCAGAAAAATTCACAAAAATCACAAATATTTTAAAATGACTATTTATGATAGAATAAATAAATTTTGAGATGTTACAGCATGGTAGTAAAACACAAATAATGAGTAAGTTCTACTACAAAAAGAAAAAATAAATACTTAATATGTTTAAGGTTAAGAATTCTGCAAACCAAATCAAAATCAACACATTTTGCCAAAAGCCATTCTACAACAAGGTTTAGACAAATTTCTAAAGCAGCACCTTGAACATTGAATTCCTCCTTCCATTATTGGAATACACAATGGAAGGCCTCACTCTCTTCCTCATTTCTAAACTGGATAGCGACTCCCCTGGAAAATGATGTCTGGTTCAAAAATAGGACAGTTAAATAAAAGGCATAAGTATTTGGTAGTACATCAATGAATTAAGCAAGGAAACAATGTACCATGCACACCTCATAAGACAAGAGCATAAATATCAGTATACGGGGCAAAGGAACAAAAGACAGAAAACAACATAGAATGCAGTAGGACCATGATAATAATATCAATCCTTTTTGAAGCTCAAATCACCTAAACACAAAAAAAATAAAATAAAATAAAAAATCCACAAGTTTTGTAACTTGGTAACCGAATGAAACAATAACAGTTGAGGTAGTAATATAAGTTGATGGTTTTGTACCTGTTTGCCAGCATCATACCATTCCACCATGCAAACCGATTGAACAGGACCTAACTTGAATAACTGTAAACCATAAATGTACAACAATATTTCAAGATACCGCAATCAAAACGATCATATCAATTTGTCATTTACTGCATACTTCATCAATAACTGAGCAAAGAAAGATAAAACTCCACAATGGGACATCAAACAACAACAACAACAACAACAACAACACAATGGGATATCAAAACTCCAAAAAAAAAATCACAAAAAAAAACCAAATTTAACACTGTAGTGTTGCCCTAAAACATGTTATTCTAGCTCAAAGAATCAATTTTTATAATAAAAATAATAATTGGTGTGTTTTTGTTGCACTTAGTGTACAAAAAATAGAAGGTGAAATGAACCTGAGCAGCTCGAAGATGGACATTGAGAGCAATACGGTGACCACCAGAGGAAGAGACACGCGGCAAGAGAAAGCGAAATGTGGCGGCGATAGAGGACGAGCGCGAGACCAGAAGCAAGAGAGGGTGAGACGTCGTGGTAAGAAAGACCAAAGCAATGTCGAGGGTGCGATTTTGCGGTGGCCAAACAGAGAGATGAAGAGAGGGGGTGGGGGTGCACCGTGCGATGGCCAAACATAGAGGAGAGCGGTGGGGGGCGCGAGCGCGGCAAATAAATAGAAAGAAAGAGGGGGTGGGTGGGGGCACGATTCGCGATAGCCAACAAAGACAGAGACGAAGTGGAGGGTGATGGAGAGAGGCCGAGAAAGAAAGGAAATGGGGAAAAAATTAGGGAAAATGGGATTTGGGGTTGCGAAGGATTTGGGCGCTTCGTGCGTCTTGGGTGGGTAATGGAAAAATTGGGCTTGAGAAGGATTTTGAGGCGGTGTAGGGAGAAATTTAATTTTTTCAAATTTTGTTATTTAGAGACCAAAATATCGGTCTCTAATTTTTTTATTTTTTTATTTTTATTTTTTTAGCGACTGAATTTATGGTCTCTATCTTTTTTTTTTTTATTTTTTGTAATTTTTTTTTATTTAGAGACTGATATTTCAGTCTCTAATAATAAGATTTTTTTTATTTTTTTTAAATTTTTTATAACATAATTTCGGTCTCTAATTTGATCTCTAAAAAATTTAGAGACTGATTTTATTTTGGTAGCAAATTAGATTTTTTTTCTTAATCGATCTCTATTTCGGTCTCTATAGAGACCGAAATAAATTGGTCTCTAAATCGGTCACTAAAATTCAAATTTCTAGTAGTGAAACAATGTAACTTCAACGTAAAGGGAGACACGACTATGTCTTCATACTAGAGACATTTTCTAAGTTAGACAATATTGTGTCTAACTCCTCAATTGCTTCTGAGTTGACACAAGGCTTTGTCTAAGCCAAAATGATCATCTTTTACTTTGAAAACGCAGTGTCTTTGCTTGCTTTCACTCCAAATTTGATAAATCTCTTTAATATGCAAAAACGAAGACAATGATAAGGATCTATCTAAAATTCACCTATAAATACAAGCAAATCACCACAATTTATCTAGTTTGATACTATAAAATATAAGCTTATCACTGGAAAAAACTATTCTAGACCTAGTATAGACCCATAAAACTAGAGCAACTTGGCCTGCCAAGCTGGTCCTCAGATGTGCAATGCATAAAGAATCTCTCGCCCACTAAGCTTGTTCCCTCCCCGACAGAAAAGAGGAGACACCAGTCCACTCGGATGGAGGGGACAAACCATACAGAATAGTATTTTTCTAGACCACAAGGGAACAATGCACGATACACATTGAATCTTTTAGACTTCCTATATTTTTTACACACTCATAAATCTTTATATAAAAGTCAAACGAAAGGACAAAGGTATGTATTAATTTCATTGCCCATTATCCTACTTGAGTAACCATTGACTTGAGCATTAGAGTATCTTTTGCAAGTACCCACCATTCGCTCCTCACACTATTGTAGTTGTGTTATGGAAGAATCTATCATTATTTACTTTTTCAAATAACTCTCAGAATTCAGTTCTGAACGATTATAAATATCTTTTTGAAGAATTAATTATTGTTCCTCTAATAACGCTATAATTTCTCATAATTCAATAGGTAGTAAGCAACTGAGCATAGGTCTGTATATCTAGCATGCGTTGTTACTGATTCAACAGATTTTCATGTCTTTTGAAATGCTGCTCTTACTATCCATCTCCCCAAACCCCCCCCCCCCCCCCCCTGCCCCCCAAAAAAAATTATTTGGTATATGTTGATGGACAAAAGTGAAAACAGCTTATAATGACCCTCTTCCACCACTTGAGATCACTTGAGAAAGAAGTGAATTGTATTTTTAAAAACCTCAAGCTTCACTTAAACCAATTAGTACTTTTTGTTTCAGAATTATACACTCTTTTTTTTATGTTTTACACATAATGAGTACAAGCTACTCTATGGGGGCCTTCAGCTATGTATAGCCCATTTCAACATAATTTCCAACACCTATATAATGGAAGACATCCTCATTATTCATAATATTGCACTCGCACTTTGTTTGCATTTGTTTCATTTTTGTGTTCACTATCTAATTAGCCAAAGCTTATAATAAAATGGCTTCCACCATTAGAAGGAAGGAAGATATAAAGCATACAATTGCAGCATGAAAGTCTTTTGCCATGAGTGGTCGTGGGATGCCCTAACACACGTCAAAAGTTTGAATTTATCCTATGTAGAGTATTCACACATGTGCACAGATTTCTTTGAACAACAGTCCATATTGTCCATACTCTCTTGTTGCTGATGATATTGAAAGGTTGAACACCTTTTTAATTCACGTATATACCTTACTTATTTTGGTTAAAAAAATGTATTGAAAAGTATATATTTTTTATTTTATTACTTAAAAAATATATTAAAAAATATAATAAAAATAATGTGTGAATATATTAAAAGATGCCACTTTCCGACACTTGGTACTAATTGAATTATAACTAGTGTATTTAAATCAACTTATTTGTGTAAGAAAAAAGACTTATAATTAAAATATTTAAGATTTTTGCTAAGCAAATTATAATATAAAAATTATGCAAAATCATACCTGATTTTTTTTTTGAAAAAAAAAAGTCAAGAGATTGTAATCCCATTTTTCAAACATAATATTCCATTAACTACTTGGACTTAAGAGTATTAACATGAAATATTAAAAAAGAACACTTTTGCGTCCCAAAAGGTCGCTTTAAGCAGCAATCGCATCCCATGAGACCATAAGTGTGAATTGTGGTTTTCCACCAAATTTTTTTCTCAAAAATAATTGCAAGCGTTAGTGCAATGTGTAACCTATTTGAGTGAAAATTGGAAACACAATGATGAGAGGCACTTTAGTAGGAATAGCCATTAAGAGCATTTGGAGAGGCACGTGGAAAATGTTCCCCATAAAAACAAGTTTTTCCTTTGGAAACTGAGTACAATTTCCTTCCAGGTAGATCCAGTCTCCAAAGAAAGTACATATAGCCTGATATTAATTTCTAGTTCAATGTGTGGTGATGTAGAGGAATCTGACATGCACATGCTTACTCAAAGTTCTAATTAACGCTGCTGTGCTGTGTTATATGGTTTCTTTTTCCTTTATCTCTTGGTTTCACCTTTATCAGTATGCATTCAAATATTAGTATATCAGCATCAGGATTTGAATTTTTTCATGTATTTTTTTATGTGATCAAGTAAAAAGAAATATGAATATAAAATTATAAAAAAAATTTATAAATTATAATTAAATTGTATTAATAAATATTTTTATATTTATCTCTTTCTTTCCCTTAATCACATAAAAAAAATAATATGAAAAGATTTGAATCCAATCGTATAAACACTCACACCAATAATTAATATATATAAATGCATTTAAATAGTAAATAATTCAATATTTAATGAGTGCATTAGAATACAATAATAAAAAATAAATAAATTAAAATAAATTCTTTTTTTTTTGGTAAATTAATGGAGCAACGGCATAGTTTAAAAAATTAACACAAATTTTTATTATATGTAATTAATAAGTTATCAAGAATAAAAATTATTGACACAAATTTTTATTGCATGTAATTAATTTAATTAAATAAAAAACATCAACCGTTATGACACTATTATACATAAAATGTCAAATTATATGACATTATTAACTTTAAACTATCATCTACATTAATATTTTTACATAAATAATATCATTTATATGAAGGGGATCGATTTACATCAATGTAAAATTTTTTTGACTTACATTCATTTTTAACCATGAGATCCACTTTCATCTAATGGTTGAGATTATTTCATTAAAAATAACTATTAAATAAAAGTGGATCTAACAGTTAAAAATAAGTGTAAGTCAAAAAAGACTTACACAAGTATAAATTGATCCTTCCTTCATTTATATTATCGCTTTCACGTAAATAATGTCAAATATTTTAATATTACCTACGTAAAAATATCATATAAAATGATGTTATTTGCATAAATAAAAAATATAAAAAATATCATATTAAACAAAATAATAATATTTTAGTATATAATTTAAAAAATAATCATATTTTAATAAATAATCTTATCATACGATAGATCGATAAAAAAAAAAAGTCCCTGTTAGAATTGCTTTATCTAGTTAAACAATTACTTTTTGTGAGTTTCAGAACAATAACAGCTAATAGATCCATATAATCAGTGAATCGAAAATAAAAAAAAAAAAATAGATTCATATAATCATAGATCATTTGCTATATAAATATTATACTCCATTAAATCAATCATTCATTACTGAACCCGTAAAACAACCCATTAGGTAGTAGCCAACGACGTGAACTATCCGCTCCTTTTTCCTATTAACAATTGCAGAATTTCAATTTTTAATCTCCGACTTGCCAAAAAAAATAGAAAAAAGAAAATAAATACAATTCCGATTTTCAAAAACATAAAATAAAATTGAAAAAGAAGATTGCACCAAAAAAAAATTGAAATAGAGGAAATTTCAAAGCTAAGAGATATGTATCCAACGGGCAACGCTTGGCACGCCCTGGTTCACCGCGAACGCCATGTAATAACCCGGGGGCGCCACCATCCCATTCGGCGGAGCCGTACACCCAATCCGGTACCGTCCGTTGCCGTCCGGTACGGCGGAGGTCACGGCTAGTTTGACTAGCCGTTGACCATGAGAGAACGAGTGCGTGGCAAAAGGCGCGCTACCCAAATTCACTTCCACAATTCCCACCACAGGCAACGAAACCGACACCAACACATCAAAAGTCCCACCATAACGCACCGTTTCGGGCATCTCCTCAATCGCGGGTCGGATATTCGCCCGATCCGGAGCCAAATACTCGGGCGAGAACGCTTCGATCCGCAACTCGGTTGGAAACTCAGCATCGAATCGGTAAAACACGTGCGGGTTGCTCCCCGCCAGAAGCACCCTCCCGTCCGGCAACAAGTTCGCTGTGGAGTGATACAACCTCGGTACCGTACCCGGGTTCAACGTCATGAAACGTAACCCGACTGGCTGATCAGGCCGGTAGAGAACCGGATTCAAACACGGGTTCGAAGCCATCTCGAAACCCTGCGTTCCTGACTGTGCTCCGTTGATGATCAAAACGTCGCCGTTCGGGAGCATCACCATGTCGCCCATGATCCTCCCGAACGGCATGTCCTCCATCTGCCAAACCGGGTCGGGTCCTGTCGCGAGGATCCGACCGCAGCTACCGTGTGCCGGCGTGTCCGTGCTCCTTTCTAAAAACGCACCGTATTGAGCTCCGCCGCAGACAACAACCTCCGCGGCGGAGTAATCCCCTTCCAGCACCAGCATCGCCGACGACCCCGCCGATGGGTAGTTCCTCGGGCCACCGTCCAACGGTGGATACTCCTTCAGAATTCGGTTTCCGGCGTAGTCGTACATCACAGCCTTCGTGTTCGCGAACACGAAGAGGTGACCGTTGGGAAGTAGGTGCACGTAAGGGTACAAATTATCCATCTGCGTGTCCTCTGCTTCTGCGAGGAACGGGAACGAAACGGCGCCGTTTCGCAGAGGGAAGAACTCCACCGTGTTAGAGCCTCTTCCTCCGATGATGATCACCGACCCGTCCGGTAGAATCTGATTCGTCGCGTACCATCGGCCTTCGGCCAATTCGACATCGTTTAATTCCTCCCAGTCGCAGGATCCGTTTCCCTCGCACGGGTCAAATTTTCGGATCTTCTTGAACCCGTCTAAGTCGCCACCGGTTTGTAACAGGGTTCCGTTTGGGAGGAACTGGCCCGAGGAGCACCACGTGTCGGTGAGGATTTTTAAGGAACGGATTTGGTTGGTTTGAAGGTCGAAGTGAACCGAGTGGGCGTAGCAATCGCGCTTCAGAACGGCGTCGTTCCGGTCGAACCGGCAGTGGCCTTTTGGGAGGAGTTTTCTTGATGGGCCGATGTTGGTCCGGTCCAGGAGGACCACCGTGTTGAACCGTGTGACCGCCGTGTGCATGGAGGCGATGCCGGCGTCGGCCACCAGAAGCTCCCACGTGCCGGGGAGCTGAGCATGTGCATGTATCAGAAGAGCAAGAACGAAGAGAAGCCATAACTGCAAAGCAGCGACACTATCCATCGAGAGAGAGAGAGATAGTAAGCGGAAGTGGACTGAGGTGAAGCATCTTCTCTGATTATAAAGAAAGAAAATGCAAGTTATAAGTTATAATAATGGAAACTGTAGAGAGAAAAGTGCATTATTATTTATTTATTTAGTGTGCTATGTATGAGAAGACAAGGATTGGGTCGTTGTGGACCGTTGATGTCATGTGGAAATGCTTTTCTTTCTATAATGTAATATAGTAATAAAATTAAAATGGTCTTGATTTACCAAAAAAAAAATGAAGTCTTGACACAAAATTGAATAGCTTCTTAATAATTGTAATTTTTTTTATATTGCATATTCTTTACTTATTTTATTATTTTAAATTTTAGTTTTTATTTATTGATATGTAATTATTTTATAAAATATTAAAGTATGTATAAATTTGTTTAATTTTTTCAAAAATAGAAATGTATTTATTTATTTTTTTGTTTCTGTGGGCACTTTGAAAATGGATAGGCTTGGTTTATATCATGGGAAGAAGGTGGGCCACGCAAGGAGAAAGCGAGGTTGGAGAGTTTGGACACGTCGGATACAAGTGGCAAGATGCACACACGACGTGGTTAAATGATATAGGAAAATAAATGTTGCATATTTTGTTTTTTATACTATATGTTGCACTTTATTTGTTTTATTTTTTTTAAAAAAAGTAAAAAATATCTATTGAAAATTTGTTTATTTTATTTTATTATTAAAAAAATGATATAAGAATGTAATAACGAAAGTCATGTGTTAATATATTGTTGCATGATGTATCCATTCCATATACACTCCGCATCCTTAGGCCCACCAATGCATTGGTTTTTAATATAGAAAAGGGGATAATATAACTCGTGCTGATTTATCCAAAACTAATAAGAGAAAGAAAAGAGGAGGAGAAGAAATTGCCAATCGTATAGAGCCGCGTGATGATTATCTTGGGGTTTTATTTTATATATATATATATATATATATATATATATATATATATATATATATAATGAATTTAATTTAAATATATTATCAGTCTAAAATTTTTATTCATTGTCATTTAATTATATATTATTATATTATTAAAAATATTTAATTTTTTAATAATTATTTTAAAAATTACACATTATAATAACATATAATTAGTTGATATTAAAAAAAATTATACTAATAATTCATAAAAATTAAACTCACATGAAATATAGGAGCAGTTTTTAGTATAGGAAAGTATTATATTTAAAATAAAATAGTATTATAACGCCATAAGAAGCAAACCCCCGCTAACTCCTTTGAGCTTTTGATTATTTTTGGATAGGGTAAACTAAATAATTGGTTCCGATAATTTTGTGGTCCTTGTAGCATTTTTTTTTTTATATTGATCTTAATATTTTCACTTTTTTGGATTTTGGTCTTTGTGGCTATGATATTGGTTCTTTTTTTTTTCACTTATTTTTTACTTATAAAGGTATTTGTTTTTACTTTCCATTAAGAATTAGTCCTTACAATTTCAAATTATTAATGTATTAGTTCTTCACAGACTGAAATCTAAATTAATAAAATTATAGAGACCAAAATTTAAAAAATTAAATATAAACACCAAAATACAACCACTACCAAAAAAACGGTGTTTAGCCACGGTTATTTTGCTACGGTTTTAACAACCATGGTTAAACCATTAACATAGCGCCAAAGCCTTCAAGCACTCGCACTTAACCCATTTTTTATCTCCCTCGTTTTTTTCCATTTCTCTTCTTCCTCTCTCTCCTTCATTTGCTTTACCATTTCTCATCTTTCTCTCTCACCCTACGACATCTCTCTCCCACATTGCTTTACCATTTCTCATCTTTCTCTCTCACCCTACGACGTCTCTCTCTCCCTCGCTACCTCTCTCTCGAGCCATTGCGCCATTGCCATAATCCCCTCGCTCGAGACCTCGCTCGTGCCACCCATGAGCCAACACGTCCTTGCCCAAAACCCAAACCAGATCAGCTACCTGGGCGCAAACTGAGTCACCTGCGCACAAATCAAGTGCACACATTCTCCGTCACCCCCTTCAGGTACAACTCCGTCACACCTGTGCGCAAACCAGAATCCAACTTTCATTTCCGTATTCACGATATATAGATCTCTGCAATTCTGTTTACTTAAACGCCTTTTGATTCTTGTTCTTTCAATTCAGCTATTTCTGGTGCTTTTTGTAATTTTTGATTCTGCCAATTGTTGGTTTTATCTACCAGTTGTGATTCTAATAAATAACAAGTTCACGATATTTCTTGTTTTCCTCCTGAGTCCAGTAATAAATGGCCAGAGACTACAAATAACACTTAAATATATAGGACATCGTTGAATAATATGCAATTGAATTTTTGAACACATCCTGGATAATTCTATTCGATGAGGTAGGTATTAGAGTGCCCACCTCTTATCAATTTTTATAAAAGCTGCATTAATAGGTTTCTAACTCAAAAGCACTCCCTTAGATTTTCAACCTTTAAAGTTTACTCTGTTAAAGGCTGAACACAGGGCCTCTTTAATTGTTTAGGTAGGGAACATATATACTTCTAGATTTTCTCTACAAAGCAAATATAACTTTAGTATAGAATTGCTCCTACCAGCCCCTAATATAATAAACAAACACACAAGTGGGGATACCACAACAACTGTGTGTATTGCATTAGTGGTCTATCTGCAGAATGTGAAATTTTTTCCTTTTTGGTTATCTTAACTTCTTAGTGTGTTCTTATATCTTACGGTGCATTTCTTCCTAGGTGCTCATAGACCGTATGACATTTTTCATCAAATAAATATGTTATGGCAAGTATATTTGTGTTGAACATCTTCTATATTTGAAATTTCCTTCTACTAAGCCTGTGAATTCAGTTTTCTGGACAATGCTTCTATTTTACAGGCCTGGTTTGCTGGGGAAGACTAAATTCGAGTTTGCAAAAACTTATTGTGATTTCAAATATATCAAAGGCATCCAAGGAAAATATTTTGCGGTAATCCTGTTAGAAGAGCTCTTCATATCCTGTGTGCGTATATGTGTGATGTATGTATGTATATATTTGGCTAATTATTATGAGTATCTTCTAGCTGTTAAGTTGTTATTTCTTGACAACGAAAGAGCATTACCTTTTGCATGCTTTATATCAGGAAGATGACAAATGTTACTCCCATACCTTGTTTGATATAAATATAACGAATAAGATATGGTTGTGGTTGGCTAGTCGAAATGTTGTTTTAAAATAAAATATGTTAAGAGACTTTTCAAAGGTCTTTGATTTTCTAGATTCTGTGATTGGAGCATTCAATTACTTCTTTTTCTCTTTAGGCCTCTGGGTGGTGTAGTTTTGTACCCATCTTTGACATCAAGATTATCATCTTTCTAGTCATTAGTTACTTGTGATGAAATAAAGAAATGATGATGGTTATGCTTGTGTTTGCAGCTACCGGACCAACTACTTCATTTTGATTTTTTCTGTTATGAGTAAGTGAGCATGATCAATATCATTTTTTTTTCAACATTTTGATGTATGTTTTCCTGTCTCAACATCCACATTTTTGAATTGTAGTATTGGGTTTTCTTCGGAGGCCACTTGCTATAGTAGTTGCGCTTCTCACAGCACTTAGCATTGCTTTTCTGAATGACAGGTGAGCAGTGTTACTGGTTCTCTTTATATTATTAGTTATTACATTGCATTATTGTTTTTTTTGGAGTTTACTTGATTTCACAAAAATCTTTTAGTCTAAGGGTGTTGTACTTTTAGGCGGGCAGTTTTGTATCGGTTAAGAACTTAGGATTTTGTTGCCATTTTTAGGCATGCTAATCTGATTTCTGTGCTTGTGCAAAAACTAAAGTAACTCATGCTTCAATTTTATGCTTGTTTAGCATCATAGTTAATCAAATCCTCCAACATCACAAAGATAGTAGTTTAATATGTCCAGTCATCCCATTTACTTTCTAGGTGTACGCGATACAGATGCCATATTTTTGTGGGGCTTGGACTAGCAGTATTAAGGAAATTTTGTTCGCTTTTGGTAGATTACTGAATACCCTACTTAGTGTTCGTAGTGTAACTTTATGCAGAGACAGGCTTCTTAGAAACCTTAAGGAAAGTTGTATATGGATTGGTTTTCTAGATTATATCCTTCTCCACCCATATATGAAGTCACTTTTCAACTTGATTCTCATCCATTTCCTTCTTCATTTTCAGAACCATATCAGTAGATTTTGAGTCAACAAACATTCTCATCAATATATTATAAGTCAATGTACCTTTAGATTATGACTTCATTCCTGTGTTGCAATTGCTGTCTAATATGAAATTATTGATGAAGTCAATATCAATAACAATCAAAAGATTTGGAAGCTTAGAGTAATGATTACTTATCTTTGTCACCGTGAATGTATAAAACTTGCTAGGATTTTGTCAATATGCTATTTATCTATATCAATTGAAATGTTTTTAGTGCCATTTTTAACTTTCATCAACTCACGCATCTTTGCTGAGTTTGGACTTTTATATATATATATATATATATATATATAACTCGCAACTCACGCATCTTTGCTAAGTTTGGACTCGCAACTCACGCATCTTTGCTGAGTTTGGACTTTTATATATATATATATAACTCTGCAACACATCTTTTTAATCAAATATATAAATGAAGCACAACTAATATTAGAAATTGATAGTATGGTTTTTCATTGTTATTGTTAGTATAAGTATCATTATCATGACTCATGATCATAATGATTATTCTAAATTAGTATAATATTTGATGCTTAGAGCAGAGGTAGATAACAGTGTTACATTTCTTGATAAAGCACTTACTCGAGACTTTCTAGTTTGATGTTTGAGGAGTTCAAAGGCTTTGGATTTTAGCTACCAATTGAGTTTACAACAAGTTTGACTTCTTTTAGAGCAAGTTCAAATAATCTCTCTCAGGTATTTTAGACTTTTCATTTGTGATTTTTCATATTTTGGTTTTATTATTCTTGTCATGATCTTAATGTTAAAGCCTATTTTAAATACTCTTATCTTAATATATATGATTTAATAGTTTGCTTTAAATATGAAATCAGATATATCAAATCATGATTGACAAGAGTTGGATTGAGAAGTCAAATACATCAAGAGAATTTTCAGATGGATTAGTACAGTTTTTGGACTTTGCTTTTTCACATGCATCTGTGAATGGAAAAATCATATGTCCTTGTACTTCTTGCAAATTTCGTGTTAGGGGAAATAGAACTGATGTGTTCTCTCATTTACTTGAGAGAGGGTTTCCTAGAAGATACACTACTTGGTATATGCATGGCGAGAATTTTGATGAACCCAATGAGGAACCAGTAGCCCAAACACAAGCAGAACCAGTTAGACAATATCCAATGCAGGAATTATTAAATGATGCATTTGGTGGCTTTGAGGATCATGGGTTTCAAGATCCTATTCCAACATCTCAACTTGGTGATAATGATACTAGTGGTGTAGGTGCTGTAAATAACGAAGAATATGAAAAAATTAAAGAGTTACTCAAAGATGGAAATCAAGAACTATATGATGGCTGCTCAAAATATAGCAAGTTATCTTTCATTGTTCATTTGTATCACATAAAAGTGTTGTGTGGTGCTAGTGACAAAACATTTTCAATGATTATTGATCTTTTGAAAGATGCATTTGAGCATGCTAGACTACCAGCATCTTTGTATGAGGCCAAAAAGATTATTAAGAAGCTAGGTCTTGATTATGAGAAAATTCCTGCGTGTCCAAATCATTGCATGTTGTATTGGGGAAATGAAGAAGACAAGTCTAGGGATGAATGCAAGATTTGCCATACTTCTAAGTGGAAAGAAGAATGTGTAGGTAATCAACAGAAAAAAAAAAGAAAAGAAAACCTGCAAAAATTTTGCGTTACTTCCCACTTATACCTAGATTGCAAAGGTTGTACATGTCATCTAAAACTGCTAAACTTATGAAATGGCATGCTAATGATGTGAACCCAGATGGGCTGTTAAGGCACCCTAGAGATAGCAAAGCTTGGAAGGAGTTTGATTTGTTGCATGGGGAGTTTGCTTCCGATCCTCGAAATGTAAGACTAGCTTTAGCTACTTGATGGTTTTAACCCATTTGGACTTATGAGTTCTAGCAATAGTATCTGGCCAGTCATGTTATATACTTATAACTTGCCTCCATGGATGTGTATGAAACAAACCTCTCTTATCATGTCAATGATAATTCCTGGTCCTAAAATGCCTGGAAATAGCATTGATGTTTACATGCAGCCCCTTGTTGCTGAATTATTACAATTATGGAATAATGGTATAGATGCTTATGATGCCTCTTTGAATGAAATGTTTCGAATGCGTGCAACATTAATGTGGACTATTAGTGACTTTCCAGGACTTGACAATTTGTCTGGTTGGAATACACACACATTGCTTGCATGTCCAACTTGTAATTTTGACACAGACTCTAAAAGGCTGAAGTTTGGCAAGAAAAATTGTTTTTTAGGACATCGCCGATATCTAGCACCTAATCATAGGTTTAGGTATAACAAGCAATCGTTTGATGGTTCTGTTGACCTTAGATCAGCTCCTGCTCCAAAAATCGGTTTTGCTATTTTAAAACAAATTGAAGAAAGTCGTAAAAGGCCTCACCATGAAGGCACAAGTGAAGATGGTCCCATACAATGGAAGAAAAAGAGTATTTTTGGGAACTACCTTATTGGCAGTATAATTCTATTCGTCATTGCCTTGACATGATGCACATAGAAAAGAATGTATGTGATAATGTATTATTCACTGTCTTGGATGATAAGAGTAAGACAAAAGATAATCTTCAAGCTCGTAAAGATTTAGAAGCCATGAGATTAAGGAATGAACTTCACCCTTATCCTAACTCTTCCAAATTTCCTCCTGCATGCTTTACAATGAACAATCAAGAGAAAGACATATTTCTCAAGGTTCTTAAAAGCATTGTAGTTCCTGACAGCTACTCATCAAATATTTCAAGATGTGTTGATTGCAAGAAGCGTAAGATCTTTGGATTAAAAAGTCATGATTCACATATTCTTATGGAGCACCTTTTTCCAATTGCTTTTAGAAAAGCTCTTCCTCGTGAAGTGACTTCAGTGTTGATTGAGTTGTCTAACTACTTTAGAGAATTGTCAAGCAAAGTCTTAAATGTTAACCATTTGGAAAAGTTGCGTGATCGAATTGCATTAACACTTTGTCACATGGAAATGATATTTCCTCCGTCCTTTTTCACTATTATGGTTCATTTGGTTATCCATCTTGTTGAGGAAGTGATGCTTGCTGGTCCAGTGCATTTCAGATGGATGTACCCAGTTGAAAGGTACGATCAGATAATATTTTATTTATTTTTTACTTAATTCATAACATTATTTATGTGTTTCATTGTGGAATTCATATGATGATGTGTTATTATAGGACCCTTGGCCATTTGAAATCATATGTTCGTAATAAGGCAGCACCAGAAGGTTGTATATCAGAAGGATTTATCTTGGAAGAGTGTTTAACATTCTGCTCTAGATACATGGAAGACATTGAAACAAGGTTTAATCGACCTAGACGTAATGATGATGACAATGGACAAAATTTTACTAGTGATTCTTCTTTTTGTCATCCGAATTTCCAAGATTGGGTAAGCCTATTGGTGCAGTGAAGACAATTACTTTGCAACCATTAGAAAAGATACAAGCACATCGCTATGTATTATTTAATTGTAAAATACTTGAAAAGTTTGTTGAGTAAGTAGACAATCTTGTTCCTAAAACTTTCTTTATTATAAATTACTTAAATATGCATTTAATAGATAATGTTTGATTAATTAGGAAGTTCAAAACAGAAGTCAAGAGAATGAATCAACATAGAAGAATGCTATCCAAGGAGGTGGAACAATATGTGCACAAAAATTTTCATGAGTGGCTTAGAGATCATGTAAAGGTATAATCCTGAGTTCATTTTTCTAATTTGTTGAGCAGTATATCCTAATTCATTTTAAAATGTATTAGGTTAGAGAAAAAGATGACATGGATATCACACCTGAAATTGAGATACTTGCCCAAGGGCCAAATTCTATTGCAAGAAGATTTGATGGGTATAACATACATGGGTTTAAGTTTCGTACAAAGGGGAGAGAGCAAGGAATGAAAACACAAAATAGTGGTGTCATTGTCTCTGCAAGTATTATGAGTTATTCAAGCCATAAAGATGGAAGTCCAACTTTGGGTGAAGTAATGTATTATGGGAGATTGGTTGATATATTAGAGTTAGATTACTATGGTCAATTAAGGATTGTGTTATTCAAATGTGATTGGGTTGATACCACACCAAATAGGGGAATCAAGATAGATGAATTTGGAATCACAAATGTAAACTTTTCCGTCTAATACATACAGTGAATAAGAAACAGATGAACCATTTGTCCTTGCAACTGATGCTCGAATGGTATTTTATGTGGATGATCCAGTTGAAGAAGGATGGAGTTCTGTTTGTCATACGACACCAAGAGACTTATATGATATGGGAGATTTGAACATGGTGAATTCAGAAGAGTCTATTCAGGACATACCATTTCCTGAACAACATTTAGAAAACATTGATCAAATACTATTAGTGAGGGATGATGTTAATGAACAAGAACCAAATCAGTCTTTATTTGATTATCATCATAATCTTAGTAGAGATGATGATGATATTATGTCTGATTAGTTTAATATTTGAATGCTTGTTGTTAAGTTTGAACATATGTATATGACTCTTAAATTTCGTTGGTTTTCCCTAGCATGCATGGTATAAATGTTCATTTACTTTTTTTTTGGTTAATATTTCTATACTTGTTCAATGTTTATATTCAGGTTTCCTATTTAAAATGGGTCGGAAAAAAATAGTTCAAATCAAGCATTATTGGCAGAACTACGAGAAGATGAAGATCATGCAATCAACTTAGATTCCCCACAGCAAAACCATAATAGCCAGATGATTTACAACCTGTTGAAGCTAGTCTTGATGATTCAATCTCTGAATCTAATGATGGTAGTTCAATGTTGCATGATGGATCAACTTCTTTCTCTACCACCACTCAAACCCAACCACAACAGAAGGAAGGCCCTTTACTTGTGAAAATAGTAGGTGAGAGTAATATGTTTGATTAGTTAATAATATAATATTATCATATTTATTTTTCTTTAATTAGAGTTAAGGTTTGTTAATTGTTCTTTATATATACATGGATAGATACTACTACTAATGAGATCACAATCCGAAAAATGGTTGCAAATCAAGTTTGGCATATGGAAAAAAATTCAAAGGTGATTGTGGAGCTCAACGGCCATGGCCAAGGAAATGACAATGGTTCGAATTTGTTTGTTAGATTCTTAGGTTTACTTGCTCAAAACCCATCTCTTTGTCCTATACACATTATTGATTGGCGTTGGATGCCCAAAGACAAAAGACGCCAACTATGGAAAATGATAGAGGTAACATTGTCTATACACATTGTCTATTCGTATTGCATCTATTACTTGTTTGGAACTAATCGCATTTCATTTTTTTCAAGGGTAATTTCTTATTTGATTACCTTGCCGCATGCAAATGGGTTATGGAAAAGTTGGGTGATAGATGGAAGGCCAACAAACAAAAGTTAAGGTGTAAGTACTTCTACTTGTATAAAACTAAGGAAGAGTTACTTGCTAATCCTCCTCCTGGAGTGGATAGTGGTGAGTGGTCAACTTTTGTGCATCATTATAATGAAGATAAGATTAAGGTAAATTTTTTTTTGTAATTAATCACTAAGTTTATCTATGCAATTAAGTTTTATATACATTGATAACTATTAACAAATGCAGAAGATATGCTCACAAAATGCAAAGAATCAGAAGAAGCTTAAAGTCTTTCATGCTGGCGGGAGTAAAAGTAATGCTAGGAAAGCTTGTGAAATGGTATGTTACTACTAGTAGGGACAAAGTTTTAGATAAATGAATTATTTTTTAAAGATTGTGACCATGCACTTACCTTGGTTGAACTTATGATATTTAGTACATGCTACTATTATTTCATTGACTTAGTTATGCTAATGTAGGAGAAAAAATTGGGAAAGCCTGTGTGTCGAGGTGAGGTTGTCATTTCAAATTTGCTGAAAAAGGATGGAAGCTATGCGAATGAAGAAACAAAGATAATAGTTGTAAGTTTATGTTTATAAGTTATGATATTGCACATTGTTATCTTGTATGGTTGTTATTGATTGCAGGCTTTACATCTTGATGCATATGTTACATATTGCATATATGTATACTTAACAAATGAATATCTACTTAGAAGCAATGAGTATATTAAATTGGAACTACCCACAACCTTCTAAGTCAACATTCAAGATTTATTGTTTTGGTCAATCAATTGTGGTGGAGAATCATATGTGTCTTAAATTGTTTTATTAATAATTTAATAATGAAGGAAAGGCAAACAATTTCATAAACTACCAACGTAAAAGTCATTTCACTGGCCTTATTGTGATTTGGTCACATAATCATACTAAACTCAAAAATTTGAAGAAAACCTTTATTCTTTTGATTGTTTCCCCTCCCCTGCTTATGTTCCATGCAGTGAAGAGGTAGCTAAGCTAAGTCAAAAATTTTTTCGTCCTAATATTTCCTTGTAAGCATGATTATCTCTACTCTTCTGACTTCTGTTGGGATAAACACTACTCTGTGTGTGTTGTTCTTCACTTGCTATTTTGTGTGCATTTCAATAAGTAATGCATATTCTGAATAATATAATGATATTTGGAAATTCTGCAAGGAAGTGAATATTCATTGTGTGCTTTGTTGCTAAGGTTGTTTGTTATTATGATATTTCAGAGAAAAATATAATGATGGGTTTCTCTTTACTTTTAGGATAAGATTTCAGAGAGCCTACCTCAAGATCAAGAATATGCTGCTTCTTCAGGTGTTCCTTCAATGATTTTAGCTCACCCAAATGATGCAATTGGAAAAGTCTTTGGAGTTGAACACTCTGGTCGTGTGCGTGGCTTAGGACATGGTGTTTGCCCTACTAATATTTTTGATATGCCCACACATCGCAATATAAGAGCATCAAGCAACAATGCATCTCAACAACGTATTGAAGACTTAGAGAAACAAGTAGAGACATTGCAAGATAAGTTAAGTGGATATGATGAGACCAAAGCACAATTGAGTAACATCTTAAATTTCTTGCAAGATAGATTTGGTTCTGACTTACCTTTCAACAATGTTTCAAGTTCGTAAGTTTATGTAATTAAATGTAGTGATGATAATAGTCTACTTTTTGAGTAGGATTTGTAGTTAAGTGAAGTTGTGAACATGAAGTGTATGATTTAAAATAGTGATGATGCTAACTAGGATATGCATTTTGAGTAGGATTGGTTAGTGAAGTTGTGAACATGAAGGATATGATTTAGTTTTGACAAATATTCAAAACTTTTATCCAATCCTCTTTATTAACTAGTGGATATGAATGCTTTACTTGATTGAGATTTTGTATATGATTAAACAGGTATTCATTTGTGATATGATTGGGAAGTAACTAGTATTTTAAAAAATATATATATATATTTAGCCACGGTTTAACCGTGGCAAAATCAGTCACTGAATTACGTTTTAAGTGTGGTTGATCCTTAAATTAGTCACGGTTTAATTGTGGCTAATCCATAAATTAGCCACGGTTTAAGTGTGGCTAACCTATCACTTAGCCACGGTTTAAGTGTGGCTAATTCATAAATTAGCCACGGTTTAAGTGTAGCTAAGTATTTTATAGAATATATTTTTAATAAATTTAGCTACGATTATAACTTAGTTAACCACGGTTACAACCGTGGGTAACAAAATGTTGCCACGGTCCCTACAACCGTGGCTAATTTATTTGCCACGCCTTATTTAGCCACGGTTGCTATAACCGTGGCTAAAAGTTATTAGCTACGGTTTTCAATATTTTTGCCACGGTTAAAACCATGGCTAAATACCGTTTTTTTTTTGTAGTGAACTGAGGTGAAATTATATGGACTAATAATTTAGTTTAACCTTTCAAATTTCAATATCTATCCGACCTTCATTCAATAACCAAGTCATTGTTCCAAGTAGTACCGTTGATTATCATTGAGGTGGCCCTAATTTTCTATTCAGTTTGTGGTACATTGATATCCTCTTTGGGGTGTTTGTTTAATTGGAGTTACCCCTCCTATTCTTTAGCAATAGTGGCAACTCTCTTCATTTTCTTTCTTGTTTTTCTTGTTTTCCTAGTGTTTGTTTTAAATAAACCTATCAAAAACTTTTAGATTTATTATCTTTTAGATAGATAATAAAAGTTTGGTTTTAAGTTTCTCAGATCTATTTTATGTTATCAAGTGACTTCAAGACTCAAAAGAGTGATAAATTGAGTTTATAAAATTTTTTCACAAATCTTTTAAAAAATTCTTGATTATCAATTTTTGTTGAAATTATTAATTAATAGAAATAAATGAATGGATAAGATAGAATGATATTTCCTACCAATGAACCTACCAAGAAAGAAATAATCAAGTAAACAAATAAACCAATACACAAATATAAAGAGAAGATTTAGAGAATCAAACACAATGGTTTATCCTGATTTAGCCACAAATCCACTTGTGACCTACGTCTAGTCCTCAAGCAATCACTCGAGATTTTCGACTATATCTTTAAGCTTCAATAGGTGCTCGACAACTTTTACAAAATTGAGCACTCAACACCTTGGGATACCTCACCCTTTGTACTTGAGCTTTTTAATCAATGGATGTCTCACCCTCTTTTACAAAACAATCAAGATTGATAGAATGAAACTCTCACAAGAGTGATTGATACAAATTAAAGCTCTAAAATGCTCTTTAAAGATATCTTAAGATTTTCACAAAAACAGAGCAAGAAGTGATTTCAAGGATTGAATCTTGTATTAAAGAATTGACAATCAGTTTTTGGTTCAAGGTCAACCTTTAATGAAGCATCAACTCAAGTATATATAAGAAATTTAATCAATGCAGCCGTTTGGGACATTAAAGCCCAACATTTAATGCACCTAATATAACCGTTGGCCAATGTCAGACCACTGGTAATCGATTACACAATTTCTGTAATCGATTGCATGACTGTTTGAATGTGTTCTTGGCTTTCTGGGCAGGATATAATCGATTATCAGGCTTGTGTAATCTATTACATGGCCTCTTCTAGACTTGTAATCAATTACAACCTCAATGTAATCAATTACAAGGCTTCTTCCATGCTTGTAATCGATTACATGCTCAATGTAATCAATTATAAGGCCTCTGTTTAGCTTGTAATCGATTACAACACATGTGTAATCGATTACCTTGTCCTTTGAACACATTTTTCAACTCTAATTAAGTATCCAGACCATTTTTGACTTTGAGAAACTTGGATTAAACAATATTGACATTTGTTTAACACAATCCAAGATTGAAATCAACATTTCTTCAAAATATGAACTTTGAAATTCAAGTTGATTTAAAAGAGCTTAAAAAACTATTTGAGATACCTTGAGAGCATTTAACATTGATGTTCTAAGACCTATATCTAATAAACCTCTTGATTTCTTTCTTTGATCTTGATCTTCTCTTTGAACTTGATCTTCATCTTGACTTTATTATCATCAAAACTCATTTGACATGCTTCAAGACCTAAGCATTCACATTCTCCCTCTTTTTAATGATGACAAAATAAACATTGACAAGAAGGAAAATATTTGCATATATTTATCAAAGATTTAAGCGTAACTCTCCCCCGTAATGTATGCACAAGATAGGGTTAGTAAAATGTTTATGCAAAAGCTTAAAGCAAGCTTCCCCGTACTTATGCAATCACTAATCTCTCCCCCGTTAGCATTATAAAAAACATAAGCATTCAACTAAAATTTCGGCAGCATCTCAGCAGGGTTTCATGATTTCCCAAAATTAAAAACAACAAGAAACAATCATTCAGCCCAAGCAGGTTGTCAATGAGAGAATAAATAATCCAGAAATCCAGAATATAATCAATCAGATCAATATATACTCAAGAGTTGCATATAAGAAATAATATACCAATTTTTTTAAAAAAAGATCCAATGTCATATACAATTATGAACTAAGACAAAAACAAGGAAACATAATGACTAAGGTCCATGGTCACTGACAGTCATCTCGTTGTCCCTACCCTCGTTCGCAACTACATCTCCAAGGTCGACATCATCGTCACTGGGTTCTAGATCATCTTCTAACCTAAGGAACTCCTCATCATCAACAGGATAAGCACTAGAAGGATTAGCGATGGATAGAAGAACAAGAGGGGCAGTAGAGGTGGTAGGTGCAGTAGCTGCTCTCTGTGGTGCATATCCTGGTCCCTACAGAAAAGAGCAAACAGAGTCAAGCTCCTGATCGGAGTAGTCCATCCTCAGCTCAAGATGATCCACTTTTTGCTCAATCCGTTCCATCCCCATTTTCAAGCTATGGATCTCCTATAGCAATAGCTCCATGTGGGTTGTAGGAGGGGGTTGTTGACCTTCTTCTTCTTCATCATCATCCTCAGGATCATGAGGATTGTGACCATAACTTCCATGGGTGAGATAGTACCATCCACCTTACTCAACTGAAGCTTTTTTAAGGTTTGCAGGTCTATAGACGACCTGTGGACCTTTGAAGCTTGTATCCTTTATTTCTTCAGTCAAGGAGATGTGACAATGCTCCAAGATTGCCGTCATAAGCATAGCATATGGGAGAGCAGAGTTCTTCTTCTTCTTGACATCTAACATATGTTGAATTATGTAATGGGCCCAGTTGATTGGCCTGCCTGTTGTCATTGCCCACAAAACTACCACATCATCCCTCAGAACCTGGGAGTAATTGCCTCCCCTAGGAATCAATCCTCTAACAACATGATAATGAAGAACTCTATTTTCCATGTCAAGTCAGTAGCCATCACTCTCTTCTTATCCCTTGGAATAACATAACCAGACCTAATCAATGAGGTCAAAGCACTCTTATACTCAAAGTCAGCTCCTCAAGCATTCTCATTTCCATAGAAACTTGTTCCATTATATGTAAGTTTGGTTAACCTACACCATTCATCCATAATGATCCTAATTTATGTTTTCTTGTCCTAAAAAGTCAGGCAGTTGTCTTCATACTTCAGATTAGCATAAAACACTCTAACCAAATTTGGGTAGATAGCCTTCTGAATGCTAAAAAAACCAAGTAGTCCTAACATTTCAATTAAACTGAAACACTCTAGGGTTTCACTAGAGCAGCAAGACTGAGTGAGATACCTGGGAGAGATGAGTTTCCTTAAATGGAAGTTCTTCCTGAACAACTCAGCCTTCTTGGTGGTGGAGAAGTGATGTGTGAGGTCCAACTCCAAAATATTGTGCGTAGGATCATTAGAGGACTCTCTAATGTTAAGCCCTGTTCTTGCACGTTTTGTTCATTGGGAAGGTTCAACCATTGATGAGAATGTGTTGAAAAGGGATGAAGGGGAAAGTGTTTGGAGATATGTAGGTGAAAGGGAGGATGGAAAGAGGAGGATTTTTGGTGGTTTGGGTCGTGAGTGATAAGAGAGAGAAAGATGAATGGGTGAGGGGATTTAAGGTGAGATTCTCGGTGGTTTTTGGTGAGTTTTGATGGTTGGGTTTTATGGAGAGGGGTTTTTCGAGTGGAAGGGAGTTGAAATAATGAGATTTGGTTTAGTTTTGAGTGAGAAATGAGGGATTTGGGATGAGGGTTATTCATGAGTGTAGAGAGAGAGAAGGAAAAGTTTCAGAAGAAATGACCTTCCGCGCATCTGAAAACCTTTTAAAACCTATGTGTAATCGATTACAATTGGTGTGTAATCGATCAGGGTTGGTGTAATCGATTACCTGAGTTCTGGGTTCATTGTAATCGATTACATGTTATGTGTAATCGATTACTTGCTTGACAGAGTCATTGTAATCAATTACAAAGATCTTGTAATCAATTACCAGATTACTAAAACTCAGTTTTTTTCATTTTAAACAGTAAATGACCAATCTTAAACCCTTCAACTTAGTTCGACAACATCTCAAATCAATTCCAAATATCATGTAAGCATACAAACTGACTAGTTCTAGATCAAAAACACATGTTTTTGCAAAATCACTACGTTTACCAAGAATTACACCATTTTGATCGATTTGTGAAGTTTTGAGCTTCTTGGAGGTCTTTGGCATGATGAAGTACCTGCAAAAACAACTAAGGGGCAACCTCCGATGCTCAAGTCAGTATTGGATTCAAAAAATGATTAAGAACCAACAAATTTTGTAGCAAAAAAAAATCATAATTATATAACAAAAGTTCATGTAATGCAAGAGAAATGAGATTGTACAAAAGTTCAGTTTATGCAAAATTGATCTAATATGCCAAGTTCATTTCTTATATAAATGAATGTTTCTTTTGCCAAGGGTTTAATGAAAATGTCAGCTAGTTGCTTAGTGGTTTTCACAAATTCAAGCATGCAATCACCTTTTTGAACATGATCTCTTATGAAATGATCTCTTATTTCTTTGTGCATTGTTCTTGAGTGCAAAATGGGATTTTTAGACAAGTTGATTGCACTAGTGTTATCACATCTTATAGGGACGTGATCAAGCTCAAAACCATAGTCAAAAAGTTATTGCTTCATCCAAGGGACTTGAGCACAACAACTTCCAGTTGCCACATATTCAGTTTCAGTTGTAGATAATGCCACATTATTTTGTTTCTTGCTATGCCATGAAACTAGTGAGCTTCCAAGCAAGTGGCATGTCCCACTAGTGCTCTTCCTATCCATTTTGCATCCAGCAAATTTAGAATCGGAATAACTAACTAGGCTACAAGAAACACCTTTAGAGTACCATAATCCCATTTGTAAAGTGCCTATTAGATATTTCATGATTCTTTTAACAACACTTAAGTGTGATTCTTTAAGATTTGCTTGAAATCTAGCATACATGCATACACTAAACATTATATCTGGCTTACTTGCAATAAGATAAATGAGTGAGTCAATCATACCTCTATATTTTGTAATTTCAACAAATTTACCTTATTCATCCTTATCCAAGTAACAAGAAGTGCCTATTGGTGCAACCATTTGCTTGGCACCTTCCATTCCAAACTTCTTGAGCAACTCTTTGCAATATTTGGATTGACTTATAAAAGTCTCATCCCTTATTTGCTTGATTTGAAGACCAAGGAAGAAGTTGAGCTCACCCATCATGGACATTTCGAACTCACTTTGCATAATATTAGTAAATTCTTTACAAAGAGAGTCATTAGTAGTACCAAATTTAATATCATCAACATATATTTGAACAAGAAGGATGTTATGCTTTTTATGCTTATGAAGAGAATAGTGTCAACCTTTCCTCTAAAAAAGTCATATTCCAAAAGAAACTTACTCAACCTTTCATACCAAGCTCTAGGAGCTTGTTTCAAACCATACAAGGCCTTTTTTAATTTAAAAACAAGGTTGGGTAATTCAAAGTTCTCAAAACTAGGAGGATGTTCCACATACACCTCTTCTTGTATAAAACCATTTAAAAAGACACTTTTGACATCCATTTGAAAAAGCTTAAAATTCATGATGCGTGTATATGTAAGTAACATTCTAATGGCTTCTAATCTAGCCACGGGAGTATAAGTTTCTTCATAATCTATGTATTCTTCTTGATTATTACCATTAGCTATAAGCCTAACTTTGTTTCTTATAATTAAGCATATTTCATCAAGTTTGTTCCTAAAGACCCATTTGGTGCCAATTATGGGATGATCATTGGGCCTTGGAACTAACTCCTAAACTTGATTCCTCTCTAATTGGTTTAATTCATCTTGCATGGCCAAGATCCAATGTTCATCATTAATGGCCTCATTTATGTCTTTAGGTTCAACTTGAGAGATAAAAGTCATATGGTTATATGCATCTCTAAGAGAGTTACGAGTGATTACCCCTTTTGATACATCACCTATCACTTGGTCAAGAAAATGATATCTTGATGTTCTCCATTCCTTGAGAAGGTTCATGATTTGAGAATCCTTTTGTCTTAGGCGACTATATGGGCTCTCTTCTTGCTTCTTGACTTCTTTTTCTTTGCTTTCTAGGTGAGTCCTTTCCAAAATCTCTGCAACATCATCAACAAACTCCTTTCTCGGCTCATTTGGATTAGTTACATCAAATGCAACATGTATGAATTCTTCTATGGTCATAGTTCATTTATTATAAATTCTAAAGTCCTTACTATGTATAGAATGACCAAGAAATATTCCCTCATTAGATTTTGCATCAAACTTTCCTAAGTTAGCCTTTCCATTATTCAAAATAAAACATTTATATCCAAAGACATGAAAATGTGAAACATTTGGCTTCCTTCCTTTGTATAATTCATATGGGGTTTTCTTTAAAATTGGCCTTATTAGAGCACTATTTATAACATAACAAGCGGTGTTAACCGCATTCGCCCAAAAATACTTAAGAAGGTTGGCCTCATTGAGCATAGTTCTTGCAATTTCTTCTAAAGATCAATTTTTTTATTTCTGCAACACTATTTTGTTATGGTGTTCTAGGGGCATAAAAATTATGCTCAATGCCATGTTCATCACAAAAGGTTTCAAATTCATGGTTTTCAAATTTACCACCATGGTCACTTCTTATGGATGCAATACAAAAACCTTTTTCATTTTGGATAACTTTAGCAAGCTTTTTGAATGATTGAAAAGCATCATTTTTGTGAGACAAAAGCAATGTTCATATAAACCTAGAAAAATCATCCACAATCACTAAAGCATAGTAATTCCTACCAAAGCTCATAATTCTAGAGGGACCAAAGAGATCCATGTACCAAAGTTGTAAAAGTCTAGATGTTGAAACCACATTTTTAGCTTTAAAAGAAACTTTTACTTGTTTTCCCTTTTGACATTCATCACAAAGTTTATCTTTTTTAAATTTGAGTTTTGGAAGTCCAATTACTTGTTCTTAAGAAACCAATTTATTTAAGTGATCCATGTGAATGTGAGCAATTCTTCTATGCCATAACCATGAATCATTTTCTTTAGTCATAAAACATTTAGCATCATTTAAGGAAATGTCATCAAGGCTAATCATATATATATTATTGATCCTATGACCAACAAACTTAACATGCTTATCATCTTTTCCTTCAATTATACAATAATTAGAATCAAATATTACTTTATTTCCCTAATCACACAATTGACTAATGCTAAGCAAGTTATGCTTGAGTTTTTCAACAAGCAAAACATTATCAATAGATGAGGAAGGGATCTTACTAACTTTACCAACTCCAAGGATCTTTCCTTTGTTGTTGTCACCTCACGTGACCACTCTTCTTGGGGACAAGAAAGGAAAACTTGGAGCCATCACAGGTTATGTGCTTGGAGCAACCACTATCAAGATACCAACTTGAGCTTTTGGTCTTCAAGCACACCTACAACACACATTCAAGTTTTAACATTTGGTCCCCAAATTATCTTGGGTCCTTGTGAGTTAGAGTTAGGCAAGGTGCCCTTAGGAACCCAAACCATTTTAGTTCCAACTTTGGTATTGATGTTCTTTCTAGTATTACATGTAGAAGTCCTATGTCCTTTTCTACCACAATGAAAGCATTTAATAAAGGGGCCAGTTGATGTACTTGAGGAAATAAAGAAATTCATATAAGATTTTTGTTAGTTATTGGGATTATACCCCAAACCAGACTTTTGAAAAACACATCTTTGCTTCCCTAGTAACATTCAAATTGTCCCTTCCTAATATAAATTTTGTAAGTATATTTTTCAAATCCTCAATTTTATTTTCAAATGTTTTACATGATGAACAAGAGGAGGATGTGGGTGTATTATCATGTGAAGAACAAATCATACATGATGAGTTAGCATCAATAATTCTAAGAGTCTCATTTTCAAATTTGAGTTCTTCAATCTCCTTGGTTAAAATAGATTGTTGGAAGTTAAAACCATTTTAGTGAGCCTCAAGGATTCATCATGTAATTCTTCGAATGCATCTTGCAATTCACTATATGAAGGAGAAGGTTCAAGATTAGTTGAGGTTACCTCAGTTTCACTTTGTTCTTCTTCTTGTCCACTTGCTATGAGGCAAAGATGAGCTTCCTTACTCTCCGAATCATCGGTGGAATCCATATCGTTGTCTTCCTAAGCAATGTATGCTATCCTTCCTTTTCTTTCCTTGGAAGGTCTTTTTTCATACTTTTCCATTTTCTTTTGATAAGCTAGACACTCCATCTTCATGTGCTTCAATTTTCCACATTCATGACAAGTTGGAGTGGATGAAGTTCATTCTCCTTTTTCATGTCTTCTTAGGAGGAAAAGGTTTTATTTGATTCTCTCTCTTCTTGAGAAATCTTCTAAACCTCTTCACAAGGAGGCTAAATGTTCTTCATTCATCTTAAGATTGCCAATGTCATCTCCATCATCTTCATCTTCATTTTCAATTAAATAAGAAGTGGCTTTGAGAGCAATTCCCTTTTTCTTCCTATCTTGTTCCTCATTTTGACTTAATCTATTTAGCTCCAATTCATGCTCTTGAAGCTTTCCAAAGAGAGTAACTAAGGTTATTGCGGCTAGATTCCTTGACTCCGATATGACCATCACTTTAGGCTGTCAATTCTTGCTCAAGCATCTCAAAACCTTGTTAATAAGATCTTCATCGGTAAAAGTTTTTCCCAATGAAGCAAGATAATTAACTATATGAGCGAACCTCTTTTGTATTTCTTGAATGTTTTCTCCTTGGTTCATTCTAAACAATTCATATTCATGAGTAATTATGTTAATTCTATATCATTTTACCTCACTTGTACCCTCATAGGTTACTTGCAATGTATCCCATATTTCTTGGACGGTCTTATAATTTGACACCCTAAAGAATTCATCATACAACAAAGAAGTAATGATGATGTTCATGGCTCTCAAATTGTATTGGACCTTTTTCTTGTCGTCATCGGTCAATTTATTTCTTGGTGTATTAGTTCTTACACCATCAACCATACATGTGGGGACAAAAGGACTATTTTCAACAGCATCTCACACATTAATATCAATAACTTCAATAAAAATTTTCATTTTTTCTTTCCAATAAGCATAACAATTCCCATTGAAAAAAATAGGTCTGTTTATAGAAAAACCTTCATTTGAAAAACCATTTGAAGCCATCTTTTCTCTTGAAGCTGCTAAACTCTTTATACAAGAGTCTACCTCTGATACCACTTGTTACCAAGTGGCATCAAGACTCAAGAGGGGGATGGATTGAGTTTATAAAAACTTTTCACAAATCTTTTGAAACACTCTTGACTACTAATTTTCGTTGAAGCTATTAATTAATAGAAATGAATGAATGGGTAAGATAGAATGATATTTCCCACAAATGAACCAACCAAGAAAGAAATAATCAAGTAAGCAAATAAACCAATGCACAAATATAAAGAGAATGGTTTAGAGAATCAAACACAATGGTTTATCTTGATTCAGCCACCGATCCACTTGTGACCTACATCCAGTCCACAAGCAATCACTCGAGATTTTCTAATATATCTTCAAGCTTCAATATGTGCTTGACAACCTTTACAAACTTAAGCACTCAACAACTTGGGAAACCTCACCTTTTGTACTTGAGCCTCTTTAATTAAGGGATGCTTCACCCTTTACAATTTGGAGGGATGCTTCACCCTCTTTTATAAAGCAATCAAGATTAATAAAATGAAACTCTCACATGAATGATTAATACAAATTGAAGCTCTAGAATGCTCTTTAAAGATATTTCAAGATTTTCACAAAAACAGAGCAAGAAGTGATTTCAAGGATTGAATCTCGTATTAAAGAGTTGGCAATTAATTTTTGGTTCAAGGTCAACCTTTAATGAAGCACCAACTCAAGTATATATAAGAAATTTGATCAATGGAGCCATTGGGGACATTAAAGCCCAACATTGCACTTAATATAGGCGTTGGGCTATGTCAAACCATTGGTAATTAATTACACAATCTTTGTAATCGATTACATGACTGTTTGAACGTGTTCTTGGCTTTCTGGGCTAGATGCAATCGATTACATTGCCACTGCCAAACTTGTAATCAATTACATCCTCAGTGTAATCGATTACAAGGCTTCTGTCATGCTTGTAGTAGATTACATGCTCAATATAATTGATTACAAGACCTTCATTTAGCTTGTAATCAATTACAATACATGTGTAATCGATTACCTTGCCATTTGAACACATTTTTCATCTCTAATTAAGTATCCATGTATTTTTTACTTTGAGAAACTTGGATTAAGCAATATTGACGTGTGTTTAACACAATCCAAGATTGAAATCAATATTTCTTCAAAATATGAACTTTGAAATTCAAGTTGGTTTAAAAAAGCGTGAAAAACCATTTAAGATACCTTGAGAGCATTTAACATTGATGTTCTAAGACCTATATCTAATAAACCTCTTGATTTCTTTCTTTGATCTTAATCTTTTCATTGAACTTGATCTTCATCTTGACTTTGTTATCATCAAAACCCATTTGATATGCTTCAAGACCTAAGCATTCACATTCTCCCTCTTTTTAATGATGACAAAATAAACATTGAAAAGAAAGGAAATATTTGCATATATTTATCAAAGATTTAAGCGTAACTCTCTCTCGTAATGTATGCACAAGATAAGGTTAGTAAAATGTTTATGCAAAAGCTTAAAGCAAGCTCCCCCGTACTTATGCAATCACTAATCTCTCCCCATTTGGCATTATAAAAAACATAAGCATTCAACTACAATTTCGACAGCATCTCAGCAGGGTTTCATGATTTCCCAAAATTAAAAACAACAAGAAACAATCATTCAGCCCAGGCAGGTTGTCAATGAGAGAATAAACAATCCAGAAATCCAGAATATAATCAATCAGATTAATATATACTCAAGAGTTGCATATAAGAAATAATATACCAATTTTTTTAAAAAAGATCCAATGTCATATACAATTATGAACTAAGACAAAAACAAAGAAACATAACGACTAAGGTCCATGGTTACTGACAGTCATCTCGTTGTCCCTACCCTCATCCGTAACTACATCTCCAAGGTCGACATCATCATCACTGGGTTCTAGATCATCTTTTGACCCAAGGAACTCCTCATCATCAGCAGGATGAGCACTAGAAGGATCAACGAAAGATAGAAGAACAAGAGGGGCAGTAGAGGTGGTAGGTGCAGTAGCTGCTCTCTGTGGTACATATCTCGGTCCCTCCAGAAAAGAGCAAATAAAGTCAAGCTCTTGATCAGAGTAGTCCATCCTCAGCTGAAGATGATCCACCTTTTGCTCAATCCATTCCATCCCCATTTTCAAGCTACGGATCTCCTATAGCAATAGCTTCATGTGGGTTGTAGGAAGGGGCTGCTGACCTTCTTCTTCATCATCATCATCCTCAGGATCATGAGGATTGTGACCATAACTTCCATGGGTGAGATAGTACCATCTATCATCCATATTACTCAACTGAAGATTTTTCAAGGTGTGTAGGCCTATAGACTGTGGTCCTTTGGAGCTTGTATCCTTTGTTTCTTCAGTCAAGGATATGTGACAATGTTCCAAGACTGCTGTACAAGCATAACATATGGGAGAGCAGAGTTCTTCTTCTTCTTAACATCCAACATTTGCTGAATTATGTAATGGGCCAAGTTGATTGGCTTGCCTGTGGTCATTGCCCACAAAACTACCACATCGTCCCTTAGAACCTGGGAGTAATTGCCTCCCCTAGGAATCAGTCCTCTAACAACAAGATAATGAAGAACTCTATTTTCCATTGTCAGGCCAGTAGCCATCACTCTCTTCTTATCCTTTAGAATAACATAACCAGACCTAATGAAGGAGGTCAAAGCACTCTTATACTCAAAGTTAGCACCCCAAGCATTCTCATTTCCATAGAAACTTATTCCATTATATGTAAGCTTGGTTAACCTGCACCATTCATCCTTACTGATTTTAATTTATGTTTTCTTGACCTCAGAAATCAGGTAGTTGTCTTCATACTTCAGATTAGCATAAAACACTCTAATCAAATTTGGGTAGATAGCCTTCTAAATGCTAAAGAAACTAAGCAATCCTAACCTTTCAATTGAATTGAAACACTCCATGGGTTCACTAGAGCAGAAAGACTGAGTGAGATACCTGGAGAGATGAGTTTCCTTAAATGGAAGTTCTTCCTGAACGACTCAGCCTTCTTAGTGATGGAGAAGTGACGTGTGAGGTCCATCCCCAAAATATTGCGCGTAGGATCACTAGAGGACTGTCCAACATTGAGCCCTATTCTTGTATGTTTTGTTCGTTAGGATGGTTCAGCCATTGGTGAGAGTAGGTTTAAAAGGGATGAAAAGGAAAGTGTTTGGAGATGTATAGGTGAAGGGGAGGATGGTAAGAGGGGGATTGTTGGTGGTTTGGGTGGTGAGTGATAAAAGAGAGAAAGATGAAGGGTCAAGGGATTTGAGGTGAGATTCTGGTGGTTTTTGGTGAGTTTTGATGGATGGGTTTAATGGATAAGGGTTTTTCGAGTGGAAGGGTGTAACACCCCAATTTTTAGAAAAATGTCCCGAATGTTCTGTTTGCTGTTTTTCAAGCTTTTGTGTAAATGACTGTTGTGTCCCTATTTTACTGTTTCTTGTTTTTCTGTATGAAATACAAATATGTTTTACAGGCTAAAATTTTATTTGATCGTTTTACCTAATTTGCTTCGAGATGGTAAAATAAAAATTTTCTCAAGCTACTGTTTTAATTTTTCTGGGAGATATACAGACAATTAATACTGTCTGTAATTTTATTTGAACGTTTTGGATGATTTGCTTTGTCGTGGGAAAAAATGGAAAAGTGACCGTTACGTCCCGATTGTGCTGTTTTTAATTTTTCTATATGTTACAGTGCTTAATATTACTGTCTGTGATTTTATTTGGACTTTTTGTGCGATTTGCTCCGGGACAGGGTGATAATATTTTTCCGGGCCGGGGAAATCTTGTTTTAATTATTCAGACTGTGGGATCTTACTAAACCCAATTCTGAATGAGACGATAATTAATCTTTTAATTTTTAGGATTTAACTGTCAAATAAAATAATTTTGTATTATTATAATATTATTTTATTAGTCAGTATAATAAAATGACAGTGGACCCGGAAATGTTTTGCAGGACCCACGTTTAACTAAAATAGTTAACTTAGTAGCTTAATTAAGCATCATTAGTGAAGGAATTCTCTAGAACATGATGACTAAGTGTGGTGACTAAGCTTAATTAGTGACTAAGCATGTGACTAGGTTAGATGACTATGCTAAAATCAACCAATGAGAAACAAGCTTGCTAACCAAGTTTTAATCTTGACCTTTGATTCATTCTAAGGCTTGGATGAAGCCAAACCCATGACACCTTGCATGGCTTTGAAGTCCACGGCCATATGGCTTTTGGAAGGCCATAATCACTTTGTCTTCATGCAATTTTCTCTCTTCTCTCTCTTCCAAAAACCCTAAACACCATTGAAGCTCTCTTGAAGCTCCATTCGGCCAAACACAAAACCATACCATCCAACCACCCAAAATTCTATCCAACCAAGTTTTCTAAACCTAAACACAATCCTAAGAACATCTCTAGTTGAGAGTTCTTGCAAAATCTTCCATTTGAAGCTTGGAAAACTACTTGGAAAATTTTACCTAGAAGGTGAAATTTCTTGTTTTCCATTTCTAAACTCTTTTTCAAAGTTCTAAGCCATGATTTCTCCATGGTTTAAGCTCTCTTTTATGGTTAGTAACTTGTAGATTTTGTTTAAGTTTGTTAGGTGATTTGAAGGAGAAAGCCGAAACCTAGAAGAGGAGTGAAAGAATATTTTTGTCTTCATTTAAGGTAAGAGGAAGACAAATCTTATCATCCATGGGTGGTGGTAAGAAAATGGAGGTTGATTATTGATTGTAGAATCCATAAGGATTCCTTTGTTTGTGTTTGTTAGTAGCTTGTTTGTGTGATTGTTAATAGCTTTCCTATTTGATATTTGTAATAATTTGTATGTAGTTGCATGTCTACAAGCTTTGATAATTTGTATGTGTTAGAAATGCATGATAATGTATAGGATGTGAATAACATGCTAAGGAATGCATGAGTGTTCCAAAGAACACAACACCAAGGCTCACGGCCATTGACCCAAAAGGAGAACCAAAATGTTCTCATTATTTTCCTAAAGTGTAATTTAATTAACCTAGGAAAATTAACAAGAGATAGAATTGTTTAGATCAAGGAAAATGAATTTAGAAATCAAATGACCCAAATGTATATTTCGCCAACATGCCAAACCAAGAATTTATGATTTCTAAAATCAATTCCAAACCATTTTCAAGTATAAAGATGCAATATATGTTAAAAAGAATTTTTCTAAAATGAGTTTTGAAGAAATAAATTGAATTGAATTAAGTTTAATCAACTAAAACTATTGATTTTATTGTTAGAAAAGAAATACAGTAACTTTTGAGAATTTCTAACATATAGCTCATACTTTATTTTGAAGCATGTTAGTGGTTTTCAAAAGGATTAAATTATACGGTTAAAAATTAAGTAAACAGAATTTTTACGAAAAAATTAGAAAATCATTATTATAATTTTCTAAACAAAATACTGTCAATTTTTAGTAAAAATAGGCAATTAAGATAGAAAAGATGTCCAAAAGACAGTATATGGTATGAAAAATATTTTACGTAGTTTAAACGTATTATTTATTATTTCTGTTTATTTAAACAGTAATTTTTAAGGGATTTGGACAAGAAAATAATTTAAAAATCTTACGCGATTGAGAAAACGTATTAAAAATCTTACGCGATTTGAAAAAACAGCAAAATATATTTACGCGATTTAAAAACATTTGTAAAAACGACGAGATTGTGAAAACGCGATAAAATTTCTACGCGATTGACCAAAACGGTACTTTCTATTTTTTTTTCTGCTGTCGGGCTATGAGGTGAACCCGTACAGGCTTTGGAACAATATTTGTCCGGTGGGACTTATTGTATCTTTTTATCTTTGAGAATATATTTTTATTGAGGATATTTTGGAAATTTCTCATATATTGAGTTTATGCCAATTTTTGGTGGATTGGTTGACGAGGTGAATCACATCGTGTTGTCGATGCGATAAACGTAGTGTGGTTCATTGTCCTTATGAACTTGGAGACGTTAGTGTACGGGATCCCATATATGGACAGTCGGTCGCTCCGCTGGGCCGTGGTAACCGATAGCGCACTAATGGACTCGACACGCACTATTTTTAATTGAGATCTTGTAAAGTCTAATAGTACATTGCCTGTAGTGCCACAACGTGAGACCGTGAACTATACCACGCCTTGGATGATGGATTCCATGTGACGTGGGGCTATAGACGTAACGTGTAACAGCGCAATAGTTTGGTTGGGCAGCCGTGGTACTAATAGATTTTGCGAGTCATTCTTTCTCTGATATCTGTATGTGTTTAGCTCTATGGAATAGGATCGTGTCATATTGTATATGGTTATATCTTGGATATTATTTTATTGTATCTGTTTATTTTATTTGGTTATTGTTATGATAATTTGTCTATTTCTTATTTTATTTTATTTGTGATATTATTTTATCTCGTGATATTATTTTATCTGTGATATTATTTTATCCGTGATATTATATGTTGTTGTGATTCTATTCTGTTATTAATTACTGTTTATAGCTTTTTATATTGCATGAACTGTATATCTGTTGTTTGTCATTTTCTTATTTGCCATGTTTGTGATGATTCTAGTTTGTCTTACCTCTTTATTGTATGTGTTTTCTGTATATTTATTTTACGTGGTAAAGAGTTTGAGGAAGAGGAACAGCCTCTTGAGATTTTGTATCCTGAGGAGGAAGAGGAGCAGCAAGCCGAAGACCAGTACGACGACCAAGAACCATCTGATCATCCATATCCATTGGACTGATTTGCTTGGGTATGGCGGTGCCAGGATTTTTGGGGTTTGTGACACTCGAGTTTCACGGTGGATCGTTAGCTTGGCATCTGCGTGGAGATAGAGACTCAATGACTTACGTGAGACGGTTGACTGTGACTATACGACTTACGTTTGATGGAGAGCCAGTGATGACGACTACTGTGTTTCTACACTTAGAGTTACCTTTATCTCTTAGGCGTCATTGGGGTGGTGTATCCGCTGAGCCTAGTGAGATGACTATCGTGTCGACTGTGCGGTCTCGTTTCCACCGAGTGTCGAGGCATCCTGGATATTTATCTTCTGATGAGTTTCCTGAGAGTGATCCATCAGAGGATTAAATATTTATGATGTGTATTTTTGGGCGCGTCTGCGTATGTATATATTGACTATTTACTATTTTTGTTTACTGTTTTTGTTTTAAATATTTTTAGATATAGTTGTAAATTATTTGTATAACTTATAACTTGGACCATATATATATTATGAGTGATGTTGTTTCTGTTTATTTTATGTTTTCGCGTTATTTTATTTAATAATATTCTGTTTAACAGGAATTATTTTACAACTCGTATTAGTACGTAATAATTGTTTTACAACTTGGGTAGATTTTATTTCTCTTTCTTTTATTTTCTTTATATATGTGACATCCCCACAAGGGTGTTACAAAGGGAGTTGAAATAATGTGGTTTGGTTGAGTTTTGACTGAGAAATGAGGGATTTGGTAAAAGGGTTCTTTGTGGGTATAGAGAGAGAGAGGGAGAAAAGGAAGAGTTTCATAAGAAATGACCTTTCGCGCATCTGAAAACCTTTTAAAACCCATGTGTAATCAATTACAATTAGTGTGTAATCTATTATCTGCATTTTGTTAATCCTTGTAATCTATTACAGGTTTTGTGTAATCGATTACCATCCTTCTGGGAACCTTGTAATTGATTACAGGGTTAGTGTAATTGATTACCTGAGTTCTGGTTTCATTGTAATCGATTACATGTTATGTGTTATTAATTACTTGCTTGACAGAGCCATTGTAATCAAATACAAAGATCTTGTAATCGATTACCAAATTACTAAAACTCAATTTTTGCATTTTAAACAGTAAATGGCCAATCTCAAACCCTTCAACTTAGTTCCATAACATCTCAAATCAATTCCAAACATCATGCAAGCATAAAAACTGACTAGTTCTAGATCAAAAACACATGTTTTTGAAAAATCACTACTTTTACCAAGAATTACACCATTTTGATGGATTTGTGAAGTTTTGAGCTTCTTGGAGGTCTTCGGCATGATAAAGTACCTGCAAAAACAACTAAGGGGCAACCTCCGACGCTCAAGTAGTATTGGATTCAAAAAATGATTAAGAACCAACAAATGTTGCAGCAAAATATCATAATTATACAGCAAAAGTTCATGTAATGCAACAAAATTGCATATTATGTAGCAAATGAATTCATTATGCAGTAGAAATAAGATTGTACAGAAGTTCAGTTTATGCATGATTGATCTAATATGCCATGTTCATTTTTTATATAAAAGAATACTTCTTTTGCCAAGGGTTTAGTGAAAATGTCAACTACTTGCTTAGTGGTTTCCACAAATTCAAGCATACAATCACCTTTTTGAACATGATCTCTTATGAAATGATGTCTTATTTCTACATGCTTTGTTCTTGAGTGCAAAATGTGATTTTTAGACAAGTTGATTGTACTAGTGTGATCACATCTTGTAGGGATGTGATCAAGCTCAAGATCATAGTCAAGAAGTTGTTGCTTCATCCAAAGGACTTGAGCACAACAACTTCCAACTGCAACATATTCAGCTTCAGTTGTAGACAATGTCACACTATTTTGTTTCTTGCTATGCCAAGAAACTAGTGAGCTTCCAAGCAAGTGACATGTCCCACTAGTACTCTTCCTATTCATTTTGCATAGAAAAAAATCAGAATCGCAATAACCAATTAGGCTACAAGAGGCACTTTTAGGGTACCATAATCCTATTTGTGAAGTGCCTATTAGATATTTCATGATTCTTTTAATAGCACTTAGGTGTGATTCTTTAGAATTTGCTTGAAATCTAGCATACATGCATATATTAAACATTATATCTGACCTACTTGAGGTAAGATAAAGGAGTGAGCCAATCATACCTTTATATTTTGTAATTTCTACAAATTTATCTCTTTCATCCTTGTCCAAGTAACAAGAAGTGCCCATTGGTGTAGCCATTTGTTTGGCACATTCCATTCCAGACTTCTTGAGCAACTCCTTACAATATTTAGATTGACTTATGAAAGTATCATCCCTTGTTTACTTGATTTGAAGACCAAGGAAGAAGTTGAGCTCACCCATCATGGATATTTTGAACTCACTTTCCATAATACTAACAAATTCTTTACAAAAAGAGTCATTAGTAGCACTAAATATAATATCATCAACATATATTTGAACAAGAAGGATGTTATGTTTTTTATGCTTGATGAAGAGAGTAGTGTCAACCTTTCATCTAGAAAAGCTATTTTCTAAAAGAAATTTACTCAACCTTTCTTACTAAGCTCTAGGAGCTTGTTTCAAACCATACAAGGTCTTTTTCAATTTATAAATATGGTTGGGTAGTTCAAAGTTCTCGAAACCAGGAGATTGTTCCACATACACCTCTTCGTATATAAAACCATTTAAAAAGGCACTTTTGACATCCATTTGAAAAAGCTTAGAATTCATGATGCATGCATATGCAAGTAACATTCTAATGGATTCTAATCTAGCTACGGGAGCATAAGTTTCTTCATAATCTATGCCTTCTTCTTGATTATAACCCTTAGCTACAAGTCTAGCTTTGTTTTTTATAATTAAGGCTGTTTCATCAAGTTCATCCCTAAAGACCCATTTGGTGCCAATTATGGGATGATCATTAGGCCTTGGAACTAACTCCCAAACTTGATTCTTCTCAAATTGGTTTAGTTCATCTTGGATGGCCAAGATCTAATGTTTATCATTAATGGCCTCATTTATGTCTTTAAGTTCAACTTAAGAGACAAAAACCATATGATTACATGCATCTCTAAGAGAGTTACGAGTGATTACCCAATTTGATACAACAACTATCACGTTGTCAAGAGGATGATATCTTAATGTTCTCCATTCCTTGGGAAAGTTCATGGTTTGAGAATCCTCTTGTCTTGGGGGACCATATGGGCTCTCTTCTTGCTTCTTGACTTCTTTTTCTTCAGTTTCTAGGTGAGTCCTTGCCAAAATCTCTGCAACATCATCAACAACTCCTTTTTTGGCTCATTTGGATTAGTTTTATCAAATACAACATGTATGAACTCTTCTATGGTCATAGTTTGTTTATTATAAACCCTAAAGGCATTACTATGTATAGAATAGTCAAGAAATATTCTCTCATCTGATTTTGCATCAAACTTCCCCAAGTTATCATTTTATTATTCAAAACAAAGCATTTACATCCAAATACATGAAAAATGTGAAACATTTGGCTTCCTTCCTTTCTATAATTCATAGGAGGTTTTCTTAAAAGGTCGCCTTATTAGGGCTCTATTCATAACATAATAAGCGGTGTTAACCGCATCCGCCTAAAAATACTTAGGAAGGTTGGCCTCATTGAGCATAGTTCTTGTCATTTCTTCTAAAGATCGATTTTTCCTTTCTATAACACCATTTTGTTGTGGTGTTCTAGGGGCAGAAAAATTATGCTCAATGTCATGTTCATTACAAAAGATTTCAAATTCATGGTTTTCAAATTCACCACTATGGTCACTTCTTATGAATGCAATACAAAAACTTTTTTCGTTTTGGATAACTTTAGCAAGCTTTTTGAATGATTGAAAAACATCATTTTTGTGAGACAAAAACAATGTCCATCTAAACCTAGAAAAATCATCCATAATTACTAAAACATAGTAATTCCCACCAAAGCTTATAGTTCTAGAGGGACTAAAAAGATCCATGTGCAAAAGTTGTAAAGGTCTAGATGTTGAAATCACATTTTTAGCTTTAAAATAAACCTTTACTTGTTTTCCCTTTTGACATGTATCACAAAGTTTATCTTTTTCAAATTTGAGCTTTGGAAGTCTAATTTCTAGTTCTTTAGAAACTAATTTATTTAAGTGATCCACGTGAATGAGAGCAATTCTTCTATGCCATAACCATGAATCATTTTCTTTAGTCATAAAGCATTTAGCATCATTTGAGGAAATGTCATCAAGGCTAATAATATATATATTATTGACCTTATGACCAACAAACTTAACATGCTTATAATCTTTTTCTTCAATTATACAACAATTAGAATCAAATATTACTCTATTACCCTTATCACACAATTGACTAATGCTAAGCAAGTTATGATTGAGTCCTCCAACAAGTAAAACATTATCAATAGATGAGGAAGGGATCTCACTAACTTTACCAACTCCAAGGATCTTTCCTTTGTTGTTATCACCATATGTCACGTGACTACTCTTCTTGGGGACAATAAAGGAAAACTCAGAGCCATCACTAGTCACGTGCTTGGAGCAACCACTATCAAGATACCAACTTGAGCTTTTGGTCTTCAAGCACACCTATAACACATATTCAAGTTTTAACATTTGGTCCCTAAATTGTCTTAGGTCCTTGTGTGATAGAGTTAGGCAAGGTGCTCTTAGGAACCCAAATCATTTTAGTTCTAACTTTGGTGTTTATGTTCTTTCTAGCATTACATGTAGATGCACTATGCCCTTTCCTACCACAATGAAAGCATTTAATAAAGGGGCTAGTTGATATACTTGAGGAAACAAAGAAATTCTTATAAGATTTTTGTTGGTTGTTGGGATTATACCCCAAATCGATCTTTTGAAAAACACATCTTTGTTTCCTTAGTAACACATTCAAATTATCCCTTCCCAATGTAAATTTTGCAAGTGTATTTTCAAATCCTCAATTTCATTTTCAAATGCTTTACATGATGAACCAGATGAGGGTGTGGGTGCATTATCATGTGAAGAACAAATCATACATGATGAGTTAGCATCAATAATTTCAAGAGTCTTATTTTTAACTTTGAGTTCTTCAATCTCCTTGGTTAAAATAGAAACTTTGTTTGGAAATAAGGAGATTGTTTTGTTAGAAATTAAAACCATTTTAGTGACCCTCATTGATTCATCATGTAATTCTTGGAATACATCTTGCAATTCAGTATATGAAGGAGAAGGTTCAAGATTAGATGAGGTTATCTTGATTTCACTTGCTTCTTCTTCTTCTTCTCCACTTGCCATAAGGCAAAGATGAGCTTCCTCACTCTCCGAATCATCGGTGGAATCCATAACGTTGTCTTCCCAAGCAATGTATGCTCTTCTTCCTTTTTTTTCATTGGAAGGTCTCTTTTCATACTTTTCCATTTTCTTTTGATAAGCCAAACACTCCATCTTCACGTGCCCCAGTTTTCCATATTCATAACTGTTACCCAAGTGGCTTCAGTACTCAAGAGGGGGGGTGAATTGAGTAATCAAAAACTTTTTCGTAAACCCTTTTTAATACAAATTTCTTGAAGCAATATAATTAATATGTATAAAGATGATAAAATGCCTTAAGAGCAGAAAATAAACAATTATACAATGATAAATAAATTACAATAAATAAAGAGATAAAGGATAGAGGAGCAGACACAATATTTATCCTGGTTCGACCACCAACCACTTGTGGCCTACGTCCAGTCCCCGAAACACAGTTCGAGATTTTTCACTATTCAACACAAGCTTAAAACAGGTGCTTGCAACCTTTACATAACAGCAACACCTAGAAGTGATTGGTCTGATGAGGATAAAAGAAAAGTTCAATATAATTTAAAAGCCAAAAACATCATTACTACTGCTTTGGGGCATGATGAATTTTTCAGAATTTCAAATTGTAAAACTGCTAAAGAAATGCGGGACACTTTGCAAGTTACCCATGAGGGTACTAGTGAAGTTAAGAGGTCGAGAATCAATTCTCTAACTCGAGAATTTGAATTATTTAGAATGAACCAAGGAGAAAGCATTCAAGAAATGCAAAAGAGGTTCACCCACATTGTTAATCATCTTGCATCATTAGGAAAGAATTTTACTAACGAAGATTTGATTAACAAAGTGTTGAGATGTCTTAGCAGGATTTGGCAACCCAAAGTAACAGCCATATCAAAATCGAGGGACTTGTCAGCAATGTCTTTGGCTACCCTCTTTGGAAAGCTTCATGAGCATGAACTAGAACTGAACAGACTAAGTCAAAGTGAAGAAAATGACAAGAAGAAAAAGGGAATAGCCCTCAAAGCCACCACCTCAGTAAATGATGACCATAATAACGAGGATGAAGAAGGCACTGAAAACAATGAGATCAATGAAGAAAATTTCGGCCTTCTTGTAAGAAAATTTGGTAAGTACCTAAAGAAAAAGGGGACACAAAGAAGACCACCTTTTTCCCTAAAGAAAATTGAAAAGAAATCCTCCAAAGAAAGAAGAGTCTACATAGCATGGGATGAAAATGATATGGACTCCACTGATAGCTCAGATAGCGAGGAAGCTCATCTATGTTTTATGGCCAAAGGAGAAGAAGAAGAAAGCGAAAATGAGGTAAGTTCTAACACTACTTTACTGCCTTCTTATGATGAGTTACAAGACGCCTTTGAAGAATTGCATGACGAATCTTTAAAACTCACAAAACAAATTTCTTCTTCTAAGAAAAAAATCTCTTTTCTAGAAAATCAAATTCTTATTTTAAATAAAGAGATTGAAGAATTAAAAATTGAAAATGAAACTTTGGGAATTATTGATGCATGCTCATCTCATCCCTCATATGCTTCTACTTCTTCATCTTGTTCTTCATGTCATATGCTTGAAAAAGAAATTGAAGATTTAAAGAACACTCTTTCTAAATTCACTCTCGGTAGAGATAATTTAAATATCATATTAGGAAAACAAAGGGTTGTTTTTGAAAAAGCTGGAATTGGTTATAATCCGAAAAATCAGCATAAATCTTATAAAAATTTCTTTGTTTATTCAAGCACTTCCAGTAGTCCATTTATTAAATGTTTTTATTGTGGAAAGAAGGGTCACAGTGCTTCAACATGCAATGCAAGAAAGAATATTAACACAAAAATTGGGACAAAAATGGTTTGGGTTCCAAAGGGTACATTGCCCAAAACTGACACTCAAGGACCTAAGAAAATTTGGGTACCAAAAACCAAAAATTAAATTGTGTTGCAGGTGTGCTTGAAAGCCTAGAACTGACTTCGGCATTTTTGAAAGTGGCTACTGCGAGCACAAGACCGGAAATAACTTCAAGCTCTTTTCCTTCTTTTCATGAAGCTTGAAGTTGCAACCATGAAATAAGTTCTTAATCATTGGAACAGATAAGAAAATAATGGCAAATAATAAGGCAAGCTCTCTTACGGTATTGTTTTTGTGTTTCCATCATCGGGTAAGGTTTTCGTCTCTCAAACATGTAGTTCTGGACATATATATATATATGCTTTCATGTTTAAGTTATTCGAATAACTATCTTTGGTATTCGAATACCATTGCTTTATACGTGAAAATCTATGTTTTTTCTGATAGGTCTATTCAAATACCCTCCCATGGTATTCGAATACCATACATCAGTATAGAGTTCTTATGGTTTTATAAGCTGGTGCATTCGAATACCTAAATATGTATTCGAATAATCTGAGACATCTTTATCAGTACTTGTTACATGCTATCTTGAGTATTCGAATACCTTCCAAGGCATTCGAATACTTGCTCCTTCTGGAGTTTATAAATGTGATGGGTATTCGAATACAGCAAAAGGTATTCGAATACCACATGGCTGAAAGCCAAATTTACAACACATTCTCTGTTCTGTTTCTGTCTTTCTTTTTATGCATATGCAATGTAAATATATTCTGACTATGAATAACATGCTTTAGATAAAATACATCTTAGTTTTTGAGCCTATGTTTTGTACCTTAAATGAAAATTACATGATGTTCTTAAATACATATTTTTTTTTGCTTGCTCTTTCACCTTCCTTTTCTAGAATATGCTGCATATTTAAATTCTTTGTAAGGTAAATGCTTAATGTAATTGGCTACTGTTTTAAATAAATATATGAACAAGTGCAACAATAACAAGTTAAAGTGGATGAAGTTCCTTCTCTCTTTTGATATGTCTTCTTAGGAGGAAAATGTGGTCTTCTTTAATTCTCTTTCTTCTTGAGAAATCTTTCAAACCTCTTCACAATAAGGCTGAAATTTTTTTCATTCATCTTAAGATTGTCAATGCCATCTTCATCATCTTTATCTTCATTTTCAATTAATGAGGAAGTGGCTTTGAGAACAATTTCCTTTTTCTTGCTATCTTACTCCTCATTTTGATTTAATCTATTTAGCTCCAATTCATGCTCTTGAAGCTTTCCAAAGAAAGTAGTCAAGGTCATTGCGGCTAGATTCCTTGACTTCGATATGGCCGTAACTTTGGTCTATCAATTCTTGCGCAAGCATCTCAAAACTTTGTTAATAAGATCTTTATTGGCAAAAGTTTTTCCCAATAAAGCAAGATGATTAACTATATGAGTGAACCTCTTTTGCATTTCTTGAATGCTTTCTCATTGGTTCATTCTAAACAATTCATATTCATGAGTGAGTGTGTTAATTCTAGATCATTTTACCTCACTTGTACTCTCATAAGTTACTTGCAATGTATCCCACATTTCTTGGGTAGTCTTATAATTTGACACCCTAAAGAATTCATCATACCCCAAAGAAGTGGTGATGATGTTCGTGGCTTTCAAATTGTATTGGATCTTTTTCTTGTCATTATCGGTTCATTCATTTCTTAGTGTGTTAGTTCTTACACCATCAACCATACGTGTGGGGACAAAAGGACCATTTTCAACAGCATCCCACACATCAATATCAATAGCTTCAATAAAAATTTTCATTCTCTCTTTCGAATAAGAATAAACATCCCTATTGAAAAAAAGCGGTCTATTTATAGAAGAATCTTCGTTTGAAAAACCATTTGAAGCCATCTTTTCTCTTGAAGCTGCTAAGCTCTTTATACAAGAGTCTAGCTCTGATACCACTTGTACCAAGTGGCTTCAAGACTCACGAGGGGGTTAATTGAGTTTATAAAAACTTTTCGCAAATTTTTTGAAAAACTCTTGATTACCAATTTTCGTTGAAGCTATTAATTGATAGAAATGAATGAATGGATAGGATAGAATGATATTTCCTACCAATGAACAAACCAAGAAAGAAATAATCAAGTAAGCAAATAAACTAATGCACAAATATAAAGAGAAACGTTTAGAGAATCAAACACAATAGTTTATCCTAGTTCAGCCACCAATCCACTTATGACCTACGTCCAGTCCTCAAGCAATCACTTGAGATTTTCTACTATATCTTCAAGTTTCAATAGGTACTTGACAACCTTTACAAACTTGAGTACTCAATACCTTGTGATGCCTCACCCTTTGTACTTGAGCATCTTTAATCAAAGGATGCCTCACCCTTTACAATTTGGAGGGATGTCTCACCCTCTTTTACAAAGCAATGAAGATTGATAAAATGAAACTCTCATAAGAGTGATTAATACAAATTGAAGCTCTAGAATTCCCGTTAAAGATATCTCAAGATTTTCACAAAAACAAAGCAAGAAGTGATTTCAAGGATTGAATCTCGTATTAAAGAATTGACAATCAGTTTTTGGTTCAAGGTCAACCTTTAATGAAGCCCCAACTCAAGTATATATAAGAAATTTGATCAATAGAGCCGTTGGGGACATTAAAGCCCAACATTTAATGCACCTAATATAGTCGTTAGGCAATGTCAGACCATTGGTAATCGATTACACAATCTCTGTAATCAATTACATGGTTGTTTGAATGTGTTCTTGGTTTTCTGGGTAGGATGTAATCAATTACCAGCCTTGTGTAATCGATTACATGGCCTCTGCCAGACTTGTAATCAATTACAGTCTCAGTGTAATCGATTACAAGGCTTCTACCATGCTTGTAATCAATTACATGCTCAATGTAATCGATTACAAGGCCTTTGTTTAACTTGTAATCGATTACAACATATGTGTAATCGATTATCTTGCCCTTTGAACATATTTTTCAACTCTAATTAAGTATCCAAACCATTTTTTAATTTGAGAAACTTAGATTAAACAATATTAACATGTATTTAACAAAATCCAAGATTGAAATCAACATTTCTTCAAAATATGAACTTTGAAATTCAAGTTAATTTAAAAGAGCTTGAAAAACCATTTGAGATACCTTGAGAGCATTTAACATTGATGTTCTATGACCTATGTCTGATAAACCTCTTGATTTCTTTCTTTGATGTTGATCTTTTCTTTGAACTTGATCTTCATCTTAACTTTGTTATCATCAAAAACCGTTTGACATGCTTCAAGACCTAAGCATTCACATTTCATATTATAATATATTTGAAATTTTCAGTTTTAATTTTCTCATGTCAATCTGCTTTGGTCGTACATAATAATAATACCTTTAGATTTACTGAGATAAGAAATGTGATACTTTCTTGATACAGTAATACGTTTTGTGTCAGTCTCCATAGTGAAAGATGCTTTGTCATTGATAATCTAGGAACCAAAAGTAAAGTTACATATCATGAATTAGTTTTAGTTGAAGATTGTATCTATTTTTTTTATTCTTAATAGATTTATTATTTTTACTGAGATTGTTGTTGGACTTTTGGTTGAATGAATTTTAGTTTAAGATAAAAATAGAAAAAGAAAAAAGTCATTCAAGTTTGCAAGAGTTTTACTAAAAGTGACATTAATTTTTGTTTAACAATGCTTAATGCCAATCCTACCAAAACTTAATGCTTAATACCAAGATTAAATTGAAGCAAACTACTTTATTTCAATCTTAACTTAATTAACATCTCTTTCATATCAAATTTTAAACCTCCTAAAAAAAAGCGTTCAAGTGTTATGAACTTTAAAAAATCATCGAAAACACAAATTTAAAGTATATCATAGTAAGTGTTGTGATGTAAAATTGCACACATTTTTTAGTTTTATTTGTTAATACTTTTATCTAAATTTATTTTATTTTATTTTTTAAATTATTTTTATTTAGACTTTAATATTTTTATCTTTCCTATCCATTTTATGGTTTTATTTGAATTTTAGGTATAATATAGAGAAAATTGGATTAAATTAGGAGATCTTGAAAAAGAAGGTTTAAAGAGATTTTATCCAAATCTCAAATCTTATTAAAAGCCTAAATTGTTGGTGGAAGACTCAAAATAGATTCTGGTTGGGTTGTTATCGTTTTAAGAAAATCAAGGAGTTAGAGATTAGACCTAATCTATAAATAAGAAGAGAAGACCAAAGGAAAAAATAGACGCCAGCAAAAAGCCACCATAGATGAGAGCTTGTGATTAAAGAAAGAAGACGGCTAGAGAGCCCCAAGGAGATACCTTTGACAAAGATTAAGAGCAGAATTAAGGAGAAGTGTAATACCCTTAAGTACATGTTAGACTGGTAAATAGTTACCGAAGGTAGCATTTGACTTGTTTAGCATGTCAGTAAAGTTTTGTGACAATCTGAGTTCATTTAGGCACTTAGTTGCAACATAGAAGTTGTAAAATGGCTTAAAATGACTCAGATAATAGCATAAGTTGCTAAGTTAAGAGAAATAAACATAGAGAGTTTATTTCTAGGTCACAAAAAAACCAAGTAAGATGTGGTAAAAGTTGCAAGAGAATCGGAGTCAGTTTGGTATTTTTAAGCATACAGGTTGTGCTTTTAATGCCGAATTGAACCCTAGCAGATATAGAAAATGATGAGAATTGTGAAATAACAATTTAGATGAATCTTATGATTTATTCTAAAGTTGTTGGAAGCAGGGAAACTCGAATTAGCACAATTCGGGTGTCCATAGCAGATATAAGTTTCGGTGTAGAAACTTAAGTTAATATTTTTCCGTAATTCCCTCTGCGTCCCACCCCCCTTATATCTCCTTTCTCCCTCGGCAGAGAGCCGAAAACCAGAGGAAAGAAAAGAAAAGAAAGAAAAGGGGAGAAGAAGAAGGAGAAAGGGGAAGAAGGGAAGAAGGAGAGGAAGAGGAAGATCAAGCTTAAAGCTTCAGAGCTTCGAGTCTTCAAGAGGTAGGGGTTTAGAGCCTTTATTCATCTCTTTCTCTATGTATGCATATAAACAACATAATATGCCAAAGTGAGTTTTAGAGATGTTAGATGTGTTTGGCTTGCATAGACGTGTTTCTTTGGTCATTTATGACTTGTTCATAGCATAAGATTAAGTTAGAAACTTAGAACAACTCATTTAGACCATTGATTCACAAAGTGAGACTTAAGTTAAAGAATGAAGGATTTTGATCCATAATCCAAATTAAGAGGTTTAAATTAGTGATTGATGATTCCTAATGGTTAAAGAACTAGTTAGGAACTTAGAATCACTTAGAATTTGGATTGAAATGGCCAGAATCCAAGAAAATGACCAGAAGAACAAAGAAAACCCGTTAGTAATTCAGTGCAAGAATCCGGGTTCGCTATGAGCGCCGCGGCATAGCTTAGTGGCGTCGCGGCGTGAAGAGTCGAAATCACGTTTTACGCTAAGGGCGCCAAGCAGCGTGCGACGCCGCCGTGCCGCGGCGTGAGACCCTGAAACTCCAAAATGTTATTTTTGGATGTTTTGAAGTTCTAAAGTAAAGGGATCATTTATATATGTTTCCTAAAGTGTGTTAAGGCATAAATGAGGATATTTTCAAGTGGAAAATACTTACCCATCAAGAAAGAGAAAGCATAGGCTTTTAAGCATCCTAAAGGAAAGGTTTGCTTTAAGTAATGACATTGCACCTTAGGCAACTTAGTGTTGCATTAGATATCACTTAAGATGTGATGAGATGGTGCAATGAAGACAAGTGTATTAGTATGCACTCTAGTAGAGAATGAGAAAGGTATGAACCTTAGGAGATCCAAGAATAGTGGATTACCTTAGGAAGGTACCTAGAACCTTAGGCAACAAAGAGTTGCAAGTAAGAACCACTCTTGCATTAGAGTTACTTGAGTGGAGACAAGATTGTGTATTGGTTCCAAAGAGGGAACGTTTAGGTACTAAGTCTCTAGTTAAGTGAGACTTGGTGCATTGCTAAATACACAATAAGATGAAATATGACTAGAAGATGTCATAATCATAAGGTAGAGCAGAAATGTGCAATAACTCATGTATTAGTAAAGATGAGTTAGAGATGCAACATAAAGAGAATTTACTTCCTTAGATACTAACCAAAGTGTGGAAGTTAAGTTCTTAAGCATTCCATGAGTTTGGAATAGTTAAAGAGGTATCTGGAACCTTAACCACACAAGTGTAGTATAAGCTACTACCAGACGTGTGATAGAAGAGAAAGGTAGATACAACTAGAATATGTATGTTAGCACACAAGTGTAGTAAAAGCTACTACCAGACGTGTGATAGAAAGGAAAGTTAGATGCATGAATTACTCACTTTAGTTAAAGTTGAGTTAATTATGCAAAGTTTTAGAGAAATGCTCATTATGTCCTTAAGCAAGGATAGTTGAGGTATTAGTTAAGATAGACTCTTTCACTAGGATGAGTGGAGTCTATAAGAGAGTAAGATGGTGTTTATATAAGAGTTAAACATAACACTAAGCTTTTCACATACTAGTCAGTTAAGCTAGTATGTATGTGAAGAGATAGAACCTTAGGGCAACCAAGATTAGTGGTTTGCCAAAGGTAAGTACCTAACACCTCAGCAACATAGTGTTGCGTTAGAGATCACTTAAGAGATAGGAGTGATGAGGTGGAGTTTAGGTACAAGTATGAGAAATGAACTGGTAATGTTTACTTGAGAATGTAACGTTATATGACGTGAGGTCATTTAGCCAGAAGGTAAGGAATCAGAGAAGTTCCTTAGGGGACAAGTATTCCTAACCAAGTGCTAAGGTTACATATAGTATGAGGTTACAGATTCTCCTCATTGCAAAGGGTAAACATAAGAAGCCAAAGTTATTAGTAGAATATGCTTAGATCAAAGAGGAACTAAGTATATAAGTACGAATAAAAGTCTAGGAATTAGTTAGGTAGTATCAATCTGGTGAATATCCTTTGATGTTCGTTCATGGAGGCAAAAAGAGGATAGATGGGTGTCCGAAGGACTTTTGAGAAGGACATAACCCTAATGTCTCGATAGTGCCAAGGCCAAAGGAGATAAGTGGGAAATCCAAAGACGCTCTTTGAGCAAGGATGAAGCCCGAATTTCTCAGTGTGCCAGGATATGTGTAATGTGAGGATGAGTTTTTCCTCTAATTACCACTAGATGATATACTGACTAGTTCCTAGCAAACTTCTTTGTTCTTAGAATAGACTTTTGCATTTGCATTTCATTTACACTCGCTTTAGGATTCCTTAGGCATATTCATATTACATATCATTATCATTGCATTTACGGACAGTTGTATGGGCATTGTCCGTCACTGTTGGTATGTACAGCTGTATGGGCGTTGTATGTATTAACAGTGTGTAAGCTAACGGTTAATATCACACTATAAGAAAGTGTGCATTATGAGAAAAGAGGAGGAAACTCCTAAGTTAATAGAAAAGAGGAGGGAACTCCTAAGTTAAGAGAAAAGAGGAGGAAACTCCTAAGTTAAGAGAAAAGAGGAGGAAACTCCTAAGTTATAAGAAAAGAGGAGAAAGCTCCTAAGATAGAACTAGTTATGAGAAAATGGGACAAAGCTCCTAAGTTAGAATTATAGCATTTGTTATATATTTGTTATATACAATGTTATAGAGAACTGGTATTGGAATTGCTTTTACTGAGAATGTTAATTCTCACCCCAGTTGCTATTCCATGTAAATCCAGATGCAGGCTCAGATGCAGGTACCGATGCAGGCTCAGATGCAGGCAAAGGCTCAGTGCATGTAGGTACAAACCCTGCTAAGGATGAGAAGATAAAGCATGAAGACTAGAGTAGTTTTTATTGCTTTAAGTAGACAGAACTTATGTAATAAGTTTATATTTGTTCTATAAGTTTTATGTTATATGTATTACAATAAGCCCTCATATGGCTAAGTTTGTATATGTATATGTATGAGTTTAAGTTTTTTGCAATCTCTCAAGGCTTTCTATAATTACTCGGTTGTGATTATAGATATATGTTAGTATGTAGTATAGAAGTGACGTCTCTAGTACTGGTTATCTTTATATATCTCTGTCTATCTAGGATATATCTGGATATCTGTATTAGGGTGTTACATTTTGGTATCAGAGCAGTTCATCCTATTGAGCTGGGGTATGGACTGACTATGCTTAGGCATAAGTAGTAGTTTAGTAGAAAGTTATGCATTCTTTTATCTCTTTTTGAGATATGCAGATGGAATTGCATGACTAGGAGTCTGGTAAAGGAGGAGATAACCAGAGCTTTTAGAGAAATGGCTACTGTGTTGAGAGAGCAGACTGCCATTAGTAGAAGTCTATCAGAAGTGATAGAACAAGACTCGCATAGTTAGTTGCGGGAACGAGAAGGAACTTTTGAGGAATTAGTGTTTCTCAGAGTTCAAGAAAGTTACTCCCCTTTGTTTTGAAGGGAAAGTCTGGTTCAGTCAGAGCCGAAAGGTGGTTTCATGTGATGGAAGAGATCCTTGAGATCATGTCGTGCCTTGATGAACAGAAGGTAACCTTGCTTCATAAGGGTTAGTAGGTGAAGCCGAAAGCTGATGAGATGAAGCAGAGAGGTTATTAGAGATGGTTAGTACTCGAACCACCTGAGAGGTGTTTAGAGTTGCTTTCCTAGATAAGTATAATTCCCTTGAGTTAGAGAAAGCAAAGGAATGGGATTCCTAAAGTTAGAGTAAGGGGATAGTACTGAAGACCAGTATGCAAAGCAATTCAAGAATGTCAAGAGTTCTTTTCTTATTTTACGCCTAATCCAGATAAAGACTGGAAGTGAGTAAAATTTGAAGTAGAACTTGGAGAAGGCATTAGAAGAGTTGTAATGCAAAAGAAGATTATGGACTTCTTCGCTCTAGTAAGTGAATGTAGAGTTGTAGAAGTAAATAATCTCAGAGCATCCATGGAACAAGAGTTAGAAGGTTCCTAAAGAGGAAGAGATTAGATGTTGAGATCAGTAAGGGTGCCCTTTGATCTCAATTTGTTATAGAGTTGCACGGTGGAAGCTTGGAGAGATGATAAGTATAAGCAGAGTGCTTGTAGAGGAGCAACTCTAAGGAAAAAGGTAAATCAAGCTTCAAGTCACTAAGATGTGCTAGATGTGGTAAGATACATGGATGTAGACCATTTTTGATGGGTAATCCGTGTGCTACATAAGTAAGTAACCAGGACATCGTAAGAGAGATGGTTCTTGGACAGAGAAAGTGACGAAATCTTCCAACTTGGTATGAGATGAGAACACATGTAAAGAGAAATCTTTTAAGGTGTGTATAAGAAGAGAATAGATTTACTTTGTAGATCATGTTGATTTACTTTGTAAATCTAGTTGCTTACCTTGTTGGTATAGTTTGGTTGTTTTAGAGTGAAGGATGATCAGGTAAGATCAGTTGAGAGAATCTTTGAATTTTCTCAGGAGATGATCTAAGACTTGGTTGTCATAGAAGCAGAGTAAAGTAAAACAGATCTTCGAGAGTTTTCCAGAATTACGAAAGGACATGAAAAGTATGTCAAAGGTAGTTTTGGAAACTTTTGAAAAGAAGGCGGTTAAGTACCAAGTAAGCCGAAAGTCAGTTTTGGATTACAAGTGGTACAATTTAAGAGTTATGTAATTTCTTAAGATAGAAATTGCAGAGAACCCCAGCAGAGTTTAAGCAGAGGTACAATGGGTAGAATAGCCATTGTATCCGAGAGCAGAGAATCTATCAGTAGATTTTCTAAGTTAGTGCTACCTGGTTTAGGCCAGTTAAGAGAGGTAGTACCCAGCAATGGACTCTAGATAGTGAGTTTGTTTTCCAAGAGTAGAAGAGAAGGTTGATTGCTACGTTAGTTTTGGTAATTCCAATTCCCGAGAGAACTTTTAGGTAGACAGTTATACTTCGAAGATGGGACTAAGGTATGTTAGATGCAATAGAGGTAGGTAGATGCCTACGCATCAAGGCAGTTTAGTCTGCAAGAGAAGGACTACCCTAGGTATGATTTGGAAATTAGCCATAGTAGTGATTACCTTATAGTTTTGGAGACATAACTCATAAGGAGTATAGTTAGAGATGTTCAGCGATCATGATAGCTCAAGATGCTTGTTGATCAGAAGAAGCTGGACATGAAGCAGAATAGATGGATAGAGTTTTTCAAGGCTCATAACCTTGAGTTGAGATATCATTCGGGTAATGCCAGTGTAGTGGTTATCCTAGATGATAGTCCAAGAGAGAGTGAATTTCTTGAGAGTTTTCGAGAATTTGAGTCTAGCGGTGACTATGATTCCAGATAGTCTCTTAGTGAGCAAGGTGGACATAGTAAGAAGCCTAAAGGCTCAGATTTCTTTGAAGCTCAGAAGGAGAATGAAGCTCTAAGGGACAAGTGTGAACAAATTTTCAAAGGAACCCTTAAGAATTTTGTTATGACTAATAGGGAATGACGAAGTTTAGAGACAACTTTGTCTTCCAAGAGGGTCAAAAATCAAGAAAAGGATTCCAGAGGAAGCTCACCAGAGAAAGTGTACCATCTATCAAGAGGCTACTAAGGTTTTCCAAGAGTTAAGGAAGATGTATAGTAGCATAGTATGTTAAAGAACATAAGAGAATATGTTGAGCGGCAGATAAAGGTGGTAAGATTAAGTAATCCGCCAATCTTTTGCCAAGAACAGATAGCTATTTTCTAGATAAGGTAGTTCAAAGCTAAGTTATGTTTTTGTACAGCTTACCATCCATAAGCATAGAGATCAAGAGCTTTGAGATAAGCAGATCTCGTCAAGAGGAAGTGGTTGGGAGAAGCTGGTACTAAAGAAAGACTGCATAGAAGCAGAAGTTTCATGTAGAGTTTTGTTTAGCCAGAATTGTTTACGTGAGGTGAACAATTTTGGGGACAAAATTTTAAAAAGGAGGGGAGAAATGTAATACCCTTAAGTACATGTTAGACTGGTAAATGGTTACCGAATGTAGCATTTGACTTGTTTAGCATGTCAGTAAAGTTTTGTGACAATCTGAGTTCATTTAGGCACTTAGTTGCAACATAGAAGTTGTAAAGTGGCTTAAAATGACTCAGATAATAGCATAAGTTGCTAAGTTAAGAGAAATAAACATAGAGAGTTTATTTCTAGGTCACAAAAAACCAAGTAAGATGTGGTAAAAGTTGCAAGAGAATCGAGTCGGTTTGGTATTTTTAGGCATACAGTTGTGCTTTTAATGCCTGGATTGATCCCTAGCAGTATATAGAAAATGATGAGAATTGTGAAACAACAATTTAGATGAATCTTATGATTTATTCTAAAGTTGTTGGAAGCAGGGAAACTCGAATTAGCACAATTCGGGTGTCCATAGCAGATATAAGTTTCAGTGTAGAAACTTAAGTTAATCTTTTCCCGTAATTCCCTCTGCGTCCCACCCCCTTATTTCTCCTTCTCCTCGGCAGAGAGCCGAAAACCAGAGGAAAGAAAAGAAAAGAAAGAAAAAAAGGGGAGAAGAAGAAGGAGAAAGGGGAAAAAGGGAAGAAGGAGAGGAGGAAGAGGAAGATCAAGCTTAAAGCTTCGAGCTTCGAGTCTTCAAGAGGTAGGGGTTTAGAACCTTTATTCATCTCTTTCTCTATGTATGCATATAAACAACATAATATGCCAAAGTGAGTTTTAGAGATGTTAGATGTGTTTGGCTTGCATAGACGTGTTTCTTTGGTCATTTATGACTTGTTCATAGCATAAGATTAAGTTAGAAACTTAGAACAACTCATTTAGACCATTGATTCACAAAGTGAGCCTTAAGTTAAAGAATGAAGGATTTTGATCCATAATCCAAATTAAGAGGTTTAAATTAGTGATTGATGATTCCTAATGGTTAAAGAACTAGTTAGGAACTTAGAATCACTTAGAATTTGGATTGAAATGGCCAGAATCCAAGAAAATGACCAGAAGAACAGCAAACCCGTAGCTGCAGAATTCTGTAGAATCTGGGTTCTGCTATGAGCGCCGCGACATAGCTTAGTGGCGCCGCGGCGGAAGAGTCGAAATCAAATCACGTTTTACGCTAAGGCGCCATGGCGTGCGAGACGCGTGTGCCGCGGCGTGAGACCCTGAAACTCCAAAATGTTATTTTTGGATGTTTTGAAGTTCTAAAGTAAAGGGGATCATTTATATATGTTTCCTAAAGTGTGTTAAGGCATAAATGGGGATATTTTCAAGTGGAAAATACTTACCCATCAAGAAAGAGAAAGCATAGGCTTTTAAGCATCCTAAAGGAAAGGTTTGCTTTAAGTAATGACATTGCACCTTAGGCAACTTAGTGTTGCATTAGATATCACTTAAGATGTGATGAGATGGTGCAATGAAGACAAGTGTATTAGTATGCACTCTAGTAGAGAATGAGAAAGGTATGAACCTTAGGAGATCCAAGAATAGTGGATTACCTTAGGAAGGTACCTAGAACCTTAGGCAACAAAGAGTTGCAAGTAAGAACCACTCTTGCATTAGAGTTACTTGAGTGGAGACAAGATTGTGTATTGGTTCCAAAGAGGGAACGTTTAGGTACTAAGTCTCTAGTTAAGTGAGACTTGGTGCATTGCTAAATACACAATAAGATGAAATATGACTAAGAAGATGTCATAATCATAAGGTAGAATAGAAATGTGCAATAACTCATGTATTAGTAAAGATGAGTTAGAGATGCAACATAAAGAGAATTTACTTCCTTAGATACTAACCAAAGTGTGGAAGTTAAGTTCTTAAGCATTCCATGAGTTTGGAATAGTTAAAGAGGTATCTGGAACCTTAACCACACAAGTGTAGTATAAGCTACTACCAGACGTGTGATAGAAGAGAAAGGTAGATACAACTAGAATATGTATGTTAGCACACAAGTGTAGTAAAAGCTACTACCAGACGTGTGATAGAAAGGAAAGTTAGATGCATGAATTACTCACTTTAGTTAAAGTTGAGTTAATTATGCAAAGTTTTAGAGAAATGCTCATTATGTCCTTAAGCAAGGATAGTTGAGGTATTAGTTAAGATAGACTCTTTCACTAGGATGAGTGGAGTCTATAAGAGAGTAAGATGGTGTTTATGTAAGAGTTAAACATAACACTAAGCTTTTCACACACTAGTCAGTTAAGCTAGTATGTATGTGAAGAGATAGAACCTTAGGGCAACCAAGATTAGTGGTTTGCCAAAGGTAAGTACCTAACACCTCAGCAACATAGTGTTGCGTTAGAGATCACTTAAGAGATAGGAGTGATGAGGTGGAGTTTAGGTACGAGTATGAGAAATGAACTGGTGATGTTTACCTGAGAATGTAACGTTATATGACGTGAGGTCATTTAGCCAGAAGGTAAGGAATCAGAGAAGTTCCTTAGGGGACAAGTATTCCTAACCAAGTGCTAAGGTTACATATAGTATGAGGTTACAGATTCTCCTCATTGCAAAGGGTAAACATAAGAAGCCAAAGTTATTAGTAGAATATGCTTAGATCAAAGAGGAACTAAGTATATAAGTACGAATAAAAGTCTAGGAATTAGTTAGGTAGTATCAATCTGGTGAATATCCTTTGATGTTCGTTCATGGAGGCAAAAAGAAGATAGATGGGTGTCCGAAGGACTTTTGAGAAGGACATAACCCTGATGTCTCGATAGTGCCAAGGCCAAAGGAGATAAGTGGGAAATCCAAAGACGCTCTTTGAGCAAGGATGAAGCCCGAATTTCTCAGTGTGCCAGGATATGTGTAATGTGAGGATGAGTTTTTCCTCTAATTACCACTAGATGATATACTGACTAGTTCCTAGCAAACTTCTTTGTTCTTAGAATAGACTTTTGCATTTGCATTTCATTTACCTACTTTTAGGATTCCTTAGGCATATTCATATTACATATCATTATCATTGCATTTACGGACAGTTGTATGGGCATTGTCCGTCACTGTTGGTATGTACAGCTGTATGGGCGTTGTATGTATTAACAGTGTGTAAGCTAACGGTTAATATCACACTATAAGAAAGTGTGCAGTTATGAGAAAAGAGGAGGAAACTCCTAAGTTAATAGAAAAGAGGAGGGAACTCCTAAGTTAAGAGAAAAGAGGAGGAAACTCCTAAGTTAAGAGAAAAGAGGAGGAAACTCCTAAGTTATAAGAAAAGAGGAGAAAGCTCCTAAGATAGAACTAGTTATGAGAAAATGGGACAAAGCTCCTAAGTTAGAATTATAGCATTTGTTATATATTTGTTATATACAATGTTATAGAGAACTGGTATTGGAATTGCTTTTACTGAGAATGTTAATTCTCACCCTAGTTGCTATTCCATGTAAATCCGATCTGAGGCTCGGATACGTGTACCGATGCGAGGCTCGATGCAGTGCAAGGCTCGGCTGCGAGGTACAAACCCTGCTAAGGATGAGAAGATAAAGCATGAAGACTAGAGTAGTTTTTATTGCTTTAAGTAGACAGAACTTATGTAATAAGTTTATATTTGTTCTATAAGTTTTATGTTATATGTATTACAATAAGCCCTCATATGGCTAAGTTTGTATATGTATATGTATGAGTTTAAGTTTTTTTGCAATCTCTCAAGGCTTTCTATAATTACTCAGTTGTGATTATAGATATATGTTAGTATGTAGTATAGAAGTGATGTCTCTAGTACTGGTTATCTTTATATATCTCTGTCTATCTAGGATATATCTGGATATCTGTATTAGGGTGTTACATTTTGGTATCAGAGCAGTTCATCCTGTTGAGCCGGGGTATGGATTGACTATGCTTAGGCATAAGTAGTAGTTTAGTAGAAAGTTATGCATTCTTTTATCTCTTTTTGAGATATGCAGTTGGAATTGCATGACTAGGAGTCTGGTAAAGGAGGAAATAACCAGAGCTTTTAGAGAAATGGCTACTGTGTTGAGAGAGCAGACTGCCATTAGTAGAAGTCTATCAGAAGTGATAGAACAGGACTCGCATAGTTAGTTACGGGAACGAGAAGGAACTTTTGAGGAATTAGTGTTTCTCAGAGTTCAAGAAAGTTACCCCCTTTTGTTTTGAAGGGAAAGTCTGGTTCAGTTAGAGCCAAAAGGAGGTTTCATGTGATGGAAGAGATCCTTGAGATCATGTCGTGCCTTGATGAACAGAAGGTAACCTTGCTTCATAAGGGTTAGTAGGTGAAGCCGAAAGCTGATGAGATGAAGCAGAGAGGTTATTAGAGATGGTTAGTACTCGAACCACCTGAGAGGTGTTTAGAGTTGCTTTCCTAGATAAGTATAATTCCCTTGAGTTAGAGAAAGCAAAGGAATGGGATTCCTAAAGTTAGAGTAAGGGGATAGTACTGAAGACCAGTATGCAAAGCAATTCAAGAATGTCAAGAGTTCTTTTCTTATTTTACGCCTAATCCAGATAAAGACTGGAAGTGAGTAAAATTTGAAGTAGAACTTGGAGAAGGCATTAGAAGAGTTGTAATGCAAAAGAAGATTATGGACTTCTTCGCTCTAGTAAGTGAATGTAGAGTTGTAGAAGTAAATAATCTCAGAGCATCCATGGAACAAGAGTTAGAAGGTTCCTAAAGAGGAAGAGATTAGATGTTGAGATCAGTAAGGGTGCCCTTTGATCTCAATTTGTTATAGAGTTGCACGGTGGAAGCTTGGAGAGATGATAAGTATAAGCGAGTGCTTGTAGAGGAGCAACTCTAAGGAAAAAGGTAAATCAAGCTTCAAGTCACTAAGATGTGCTAGATGTGGTAAGATACATGGATGTAGACCATTTTTGATGGGTAATCCGTGTGCTACATAAGTAAGTAACCGTGACATCGTAAGAGAGATGGTTCTTGGACAGAGAAAGTGACGAAATCTTCTAACTTGGTATGAGATGAGAACACATGTAAAGAGAAATCTTTTAAGGTGTGTATAAGAAGAGAATAGATTTACTTTGTAGATCATGTTGATTTACTTTGTAAATCTAGTTGCTTACCTTGTTGGTATAGTTTGGTTGTTTTAGAGTGAAGGATGATCAGGTAAGATCAGTTGAGAGAATCTTTGAATTTTCTCAGGAGATGATCTAAGACTTGGTTGTCATAGAAGCAGAGTAAAGTAAAACAGATCTTCGAGAGTTTTCCAGAATTACGAAAGGACGTGAAAAGTATGTCAAAGGTAGTTTTGGAAACTTTTGAAAAGAAGGGGGTTAAGTACTAAGTAAGCCGAAAGTCAGTTTTGGATTACAAGTGGTACAATTTAAGAGTTATGTAATTTCTTAAGATAGAAATTGCAGAGAACCCCAACAGAGTTTAAGCAGAGGTACAATGGGTAGAATAGCCATTGTATCCGAGAGAACAGAGAATCTATCGAGATTTTCTAAGTTAGTGCTACCTGGTTTAGGCCGGTTAAGAGAGGTAGTACCCAGCAATGGACTCTAGATAGTGAGTTTGTTTTCCAAGAGTAGAAGAGAAGGTTGATTGCTACGTTAGTTTTGGTAATTCCAATTCCCGAGAGAACTTTTAGGTAGACAGTTATACTTCGAAGATGGGACTAAGGTATGTTAGATGCAATAGAGGTAGGTAGATGCCTACGCATCAAGGCAGTTTAGTCTGCAAGAGAAGGACTACCCTAGGTATGATTTGGAAATTAGCCATAGTAGTGATTACCTTATAGTTTTGGAGACATAACTCATAAGGAGTATAGTTAGAGATGTTCAGCGATCATGATAGCTCAAGATGCTTGTTGATCAGAGGAAGCTGGACATGAAGCAGAATAGATGGATAGAGTTTTTCAAGGCTCATAACCTTGAGTTGACATATCATTCGGGTAATGCCAGTGTAGTGGTTATCCTAGATGATAGTCCAAGAGAGAGTGAATTTCTTGAGAGTTTTCGAGAATTTGAGTCTAGCGGTGACTATGATTCCAGATAGTCTCTTAGTGAGCAAGGTGGACATAGTAAGAAGCCTAAAGGCTCAGATTTCTTTGAAGCTCAGAAGGAGAATGAAGCTCTAAGGGACAAGTGTGAACAAATTTTCAAAGGAACCCTTAAGAATTTTATTATGACTAATAGGGAATGACGAAGTTTAGAGACAACTTTGTCTTCCAAGAGGGTCAAAAATCAAGAAAAGGATTCCAGAGGAAGCTCACCAGAGAAAGTGTACCATCTATCAAGAGGCTACTAAGGTTTTCCAAGAGTTAAGGAACATGTATAGTAGCATAGTATGTTAAAGAACATAAGAGAATATGTTGAGCGGCAGATAAAGGTGGTAAGATTAAGTAATCCGCCAATCTTTTGCCAAGAACAGATAGCTATTTTCTAGATAAGGTAGTTCAAAGCTAAGTTATGTTTTTGTACAGCTTACCATCCATAAGCATAGAGATCAAGAGCTTTGAGATAAGCAGATCTCGTCAAGAGGAAGTGGTTGGGAGAAGCTGGTACTAAAGAAAGACTGCATAGAAGCAGAAGTTTCATGTAGAGTTTTGTTTAGCCAGAATTGTTTACGTGAGGTGAACAATTTTGGGGACAAAATTTTAAAAAGGAGGGGAGAAATGTAATACCCTTAAGTACATGTTAGACTGGTAAATGGTTACCGAATGTAGCATTTGACTTGTTTAGCATGTCGAAGAAAGTTTTGTGACAATCGAGTTCATTTAGGCACTTAGTTGCAACATAGAAGTTGTAAAGTGGCTTAAAATGACTCAGATAATAGCATAAGTTGCTAAGTTAAGAGAAATAAACATAGAGAGTTTATTTCTAGGTCACAAAAAAACCAAGTAAGATGTGGTAAAAGTTGCAAGAGAATCGGAGTCAGTTTGGTATTTTTAGGCATACAGGTTGTGCTTTTAATGCCGGATTGATCCCTAGCAGATATAGAAAATGATGAGAATTGTGAAACAACAATTTAGATGAATCTTATGATTTATTCTAAAGTTGTTGGAAGCAGGGAAACTCGAATTAGCACAATTCGGGTGTCCATAGCAGATATAAGTTTCAGTGTAGAAACTTAAGTTAATCTTTTCCCGTAATTCCCTCTGCGTCCCACCCCCCTTATATCTCCCTTCTCCCTCGGCAGAGAGCCGAAAACCAGAGGAAAGAAAAGAAAAGAAAGAAAAGGGGAGAAGAAGAAGGAGAAAGGGGAAAAAGGGAAGAAGGAGAGGAAGAGGAAGATCAAGCTTAAAGCTTCAGAGCTTCGAGTCTTCAAGAGGTAGGGGTTTAGAACCTTTATTCATCTCTTTCTCTATGTATGCATATAAACAACATAATATGCCAAAGTGAGTTTTAGAGATGTTAGATGTGTTTGGCTTGCATAGACGTGTTTCTTTGGTCATTTATGACTTGTTCATAGCATAAGATTAAGTTAGAAACTTAGAACAACTCATTTAGACCATTGATTCACAAAGTGAGCCTTAAGTTAAAGAATGAAGGATTTTGATCCATAATCCAAATTAAGAGGTTTAAATTAGTGATTGATGATTCCTAATGGTTAAAGAACTAGTTAGGAACTTAGAATCACTTAGAATTTGGATTGAAATGGCCAGAATCCAAGAAAATGACCAGAAGAACAGCAAACCCGTAGCTGCAGAATTCTGTAGAATCTGGGTTCTGCTATGAGCGCCGCGACATAGCTTAGTGGCGCCGCGGCGTGAAGAGTCAGAAATCACGTTTTCTGCTAAGGGCGCCGCGGCGTGCAGACGCCGTGCCGCGGCGTGAGACCCTGAAACTCCAAAATGTTATTTTTGGATGTTTTGAAGTTCTAAAGTAAAGGGGATCATTTATATATGTTTCCTAAAGTGTGTTAAGGCATAAATGGGGATATTTTCAAGTGAAAAATACTTACCCATCAAGAAAGAGAAAGCATAGGCTTTTAAGCATCCTAAAGGAAAGGTTTGCTTTAAGTAATGACATTGCACCTTAGGCAACTTAGTGTTGCATTAGATATCACTTAAGATGTGATGAGATGGTGCAATGAAGACAAGTGTATTAGTATGCACTCTAGTAGAGAATGAGAAAGGTATGAACCTTAGGAGATCCAAGAATAGTGGATTACCTTAGGAAGGTACCTAGAACCTTAGGCAACAAAGAGTTGCAAGTAAGTAAGAACCACTCTTGCATTAGAGTTACTTGAGTGGAGACAAGATTGTGTATTGGTTCCAAAGAGGGAACGTTTAGGTACTAAGTCTCTAGTTAAGTGAGACTTGGTGCATTGCTAAATACACAATAAGATGAAATATGACTAAGAAGATGTCATAATCATAAGGTAGAGCAGAAATGTGCAATAACTCATGTATTAGTAAAGATGAGTTAGAGATGCAACATAAAGAGAATTTACTTCCTTAGATACTAACCAAAGTGTGGAAGTTAAGTTCTTAAGCATTCCATGAGTTTGGAATAGTTAAAGAGGTATCTGGAACCTTAACCACACAAGTGTAGTATAAGCTACTACCAGACGTGTGATAGAAGAGAAAGGTAGATACAACTAGAATATGTATGTTAGCACACAAGTGTAGTAAAAGCTACTACCAGACGTGTGATAGAAAGGAAAGTTAGATGCATGAATTACTCACTTTAGTTAAAGTTGAGTTAATTATGCAAAGTTTTAGAGAAATGCTCATTATGTCCTTAAGCAAGGATAGTTGAGGCATTAGTTAAGATAGACTCTTTCACTAGGATGAGTGGAGTCTATAAGAGAGTAAGATGGTGTTTATGTAAGAGTTAAACATAACACTAAGCTTTTCACACACTAGTCAGTTAAGCTAGTATGTATGTGAAGAGATAGAACCTTAGGGCAACCAAGATTAGTGGTTTGCCAAAGGTAAGTACCTAACACCTCAACAACATAGTGTTGCGTTAGAGATCACTTAAGAGATAGGAGTGATGAGGTGGATTTTAGGTACAAGTATGAGAAATGAACTGGTAATGTTTACTTGAGAATGTAACGTTATATGACGTGAGGTCATTTAGCCAGAAGGTAAGGAATCAGAGAAGTTCCTTAGGGGACAAGTATTCCTAACCAAGTGCTAAGGTTACATATAGTATGAGGTTACTGATTCTCCTCATTGCAAAGGGTAAACATAAGAAGCCAAAGTTATTAGTAGAATATGCTTAGATCAAAGAGGAACTAAGTATATAAGTACGAATAAAAGTCTAGGAATTAGTTAGGTAGTATCAATCTGGTGAATATCCTTTGATGTTCGTTCATGGAGGCAAAAAGAAGATAGATGGGTGTCCGAAGGACTTTTGAGAAGGACATAACCCTGATGTCTCGATAGTGCCAAGGCCAAAGGAGATAAGTGGGAAATCCAAAGACGCTCTTTGAGCAATGATGAAGCCCGAATTTCTCAGTGTGCCAGGATATGTGTAATGTGAGGATGAGTTTTTCCTCTAATTACCACTAGATGATATACTGACTAGTTCCTAGCAAACTTCTTTGTTCTTAGAATAGACTTTTGCATTTGCATTTCATTTACCTACTTTTAGGATTCCTTAGGCATATTCATATTACATATCATTATCATTGCATTTACGGACAGTTGTATTGGCATTGTCCGTCACTGTTGGTATGTACAGCTGTATGGGCGTTGTATGTATTAACAGTGTGTAAGCTATCGGTTGATATCACACTATAAGAAAGTGTGTAGTTATGAGAAAAGAGGAGGAAACTCCTAAGTTAAGAGAAAAGAGGAGGGAACTCCTAAGTTAAGAGAAAAGAGGAGGAAACTCTTAAGTTATAAGAAAAGAGGAGAAAGCTCCAAAGATAGAACTAGTTATGAGAAAAGGGGACAAAGCTCCTAAGTTAGAATTATAGCATTTGTTATATATTTGTTATATACAATGTTATAGAGAACTGGTATTCGAATTGCTTTTACTGAGAATGTTAATTCTCACCCCAGTTGCTATTCCATGTAAATCCGTATGCGAGGCTCGTAGATACGTGTACCGATGCAGCTCGAGATGCGAGGCAAAGGCTCGTGCACGAGGTACAAACCCTGCTAAGGATAAGAAGATAAAGCATGAAGACTAGAGTAGTTTTTATTGCTTTAAGTAGACAGAACTTATGTAATAAGTTTATATTTGTTCTGTAAGTTTTATGTTATATGTATTACAATAAGCCCTCAGGTGGCTAAGTTTGTATATGTATATGTATGAGTTTAAGTTTTTTCGCAATCTCTCAAGGCTTTCTATAATTACTCAGTTGTGATTATAGATATATGTTAGTATGTAGTATAGAAGTGACGTCTCTAGTACTGGTTATCTTTATATATCTCTGTCTATCTATGATATATCTGGATATCTGTATTAGGGTGTTACAAGAAGCATCTTGGAGAAATTCGACAACACACTTTATCTTATTCATTCTTTTACTTTGCTAAGATTTATTCATGCCTGACTTTGTATCTTTGAATTTTATTTGTGCTTTAATGTCTATAGGGAGATAAATATATTTTTTTACAAATAGGATGTAACACATACTTTTTTTGTGGTGGATTTTTAATTTATTATTTATTAATGTAAAGTTACTATTTCTTGATTCATTCCTTATGTTCTTAATGCCTGCGGTATGTCAAATCTCATATTTGTATAGTCTTAGGTATTAAATGAAGGATTGGAAGATGAAGTCTAATATAAAAAATTCAATAATTTGAACTTAAGAATTATGACCACGGAAGTAAGCTTAATCCTTCGAGGAGCTAATGAATGTTGTTGAGCATAATAGGTTTAACTTAGTACTATGGAAGTATGTATTACTTTAATTCTAACACATTCTCTTGGACTCAAAAGATGGATTAGAATTACAATATGACAACATTTCTTCAAGAAAGTAATGGAAATAATAATTGACTTTCATCATAATAAGTAATTGTAGTGAAATCCTAATTCTAGAGTCTTAGTCATTGGTTAATCCCATTCATTAATTTCATTTACTTGTTTTTTATTTATTTTATTTTATTTTTAATTTGTTTTCTTATTTAATTTTTTCCAGCATTTTCTTTAGCCTAAGTAATTAAAATTACTGTAATTTGGTAATCACATGATCCTTGTAAGAACGATACTTTTGCTTATAACTTTATTACTTGTGATAATCTATATACTAACTAATCTCATGATACAGGAAGCTTGAATTTCTTTTCCAATGCAAAGAAAAATATCTATAGTTGAGCAATAATATTGCTTAGGTTGGAACTTGGCCTTTCATGCCAGAATCCTCCTTAAATACTAAAGAAAACAAAATCTATAGTGATCAAATTAATTTTCCAATAACATTTTTTTATTATGATCATATTCTTTTTTTTTTTTTTGGAAAAGATGGATATTGAGCCAGTTTGGATTAGTAATGGCCATATGATCATATTAGGGGCACCTTCTATCCACACAAACATTTGGATTAGTAAGGGCCATATGAGCTAGTTTATGAGCAACTCGATTTCCATCTCTTTAAGCACGAGAAATAGAAAGAGATCTCAAATGCAAGGAAAGAGAGATACAATTCTCAGTAATCAATCTAAAATAATTCCTTGGATGGCTTCATTTGGATAGAGCTAACACCACGTCTAAGTTATCACTTTCCATGAAGATGTCCATGATACAGCAATCCAACGCAAATTGCAACCCCAAAGCACACGCTAAAGCCTCCACCATTATTGGGTTTAGGTTTGGGTCCTGACCAGTGACCCAAGTTCCTGTAGCCATAATCAAACCATCATGGTCTCTAATAACATCCTTAACTCCCCTGGATTTCCAATTTTAATAGCAGCATCTACATTTAGTTTGAAGATTACATTTGCTGGAGGAATCCAATTAGTTGGGCTACAATATATGACCCCTGAATCACCCTGCAAACTCGATGATGCAATAGCTTCAGAGTTCTTAAATTCGTCCAAGATGGCTAAGGATTTCTCCATCACCTTATGGTGGCTTTGAGATTTATTCTCAAATATTAGTTTATTTCTATTCAGCTAGATACCATGAAGGAAAGCACACAGGATAATGAATTGCTCCTCCTTAGTCTCAGTCTATAAGAGGTTGAACCTCCTGAAAATATAAGGCTGAAATGGGACCATTTATGAGTGTGAGTGGGGACAAAAACCAAAATTGTTGGGACCAAATGTAATCTCTAAGAATGTGCTCTATAGTTTCTTCTTTTCTCTAACATCTTGGACACGAAGCAGAATAATTAATACCTCTTTTTTGTAGATTCTTGCAAGTTGGAACAACATTATTCAAAGCCCGCCAAATAAAATTCAACGTCTGTGGAGGTATCTTTAATTTCCAGAGAGCTTTCCAATTTATGTTAGAAGCTGGTCTAAAATTGCTAGGACTTTCATGCCCATGGGGATCATTTTTTATGAGGTAATATACTGATTTTACCTTATAAACCACATCCCTTGCGTACTTCCAGAAGAATTGATCATGGTTATTCACAAGTGAAAGAAGTATAGCCAAGATTTGCTGAGTTTCAAAAGAGAGAAACAACTCCTTAATTAATGGCCTATTCCAGTAGGTAAGACCAATGCCAATTAATTATACCACTATTGTCATATGATTGCTAGAATTTCATGAGCTTCACACTTTAAAACCAACTTGATTAGGTAGCCAAGGATCTTCCCATATTTTAATACTCCTACCATCCCCAACTCTCTATAATCCTCCAAGATTTAGGACCCACTGAGTTGTCCATAATCCTCCAAGCTTTTGAATCCCAAGCCAATAGAATCCTTTGGCACACATAGCTTGTCTTATTTGACCAAGTATAATTTTTTTCCTTCCATCTTTATTGCCCTAGTAAAATTGATGGATCATTGCCTCAATATGGGAACATAAGGATTTAGGTAATAAGAAAGATCCCATTATATAAGTGGGTATTGACTAAACAATAATTTAATTAAAACATCTTTCCTCACTCTTGATAAACATTTCTCTTTCCAACCTTTTATTTTTTTCCAAACTCTATCTTGAATAAAGTCAAATACCTGATGCTTGTTCTGCCCTACTAAAGTAGGAATGCCTAAGTATTTTGAGTGGCTCTCAACTGCTTTAATTCATAACAAATTTTGGATCATAATTTTCTTGGAAGTAGGTATATTTCGGCTAAAAGAGAGCTCTAACTTATTAAGATTTATTCGTTGGCCTGAAGCCATTTGGTAGGAGTGAACAATGTCTATCACACACTAAATGTCCTGATTTGATGCTCTAGAAGAAAAAAAATCCTATCATCTACAAAGAATAGATGTGAAATTACAGAGGCTTGTCTTGCAATTTTGATGCCATACAAAGCATTTCTATTATGTGTTTTAATCAAAAATCTCGAGAGAACCTCAACACAAAGAATAAATAGGTAAGGTGAGAAGGGGACACGTTGCCTCAATCCTCCAGATGCCTGGAATTGCTCATAAGGTATGCCATTCAAGAGAATGGAAAAAGATGTTGTCCTAACATACCTCATAATAAGATCATTCCATTTCGGGGGGAACCCATAGATGAGATGACAACCTGCAGGAAACTCCACTCAACTCTATCATATGCCTTGACCATATTAAGTTTGAAACCCACATATCCCTTTCTTCCTTCTTTATTCTTTCTCATGTAGTGGAAAGCTTCATAGGCAATCAACACATTGTCTATAATTAACCTTTCAGGGACAAAAGCACTTTGAAATTCACTAATTATGGAGGATAGAATCATTTGCAATAGACTTTGTAATAATTTTAAAGATCACATTGCATAAAGAAATGGGGCATAAATCCTTAGTATGTCTTGCCTTTTTTACCTTGGGAATTAAACAGAGAAAAATAGAGTTTAGCTTACTAGGATTAGTTCCATTATTAAGAACCTCCAACACTGTTTTCACTACATCATCACCAACAACGTGCCATATTTTTTGGAAGAAAAGGGCTGGCATTCCATCCGGGCCTAGGGCTTTAGTAGGATGCATTCGTTTCAAAGCATAGAAAATTTCTTCCCTAGTGAAATCCTCATTTAGAGTATCAAATATTTCCTATTTAATTTTGCCACCTACCATTTCAACAATTTCATTCACATTCTCAGTAGCCTCAAAAGAGAATAGTTTGGAGAAATAAGAGTTCATCACAGTAGTTATTTTGTCTTCTTCTTCAAAAACTCAACCTGAGTCATCTTTAATGGAAACAACCAATTTCTTTCCTTCATTTGTGAAGCCTTCCTATGGAAAAATTTAGTATTTCAATCCCGTGTTTGAGCCAAGTTGCTCTAAAATATTGGGACCACCATCCTCTTTGAGCAGCTCATCTAGATCTTTTTCAACCTTTTTCATATCTTGAATAACATCTTCTGTCTGTGGCAAATAATTAAGGTAGGATAGATGTTTTTGCTTTTAGGATATTCTTTTTGGGATACAGCCAAAAGTATCTTGTCCCCACCATTCAAGATAGACCTCACGCTTCTCAATTTTCTCGTGAATATGAGACTCTAATTTTGACCATTTATCCTCAATTACTTTTTTTGCATGTAGGGTCACGTAACCATACCTCCTCAAAATGGTAAATATATGGCTTGCTTTTCTTCCTCTTTATTTCACCTAGAATATTAAAAATAGGACAATGATCTGATTTGTATCACTGGAGATGTTGGACAATTGCTTTTGGGAAAATGTCAGGACAACTCATTGTAGCCATTGCCCTATCTAGCTATTCTTGAATATTATTGAGACTAGCTTGACTGTTTGTGTAGGTGAAAGCTTGTCCTACATCCAAGATCAAGAAAATCATTTACCTGCACCACCTCCTGAAAACCTTATATTTGATAGTATGTAACAACATTTCCACCCTGTTTTTCTATTTGGCCAAGTACTTGGTTGAAATCTCCAAGGACTATCCAAGGTAAGGATGAGGCTTGGCCAAGAAGATTTAGCAACTCTTAACTCTGATGTTTATTTTCAGTTTCTGAAAACTCGTAAAAGCCAGTAGCTCTCTAACCAGAATTGTCATCATTAATCTTAATATTCATGTCAATATGATTTAGAGACATGGATAAGATATCCACCTAAACTGAGTTGTCCCATAAGCAAGCCAGGCCCCTTGCACGATCTTTCCTTTCACCCTTGTAGTCAATAGCCACTACATTCGAAAGACCACTAATGTATCTCATTCTCATCATCTTATCAATAGACTTTCTCTATGTCTCTATCAAGAAAATAAGGTTGGGAGCTTTTTAATTTATGAGCTTTCTCAAAGCTCTGACTGCCCATGGGTTCCTAAGCCCACAATAGTTCTCATTGTGTATGAGGCTGCATAGCAGCCTCTATAGATTGGTTGTTTGGGACAGTGTCTCTCCTTTTTGCATCTACATTCTTTGCATCAATCTCCATCATCTCCACTGCATCAAGTTTCCTTTCTGTGGCAGCATGTTGAACAATTCCCACCACACCACCTTCTTTGTACCTTTATTTTTTTTGTTCCTGTGTATCACCTTCTATATTCTTACTTCCTCCATCCTAAGTCATCTGTGTGTTTTTCAGCAAGACAATTTTGGGGTCCTTGTTTGTTATGTCCCCCAAAACATGTTCACTGTTACACATTATGGAAAGAGAATATTGAGATTTTTCTTCACTTCTTTCTACCTCATCCCTTGGATTATTCTCCTTATTTACCATATTGCCCTCCTTTTCCAGCATAGTAATATTAGAGGTAATATCTATAACATCCTAATACTGATAACCTAACATATCTTGCATATACATGGATAATCAATATTAGCTATGCTACTTCTAACCTAATCATTAAACTAATTCATTTCATTTAACAAATAATAATGGAGAGCCTTGAGGAAACTATAAGTTATATATAATAAATACATCTTTTCCTCAAAAGAGCATATCATAATACATAAACTTTTATACTTAATCAAAGCAGTGTAAATAAATAAAAACTTTGACTATTAAACATAAGAACTACTCTAGTCTTCATACTTCTTCTTCTTCCCCTTGGAGGAACTTCCACCTGGATTTACATGGCAACACAGTTGAGGTGAGAATTTACAATCCTCAGTATAAGCATTCCAATACCAACAGTTATACTATTCATAAGAATAAACAATTTATAACAACAATGATATCAAACAATCGCCCACATAATTGTAAGATATCATCAAGCAAGACAACTACTCATACAGCTGTCATCGAAAGCAAATGCAACACATACACACAAGAATCACATATAATAACAATAATTATTAAAAGATGCAATGATTATGTTATGTATGATCATGCTCAGAGGAAAGTGTATGATAGTGAGAATGCAATGTCATGAGACTTAACTATTCCTCTGGGTAGGGAGGGAATCTGTTATCTAAACATGTTACCTCCTTAACCTACCAAGTAGAAAGGGAATATATTACCTCCTTAGCCTACCTTATATTGAGTGGACTTTTCCACTACCTCAACTCTAGGAATAGTAAGTATGTAAAGAATGTGATGTGTGTGGAAAACAGAGTGCTACGTTTAACTCTTGTATAGACATTGCATCAACTATATACTAAGATTGTCCCTACACTACTGGCTCTACCTCAACTCTATGAGAGCGTTCATGCACTATGACATCCTACTATTGCCAATAAACTTAGTATACCTTCTATCATTGCATTACTAGCTCTACCTCATCTCTATGAGTGCATTCATGCATTGTGGCACTCTATTCTTTGCCAACTAGGTATTATGACACTCAACTCCTGCCAAATAAACTTGATATACTCATATCCAGTATCCCATCTCCTCATTACTCTTCAAGTGATATCTAATGCAACTTTGTATTGCCTAAGGGTCTAGATATTTATCTATGGCAATCATTGACTAATGGATGCACAAACTTTCCTTACTTTCCCATATATGCAAGATGATCTTTCTCTCTTCGAAAAACCTCTTTTTATGTCTCTACACACTCTACAAGGTATAAATAAGAAATCCTATCAAGTAGGGAAACTCAAATCATCAAAATAATAATCCTGGTAAAATCTGCTCTAGGCGCTTGGGCGCCTATTCTTTAGCACCTAGGCGCTCTCTATGCGCTTGAGCACTCGCTGCTCAGCGCCTGGGCATTGACTGGGTAGAGCATAACTTTGTTCTGCCTTGAGACGAGCACCTAGTCACTCAAAGCTCTATTGCATGCATCACCTTCTGGTCTATGAGCGCCTCGCCCTTTATATCTAGTACCTGAGCACTCACCGCATAACAGCAAATCTGCAGATTGCTACTACTGTTCCATTGGAACAAAGAAGTGATCTAGTATTCCAAACATGGTTCCTAGGTGATTTTTAACACTACAAACAATCTCTAAAAATGTTGTAACACTTTTACAACTTATTGGTTCACTTAAACTTGAGTTATTGATCAAAATCACATACTCACTTTCTATTAACCTAAACCTTATCTAAATAACTTTCTATCATTGTCTAGTGACAAACTCAAACATCTTGATTCTAAAATTGCTTAAATAACCAATTCAAATAATTGAAACTAAGATTTAAGCAAAGAAAACATATTTTTCTCTTTAAAAACCTATTTTCTCCATCTAATAACCTAACCTTAACCGTGGAATGGTTTAGGAAAAAGGATGGAATTAAAGGTTAAGAACCCCTACCTCTTGTAGACAAGATGACCTTCAAGCCTTGAAGTCCTCTTGGATCTCCCTCTTCTCCTTCTCCTCTTTCTCTTTTCTCTTCTTTGATTTCCTTTTTCCTTTCTCTCCTTTTCTCTCTTTTGTTTTCTACCTTGAGATATTATGAAGAGAAGTCAAACTTTGGCTTCTTATAGTGATAACTCCATAGAATGTAGTTATTTGTGCCCTATCTCTGTGCATTATTGATTGCTTTGTCCTTGTTGTTAGGCATTGTTGGAAGGCTTTAGCCCTATTTTCATGTAAAATCCATATTGATGTCTTCTTCTCTAATGTTGCTAAATTTCTTCCTAATCCTCGATTGGAGTGAGTTTGATTACATTGTATTTGACTGGTTGATTTCTCAATTGCAGGATGGACCTAAAAGGACCAAATTGATGCGAGTCAAGGCCTTGCATTGGAAGAGAAATCACAAGAAAAGCTTCAGTATCTCACGCCGTAGCGCTGGCATATTTGCGCTGCGACATTCTGTTCTCTGCCTGTGCACTTTGATAACCCAAGGCTTCAACGCCGCGGCGTAAGGAAGTGAATGTCGCGACATTGATGACCTAATTTTTGCATGCCACAACTCAAGTAAATGAACGTTGTGGTATGAAGCGCAAAATCTATGGGCCTATAAATACTTTGTACGCAGATTTCAAAGAGGACTTTTGGAGAACTTTATTTAGCTTTGGTCTCCAAGAGAACCCAGCAGTTAGATCTTTATTTTCAGGTTGAAAGAAAGTTGAAGGAGCCAAGATTAGAGGTCATCTTCATCTTAGAGGAAGATTCAAGCTTCAAAGCTCACCTCATTGAGCTTCATCTTTTGTTCTTTCTTCTTTCTCTCTCTTCCCTTTATCTTGAACATGGATTTTTGTATTGTATTTTCGTGTTCAATGAGTAGTTAAGCTATGTTAGAGTATTCTTTGGATCCCCCTATGGATATTGATTTGTACTCTTTTGAGTTTATATATATGATTTGAGTTTTGTTCTATCATATGGTGCTGAATGCTCTTATTTGTTTGATAAGCTTTTAGGTGATTTGATGAAATCTAATGAGCCTAAACATAGGACTTTGGGTTTTAGATCATACGTATGGTAGATGTATATTTGATTTCATTCCAATGGCGAGATAGATTGATTCGCTAATGGGATAGACATATATCTCTAAGCCATGCATAGTCATAGTTGAGAATCAATCTTAATGCTTGTTGTTTGCTCTAGTTCTCATGGACACATAGTGAACTAGGTAAGTGACATAGGGTTAATCGACCTAGACATAGGCTTTTAACTAAGTTAGTTTCTCAAGCTAACCTAATCTAATCGTTTGTATTGCTTAAAAGGATTACATGTTATCAATTGAAGTAGAGATGAAAAAGGATTCCCTATTTTCTCAACCATATCTTTATCTTTTCTTTATGCTTTGTAGTTTAATTAATAAACTCCTTTTTCCAATTTATACATGCTTGAATAGAATTAGTTAAGCTGTAGGTTAATATTTAGCATTAGAAAGTAACCATATTCCCCATGGGAATGAACTCTACTCATCATTTTTATTACTTGAGTGGCCCATGCACTTGCAGTTAGCAAAAAGTTACCAACAAGGTAACCCACACAATATATAACTAGGTATTAAAACTCCTGATCTGCTAAGAACATGTAGATCTCACCAAATCCAGTTTTCTAACCTCTAATAAGTTTAAAAATAAATCCTAAGATTCATCAAAAATTTTGTTTCACTATTTCCCTATCTTTCTATATCTACTGGTAGTCAATCCAGCATTAAAACACACAACTAGCATGCTTAAAAATGTCAAACTAACTTCGATTATCCTCAAACTTTAACTACATCCTCTGCCACCTATTTGTAACCTTGAAACAAATCCTCTAGATTTATTTCCATCAACTTAGTAATTTATACTATTATCTGAGTCATTTTATGCTACTTTTCATACTCTGAGTTGTAACAAAATACCTAAACTAACTCAATTTGTCACAAAAATAAGCAGACATGTTAAGCAAGTCATATGCTACCTTTGTACACATATACAAGTTTAACATGTTATCGGGGGTGTTACAATATCACCAGTCGAGCCTTTCTTAGTGTCTACTTCTCCATCATTGGCTCTACTTTCTATCTCAATTCTTGACTTCTTCAATCCCACCATATTATTTTCCTCTGAAACAAATAGAGTAGAAAGTTTCTTTAATAAGATTTCAGAGGCTTTTTCTTTTGTTCTCTTAGCTTCCTTCTACCATTGTTATGAGAATGTGTCATTATTCTTTTCTTCTCTTCTCTTAGACACCATATGTCCTACGTGTGTTGTCTTCAACCATATGCCCAGATTCTTGGATTTGTTTATATTCTTTTCTGCATCCAAGATAGCCTTCTTGCAAGTTTTCTCACCATGTTCAACTACTCCACATTAATGGCAGAATTGGGGGGTTATATTCATATCTAAAACCCACCTAGTATAATCTATCTTTTACACTGCCTGTATTTGTTCCTGGTTTAAGAGGCTTCATCACATTCAGATCTATCAACACCTTAACTAAGACCCCGTAAACACATGGGATATAGACAAGGTTAGATTCCAAAACCTCACCAATTGTTGCACCCATGGTTTTAAATTATAGTTGTGGTAATGTTGCGTTTACCGCAATTGCAAAGAATTGCGGAAAAATGAAGCTGATGCGGCCAAAATTGCGATTGCGATGTAGTTGCGGAGACTACAAAAACTGCAATATTATGGCCATAATTACAATTGCAGATCACAATTTAAAACCATAGTTGCACCAATCTTTCCCCTCATGAACTTAGTTCGGCAATGTGTAGGAAGGCCCCATAGTTGCACCTATACAGGAACACAATCAAACACCATCTTACTTGGCTTCCATATTTTAGGTCCATTTCTACATCAAAAGCCAATTATTTCTTTGCACCATGATCCTCCTTTTAACACCCTTAGCATATAAGCTTTATTATAAAAAAAGAACTGAAATAGTTTCTTACTTATATCTTTAATCTTTAGGCCTTTAAGGTTCTGCGGATGTTGTTCAAAGGTGCATATAGACCTGTTCTGTCCTCTACTTGAGGTGAGGTCATCGGAGAGCCCCAAGTCAGTTGTTCGATAATTACCCGAGGAAGACAGGGTAGAATGCCAGCAGAGGCACTTCAACCGATCAGTCTTGGAATTAAAACAGTGATGAAGACATAGGTAGAGAAGAGTGAACATACCTGGCCTAGGCTGCTAGGTTAGTTTATATAGAGATCCAAAGGACTGATTTCTTTCTAAGTACAACATAGAAGGGCTCACGAACAAGAGGTGCATCTCCCATTTATTCGTGCCGGAAGTGGCCGTTCACAGAGCATTGTTAACAAGTGACTTACGCACATTTGATCCCTACGAAGTTGACTTCTTCTTCATACTCGTCTATGTCTCCTGCAACTTCAGCACCATCAATGGCTTCCTTTCCGTCAACCGTGGGCGACTATAGTGATGGGAATTTTATTTGGGAGTATTCCGTGGGTCTCCATGATGATCTTGCATGAAAAGTCAAGCCTTCTGCAGAAGGTGAGTGTTTCTTTTTCTCTCCCCTTTTTTAAATCTATTTAACCAAATACAATTTGGAATAAGTTTAAATAAGGTGTTTTATGGTAATTGAGGTGCGTCCCAAAAGTTCAAAAATTCATTTTTCGTTGACAAAATAGGCAATAAATGTTCCTATTGCAGGAATTGGGTCACAAGAAATTGACAAATGAACTGAAATTTCGCCCTTTGTGCTTGTTTGTGACTTACTACATGCCCAAAATAATAGGCCACCATGAAAGATTGAAAAATTGAAAAGAAAAGAAATAAAACTTGTTCCATAAGTTTTATACATGGAATAATAAATGTACAGTAAGTTTATACATAGAATTCTCACATATTCATTTATATGTGACTGAAAGTTTTTATATAAAGAAATTATTGACCAATTCATTATAAGATCTGTATATGGTATTTTTAGTCACTCATTATAAGATCCGGCAACATTATTTGTCCACCAAAAATAGTTCAATTTATTTTTAACCCACACATAAACTCATTTTGTATCCCGCGGGAATGCTATAGTTATTTACAATCTGATTTAACATTTCTCTCACATAAATCTATGGTATAAATTCGATATGCATATTTTAAGTGTACGAATAACATTATCCTATAACATTTGTATATGATTTTTTGTAACATAAAACTCTGCATCTATCATTATTTTTATAGCAAACAATTTGATTAAAAGTAGCTTTTTAGCACGTTACTTTTTTGAAAATAAAAAATTGAAATATGTTTATTGACAAAACTATTATTCTTTTGAGGCCAGGTAAAACAAAACAAAAATTTTTTTTTGAGGTGAATAAGTGCATTTTTCTTGGAAAATTCTTCTTTTATGAAAAAATCTTTTTAGGTTTGGGTCACTTTTGGTATGCACGTTTTGTTAATTCTCATTGTATATTAGAAAAAATTATGCATTATTTCATCATATTAATAACATATTATATTACTTTATTGCTTGTTATATTCATGACATAACATTGTTACTCTATTGCTTGCTCTTATTAGCTTACTTTTATCATGTGCAAGATATAGAGTTTTTCATGAAAATGAGTAAAACAAAGTAATTATTATAGCATTAAAAATTTTTAATTCTTGTAATTTATACATATTTAATGACGCATAATTATTTGTTGGTTATTTGTTGGTTATATATTCAAATATTACTTTAAGAACATGTTATAGATAAAGACATTCAAGATAATTTATTCTTCATTAAATTTTATTGATGACAATTATTATTGTCTTTTATTAATAATTAGGAAACATATATGAGATAATAGTAAATGACATTGATTGGTTGCATTATTGTCATTTTATGAATTTAATAGGCTATTAATTAGTTATTATTTTATACATTATTTTTTTATTACTAAGTAGAAACATATATGGCATGATAGTAAATGACAATGATTAGTCGCATTATTGTCATTTCATGAATTTAATTGGCTATTAATTAGTTATTATTTTATATATTATTGTCTTTTATTACTAATTAGAAACATATATGACATGATAGTAAATGTTGATGTGCATTATTGTCACGGAATTAATTGGCTATTGATTGATCATTATTCTATATAACTATTGTCATTTCATGATATCATGAATTAATTGGCTATTAATTGATTACTCGACATGTTATTGGCGGAACATTAATTCAATATTAATTGATATTTTAAATAATATTTATTGTCATTGGATTCTTTAACCCTATTCATTATCATTAATTTATTAATTAATAATTACATAACATTAAACTGACCATAATATCATATTGCTTTAATTATCATTTCACATTATTTTAATTTTTATTTAGCATTAATTAATAATTATATAACATTAAATTGATTATAATATCATATTTCTTTGTCGTTTCTCATTCACTAGCCATAGAAGGGATAATCGTTCATTAAATAATATTGTTAAATAATTTCAAACATAACTTTAGGGCAATCTCATCACACCTTAATGCGACCAACCTTACTGAGGTATGAAAATCTAGTTGTGTTTATTTAGTTATGTTTATTTCAATTGCATATTATTATCAGAATTATGCACTTGATAGGATCAAGACAAGCTAGATTAAACCTCCAATAAATTCTTGAAAAATTTTAGACAAAGGCCTCGAAAACTCAAGTCAAGCCGATGCAGGTCAATGTCACCGATGCTGGCCCCTTTGAGCCGATGCCGGTCAATGTCACCGATGACAGCCCCTTTGAGCTGATGCTGGTCAATGTCATCGATGCTGATCAATGTCACTGATGTCGGTCAATGTCACCGATGTCAGTCAATGTTACTGATGCCGGTCAATGTCGTCGATGCCGGTCAATGTCACTGATGTCGACCCCTTTGAGCCGATGTCGATCAATGCCATCGATGCCGGTCAATGTCATCGATGAAAATTGGCCCTTTTGAGTCGATGCCAGTCAAAGACACCGATGAAATCCAGCCATTTTGAGCCGATGCCGACCCTTTTTAGTTGATGTGAGCCCCTTTGGGCCATTACCAGTCAAAGACACTAATGAAAACTAGCCCTTTTAAGCTGATGCAGGCTCTTTTGGGATGATGTCGGTCAAAGACCGATAAAAACTAGCATTGAGCTGATGCCAGTTAAAATCCAAAATTTTCTATGTCTAAATAAACAGTCGTAATGTTTAGGTTATAATTGACCAGATTTTGAAACCAAGCTCTTTATAAGTTTTCGACGGATGTTCATGAAGTTGTTTGTTGTAACACCCCGAAAATTGATAATTTCATGATAGATAGTCATTTTATAATATTTGTGATTTTTGTGAATTTTTCTAGATTTTTTCAGAAATGTTGAATATTTTAATATATTTCTTGTTTTACGTGCACATTGAGCGGAGCTGGGGAAATGAGAAATTTTCCCTGAGAACCTTCAACTGTGTAAACGTCGATGGGGGATCTTACTAAACCCGAGACTAGACACGATTTACGAGATTTCACTTTTTCAAGATTTTTATCTGATAAATAAAAATCGTTGTGTATTTTATTATTTGTTGGACAATTAACATTGACTTTTGTCAACTGTGACCATTGTCCATTGGATAATAACTTATAATAGAAATCTTATCTTATCCAAAATAATGTATTTTAATCAAAGCTTCTCAAGGAAGCTTTGACCAAAAATGATCAAATTGCCCAAAACTTATTAGAGAAGCCAATTCTCTCCCTCCTCCTTGTAGCTCCACGGCAATGTGGGAAAAAGTGGGACAAAATATCACTTTTTGCACTTCACCTATCACACTTCACTTTCATTTAAAAACACTTTCCTATTACTTTCTCTCTCCACTTTCCATTTTCTCTCATTCTTCTTCTAGCTTTCTCTTTTCTTCTCATCTTCCTCTCTCCACGGCTCCACACCATTCTCCACCTCCACCATCACAAAAATTTCAATCAATCACATTTCTAGCTTTCTTCCATTATTCTAAGGTTCTTCTCTTTGGTGGTCACCTCCTAAATCCTCCATTTCCATCATCCACCATTAAAGCTCTAAGCTTTGAAGCTTCAAGGTAAAGTTCATGTCTTTTTCTATTTTTTCTTCTCTTTTTCGTGTTCCTTGGCCACCTTTGTGACCAAGGACTCCTCTTTTCAAGCTTTGGTCTGTGATTGTGAAAGTTTGCTCATTCTAGAGTTTCTTGGAGATTTGGAAGAAATTTCAATGAAAGAACCAAGAGGCTTGCTTTCTTGAGTTATCTTCAATAGGTAAGAAGGAGATAATTATATTCAACTAATCTTGGTAGTGAGGAGACATCTTGTGTGTTGTTGGTTGAGGAATCCATGTGGGATTGCTCACTTTGTGTGTTGTTTTTTTTTTCATGATCTTGTGCTTATTTTGACTTGCATGAAATTATTAATTGTTTTGGAGGTATTGATGATCATGGATTGCTTAGATTGATGTATGAAAAAATGTAGGGTTTTCCTACCATTTTTGGAGGTCACGACTTTAGGGCAATTTTGGGGGGTTTAAGTTTGATTTTTGGAGATATTGGAACTTAGTTAATTAGGTGTTAAAGAATTAATGAATGTAATGGAAAGGTTTTGGGATTTCTCATCTTGGGAGGCTCACGACCTCTAGGGTATATATTGGTCTAAGTTGTGATTCTGTGCAACCTTGGGACTTAAGTAATTAAGTAATAAGTAATCAACAATGTGGCAAAAGAAAAATGGATGGATTTTTTTTATCATAGTGAGCCCACGGCCTCAAAGGGTATCTTGGACCTATATTTGGATATCAAGCTAAGGCTTAGGTGATTAGGTAACTTAAAAATAATACGGATTCATAATATGGGAAGAATGAAAGAAAGAAAGTCACTTGATGACCTAAGGTGAGCTTCGACTTAAGGAAAGAACAAGAGTGTGTGAGGTTTAGTGAATCTTAGAATAATTTTCTAAGTATGATTTAAATTAAATAAAGAACTTACCGAATTAAGAGAAATAAAGATTGAATGAGGATTCCTCTAGAGAGATTTTATAATAAATGTTAATTTAAAGTAAAATTCCATAATGAACCTTAAAGAATGTTTTACCACTTTTGAGAACTTGATGTTATATTATTATGGGTCCATGATTGGGACCAAGGAATTATTGATGTTTAAGTTGGACAAATTGTGATATGCTATGAATAAGTATGTTATTGTTCAATATACATGAATATTGTTGATGTGTATCTTGGCCAAAATGCGACATGATTATGAGAAAGTATATCATTATAAAATATACATGAATATGCATTGAGTCATCATGCATTGTGAAAGTCCGTTGGACTCTATTATTAAGGTTGTGAATGCCTAAGAGATTGAATTACACCTTGGTGCGGGTGCGAGTAGACTAATTGTAGGTCATATGGTTGGCCTTGGGGGCGTCGGGGTATGAGTATCTTACAATAGATAGTGGCAGCTCCATTGGGGTCGTGTGATAGATCGATGCAAACACACCGACGATTCGGACCGAGACACTGTCCTATATCGCGATCTGGTTGAGAGTGCCATGTATAAGCCATGTTGCATAAAAGATTATTTTTATGATGAGCACTTTATTTTATAGGCTCACGAGATACTGGCATGACTCTCTAATCATTCTCTCCGAAATGTTTATGTCTAACTCCATGGAGTAGAAACTTTTGGTACTATGTGCACGTGCATAGTGAGTCAATATATCATTTGGCATTTATGTACTTATTCATTTATATGATGATGAAATTGTTGTTCATTTATATGATGATTAGACTATTGTTTTAATGATGCTATGATTATTTGAACTGTTTCATTGTTTATTATCTGAGACTCTGTTGCTGTTTCTTTTACCATATGTGATTATTGCAGTTTAATATTGTTGCTTTACAATGTGGGCATCATGCGCTGTTATGTTTCTTTACTGTCATAATTGGTAATGAAAGTAGGATGTCTCACCTCTTTGTTGTATTACTTTGTCTTATGCTATGTGTGGATAAAGACTATGGAAGGAGCGAGTTGAATTCACTTAGTTTAGTTTGGGACCGACTTTTGCCTCTTTGTGATGGCGTCTGGACAAGCTTTCTTCAGTTGCATGTAGATACAGTTCCATAGAGGCTTGGAAGCCTGACATTCCAATCGTGATGCGGAGCGTTTTGCATACATAGGGGATGTGACCCTAATTTGGAGTGGTCATTATCCTAGAACTGCTACGAGCATCATTCACACTTTTATGCATGTGGAGTTCCCTATACCCATTGGGGAGTTGTGGAATAATCGCCACCTCTTTCCTAGAAAGGTTTCGGTTGTGTCACATATTCAAGTTCCTAGGCATCATGGCGTGTCTCAAGGGGGAAGTTCATCTGTTGGAGACCTGGAGGAGGATCAAGTGTAGGATCCTTCTCTCTAGGTGTTTGACTTTGGGCGAGGTCGAACTTTTATATGGTAGTTATGCTAAGTAAAACTTATGTGTAATACTGTTGTATATTATTTTTATGAATGGATTTTGGAAATGTACCTTTACTTAAGTTGATGTTATGTTTTGGATTCGAGTAAATATAAATATAATTCATATCGAGGCTCGTATTTTCTATATATGCACAATGATCAAATTTTAAAAAGTGTGGATTGAGTTGTAGCACGTCTAGATTTGGTGACTATGACATAACGACGATTGTGCCGTGGTTATTAAATCAAGGGTTGTTGCTGTAACACCCCAAAATTTATTTGTTTTACTATAAATATTCATTTTATAATATTTGTGATTTTCTGAATTTTTTTTGGATTTTTCTGAGAACGCAGAATATTTTAATATATTCTTCATTTTGCGTGCACATTGGACAGAGTCGGGAGAACGACTGTAACGCTCTGAAAGTTGAAAAGTTTTATAATGAATAGTCATTTTATAATATTTATGATTTTTTGGAATTTTCTTGAACTTTTCCAGAAACATCAAATATTTTAATATATTCCTCGTTTTGTGTACGCACTGAGTGGAGCAGGGGAAATGAGATATTTTCTCCGAGAACCATGAACTATGGAAATGTCGATGGGGGATCTTACTAAATCCGAGGTTGGACACGATTTACGAGGGTTCATATTTTTTTTTCGAGAAAATTTAACAGACAGATAATAAAACGATGTGTGAATTTCATCCGTCAAATAAATTAATACTGACTTCTGTCAATTATAGCTATTATCCATTGGATAATAGCATGTAATAAAAATCTTATCACATTATCCTAATGTAATCTACTTTAAATCTAATCAAACATACTTTAATTCAAATTTATAGTATTATAATTGAAGCTTCTTTGAGAAGCTTTGACCAACTAAAGACCACCTTGTCCTTGGCTTGTCAAGGAAGCCACAAATTCCCTCTCTTCTCTTTCCACTTGCCGCGGTAAGCATAGCCCAAAGGGTGGTGAAATTTTGTTCCCACTTAACTCACTTAGTTACATTTTCATCCATTTTCAACTATCCATTTCTTTCTCTAAAAATATCATCTTCTTCATTTCTCCTTCTTCTTTCCACACTCCACCAAGGCTATGAAATTTGCAGCCCCTCTTCCTCCCATTTTTCTTCTCCTTTCTCTTCATTAAACTCATTTCCTTACACCCCTTCATCTTCTCTACCACTTCTCTTTAGAAAATTTCTCCAAAATCAAACCTTTTCTCCATTGTCTTCTAAGGTAAAGATTCAAGCTTTAAGGTGAAGTTTTGGTTTTTCTTCTTATTTCTCTTCATTTTCGTGATCAAGGGTCTCTTTAATGACCATAAATCCATTTTTGTTCAACCTTTGATGTTGGTCCATTTTCTTGAAAACCCTAGGATTTTTGGAGCCCTAAAACCGAACTCTCAAGAGGCTTGGAGGAATCATTTTCGTTTGTTTTTCCTTAGGTAAGAGGGAGATTACTCACTTCAACTAATTTTGGTGGTGAGGGAACCTTGTATGTTCATGTGTTTTGTGATTTTTGGTTACTTATGTGTTCTTGGAAATTGATGGATGTTTGATTTGAAATTTTGATTGGATTGTAAGTGTTAAATGAGCTTGATCATGTTAAGGTTGTTAAATAGGAAATGCGGAGTTCCCTACCCTAACATGGAAGCCACGATTTTGAGAGAAGTTTGGCTTGGAAATTGGTTTCTTGTACATAATAAATTGAGCTATGAAATTAAAGATTGAATGTTAATGTTGGAATCTTGAGATGGAAAATTTTAAGGGTTTACTACCTTTTTTAAAGCCACAGTTTTGACCTTGATAAATAAGGGAATGGATTGACCTTAATGAACTAAAATTTAAGTAAATTGATACTAAGGAACTAATACATAAAAATGGAAAGAAACATACGACCTTGAAGACTATGAAGGTCACGGTTTTTAGAGACAAAACTAGGGCTAATTGATGCCTTGATTAATTTCTGGGGACTTAAGAATTTAAAGACTTGCATAACTTTTAATCAAGTGGAAGAATTAAGTTGGATAGTAACCCTTAGAGGGCCACGATTTTGAAGGGCTAAATTACCTAAAATTTGTCATAATCAATCAAGCATAAGACTTTGAAAAAGTAAATTCATAATGTGGACTTGTGATAGTGGATGAACACTTGAAACATATATCGGTATGGAAATTGATTCTATACTATTAGGGACCCCTATGTGGGCAAAGCACTTGTTGATAAGCTATGTGTGATTATACATATTGATATTGATAATATTATGACGTGATGATATTGAGAAATGAATATGTATATGTACATGTATGTTTATATACCATTGTGATATGCTATGATGAATGCATCGTCGATGAACATACATGATTGGACATTGTGTCGTCATGCATATGTGTTGTTCGTTGGACACTGTTAGAAAGGCTATGTACGCCTAGGAGTTTGAATAACACCTATGTGCGGGTGCGAATAGACTAAGCATAGGTGTCATATGTTGTTGACCATGGAGGCATCGGGGTGTGGGTGTCTCACAATAGACAGTGGTAGCTCCATTGGGGCCGTGGGATAGACCAATGCGACACACCGACGATCCTGTCTGAGATGCTATCCTATGTCGCGATCAATTGTCAAGGTGCCATGTATAAGCCATTGCTCAAACATTTTTATGAGATAAAGCACACTATATTTTTAAGGCTAATGATATACTAGCATTACTCCTTGATTATTCACTCCGAAAATATTTATGTCTAACTCCATGGGGTAGGAATATTTGGTACTTTTTTTGCATTGTGAATTGTTAGTCACATGGTTCATCGAGCATGAGCATTTATAATTGTAAAATGTGTTTACTATTATATCTGCAATAATTCTTTGATTCCTAAACTGTTGACACCATTTGTCTGTTGTTAATGATACTTGCTGTTATTAATTGTTATTCTGCGCTTACTGTTAATTTCTATTGTTATTGTAATTAAATGTATGAACTGTGTTATATGTGGGTGTCTAGCGTCATTCCGTTTTCTTGCTGCTAATTTGGTACTGAAAGCTAGGTGTCTCACCTTTTTCTGTATTTTCTTTATTTTTTGTATTTCTGTCGGATCGTGTGCTTTCAAGAAGACGTTCGTGAAGAAGACAAGGAAGCTCTTGAGTTTCCAGGCTTCTGGCCAGATTATGACTGAAGCTGGTTAAGGATGTCATCGCGTCCTCATGGATTCTTTAGCTATGTACAGATCACATCTCATGGAGGCCCTGACTGCTGGTACATTAATGTGCAGACAGACCGTTGTGTATACCATGGAGAGCTGACGGTGTCCATAGCATGGGGTCGTTACGACGCCTCTATTTTTGATTTCTATGCTTATGTGTGGCTGGAGTTTTACCTGCCCGTAAGGGACATGTGGGCTAATATGTATTACACCCCACGTGATGATTCCTTTTTGTCCACTACTCGGGCTCCCACCCGTTGCTCTGTCACTCCGATGGATGTTTCATCAGACAAGGAGGACCCCGAGGAGGACTCCTCTACGGTCCCTTCTCGATCTCATTAGTCTTAGAGACTAATCCTGTTGGTAGCTACTGATGGCTAACCGTTTATCTTTTTGGGAAGTTTGACGCTTTGTTGTACATGCTGGGGTATATTTGTACCTCTTTGGATAGGTACATATTTCACTTTTTTGTATATTTTGGAATGTAACTAAACAGGCTTATAAATATATATATATTGTGTATGGTTTAACTTACGTTGTTAAATTTTATTTATTACAACTGTTTTATTCATGATCTCTATACGCGACGGATTTGAACTTAACTCTTTCAACGCCACTTGGTGACGATTTATAAATTTTAAACAAAAAAAAATAGTGACAGTTTTAAAGGAACTTAAATAACCATAAAATGAATCGGGACTATGAGTTTACAACAATTGCCATTTTCCACTTTTAATTTATTTCGCATATGTTTCATAGTTAAAAATGGTGTGACGCTCCTTCTTCACGACTACTCATAGAAAAAGGGGCATTACACTGTCTTAGTATTAGAGCTCCCGGTTTATGTTTTCTTTTGGGTCATGTGGTTTTGGACTGTCTTGTTTATGCTGTGTGATTCTCTGTGATTTTCTGTTGCTTGGTATTCGTAAGGATACATCTGACTTTTCTCTGTGATTTGTGCAGTTTGATTTAAAAGAAACTATGGCTCGCAGAGGTGATATGGCTGCTGCTATTGAAGCGATACAGAAGATGGTTGAAGCAATGCTGCAGCAAAATTAACAAACGACTCAACAACAGGCTAGAGCTGCACAACAGCTGGAGGCTACAGCTGATACTCAGAACTTAGAGCGATTTCATCGCGCTAACCCTCTGCAGTTTAAGGGAGAGTTTGATCCGGACAAAGCTATGCTTTGGATCCAAGAGCTGGAGAAGATATTTACTAGCATGAATTGTGCCAATGATCGAAAGGTGACCTATGCTGCATTTATGCTGATAGGAGATGCTGAATACTGGTGGACTGGAGAGCAAAGATTGCTACAAGCGGAGAACCGGGTGATTACATGGGAAGTGTTCAAAGAAAGGTTCTTGATCAAGTATTTCCCTAAGAGTGCTAGACACGCAAGGGAAATGGAATTTTGAGTTTGCGGCAGGGAAGTATGACTGTGAGCGAGTACGCTGCTAAGTTCGAGAGTTTGTCGAGGTTCTTGACTTATTTTCAACATCAACCCAATGAAGCTTGGAAGTGTCGAAAATTTGAAGAAGGCTTGAGACATGACATGAAGAGAGCCGTCATAACCCTGAAGATTGCTCAATTTTCTGTACTGCTTGATACATGTTACCGGGTAGAAAGTTTGGACCAGGCGCGTGAGGCGAGAAACAAGAACTTTGGGCCAATTCGGTCCCAAAGAGGAGGAGGCGGTAACGCAAGTCGTTATCAAAAGAAACCCTATTCTAGACCATCTGGAAATCAACAACAAAGATCACCAGGTGGAAGTCTAACTGGAAGCCCGAGAAGGATAGGTCAGAATGTGGTGTCTACGCTGAGGTGTATGAAGTGCGGAAAGGAGCACTTTACAAGAGACTGCACGATCAAGGGGATCATCTGCTTTCGGTGTGGAAAATCGGGACATGTTTCCCATGACTGTAATCAGACCAAGGCGGAACCTTCCATCAATACTGCGAGGACCTCTAAACCACAGGCTGGAGGCAAAGTCTACACCCTAAGTGGTGCCGAGGCCTCCGAATCTAAAGATCTTATACAAAGGGAAGGTCTCATCGAAGGTAATCTTTTAAGTGTACTATATGATTTTGGTGCAACTCATTCTTTCATTTCATATGACTGTGTGAAAAGACTTGGTTTGTCTGTGTCTTCTTTACCTTTTGATTTGACTGTTTCGACTCCTACTGCAAAACCTATCATTACTACTAAAGTCTATCTGAATTGTCCTTTAATTGTTAAAGGTCGAATCTTTTCTATCAATTTGATTTGTTTGCCATTATATCAATTAGATGAGATCTTAGGGATGGATTAGTTATCTGCTAACCATATCTTGTTAGACTGTTCTAGAAAAACCATAGTTTTCCCATTGGATGAGAATTCTAGATTTTTGACCGCCAACCAAGTGAAAGCTTTCTTGAAAGAAGGAGCTCGAGGATACATGTTATTATTTTCTTTGAAGGTCGAGAATGAGGTTGATGTGGACGCAATCTCTGTAGTTCGAGAGTTTCCTGAAGTTTTCCCTGATGATGTACCTGGTTTGCTGCCGGAAAGGGAGATCGAATTTGCTATTAACTTGGTACCTGGAGCTGGTTCTATCTCCATAGCGCCTTACCGTATGGCGCCAGCAGAGCTAGCTGAGCTCAAGAAGAAATTGGAAGAGCTTTTGGAGAAGCAGTTTGTGAGACCCAGTGTATCACCCTGGGGAGCACCAGTGCTGCTGGTTAAGAAGAAGGACGGTACTTCAAGGTTGTGCGTGGATTATCATCAATTGAACAAAGTCACAATCAAGAACAAGTATCCATTGTCGAGGATAGATGATCTGATGGACCAATTAAAGGGGGCAGCTATGTTTTCAAAGATCAATCTACGGTCGGGTTACCATCAAATCAGAGTGAAAGTAGAAGATATTCCCAAAACGGCTTTTTGCACTCGTTATGGACATTATGAGTATTTGGTGATGCCTTTTGGTGTGACTAATACACCTGCAATATTCATGGACTATATGAATAGGATCTTTCATCCTTATTTAGATAGATTCGTCATTGTTTTCATCGACGATATCTTGATCTATTCACAAAATCAGGAGGATCATGTTGAACATCTCAGTATAGTTCTTCAGATTTTGAAGGAGAAAGAGTTGTATGATAAATTTTCCAAGTGTGAGTTTTGGTTGGATGAAGTGAAATTCTTGGGCCATGTCATTTCGAAGGATGGAATCGTTGTTGACCCTTCAAAGGTAGAAGCTGTTCTACAAAGGGAAAGGCTGAAGACGGTGATGGAAATCCAAAGTGTTGTTGGATTAGTCAGATATTACTGGAGGTTCATCGAAGGATTTTCTAAGATTGCTGGACCTCTTACTAAACTTACTAGGAAGAATCAAGCTTTTGAATGGACGGACGCTTGCGAAGGAAGGTTCCAAGAGCTGAAAAGGAGACTAACTACTTCACCTGTCTTAATTCTGCCGAATCCAAACGAACCATTTGAGGTGTACTATGACACTTTTTACCAAGGATTGGGATGCGTTCTTATACAAGCCAAAAAAGTGGTGGCTTATGCCTTAAGACAATTACAAGTTCATGAGAAGAACTACCCAACATATGATTTGGAGTTAGCTGCCGTGATGTTTGCTTTGAAGATATGGAGACATTATTTGTATGGAGCGATGTTCAACATCTTCAGTGACCACAAGAGCTTAAAGTATCTGTACGATCAGAAGGAGCTGAACATGAGGCAGCGGAGATGGTTAGAATTCTTGAAAGACTATGACTTCCAACTTCAGTATCACCTTGGGAAGGCGAATGTGGTGGCTGATGCCTTGAGTAGGAAGACAATCAGCATTTCTGCCATGATGATCAAAGAGAAAGATTTGATAGAACAATTTAGAGACATATGGTCTTTTGTGGAGTTGACGCCGGGTAAAATTTGCATGAAGATGGTCACAATCTCGAGCGAATTAATGGATGACATCCGAGAGAAGCAGAAGGTTGATAAGTTCCTGCAAGAGGAAAGAGAACTGATAAAGCAGGGCGGTGTTTCAACATTAGAAGAAGGAAATGATGGAATTTTAAGATTCCAAGGTAGGGTATGTGTGCCAAAAGATCAAGACCTGAGAAAGTATATTCTTAAACATGCTCATACAAGCAAGTTGAGTATGCATCCTAGTATGACCAAAATGTACCAAGATTTAAAGAAGTTATTTTGGTGGCATGGAATGAAAAGAGATATCACTAGGTGCGTATCATCTTGTTTGGTTTGCCAGAAAACGAAGATTGAGCACCAAAGACCAGCTGGGATGCTACAACCCCTGACTATCCCCGAATGGAAATGGGATAGTATTGCCATGGACTTTGTTGTTGGATTACTGAAGACTAGAAGAGGATATGATTCAATTTGGGTGATTGTGGATCGACTTACAAAGTTAGCACACTTCTTGCTGATCAACATAAGATATCCATTGGAGAAGTTGACTGAGATATATATTGGTGAAATTTTTAGACTTCACGGTGTACCCACGAGTATTATTTCTGACAGAGATCTGAGGTTTACATCGAAGTTTTGGTAGAGTCTTCAAGAAGCAATGGGGACGAAGTTACAGTTGAGTTCTGCATACCATCCTCAGACGGACGGTCAATCAGAAAGAACAATCCAATCATTAGAGGATCTGCTGAGAGCTTGTGCTATAGAGCAAATTGGAAGTTGGGATGAAATCTTACCATTGGTAGATTCACCTATTACAACAGGTATCATTCAAGTATAGGGATGGCACCCTATGAAGCTCTATATGGACAAAGGTGTCGAACACCTCTATGCTGGTATTAGGATGGAGAATGACTTACCGTTGGACCTGAACTTATTCAACAGATAACTGAGAAGGTCAAATGATTCAGGAGAAGATGAGAACAACTCAGAGTCGACAAAAGAGCTATACGGACAAAAGAAAAAAACCTCTTGAGTTCGAGGAAGGAGAGCATGTGTTCTTGAAAGTCACGCCTACGACTGGGGTCGGTTGTGTTCTCAAATCTAGAAAGCTCACTCAAAAATTCCTTGGACCATATCAAATTCTTCGTCGGATAGGTCCTGTTGCGTACCAAATAGCCTTACCCCCTTTCCTTTCAAATCTCCATAATGTTTTTCATGTGTTACAACTCCAAAAATACATTCCAAGTCCTGATCATGTCATTGCACCTGATTCAGTACAATTAAAGGAAATTTTGACTTATGAGACAACTCCTGTAAGGATTGAGGATAGGAGGATAAAGCAACTCAAAGGGAAAGACATTCCATTGGTGAAAGTAATTTGGAACGAAGCAACTAGAGATGCGACATAGGAACTGGAGGACAAGATGAAGGAACAATACCCAGAGTTATTTTGAGGTATGAAAATTTCGAGGACGAAATTCTTTTATGTTGGGGAAGAGTTGTAACACCCCAATTTTTTTTTGTTTTATTATAAATATTCATTTTATAATATTTGTGATTTTCTGAAATTTTTCTGAGAACGAGAAATATTTTAATATATTTCTCATTTTGTGTGCACATTGGGCAGAGTCGGGAGAACGACTGTAACACTCCGAAAGTTTAAAAATTTTATGACAAATACTCGTTTTATAATATTTATGATTTTTGAAAATTTTTGAGAATTTTTCTGGAAATGTCGAATATTTTAATATATTCCTCGTTTCACGTGCACACTGAGTGGAGCCGGGGAAATGGGATATTTTCTCCGAGAACCTTGAACTGTGGAAACGTCGACAGGAGATCTTACTAAACCTGAGGCAGGACATAGTTTACGAGGTTTCACGTTTTTTTTTTTCGAGACAATTTAACAGACAGATAACAAAACACTGTGAATTTCATCCGTCAAATAAATTAATACTGACTTCTGTCAACTGTAGCTATTATCCATTGGATAATAGCATGTAATAAAAATCCTATCACATTATCCTAATATAATCTACTTTAAGTCTAATCAAACCTACTTTAATTCAAATTTATAGTATTATAATTGAAGCTTCTTTGAGAAGCTTTGACCAACTAAAGACCACTTTGCCCTTGGCTTGTTAAGGAAGCCACAAATTCCCTCTCTTCTCTCTCCACTTGCAGCAGCAAGTATAGCCCAAAGGGGGGTGAAATTTTGCTCCCACTTAACTCACTCAGTTACATTTTCATCTATTTTCAACTATCCATTTCTCTCTCTAAAAATATCATTTTCTTTCATTTCTCCTTCTTCTCTCTACACTCCACCAAGGCTACAAAATTTGCAGCCCCTCTTCCTCCTATTTTTCTTCTCCTTTCTCTTCATTAAACTTATTTCCTTACTCCCCTTCATCTTCTCTACCACTTCTCTTTAGAAAATTTCTCCAAAATCGAACCTTTTCTCCATTGTCTTCCAAGGTAAAGATTCAAGCTTTAAGGTGAAGTTTTGGTTTTTCTTCTTATTTCTCTTCATTTTCGTGATCAAGGGTCTCTTTGATGACCATAAATCCATTTTTGTTCAACCTTTGATGTTGGTTTATTTTCTTGAAAACCCTAGGATTTTTGGAGCCCTAAAACCGAATTCTCAAGAGGCTTGGAGGAATCATTTTCATTTGTTCTTCCTTAGGTAAGAGGGAGATTACTCACTTCAACCAATTTTGGTGGTGAGGGAACCTTATATGTTCATGTGTTTGTGATTTTTGGTTGCTTATGTGTTCTTGGAAATTGATGGATGTTTGATTTGAAATTTTGATTGGATTGTAAGTGTTGAATGAGCTTCATCATGTTAAGGTTGTTAAATGGGAAATATGGAGTTCCCTACCCTAATATGGAAGCCACGGTTTTGAGAGAAGTTTGGCTTGGAAATTGGTTTCTTGTACATAATAAATTAAGCTATGAAATTCAAGATTGAATGTTAATGTTGGAATCTTGAGATGGAAAATTTTAAGGGTTTACTACCCATTTTAAAGCCACGTTTTTGACCTTGATAAATAAGGGAATGGATTGACCTTGATGAACTAAAATTTAAGTAAATTGATACTAAGGAACTAATACATAAAAATGGAAAGAAACATACGACCTTGAAGACTATGAAGGTCACGATTTTTAGAGACAAAACTAGGACTAATTGATGCCTCGATTAATTTCTGGGGACTTAAGAATTTAAAGACTTGCATAACTCTTAATCAAGTGGAAGAATTAAGTTGGATAGTAACCCTTAGAGGGCCACAGTTTTGAAGGGGTAAATTACTAAAATTTGTCATAATCAATCAAGCATAAGACTTTGAAAAAGTAAATTCATAATGTGGACTTGTGATAGTGGATGAACACTTGAAACATATATCGGCATAGAAATTGATTCTCTACTATTGGGGAACCCTATGTGGGCAAAGAACTTGTTGATAAGCTATGTGTGATTATACATATTGATATTGAGAATATTATGATGTGATGATATTGAGAAATGAATATGTATGTGTACATGTATGTTTATGTACCGTTATGATATGCTATGATGAATGCATCGTCGATGAACATACATGATTGGACATTGTGTCGTCATGCATATGTGTTGTTCGTTGGACACTGTTAGAAAGGCTATATACGACTAAGAGTTTGAATAACACCTATATGCAGGTGCAAATAGACTAAGCGTAGGCGTCATATGTTGTTGACCCTGGGGGCATCGGGGTGTGGGTGTCTCACAATAGACAGTAGTAGCTCCACTGGGGCCGTGGGATATACCAATGCGATACACCGATGATCCTGTCTGAGATGTTGTCCTATGTCGCGATCAATTGTCGAGGTGCCATGTATAAGTCATTGCGCAAACATTTTTATAAGATAAAGCACACCGTATTTTTGAGGCTAACAATATATTGGCATTACTCCTTGATCATTCACTCCGAAAATATTTATGTCTATCTCCATGGAGTAGGAATTTTTGGTATCCTTTTTGCATTGTGAATTGTCAGTCACATGGTTCATCGAGCATGAGCATTTATAATTGTAAAATGTGTTTACTATTATATCTGCAATAATTCTTTGATTCCTGAACTGTTGACACCATTTGTCTGTTGTTAATGATACTTGCTGTTATTAATTGTTATTCTGTGCTTACTGTTAATTTCTATTGTTACTGTAATTAAATGTATGAACTGTGTTATATGTGGGCATCCAACGCCGTTCCATTTTCTTGCTGCCAATTTGGTACTGAAAGCTGGGTGTCTCACCTCTTTCTGTATTTTCTTTATTTTTGTATTTCTGTAGGATCGTGTGCTTTCGAGAAGACGTTCATGAGGAAGACAAGGAAGCTCCTGAGTTTCCAGGCTTCTGGCTAGATTACGACTGAAGTTGGTTAAGGATGTCGTCGCGCCCTCGTGGATTCTTTGGCTATGTACGAATCACATTTCACGGAGGCCCTGACTGCTGGCACATTAACGTGCAGACGGACCGCTGTGTATACCATGGGGAGCTGACAGTGTCCCTAGCATGGGGTCGTTACGATGCCTCTATTTTTTATTTCTATGCTTTTGTGTGGCTGGAGTTTTACCTGCCCGTAAGGGACATGTGAGCTGATATGTATTACACCCCATGTGATGATTCCTTTTTGTCAACTGCTCAGGGTCCCGCCCGTTGCTCTGTCACTCCGATGGATGTTTCATCGGACGAGGAGGACCTCGAGGAGGACCCCTCTACAGTCCCTTCTCGATCTCGTCAGTCTTAGAGACTGATCCTGTTGGTAGCTACTGATGGCTAATCATTTATCTTTTTGGGAAGCCTGACGTTTTGCTGTACATGCTGGGGTATATTTGTACCTCTTTGGGTGCGTACATATTTTGTTTTTTTGTATATTTTGGAATGTAATTAAATAGGCTTATATATATATATATATATATATATATATATATATATATATATATATATATATATATATATATATATATATATATATATGTGTATGGTTTAACTTACGTTGTTAAATTTTATTTATTGCAATTGTTTTATTCATGATCTCTATACGCAATGGATTTGAACTTAACTCTTTCAACGCCACTTGGTGACGATTTATAAATTTTAAACAAAAAAAAATAGTGACAATTTTAAAGGAACTTAAATAACCATAAAATGAATCGTGACTGTGAGTTTAAAACAATTACCATTTTCCGCTTTTAATTTATTTCGCTTATGTTTCATAGTTAAAAATGGTGTGACGCTCCTACTTCGCGGCTACTCATAGAAAAAGGGACGTTACAGTTGCATTTGTGACAAGTGATTGTTTCCGATCAAGTTTTTATTTTTTGAAACTAAGCTCTTTATAAGTTACCGACCGATGTTCATGGCATCAAAGTGCTTTGCGACAAAAAATTTTAAGCGGTCACAACCCGACTGAGGTTTTGACACTATGTTCTTAATATGCCTGACCAATGTTATGAAGAGCTTATTTTTCCTAGAGCGTCTAAATATTTTACAACAAAAAGTGGTTAACGTACATAACCGGACCAAGGTTTTGACACCATATTCTTAATATGCCCGACCGATGTTATGAGGAGTTTTTTTTTTCGGAAGGTATCCTAGTCTTTTACGACAAAAAGTGATTAACGTACATAACCCGACCGAGGTTTTGACACCATATTCTTAATATGCACGGCTGATGTTATGAGGACTTTACTTTTTCGTAAGGTGTCTAAGTGTTTTACGACAAAAGTTATTAAACGCACATAGCCTGACCAAGGTTTTGAAAACATATTCTTTTCGTAAGGTGTCCAAGTGTTTTTGCAACAAAGTTATTAAATGGACATCATTCAACCAAAGTTATGGAAAAATTAAAACAAAGTCTAAAGGAGAAGGAAACTTCAAATGCATTCATTAAAAGTACAACACAATAGTTCGTTACAAAACAACCGGTTTAGATTGAAAGGCCCAGTGAAGTTGTACCTCAGCCCATCAACAAATCCCGACCCTGCCAACTTTCTCTTTGCATTCGTTGTGGACCGTCTTGGCCCAATTTGATATCCAGTCACTTATAAGCTCGGCTCATCTTCACAGATGACCAAGCTGGGGGGCTGTGAACCATCCTGGCCCAATTGGCATCCGGCTATAAGTTAGGCCTATTTCTGCAAGGTACGACCGGCCTATACCCGAATAGGTAACGACTCGACAAAACATGTGTTTAATACAACCTACCAACAGACATAATGACATTGCACCGTAATGACCAGACATAACATCTCGCATCATAATAACTGGACATAACGACCAGAATCCTAAACGGCTTGAACGAAAGGTATTCAGAGAGTCAATCCTCTGAATATCTATATAAACCGACCTGGTAGCCTAGGTCAAGTATGTTCACTCTTCTCTACCTATGTCTTTATCACTGTCTTGATTCCAAGACTAATCGGTCAGAGTGCCTTTGCTGGCATTCTATCATGTCTTCTTCGAGTAATTGTCGGACGATCGACTTGGGGCTCTCCAGCGACCTCACCTCGAGTAGAAGACGAAACAAGACCCATCTTGTTTACTAACTTCACTGTTATTATCTTTCCGATTAGGCTTCGCTAAAAACTGTTAACCCCCTTCCACATCTTTTATATTCATAAAATGCCAACTTCTCTTCCTACTCGTTAAACCCATCTTCCTCATCACATTCCTTCGTACCTCTTATTATCGTATCTAACAAAAATACAGTTTCATCAAGGATGCTTTGTCTATTCTCCATTATAAAGATGGGAAAAGATGATCAGTCAGCCGACATTCAAGAAACACTCATGATCGGGTCAGTTGAAAAGATGCACTATGCTCCACTTCTTAACCCTAGCAACATGAGAGAGAACGCGTATCTTATGAGAGAAGTGTTTATTATATATATATATATATATATATATATATATATATATATATATATATATATATATATATTCTAATCATATTCTAGTAATATGTGATTATATATTTTTGCATGCTCATGATTAAAGATGTCACTATACCAGATAAAAAAATCACTATACAAAAGGAAAGAGGAACTATCACTGTCACTGCAAACCCAAAATAATTTCATCACCTCATAATTTAATTTCATTCTAGTTAACGAAAGGAGCATCATATTTTAGTAAGCAAAATGATTTGTGTATTGTGATAAATTTGAATCTTTATTTTATTATTTAAAAAGTTTACAAATATTTTAATTTAAATATAAATAGTTTATTTTTTTACTAAATTAAAATTAAATTAATTGATATGTGTAAGTTGATTCAAATATTTGTTAAGAGGATTTTACCTAATCATCACTCTTAATTCAAAATCACGTGAATATTGTAAATTATGCATATTTTGTATGTGGTGGATGACTACCTTAATTTGATTTAAAGGATACCATTAGTAAGGGTTGATGGTTATAACATTTGGTATGACTAATTACTTTGTAACCGTAGAACTTACTTTGTAACATTTTGCACATAATGGTGCATTGAACCACTTCTTCATCCTTTATATTTGGAGTCTTATATAAGGGCGTGATTCCCTATGAAGAAATAAGGAGAATGATATAATACAACTAGTTCCTGAAGAATTAAATTTTGAGTCTACATTTTCTTATCTTGATCTCTTTATTTTTCTCTTCACTATTTACAACTTCTTGGCTTGATCTTTATATATTTTTCTTCTCTATTTATAACACGTTATCAGCACAATCAAGTCTCTACAGTGTAGATAAATCCTCCAAGTCTCTTTTTATATATCAAGAATGTCAAATCTTACGAAGTTTGAATTCGTTGCTCTTGATATTTCTGGAAGAAATTATTTATCATGGGTACTTGATGCTGAGATTCATCTTAATGCTATGAATCTTGGGAATACTATAAAAGAAGGAAACCAAGCATCCCTACAGGATCGCGCAAAAGCAATGATTTTCCTTTGACACCATTTGCACGAAGAATTAAAAACAGAGTGCCTTACTATTAAGGACCCATTAGCCCTTTGGAATAATTTGAATGAGAGATATGAACACCAAAAAACGGTGATTCTTCTAAAAGCTCACTATGATTGGATTCACTTTCACCTGCAAGATTTTAAAACCATAAGTGAATATAATTCAGCATTGTTTAAGATTAGCTCTCAATTAAAATTATGTGGAGAAAAAATTACTGATGAAGATATGTTAGAATAAACATATTCTACTTTTCATTCCTCGAATGTGTTCCTACAACAGCAGTATCGAGAGTGTAGATTCACAAAGTATTCTAAGTTAATTTCTTGTTTACTTGTGGCTGAACAAAACATTGAGTTTTTGATAAAAACCATCAATCTCGTGCAACTGGCTCAATACCATTCCCAGAAGTGAATGTGACATTTTCTCAAGGTCGTGGACGAGGCCGTGGTAGTAAAAGGGGTCGTGGTAGGAAAAATTATTGGACCCGTGTTAATCCTCCTCAAAGTTTTGAAAGTAAAGGTGTTGAAAGGAACCAAAAGAAATGAGTCTAAAATGAGAGAAATCTTGAAAAAGAGTAAAATAATGACAATATTTGTTACAAATGTGGTCATTGGTCTCACATATGTCGCACTCCAAAATACCTAGTTGAACTTTACAATGAATCACTAAAAGAAAAGGAAAAAAATGTTGATGTGAATTTTTCTGAACCTGTTGGTCCTACTCGTGATAATGAGTCTCCTATAAATGTTAATTTTGATGTTTCTAATTTTTTTTTGAAGACCATAGTGGTAAGATTGATCATTTGATTGGGGATGGAAATGTCTACTATTGAAAAATGTTTATGTTTATGTTAAGTTTATGTTTATGTTATTTTGAAGTTTATCATTTGTAATTTTTCATTAAAGTTTTATTTATAATATGAATATCAATGATTTGCATATTTCTTGTTTGTTGTCTCTTTCTAATTCTTACAAATATATTTTTATGCTAGATAATATAAAATAAACTTGATATAATGGAGTATGACATATGTTTAGTGGACAGTGGCATAACTCATAATTCTTCATGACAAAAAATATTTCTTACAATTGACATTAGCTGAAACTAATGTTAATACCATATCTGGTTCAGCAAATGTAATTGAAGGCTCTGGAAGAGTCCAAATTATGTTCCCAGATGGGACAAAATTGTATATCGATGATGCATTATATTCTAGTAGATCCCGAAGAAATCTACTAAGTTTCAAATATATACGTCGCAATAGGTATCATGTTGAAACAAAAAATGAAGGACGTGTAGAATATCTATATATTACCTCTACAATTTTGAACTAGAAGTTAATATTAGAGAAACTTCCAAGTTTCTCATCTGGATTATATTTTACAAAAATAAGGGTGGTTGAGTCAAATTATATGCACTGGTAGTGCTCAGATCCTAAAACTTTTATACTCTGGCATGATCGTCTTGGCTATTCAGGTTCAACTATGATGTGACGTATTATTGAAAATGCACATAAACATTCTTTAAAAGATCAAAAAATTCTTCTGCCTAATCATTATTTTTGTACTCCTTGTACTCAAGGTAAATTAATTGTTAGACCTTCCCCATCTAAATTATCTTTGGAGTCTCCTAATTTTCTACAAAGAATACAAGGTGACATTTGTGGCCTAATCCATCCATCTTGTGGATCATTCTAGTATTTCATGGTTTTAATTGATGCTTCCACTTGATGGTCACATGTTTGTTTGCTTTCAACTCGTAATGTTACTTTTACTAAATTTTTTGCCTAAATTATAAGGTTAAGATCAAGTTTTCCTGACTATCCTATCAAGTTAAATCATTTAGATAATGCATATGAGTTTACTTTAAAAGTCTTTTCTGATTATTGCATGTCAATAAGAATTAGTGTTGAGCATTCCATCGCACATGTTCATACTCAAAATAAATTAGCTGAATCTTTTATTAAGCGATTACAATTTATTGCTAAACTTAGGCTTATAAAATCAAAACTTCCTGCATTTGCTTGGGGACATGCTATAGTTCATGTTATATCTTTGGTTTGTATTCGACCATCTGCATATAACAAGTTTTCACCTTTACAACTTGTGTTTGATCAACAACCTAATATATCTCATATTAGAATTTTGGGTTGTACCATTTATGTTCCTATTGCACCCCTTCAAAGAACTAAGATGGGTCCCCAACGTCACATTGGTATTTATGTTAGTTTTGACTCCTCATCTATCATTAGATATCTTAAACCTTTAACTGGTGATCTTTTTAGAGCAAGGTTCTTAGATTGTCAATTTGATGGGTCAACTTTCTCGTCATTAGGGGATGAAAAAGGTAAAGGGACCAAAGCACAAGAAATTTGTTGGAACATACCAACATTGTCCAATCTTGATACACACATAAATCAACGTGAACTTGAAGTTCAAAGAATAATTCATTTGCAAAATACCGCAAATCAATTGCCAGATATTTTTGTTGACACCTAAAAGGTCACTAAATCACATATGTCAGCTACAAATACTCTTGCACGATTAATTGTCCTTGCAGGACATCCTATGGGTATGGCAGCTAATGAATCTAAAACATGCCAAAAGCGTGATAGACCTATTGGTGCAAAGGACACTGTTCCTTGAAAAAAGAAGGAAATGAAAATTCAAAATGATGCTCTAGAAGAGGTCATTGACACTCTTGAAGAGGTCAAAAGCAATATAGATCAACAAACCCATATTTCTAGGGAAGTAATCCCAAAAGTGGTTCTGGTAACAGTAAATTATAAGATCTCATTAAAATCTGAAAATATGAGGGGAAGAAATGAATTTGTTGTTGATAATGTTTTTGCATATACAATTGCTTCTGAAATTATCAATGATAATGAGGTTGAGCCTCAAAGTGTAGAAGAATGTCAACATCGAAGTGATTGGCCAAAATGGAAAGAAGTCATACAAGCTGAGTTAAATTTTTTAGCCAAACATAATGTATTTGAACCAGTAGTCCAGACACTTGAAGATGTCAAACTCGTTAGGTATAAATGGGTCTTTGTACGAAAAAGAAATGATCTAAATGAAATTGTGAGATACAAGGCACGACTTGTAGTACAAAATTTCTCACAAAGGTTTGGTATAGATTATAAAGAAACTTACTCCCCTATTATAGATGCAATTACTTTTAGATTTTTGATTAGTTTGACAGTCTCTGAAGGACTTATCATACGTCTAATGGACGTTGTGACAACTTAATTATATGGATCATTGGATAATGACACATATATGAAAATCCCTAAAGGATTTAAGATGCCTGAAGCATATAATTCAAAATCTCAACACATGTACTTTGTTAAACTTCAAAGATCCTTGTATGGGTTAAAGCAATCTGAACGCATGTCATATAATCATTTAAGTGAATATTTATTGAAAAAAAGATATGAAAATAATCTTGTTTGTCCTTGTGTTTTCATCAAGAAAATGAATTCTGGATTTGTTATAGTTGTAATTTATGTTGATGATTTAAACATAGTAGGGACTCCAGAAGAGATCTCTGAGACTGCAGACTACCTAAAGAAGGAATTTGAAATGAAGGATCTTAGAAAGACGAAGTTTTGTCTTGGGTTTCAAGTTGAACATTTGGAAAGTGAAATTCTTGTGCATCAATCATCTTATATAGAAAAAATCTTGAAACAATTTTATATGGATAAATCTTATCTATTAAACTCCCTAATAGTTGTTCGTTCACTTGATGTAAAAAAAAAGATCATTTTTGTTCATGAGAAGATGATGAAGAAATTCTTGGTCATGAATTACCATATCTTAGTGCAATGTGAGCACTTTTGTACCTTACAAACAACACTAGAGCAAATATAACTTTTGAATCAATTTGCTAGCAAGGTTTAGTTCTGCATCAACTCGAAGATATTGGAATGGAGTAAAACATGTTCTTCGTTATTTTCGTGGCACGTCTTATATGGGTTTGTTTTACCCAAAGAGGGAAAAGTCAAAATTATGGTGCTAGTTATCTTTCTGATCCACATAAAGCTCAGTCACAAACAGGTTATGTATTCACATGTGAAAATACTACTATCTCATGGCAGTCTGTAAAGCAAACAATTACTGCTACCTCATCAAACTATTCAGAAATATTGGTCATTCATGAAGCAAGTCGTGAGTGTATATGGTTTAGAACTATGATCCAACACATTAAAGGAGCATGTGGCTTATTGAAGGAAAATGATAAGCCAACAATATTGCACGAGAATAATGCAGTATGTATTGCACAATTCAAAGGAGGCTACATAAAGGCTGATAGAACTAAACACATTTCACCAAAAAAAATTTACACTCACGAACTCCTGAAGAAAGGTGATGTTGATATTTGTAAAATTCGCTCAAGTGACAACCCAGCTGATCTATTCACAAAGACATTACTAACTTCAATTTTCAAGAAGCATGTGCATAACATTGGAATGCGTCAACTTAAGAACCTTTCATAATTGGTTATATTTTGAGGGGAAGTTGTTTATGAAAATTATACTCTTTTTCCTTTGCTAAGTTTTTATTCCATTGGGTTTTTCTTAGCAAGGTTTTAATGAGGCATATTCATAGTATATAGTCATCCAAAGGGAAGTATTGTAAAATATGCACATTTTGCATGTGATGGATGACTACCTTAATTTGATTTAAATGATATAATTAGTAAGGGTTGGTGGTTATAACCTTTGGCATGACTAATTACTTTGTAACCATAACACTTACTTTGTAACATTTTGCACATAATGGTACATTGAACCACTTCTTCATCATTTATATTTGGAGTCCTATATAAGGGCATGATTCCCTATGAAGAAATGAGGAGAATGATAGAATACAACTAATTCCTGAAGAATTAAATTTTCAATCCATATTTCTTTGTCTTGATCTCTCTATTTTTCTCTTCGCTATTTACAACTTCTTATCTGGATCTTTATATTTTTTTTTCTCCATTCATAACAGTGAACAATTAATTCTACCAAAATATATTTTCCAACCGCAATACCAAAAAATAAATAAATTATTTGTTAATAGATTCTCTGTAAATAATAAATACATTGTCTTTTTAGCTTATATTGCTAATAGCTTAAATGCTTCATTAATATATAGATTATACAGTTAAAAATTCTTAAACTTAAAGAGAAAAAAAATATAAGTCACTAAGATTCGGCTAATAGTGAGAGATTTGGATAATTTATACAAAATTATATAAAATGAGCAAAAAATACTACTATACTTTCTTGAAACCTACAAGAAAAAAGTTGTTTAGCTTTAAATTGTTCAACATCTAAAAGTCTTAATTTAAGCTGCACAAAATTTCATTAAACACAACTTGAACTTGATATGAAATTCTAGATTTAGAACGTGATATGAAATTATAGTGAGACATCCTTTCGCACATTAAATATTAAACCTCCTTATAAATTGTAAAAAAAATAATAAATAAAATACAGCTACAAACACTACGTCTTATTAAATTTTTATTTAGTGTTTAACTCTTTTCTTTTTTTTAAAAAAAAAAAATTTAACATAATGTTGTGTTAAAATAATATTTAAATTACTCTTGTTGAAGAATTAAGTTTAGAGTTAAGAGATAAGGAAAACAACATAGAAATGACTGTAAAGTAAGAATAATATTGATAAGAATAATGTGATATTATTATTTGATACGATGTGGTTGACGAACATGGTTTATGCGCCGCTAATGTAGCGGCTTGTCGAGCATTTGACAAACTCACACCATCCATTTCAAATAGGACTTGTCCCGTGGACACACGAGCAATCCAACCCGTAGGATTTCCTTTTCCTCTTCCCATTCTTACTTCTGTAGGTTTCCCGGTAATAGGGATATCTGCGAAAACTATTACCTATATCTTACCATTTTTTCAGAGTACAAAAGAAAAATCTAGCAATCCTATTTATACTAGACTCTATCCTTAATCAAATAAGAAAATAAATTAGGAAATATAACGAGATCAAAAAATAATTCCTAAGATTGCTTTCTTAATTAGATGACTAATTAATTTCAAAATATATTCTAAGAATTAAATAAGATATTTTGAAATATTCTAAGATACAATAAAGAAATTACTAAGTTTAGCTTGTTACAATTAAACGCACCAAAAAAAATAAATTAAAAATATTCTGAAAAAACAACTTCAAGATCTTGAAGTGTAATTGACTACTGGATATTGAAGAATTGTTTTAATGATAACAAACATGAAGATGATTGCAAGATCAAGTCTAAGACCTTCAAGAATAGCTTTAGGACTTAGATCTTTGTGTAAAGGTAAAAAAGGGTTCACACTTAAACTCTAAACTTGTTTTTCAAAGAACCCAAATAGCACACATGGTTTCAAGGCTTCAAAATGATTTTTGGTTTCTTAAGAAATAGCATTTAAGTACTTAAAAGCTTATTGGAACATTTGAAAATAATTGGCAAGGTTTAAAAGTTGTTTAAAATGTTTTTCAAGTAGGTTTATTTGAATAAAGGGTTCGTTATTCGAATAACCAAAGTCAGAATGCCAAGTTTGCCTTTTCATGAAGCTTTATTCGAATATCACAAAGTATTATTCGAATAAAGGTTTGAACCAAGTTTACGCGCCTTCTGTTTGAAAAGGTTTATTCAAATAATAAATGTGTTATTCGAATAAAAATGTTTTTCAAAATCTGTTTTAAAAGGTTTTATTCGAATAACCAAATGATTATTCGAATAATAACTTCCAGAATCAAAATGCTCGTGTGCTATTTATAGTTTTATTCGAATAACACATGTGTTATTCGAATAAACATGTATACTGGAAACATAGATAAACAGCTAGTTGATGGCATTTAATGCTCCAACCACCCCCAATGGCTCTTTAATGCACTGGGCTATAATTACAAGTCATTGGGCATTAAAGAAGAGTTGTAAATCAATCTGAAAAGTCTTGTTGAACATTAATACGAGTTCATCCAGCCTTGATCTTTAATTCTCTATTTATAAGCTAAAAGTGTGAATATCTTTATACCTATTGAGCTTCAATTTGTAATATCCATTCTTTTGAGAGTTTATCTTCCTTATACACTTTGATTTCTTGTAAAGAGGATGAAATATCTCTCTAGACAAAATAATGACATATCCCTTGATAAAGAAAAAGGTGATGTATCCCTCAAGAGTTGTAAATGGTGAGATATCCCTATTTTGAGGCTCAAGCACAAGGGTGAAGCATCCCATAGGTGTGTTGAGTGTTCTCAGTTATAAAGGTTGTCAAACATCTATTCAAGGTTTAGTGAAAAATCTTAGGTGGTTCACTTGAGGACTAGACATAGGTCTCAAGAGGTGGCTGAACCAGGATAAATCCTTGTGTTTGCTCTTCTCAACTCTATCTTTTTACATTTGTGCTTTAATTTTATACGCTTGCTTGAACACATTCTATCTTGGCTTATTTATTTGTGAGTGAAGTGATCATTCTCATCTATCTATTTACTTCAATCAATTAATAGCTTAAACGAAAATTGATATACAAGTGTTTTGTGAAAGATTTATGAAAATATTTCATAAACTCAATTCACCCCCTCTTGAATTGGAAGCCACTTGGTAACAAGTGGTATCATAGCTAAACTCTTGTGTAAAGAGCTTAGCAGCTTCAAGATAAAGTGATGGCTTCTTCAAATGATTTTTCGAAAGGTTCTTCTCTCTATAGATCACCTCCCTTTTTCAATAGGGATGGTTATGCTTATTAGAAAGAATGATGAAATTTTTTATTGAAGATTTGATCTAGATGTGTGGGATGCTGTTGAAAATGGTCCTTTTGTCCCCAGACAAGTTATACATGGTGTAAGAGTCAATACACTAAGAAGTGAATGGACCGATGATGATAAGAAAAAGATCCAATACAATTTGATAGTCAAAAACATCATTACCACAACTTTGGTGTATGATGAGTTCTTTAGAGCCTCAAATTGTAAATCTGTCCAAGAAATGTGAGATACTTTACAAGTAACTCATGAGGGTACTAGTGAAGTAAAAAGATCAAGGATAAACACTTTCACTCATGAGTATGAGCTTTTTAGAATGAACCAAGGTGAAAGTATTCAAGAAATGCAAAAATAGTTCACACATATTGTAAATCATCTTGCTTCATTGGGAAAGACTTTTCCTAATGAAGACCTTATTAACTAAGTTTTAAGATATTTGAGCATGCATTAGCTATCTAAAGTGACGGCTATTGCAAAGTCAAAAAATCTTTTAACCATGACACTAGCCACACTTTTTAGCAAGCTTCAAGATCATGAATTGGAGTTGAACAGACCCAACCAAAATAAGGAGCTTGACAAGAAAAAGAAGAGAATAGCTCTTAAGGCCACTTCCTCCATGGTCAATGATGATGATGAAGAAGATGGCTTGGAAATAAATGAGGAGAATCTTGGTCTTCTAGTAAAGAAATTTGGAAGATTCTTCAAGAAGAATAGAGCCCAAAGAAGACCTCCATTCCCCCCCCCAAAGAACACCTATCACAAAAGGGAAGAAACTTCATCCATTCCTAAATGTTATGAATGTGGAGAACCGGGACACATGAAGATAGAGTATCCCATTTATCAAAAGAAGGAAAAAAATATGAAAAGATGTCCTCAAAGGATAGAAAAGAAAGAGGAGCTTACATAGCGTAGGATGATAATGATATGGATTCAACCGATAGCTCGAATAATGAGAAAACCAACTTATGTCTCATGGTTAGAGGAGAAGAGGAATAAGATGACTCAGAGGTAACATCCTCAAACTTTGAATCAAACTCTTTCCCCTCCTATAATGAGTTGCAAGATGCATTTAAAGAATTGTATAATGAATCTATGAGGCTTGCAAAACTTGTTTCATCATCCAAGAAAATAATTTCCTCTTTTGAAAACAAAATCTCTATTTTAAACAAGAAAATTGAGGAACTTAAAATTAAGAATGAAACTCTTGGACTTATTGATACAAATTCTTCATGCATGACAAGTTCTTTACTTGATAATGCATCTACATCCTTTTCTTGGTCATCATGCAAAACTTTTGAAAAGAAAATTAAAGATTTGAAAAATACTCTTTCAAAACTCCCCTTTAGAAAAGATAATTTGAACATATTGCTTGAGAAACAAATATATGTTTTTCAAAAGGCTTATTTAGGGTACAATCCTAAAAACTAACAAAAACTTTACAAAAATTTCTTTGTTCCCTCAAGCACATCAACAAGTCCTTTCATAAAGTGTTTTCATCGTGGCAAAAAAGGACATAGTGCTTCAACTTGTAATGTAAGGAAGAATATCAATAACAAGATGAGGACCAAAATGGTTTGGGTCCCCAAAGGCACTTTGCCAAAAACTAACACACAAGGACCCAAAAAAATTTATGGTACTAAAAGTCAAAAATTGAAGTGTGTTGTAGGTGTGCTTGAAGGCAAAAGCTGACTTTGGTATCTTGAAAATGGCTACTGCAAGCACAAGACTAGAAAGTATTCTAAGCTCTCTTTTTTGTCTCCATGAAGTTTGGACTTGCAATCTTTAGATAAGTGAAGACTTGTGTTATGCTTTTCTAGCTTTATGTCTTGAAAAAATTTCTACATATTAATATGCAAGATAAAGTATACTCCTCGTTTGAAGTGACATATTTGATGATAACATCTTTGTTCTTGAGTTTTTTATCAATCATGTTTTTAAATGAATGTTCATGTTATGTGGTTTTTATCATAGTGTTTTATATTGTTTTCATCTATATCTAACATGACCTCTGTTTATCTTTAAAATGCCTTTGTAAGAATTAGGTTTAATGCTCATGTCTTTTTGTTCTTACTTGGCATGTATGCTGAAATGAATCTCTTTGATCCTTGGATAACCTTTTGTTAATCTTTTGGACCTCATACATATGCTTAAATGTTGTTTTTGGTAGATTTATTCGAATAATGCAATGCTTATTCGAATAGAGACTTCTAGTAGCCCCCAAATCTATGTTTTTGAATGTTTTATTCGAATAAGGAAATCCTTATTCAAATAATGCTTGGCAGAAGCATTTAAAATCTGATCTTTGCTGGTTTTATTTAAATAATCAAATAGTTATTCGAATAATGCTTGGCAGTAAGCCAAGTCTGAATGCTTTTATTCGAATAATAATATCTTATTCAAATAAACCTTGGCAAAAAGCCAAGATTGTTGGTTTTTCACTAGTTATTCGAATAAAGTCAATGTTATTCGAATAAACACAGGTTTTTTAAAGGCAAACAACCTTCCTCCTCCCTTATTTTCATCTTCTTCCTCTCTCTCTCTCTTTTTCTCTCCCTCACATAGCAACCTCTCTATGCGCAACCTTTCTCACCCATGCCCTAGCCACATCTCTTGCGCCCAAATCCATTATTGTTGGCCTCTTCCTTACACCACAAACTGCCAATTTCACATTTCCCCTCATCCTTTTTCTTAACCTATGCACCATCCTCTGCCTAAACACCATACCCACACCTCTAAGCTTCAACCCTGACTTCTTCATCTAACCCTAAACACCCCAGAACCAAAATCGCTCCAACAAACAACCCTCTGGACCTACAAAGACTCTCTTCTGATATGGAAGACCTTGGTTATTTCAGAACCCACTTTGTGACCAGACACCTTGTGCAACCAAAGTACATGGGTATAACGTTATTTGAAAATGAAGGTGGGTTCGAGTTCATGGATCTCCTAGCACACCAAGGAGTGTTGAAGCTTTACTCCTTCAAGGCTAACATCTATCCTGACCTCGTCAAAATGTTCTTCTGCAACCTAAATATAGTTAGTCAGAACCTCATCTCAGAAGTCAAGGATAAATGACTGGTGATCATTCCAGAAGACTGGTTACAGTTATTTGACATGAGGGTAGATGGCCCCAACATCGAAAAAGACAACGCAAGATATGTCAAGGAGTATATTAGATGCTCTTGAAGAGATAATGAAACCTAGTATGGAGATACCCAAGGCTAGTATAAAGGGTGGGATACTGAAGAGCTAAGATAGGTTGTTGCATTATGTGTACGCACATATCCTTGCTCCTCAAGGAGGCAACTATGCCTACCTTGGCGAGGATGACATATTCATGGTGTGGTGCTTGAAGTGCAGACACCAACTCAACTGGCCCAATTTCATCATAAAGCACATGATGAAGGCCAAAGGGAAAGAAAAGTCTGACTTGCCCTATGCCCTATTAGTTACTGCCTTTCTTTAGAAATACCTACATATCTTAAAATCTGAGATGCCCACCCAGCTGACTCACCACAATGTATTTGGCTCTGACACGCTCAAGAAGATGAAGATGATAAAAGATGAAGATGTTTGGGTGTATGCAGATGAGATGGAAGAAGCTGGAGCAAATGCTTGAAATGAAGAGGCAGAAAAACCTGTTGATGCTGCTGTTGGCCCGATCACCAACGAACAACTGATGGAGACTATGCTGGAGCTCAAAGCCTATATGAAGAACACCTCTACTGCTTTTTTTGATAGGATTGAACGCGTAGAGCGTGAGCAGGCAATGTTGCGGGCATTGCTGGCAAACAGAGCGCTTCACTCCCCTCCTCCACCACCAGATCCATAGTTTTAGGATCCTTAGGCTTAGGATCTCTATTTTTTATTGTATTGGCTGATATATGTGATAAACAAGAAAATGTAATTGGCCAACGTTGATTGTTTTGATGAATGAATAAAATTGAATATTTTTTAAACTATCTTGTGTCTAATGCATGAATATATCTTGATTACAATGTTATTCTAGCCTGTTATGAATGAATATATCTTGTTGGACTTGAATGATTATCAATTGCTTATGCTTTGACTTTCTCTTGCCCCTTCTTTTTTATCATGACAAAAGGGGGAGAAAAAACTAGAGTTCTTATTATGATTTGAGAATGTTTTTGAGAAAAGACAAGTTAATACAAAACGGATCTTGGGATTCCAAAAGTAAGGAGGAGCTACGCATATCTCTAATTTAAATTCACCTCTTACAAAAAACAAGGGAGAGTAAGTCTCTCTAACACTTGTGAATTCCAATTTATAAACTAACTCTTTTTTCAATGGTTGTTTGTCATCATCAAAAATGGAAAAAATGTAATTGGCTATTGGCCATTGAAGAATTATTTTGATGATAATAAACATGAAAATTATGGCAAGATCAAGTCTAAAACCTTCAAGAATAGTTTTAGGACTTAAATATTTGTGTAAAGATAAAAAGGGGTTCATACTTAAACTCTAAACTTATTTTTCAAAGAACCCAAATAGCACACATGGTTTTAAGGCTTCAAAATGGTTTTTGGTTTCTTAAGAAGCAACATTTAAGTGCTCAAAAGTTTATTGGAACATTTGGAAATAATTGGCAAGGTTTAAAAGTTGTTTAAAATGTTTTTCAAACATGCTTATTTGAATAAATGGCTTCTTATTCGAATAACCAAAGTCAGAATGTCAAGTTTCCCTTTTCATGAAACTTTATTTGAATAACATATGGTATTATTCAAATAAAGGTTTAAACCAAGCTTACGCATCTTCTGTTTTAAAAGTTTATTCAAATAACAAATGTGTTATTCGAATAAAAGTGTTTTTCAAAATCTATTTTAAAAGGCTTTATTCGAATAACCAAATGGTTATTCAAATAACAAGTTCCAGAGTCAAAATGTTCGTGTGCTATTTATAATTTTATTCGAATAACACATGTGTTACTCGAATAAACAAGTATACTAGAAACAAAAATAAACAGTTAGTTGATGACATTTAATGCTCCAATCAACCAAACAGCTCTTTAATGCATTGAGCTATAAATACAAGTCTTTTGACATTAAAGAAGAGTTGTAAATCAATCTGAAAAGTCTTGTTGGGCATTAATACGAGTTCATCTAGCCTTGATCTTTAATTCTATGTTTATGAGCTAAAAGTGTGAATATCTTTCTTTTCATTGAGTTTCAATTTGTAATATCTACTCTTTTGAGAGTTTATCTTTCTTATACACTTTGATTTCCTATAAAAAGGGTAAGGTATCCCTCTAGAGAAAAGGATTTGGTATCCCTTGATAAAGAAGAGGGTAAGGCATCCCTCAAGAGTTGTAAAAGGTGAGGTATCTCTGTTTTAAGGCTCAAGCACAAGGGTGAGGCATCCTAGAGGTATGTTGAGTACTCTTAGCTGTAAAGGTTGTCAAGCACCTATTCAAGCTTGAAGGTTTAGTGGAAAATCTCGGGTGGTTCACTTAAGGACTGGACGTAGGTCATAAGGAGTGGCTAGATCAAGATAAATCATTGTATTTACTCTTCTCAACTCTATCTCTTTATATTTGTACTTTAATTTTATATGTTTGCTTGAACACTTTCTATCTTGACTTATTTATTTGTGAGTAAAGTTATCAATCTCATCTATCTATTTACTTCAATCAATCAATAGCTTTAACGAAAATTAATATACATGTGTTTTGTGAAAGATTTGCAAAATTATTTTATAAACTCAATTCACATCTCTTTTGAGTTTGAAGCCACTTGGTAACATAAAGAAGCACAATGGAAGGGAAGTCGTTGTATGGGTGCACAACAGAATAGGGGTCAAACTGCATCTAAGATATAACTAAACTACATTTGAGGAAGGGCCAAACTGTGTAAAGTTAAGTTATAACGGAGCCAATCTTTTCAAGTTGAAACAAACGGAACTGATTGAGTTTTGAACGATAGTGACTATAGGAGAGGCGTGCAACAGAGGAAGCGTTGTTGCGAAGGCACATAGCGAGAGAGACTTCATTACAATGGTGCACAATAGAAATGGAAGAAGTGTTGATGTAAGGGCGCGTAGCGAAGGAGCAGGTCCTTCAACAACTTGAGACTATAAGAGAACATAGCTAGACTCAAGAAGGGGAGGGTGGGAGGAGACAAATATGAGGAAAACAACAAAACTAAATTTTGGTTTGAAGGTGGTGAATAATGATTCTAATAAGTTCTATGAACTCTACATAGTGAAAAGGAAAAACTCTCTTCAAAGTGAATACACATGTTGAAGAATTAGGTTTATGGTTAGGGAATAAGAAAAACAACATAAAGACGACTGTAAAATGAGAATAATATTGATAGGAATAATATAATATTATTATGTTAGGTTTAGGGTTAGGAAATAAGGAAAACAACAGAGAGACAATTGTAAAGTGAGAATAATATTGATAGAAATAATATGATATTATTATGTGATATGATGTGATATAAACGACAAACTCAATAGTCTCATTTATACTAAATTCTATTCCTAATCAAATGAGAAAATAAATCAGGAAATTTGGCGAGATCAAAAAATAATTTTTAAAATTATTTTCTCAATTAAATGACTAATTAATTCTATAATATATTTTAGAATTCAACTAAGATATTTCGAAATATTTTAACAACTCTTTTTATTTTATTTTATTTTTATTGTGTTGGCACTGTTGGATCCCACGTGAGCCTCACATAATTCCAACCGCGTAAAGAACTTCGGATACTAGGAGTGGGCACTTCAGTTAGTTAAGTTCAAACTTCAAACTTCAAACTGAATTGGGAATTTGGGATGGGTTGTTGGTAATGGCCTGAAAATTTACTGAACTTTCGGATATGTGGCTTGAGAAACTTTATGTTCCGCTGAATAACCTTGTTGGTAGTCGGAATAGGAATTTGTTTCGGCATCAGCATGCCCTCCCGAGGAATGTGTAACATTAATTGTGGTTACATGGAGAATGGGACCGGGGGAAGTGATGCCATGCTTCAACGATGGGTGACATAATGGAGAGTGAAAGAGCAACGATGATTTCCAGTTTTGTGCGAAGAACATATATGGTGGCGGTATGAAGAAGTGGATATGATATAAAGTAGAAAATGAGATATGGTAAAAAAAAAGATGAGATTCTTCCCCACTTTCCCTCCCTGCTTTTATCTCTGCTTTCTTTATTTGGCAAGGAAGATGAGCCACTTTTTTTTTTTTTTCGGAAGGGGGGAGAAAGAAGATGAGCCACTTGAAACACAGTGAAATAATTTTAAAATTATCAACTTGTGTTGATACGATTAGAATTGACATGAGTTCTTCAAGTATGTAGTTCGAGTCTTTTAAATCTGTGGTTTTGATTTTAATTTTAAGATTTATGTGTATAATAATAATAATATTATTGAACCTTTGTTTAAATACGTGATAGTATTTTAAAATATTAGTATTTCATCTATCGGATGAGGATAACGTGAGAAAAAAAATTAAAACTGTTATTTTAATATTTTTAATTTTAATGTTTCAATAATAATTGCTTTTAATTATGAATTATATAACTTCATTAGTTTTTATCTTTCGCCAAAAAAAAAATTGAAAACATCTCTAAAATTATCCAAACCTACCCCACCGCAAACAAATCAACTCTGCAACTTTTAGCCATAGCTGTTTAGGCTTCTAAAAGGAATATTGAAATGAAAAGCAACGAAGGGACTTTCTCTGTTGCTCCTTTTGGCTGATCACAGGAAAAAGTAATTTTTTGGTGATTCTTTCACTAAAACAGAGAATGGCCATCGCCTAACTGCAACCAAATCACATTTTTTTTAATGTATAATAATACATGGCATAGGGGCTTTTAGCCTTTATTTTTTTTAAAAAAATGATATAATTAGGTAAGATCAATTGAGAGCAGCAATTGATTAATTGATCAAAATCATTTTAATCATACAAAGCATTTAGCGACACCTTGATATGGTTGGCCTTTGTTTGAGTAGTGGAATCAAAGCAAAAAATCAGAGAAAGAAAGGAAGCAGAACCAGTTTATATAATAATAGAAAAAAGAAATTAAAGCATCTTCTCTTTTTTCTTTTCTTTTTTTCTTTTGCTCTTCTGCTGAAAAGCTTTGACATATGGACATTATGATACCTGTTGGCTTCACAAGAATCATATTCTAATTAATCTAGATGATGGGCCAATTCGCCAAGGCACCTACAAGAATTGGGTTACCTAGTCACTCTTTGATTATGACAAACACATATTTGAGTTTGAATTCAGGAGTTTTTTATTGATAGGTTATTAAGTTCCTAGTAAGTGTTTATTTGAGTTCAGGAATTTATCATAACCCTAAATTCGGAAAATTATTCCCTCATCCTTAATTATTTGTTACAAAAAACATTGTTTGTGTGCAATTTTGTGCATGTAACCACACAGCTATACCAAATTATAAAAATAAATAAATAAAAACAAAGAAACCATCCCAATACCTGTGTGTTGTATGTGAACTAGTGATGAAGTTTTTGCTGGGATAAAACACACATAATTTCCTACTCGTAGAAATATTTGAGGAGCAAGTCCCACAGGTGTAGTCAGGAATTTTATATATATTGAAGGAACAAAGGATTAATTTTACTTATTCTGACGGGTTCACATAAGAAGTTACAAACATATGCATGGTAAAGAATGAGGTCCTCCTAGCGGCTGCCAAGGTTTTTGAGTAAGTCCTAGGTTTCCATGGAGTCTACGTTTCACTTTCTGTGAGTGTATTCCCTCCCACTCGTGGAGATCGGGTGTGGTTCGTCTGTGTTGCGGTTGAATACGTGGTGCTATGGCAGAGGAGTTAGTGGGGAAGTGGCAAAGTCTGTCGTTAACGAAAAAAAAGTCATACATATATATCATGGTACCATAAAAACAGATATGTCCACTCACCCTTTCTTTTTAAATAGAATTTGATTTCAACATTTGAGTCTAACTTTTAGTTCTAATTCTATTTATTTATTTTTAATATATTTATTAATTCAATTAAATGAAATTAAAAATAATAAATAAAAAAATTAAATAAAATTTGAGTTAAGAATTAGAGACAAAGATTAAAATCAAATTTTTTTTTTATCAGTTTTCCTATTACAACCTCTCTTCTTCAAATGATATGATAGTAATTGACTTAATAAAAACTAAAGAAAGGGGCAAACCAATGGCAAAAAGGTAAAGTGAGTGGAAGGTAAATATCATGTGAGTAGGATTTATAGCAGCAGACAAAATGACAAAGAATTATAGCAGCAGACAGAATGACAAAATTAACTCCACTCTATGCCAAACTTCACCTCTAAGCTATGATTATGAAGTAATAAATGGTGGTCGAGGATCATTCGGGCAGAAGGGGGCAGCTGCCCGCCCCCAAAATTCTGCACCTTCATTATGATAGACTTACTTTTACGTCATCTAAAACTTATCACAAAGATGCAATTATATGAAACTAGTTGCTAGCTCTGGCTCTATTCTATTTTCATATCAACCCTGGGCCGTCCCGGACCTAAAATAAGTCTGTCATAGTTCAATGCTGATCAATTATGAAAATTAGTCTGCAAGGTGGGCTCATTTTCAAACAGTAGGCTTAGTAGAACCTGGGTTGACCGACCGATGTCATGCTTATTGGGTCTGATCAGTTGGTGCCCAAGCTTGAAACGAGCACGCATTTAGTATGGTTCCCCAACGTTCATCGGCCTGAGATGACCAACGGTCAAAAATGCTTTCACGCCTTAATGATTAAGTAGAGAAAATTTTAAGTTTAAAGTTCTAAATGACATGAACAATGAGAATTTAAAAGGTTAATGCTTGAGTCATCTATAAAAATTGACTTGGCAGTTAAAACATAATATGTTCCATCTTCACTTAAATATTTATACCAATCATAACTTATAACAATTTTTGCTTACCTACTTAAATGTTCTTAACTTTACTATTGTCCGACTTATAGGTCACTAGTAAATTTTTTTTTTCTTATTTAATTATATCGTCTTAGATCCCGGTCAATACTCGAAACAAACACCACAAACAACTTATTTCTTCTAGATGTAGTGTCTTATGTTTTTTTACCCTTATGTCTTTTTTAGCAAAAACGATGAGATATATTCAAATGACCTTCTCATATGGTTACACTATTAAATCTCTACTTTTAATTTGATATGCCTCCTCTATTGTTCAATTATTTATTATGGTCAACAATATTCTACTATTGGAGTACATCTACATTATATTATATGATGGATCTCTTCTTCATTATCAATTTTACAGTGATATATCTTTTACTTAGGGGTCGTGGCTCTTGTTCAAGTCTAGTAGAGGACAATCTTATTCTCTTTTTACATCTTGAATTTCATTTTTTTTTTGGCTTCCCAGTCATTTTCAATGAGAAACCTTCGTTGAACTGATCTATGTTTAATTCTAAAAATGAGTTTTTATGTGTGTTAAGAATTTTGACCCCTCAAAATTTAAGCTCAAGTTCCGCCACTAGTACTAATACATATAACATAAAAGATACAAATCAAAAAGATAATCAACTCTAAACTATGAAGGTTTATTTGAGAATTCTATTTTTGAATCAGAAATTTATTATTAGTCTTAGTCAGAATAATAAGTTGCAGGACTTCTTAGTCATTGAATCACGACATATCTCACTATCAAGCCCTCAAATCAATAAAAAAAAAAGTTTTGAAGCTTATTATCTTTGACACTATTATTGACAAAGGTAAAGGGGATTGAACACAACATTCTATATTTAATTTTCTAACAAATAATAACATGGCAAAGAGAGCAGAGTAAAAGAAGATCACCGTTGTTCATGACAAAACATGTGCAAGAGCATTACAATTTACATTTGCAATAACACAAAACCAACTAATGTAATTACATGAATACCAAGAATACAACAACAACAACTAAGTTTTTTTCTATTAGGTGAGGTTGGTTACATAGATCAAATGACGGCATTATGTCATATTATAAACTAAGTCTTCAACCAACTTGCGTTGGTCCAAGTAGCAATGGGTTTAGACACCTTAAGCATATGGTCAGAGATTCGATTCTTGGCTCATATGTATGGAGAAAAATATAGTTATAAGCGGTCGCCCTCTACAGAGCCAGCAATACTGCGGCAAATTAGCCTTTCGCTTTCCGGGCGGAGGGATACTGCGGGGAAGAATTAAAAAAAAAAAAAACTAAGTCTTCAGAAAAGTCATTCAAATCTAATTTTTTTTAATTATTTCATATATAGTCTTTCTTGGTCTCCTTCTACTTCTAACTATTAGATTATCTTCCACATGATCTATTCTTCTTATCGAGACTTTTAAAATTCTTTTTATTACATGTCCAAATCATTTAAGACGAAATTTTACTAAGAATACAAATCTTGTAAAAATAAAAAGGAAGAAGATAAACATTATTTATTGAATATACCACTGAGTAAAGCACAATAGTATATTAGAAAGCAAGCAATTTAAAAACTAAACAAAGAGATATAAGATATGATCATTGAAAATTGATATGACCATGTACCCAAAAAAAATTGATATGACCAATGCTTTTTTGTAGAAACCAAAAAAAAAAAAAGCCAAATCGATGTAAGATAACCACTTTTACCAAAACATATTGTATCATGAAAAATGAAAAAAAAAAAAAAAAGAAGCATTTTATAACATTTATTGACTAACTTGAAAATATAGCCAATTGATCGCACTTGAACAGAATATTAAGATTTTTAATTTAATAATACAATGACATTATCTAATTCATAATTATTGCCAAACCCCAAGCACCTTTCAAAAAATAAGGTTGTCTTGTTGCTATTGGTCTATATAACCTGGGAGTGACGATCAGCTGCCTTAAGTAGAGGTGATAAAATAGGTTAACTCGTCTTGTCCGCCCCACTCCGTATTCAATATGCAAAAATACGGGGTTAGGCAGGTTAGCTCATTTTAAAAAATGAGTTAGAAGAACCAATCCACCCGCTTATTTTAGTACGAGTTGGCGGATTAGGCATGGTTGACCAAGCATAAAAAAAAAAAAAAAAAAATAAGTGAATTGATCCTAAAAAACAAAACAAAATGTATAAAAAATAAAATAAAAATCATAAAAATTAAAAAATAGAAAAATTATAATTTAAAGAGATTAAAAAATAAAAAAATAAAAAAATTTAGTATCATACTCATAAAAATATCACAAACACATAATAAGACTAATTTATAATATTTTTTTAAAAAAATTCAACCCGATGAACCAATTAGCACCCACTCCACTTAACCCGCGGGTTAAGCAGAATGAGTTATGCAGATTAAAAATTAAAAATGAATTAAAATTTTAAACCCAACCCATAAAAAAATAACAAATTAACGAATCAACCCAACAGATTGAATTTATTTTACCACATCTAACCTTAAGAGAAGTACGTAATGGATTATATATCAATGCAACAGACCTTAAGAACAAAACTATATATTTTATTTCAATACTGTCCTTTTCTCGAGATATGTACATACCAAAGAAGATTAAAGGTTGTCTATCTTAAGCTTTGGGACATAACTAATATATTTTTTTCATATCTTTCAAAACAATTATTTGCATACATGAAATGACAAAAGTATTAGATTTTTCTTATTAAGTGTGTACTCACATAATAACTATTTTTTTTTAAAAAATGGATTAATTAAATATGAAATGTTGTGGAGTATATATTAATTTAGTTTATTTGTGATTTTTTTTAATAAATACCCAAGATTCAAAGCTCAAAGACTCTCTCCAAAAGAGAAGAGTAAGAACCAACAACAAACAAAAGTACAAAACACATAATGAAGAAGAACAACATAAACAAAACAAGAGAAGACCAAAAAACCTCAAAATTCAAGAACAACACCAAGAGATTTTCTGCTCCTCGAAGATAACATTACTCTTAAACCCAAAAGATTCTTCAAGCCAAACTAACCTTTTCTGATGCATAAACCGCAAGTCCTTGAAGCACCTCCTGATAGATTGAAATTTATTCCACAAGAAGCGCATCTTCCAAGAAACACCCTTGTGCTCACCCACCCATGACAAGGCAAGCAAGGAACCAGAATCAATCAAGATCGGATATTGTGACACCCATGTCTTTTGAAGAGACACTTCAAGAGCAAAGACGATGGTCATAAATTCAGCTTCATTAACATCACAACATTTCACAACTTTAGCACAACGACACATAATCTTACCACCCGCATCCTTCAGAGCACCACCAATAACAAACTTCCCCAAATTACTTCTAGTCGAACCTTCTAATCTCCAAAAAAAAAAACACCCATAGTCATAGCAGACCCTCTAACAACCCGCCGACTTACCGAGCTAGAGTGCTTCCATTTTCTAAAATCTTGTAGATTAGACTTCAAAAACTCCGGTGAAAACGGAAACTCAATGCACCATCCCTTGGTCCAAAAACCAAGTCTTAATTTTACTTGAGAGTAGATCTGCTCCCAAATTGGTTCAATTTTATCAAACATCATCCTATTTCTAACTTGCCAGATCGACCAGATAACAACAAAGAATAAAGTCACCCACAACTTTTTTTGAAATCCAGACAAACCAATGTCCACCCACGAGTCAAAGAAAGTGCGTGGGTTAGAAGGGGTAGACCAGTAAAAGCCCCACCAATCCAAACAAGAACACCATAATTTCCAGGAAAAAGAACAAGTGAAGAAGAGATGTTCAAAACTTTCCTTACCAGCAATACAAAAAGGGCAGCCATCATCACTAACCTGAATTAAGTTGAACTTTCTAAGACAATATTTAGTGTTCAACCTTCCCAACAGCACAAACCATACAAGCATTTCAGCCCTTGGAGTAGCTAGACCCTGCCAAACACCTTTTGTAAAATTACTAGAAAGACACATAGATCCTGATAGAGATGCTTCAACAAACAAGAATGATTTAACCGAAAAGGACCCTTTGGAGTCAAATTTCCAGAAAAGCTTATCTTTAGTCTCTTTATTAAAGAATGCTTGGGCTAACAGGATATTCAGCTCATTAAGTTGTTGTAACTCCCATACAAATAACGTACGTCTCCATAGAAAGTTCCACCTCCAACTAAACCCATCCCACACACCAAACTCCGCAATTACCTTATTTTTTTGCAAGGACACAACAAACAACCTTGGAAATTTATCTTCGAGGCACCCATCACCAATCTATTTATCTTCCCAAAACAAAGATTTCATACCATTTCCCACGTTCATCCAAAAACCTTGTTAGATTATTTTACTTATTTCCTTTCTAGAATTTGTAACATTATAAACATCTGCCCAAGGACCCCCTCTACAAGATATTTGTTGATCAACAAGTGGTCTATCCAGTACTAGATTATACTTAGAGCACACTACCCTCTTCCATAAGGGTTTATCTTCAGCTGAAAATCGCCACCACCATTTGAATAACATAGCAGTGTTTTTAATAATCAAATCTCCAACACCAAGCCCTCCCAACATTTTTGGCTTTTGAATAACACTTCATTTGATAAGCGGCAGCCCTCGTTTATTAATATCACCATTCCAAAAAAATCTACTTTTTATCCTTATTATTTTTTTAACCACTGTTGCTGGAATTTTGAAGAGCCCAAGATAATATAAAGGTAAATTATTAAGTACGGACTTAATCAAAACGAGCCTACCTGATCTAGATAGGAGCCTCGCCTTCCAAGAAGCAAGTCTCTTTTCAATCCTATCCACAACCGGTCTCCAAGTGACTAGATTTCTCGGATTTGATCCAAGAGGGATTCCCAAGTCCTTTATTGGAAAAGAAGTAAATGAGCATCTTATCCTCCTACATATCCTATTGACTGCGGGATTAAAGGATGCAAACCCAAGTGCAGGTTGTCTCAAGTAATAAATTTCTCGGGAGTCCGAGGTCGATCCACAGGGAATTGATGAAGAAAAATTAATTGAGGTAAGAAAAAGATTTGTCACTACACCAAAAGTAATAAAAGATGTTCACAAATGAATTTAAGAACTTGCTTGGGTTAGGAAATCCACTCTTAGTAATAAATTAAAGGCAAGATTATTTCTCTTTATAACTCAATTGAAATCCACACACAACAAAGGTTCCAATTAGAAAATATAACATTTAAAGTTCAATTATATATGCAATCATATTATGATTCCTTTAATTATCTATCAACATTTGTAAATGAGTTCAAGCATTCACAATGTCAATCCTATTGTCTACAATAAATTAAGATCTCCATTATACAAAGAAGGTTTCTAAATTGATTGGAAACAAAATACAATACATATAATGTCCATTTAATAATATATCATTTAAGCACAAGAAATAGAATAATCTAACCTTATTTCATTACCAAGAGCTTCACTTTTTCACCTAAGCAAGATGAAGATTTAGTTACTCATAGATAAGAAGAAAGAAAGAGAGAAGAAGAGAAAGATGAACATAGCTTCAATTTAGAGTAAGAGAAAATTACAACAAAGGAAAAAAATAAACAAGCATAACCATAACTTTTAAAAACTAAGCCTAACACCAAGAGTACCAAATGATCAGCCAATGGTGCCTTTTATAGAGGATTAGGGATACAAAATGACAAGGGGGCTGATTAAGAGTAGGTGGATGAGTGGGTAGAGTGGTTGGATAAGCGGTTGGATTATTGAGATTCTTTGTCTCTGAAATCATTCATTGCTTAACTCATGGATGTTGCCATCAAATGGAAAAGTCATCTTCATGAAAGTTGTAAATCTGTGTTTTAACTTTGAGATGTACAAATTTCAGCTCATTTCACCACCTACAGCCCGAGATATGGCCTAATTACTGTTGACTATTCAGGCCCAGTTTTAGCACCTCTGTTTTGACTTCCAGACCCAATATCACCTCCAAGCTGTCCGATCTGAGTTTTGTGTTCTTCATAAAAGTTGTAAATATGGGTCTTAACTTTCAAATGTCCAAATTTCAGCCCAAAGAAGTTCTTACAGCCCGAGTTATGCTCTAATTACTGTACACTATTCAGGTTCCAGTCACAAAACTCGTGTTCTGACTTCCATGCCCAATTAGCTCCGCTAGATGTCTGAATAAGACTTTGAGCTCTTCATCAAAGTTTGTAGAGCTTTCTCTCAGCTTTCCTACAAGGTAAAATTCATAATTTCTAGACATCTAGAACTCAAGATATGACTAAAATACAGAAACAGTATAAGACTCAAATAATGCTAAAAAATCAATTAAGTCCAATTTGAGTCCAAACTTACAAAACATAACATAACCAGGCTTAATCAATTAAGTATATGGAGAGTGTAAATGACTAAAAATGAGGGTTTATTAATGTATAAAATATGTGATTATCAAATTTTTTCACACTTAGTTTTTTGCATTCTTAGGTAAAACACATAAGACCAAAGCTAGGAAACAAAGAAAAACGACATAGATTCATAAGCTAAAATCTCTAAAAGACTCGATGAAGCAAGAAGAGCAACCAAAAATTCAAGGGATCAAAGCATTAATGAAGTAACATTTCTTCACATCTCAAACCAACAAGTAAGGAAACTTCAGTTGAAAAGAATGAATCAAGAATGATAGATCCTCACAAAATTCACTCACAATCTCTCAAGTGTTTAAAAGATAAGTATTTCACTCTATTCAACCTATGAACAATTGCACTACCATAAGCTTGCTTATTTTCTACTTCTCCGCTACTCAAACCACATGCATACAAAAATCAAGAGGACTTTATTCAAGGTTGTAATGGGGTCATGGTAAAAGAGAGGGGATAATATGGATATAAGAAGATAAATACTAAAGAGAATAAAAGAACATTATGGTACAGTTAGAGTAGAGAAAATGTTTGTGAACATTCATCATAAAGGACAATCACCAATATTTGACTAAATATTTTATTAAAGATCAATCCCAAATTGGTGAATTGAATTCATTGTTAGACCTGAACCTTCTCCTTTTCTTCCTGTTGTTTCCAAGCATCCACCTTTATTCTAGATTCTGATAATCCTTTGATTGCAACGGTAGTCAATTTTTTTTTATCATTTTGCACATACACCCTCACAGTTATTTAAGAACAAAGTCAATGCTCTCTTATTCCCTAAAGTTGGGTAAAATATTTTTTTTCTCTTTTTTTTTTGAAGGCACGTAATGAGCTAAAAATAAAGAATGGTCAAATAAGCTCAAATGAGTTATACAAGGGAAAATAAACAAGGATGACTATTTGGTCAAAGTAGCTATTTCAAAATAGCTCAATCATATTTATGTATGCATATGAAAATGTAGCCTAAAAAAGAATCAAAGTAGTTCTAGAATAATAATTTCTTGAGTGAAAATCACACAAGAAAGAAGAGAATGATACAGATATTCAATCCATTCATCAATAGGCTCAAAATTTCACAAGGTATATTTCTATCATTCTCAATCCACCATATCAAGATTCATATCCAAGCTTGTAATTTTTAAGAAAGAAGACAATTTATGCTAAGATCCAAGAATCCATTTGCTACTTCTGTACAAAATGATTATCTCCTCAACTAAGATGCATCTCAAGAGTAAAATTACCTCTAAGGTAAAATTTACTTCTTACTCTTCCATCCTTAATTGGTTTTATTACGAATAGGTTTCTGACAGTCATATCACTAAACATACTTCCCAATTTAGATGCATCTCAGGAGTAAAATTACTCTTTACTCTGTCATCATTCATTGGTTTAGTAAGTCCATGACAATCATATCATACTTCTCAAAAAAAATTTTTTTTTGATCAACTATCCTTCCCCCCCAACTAGATCACAACATTGTCCTTAATGTTAAAATATAGATGAGTAAAGGATAGAAGATATTACCTGTTGGATAAATCTGGCATAAATTTAAACAAAAACAAAGTATGATAAATAAAATCAAAAGTAAAGGAAAGTTATAAATGAAGTGTCAGATCAAATTTTCTTTTTATGCTGTTTCCCTCACTGCTTTCTTCTGACCAATTTATCTGAGCTATTGATTAGTCAGGTTTATGAACAAAAGCTTCTAATTTATCAATTAACTCATCAATAGTGGAAGCAGAGATAAGAAGTTATCTTCCGAAGGTGTGATAAATTTCTGTTCCACAGCATGGTCAAGAAAGATTAACAAAATATCAAAAAAATTATTTACATTCAACAAACCTATAGGTTTATGGTGGATGTTTAGTTAGACCTAAGAGACAATTTGAAAAACTTCTTCCAAGGTACCAAAATCACCTGATAAGGTAATGAATGCATCAGAGTTTTCAAGCATTATTTTCATTTGTTCATGCATTGATGATACCTTAAGTTCCTTCCCAATTGTCTTTTCAGCAATGTTTTGTTGAGCTAAAGGTTCAGGAATGACACCTAAAACTTGACTGTCTCCTACATATGCAGCAAGTGATACAACTCCCATTAACCCACGATAACCTCCCCTATATACAAGACGAATATTTCTTGCAGCAAGTGATCGACCAAGAGTGGTAGCTGCGTTTACAAACTCTAAACCATTCCCATACTTAGACCCACAAAATACACAAATATTTTTAAGTTGATGAATAGAAACACCTTTCATTTCTATACTCACCTTCCCCTTGAATGATTCTGAGTTGGAAGAAAATAGAGAAAATAGAGTGTTTAAATAGGAAAAAGAATGGAAAGGGTAATAATAGTACCTATAAGGGTAGGTTGGTTGTTGTCAGAAAAGTTTAAAATTAAGAAATATAGAATCTTTTTTTTTAATTTTTAATTTTTTTTGTTTGTTTTTGTTTGTTTTTTTTTACTTCAAGAAAACCATCAGGGTAAAGAAGTCTAGAAACTCCTGAAGGACCCTACTCAAAGGATCGTCTGTTCAAAACCAAAACACAGCAAAATCATACAAAGATAAAAGAATATAATAGCAAATGATGACATACCTTTATATACAGTTTTCATGGTGTATCTTTATACTGCGTGTCATGAGTACAGTAGTGGCATATCTTTATACTGCATGTCACCAGTGCAGCAGACACTCATGTCCATTTATTCGAAGAAAAGAGAAAGAAGAAACCATCGTGGATTTCCATCCTGGGTCTGGAACCTGGAGAGTTCACATTTGTGCTCGTAACATCAACAAAGATGCTAAAATCTAAAACTCCTAATGTCCAAGATCCAGAACATCCCATCCCAGGGCGCTGAGAGCCCCTTCTAATAAAAGAGATGATTAAGCTCAGATGCCTCATACGCTTTGGCAGCCGCGGGTTACTTCTCACTAATAACCAGAGTGGGACGCTTCTGCCTGTCCATCAACTCCACAGTGCTTAGATGGTAAACATTGGGTTATGGAGTGTTATTCTCTACAGAGCATGGTACACAAACTTTTTTAAGGACCAGCGTGCAAAGGTCCACTCAAGTCAATGACGGGTCAACCAAAGGCTAGGGCTCCACAACTAATTAAAGCCCTGGTACTCCTTCCGGATCACCCTTGTTCTAACATTTTTTTTTAAGAAAACATGAAGAAGAAGAAAATAATATGTACATATTGTTGTGGATATAGCTCACATCTACCTCTGGTTTCACGTCCAGTAACAGCTTAAACGCCTTCTATTAGTCGAGGATAAACTTTCCATCCAATTTTCTTATAAATTGGCAAACAAGATCTTTTAGAGTTAGATTCCCAAGACTGTAGCGTTTTTCTTTATCCTTGAAGAGATTCCACAAATTAAGAAGTTCACGATGCACAAATCCACAAGAATGCGTCTTAGGAGTCAATAAGATATCATCTAATGACTCCTTACTCAGTCCATTCTTAATAAAGAAAATTTTATCTTCTCTGTTTGCGGAAACCATCCCTAAAGAATGACAATGCTTGTTACAATTTCATCATGCACATTTGTGATAGACTTGTAACCTTTTTGCTCTTCTCCTTTTAGAAATATGAACTTTTTCCAAGACCTAACATGTATGAGTTAAATGAAATTGAAGACTCACCTGCTAGTTGGACCTTTGCTTCAATTATCCAGCGTACATCTTCTGGCATACCCTTGTGCATTAATAGTCTCAATCTTTCACATCTAACTTTGTAAATTTTTGTCAGAGCATTTTGAGGGAGGGAAGGAAAATGTTTTCTCAGGTTTGAAAGAATAACATCCATTTTAAAGGAGAAGAAGGATTCATTTATTTTGGAAAACTAAAAAACAAACCTGATAACCATGCTAAAGGCATGGTTATGTGTCTTTTATTTCAATTATAATCTCCCTTGTTTTACTCTTTATACTGCTTATTGCTCTGATAATTTGCAAAGTGTGTTGTGAGGCTGTAAGTGAACTTAGTTAATAAAAAAGATGGTGAATCCTCACTCTTTTACTTTGTCTTTGCAGGAAAGCACCAAATAAGAGAGGACTTATAGCCTCCAAGAAAGATCAAGAGCAGTTCTGCTGAGCACAAAGCACCCAAGCGCTACAGAAGGAGCGCCTAAGTGCCCTTGAAGATTTCAAAGAAGACTCACTAGACACATAGCGCCTAGGCACTCACGACGAAGCGCCTAGGCACCTGGATCATGAAGAAATTACGTACTGGACACATAGCGCCTAGGCGCCCATAACAGACGAAGCGCCTAGGCGCCCATAATAGACTATAAGTTCAGTTTCTGACCTAATTTGAGGGCAGTCTGTGAAGGAGAGAAAGGAGACAAACCAGCCCTATTCTGGAGATATTTTAGGGTATCCTGAAGAGAAGGACTCGTGGAAACGAATCAAATCTTCACCTACCTATGGAGTTTTCTCTATTCTCCTCTCTTATTCTAGTTTTTGTTGTTATTGTCATGTATAGCTAAATTTCCCTTGTTGGGATTAGGTAGATTTTGATGAATCTTGTTTGCTCTTAACATTGGATTCAATTAATACCAGTTTCTATTTCTATTTTGAGTTTACAATCTCTTCTCTTAATGCTTTCCATTGATGGAGGAATGAGTTTAAAATTATATGTTGAATGGAAGTTTGATGTGTAATTGTGCTATGAAATTGTGAACATTGCCTATCTTTAGACTAGGAATAGTCATTGATTTGCTTGTTACCTTTCTGAATGCTTATTATCCATTAGAATCACCTAAGGAATTAGGGTTTTTAATTAGGAACAAAGGGTCAATTGCCTAAGGGATTTGCATTTGATTAATTTTGGAGAATTCAGTAACAAAATAGGATTAGTAACTTGTATTAATCCCAATTGTTATGCAACAAGTGAAATCAATTGAAACTTGATCCCAACTCCTTCATTAATTGATTATCTTCTATATTGTATAACAAGTGTTTGTTAAATTATCAAGTAGAAAAATCCAAAAATATTGTCATTGCATAAGTTTATGTGTCTCTCTTGTTTTGCAACTAGAGCTCACTTTGATCCAAATCTTAGTTTAAATAGCGGTTAATTTCGTGAATTGGTATTTGACCATCGATCCCTGAGAATGATATCCGGTTTCTCACCGTTTTTATTACTTGACAATCCGATACACTTGCTGTGCTCACATCAAAACCAACTTGAGAGTCACGGAGTACCGTTATCCGCCACTTAACCGGAAACATAAAGAACTGCAAAAACAAGGTAACAAAATTAGAATAAATTCTATTTATATCAAGGATCAGAAAGAGAGATGAGTTCTACCTCATCAACTTAGTTTTCCAAAAATAGTTTGAGCCTTTGTCCATTGACTTTAAACACATTACCATTCCTGAGATTCTCAATGTCTATAACCCTATGAGGATACACATGTTTGACAGCAGAAGGACCACTCCACCTAAATCTCAATTTTCCAGGGAATAGGTACAGACAGGAATTATAAAGCAAAACATTTTGACCAATTTCAAAAGATTTTCTCAAAATTATCTTGTCATGAAAAGCTTTTATTCTGGCTTTATAAATCTTTGAGTTCTCATATGCATCATTTCTCAGTTCCTCCAATTCATTTAATTGCAATTTGTGTATCTTGCAAGCATCATCAAGATTTTGATTAAAAGCTTTAATGGCCCAAAATGCTTTATGTTCCAATTCTACAGGCAAGTGACAAGGTTTTCCATAGACTAACCGATAGGGTGACATGCCCAAAGATGTTTTGAAAGTAGTACAATAAGCCCAAAGTGCATCGTTTAGTCTTAAAGACCAATCTTTACGATTTGGGTTAGCCATTTTTTCCAAAATATGTTTAATCTCCCTATTTGCCAATTCAACTTGTCCACTTGTTTGAGGGTGATAAGGGGTGGCAATTTTGTGTGTAATACCATATTTCTTAATTAAAGATTCAAATGGTTTATTACAAAAATGTGTTCCCCCATCACTGATGATAGCTCGAGAGATTCCAAATTGGCACAAGATATTTTTTTTAAAAAATTTGAGAATAGTTTTATGATCGTTATATCGGTATGGAATCACCTCAATCCATTTTGAGACATAATCAATTGCAACCAATATATACACAAATCTAAATGAGGATGGAAATGGGCCCATGAAATCAATTCCGCAACAATCAAAAATTTCAATGAATAGGATGGGGTTCAGAGGCATCATGTTTCTTTTTGAAATTGAGCCTATTCTTTGACAATTTTCATAACTTTTGCACGAAGTATAGCAGTCCTTAAATAAAGTGGGCCAATAAAATCCACACTGTAAGATTTTTGCAGCTGTTTTCTTTGAAGAAAAGTGACCTCCACATGCTTCTGAGTGACAAAATTTAATGACACTACCTACCTCATTGTCGGGCACACATCTCTGAAAGATTTGGTCAGGACAATATTTGAACAAGCATGAGTCATCCCAATAAAAGTTTTTCACCTCTATAAAAAATTTCTTCTATCTTGGTGCGTCCATTGAGGCGGTATCTTTCTTGTTATAAGAAAGTTAACTATGTTAGCAAACTAAGGCATGAAATTGACAGAAAATAAAAATTCATCGGGAAAAGAATCATTGATGGGTGTGCTATCAAAAGGTGAGCCTATTGTAAGTCTGGACAAATGATCAGCGACAACATTTTTGGCTCATTTCTTATCTTTTATTATGATGTTGAATTCTTGAAGCAACAAGATCCATCGTATCAATCTTGGTTTGGCATCCTGCTTAAACATCAAATATCTAACAGTAACATGATCGGTGAAAATCACAATAGAAGAACCAATTAAGTAAGATCAAAATTTGTTTAGTGCAAAAATTACAGCAAGTAGTTCTTTTTCAATAGTAGTGTAATTCATTTGTATACTATTTAAAGTTCTACTTGCATAACAAATCACATGAGGCTTACCTTCCTTTCTTTGGCATAAAACAATGCCCACAACAAAATCACTAGCATCACACATCAACTCAAAAGGCAAAGACTAGTCAGGAGATTGCATGATAGGAGCAGATGTCAGAAGACCAATTAATTTTTCAAAAGATTTTTAACATTCTTGAGTTCAATCAAATGGTGTATCTTTCAACAGAAGATTACATAATGATCTAGATATGACACTAAAGTCCTTAATGAATCTTCTATAAAATCCTGCATGTCCTAAAAAGGAACGAACTTCTCTGACTATTTTTGGGAAAGGCAAATGGAAAATTAATTCAACTTTGGCCTTATCAACTTCAATTCCTTTATAAGATATCACATGACCTAGCACTATTCCTGAAGTAACCATGTAATGACATTTTTCCCAATTTAGCACAAATCTTTTTTCTTCGCATCTTTTAAGAACTTTTTCCAAATTGTCAAGACAATTTTCAACAGAATTTTCAAAAACTATCAGATCATCCATGAAAACCTCCAAATAATGCTCAATCATGTCACTGAAAATGCTTAACATGCATCTTTGGAATGTTGCCGGAGCATTTCAAAGGCCAAAAGGCATTCTTCTATATGCAAAAGTACCAAATGGATATGTAAAAGTGGTCTTTTCTTGATCTTCCAATGCAATTGGTATTTGATTATAACTCGAATAACCATCAAGAAAATAGTAGTGTGGATGTCCTACTACCCTTTCCAGAATTTGATCAAGAAATGACAAGGGGAAATGATCTTTCCTAATAGCAGCATTCAATTTTCTAAAATCAATACACATACACCAACTAGATGAGACTCGCGTAGGTATTAATTCACCCTTATCATTTTCAACCACTGTTATTCCAGATTTCTTAGGCACAACTTGTGTAGGGCTTACCCATTGGCTATCAGAGATAAGATAGATAATTCTAACATCAAGCAATTTAAGGACTTCAGCTCTAACTACCTCTTTCATGTGTGGATTTAATCTTCTTTGAGGTTGTTAAGAAGTGTTAGCATTATCCTCTAAATGTATTCTATGTGTACAAATTAATGTATTAATGTCTTTTGTGTCTTTTAATGTCCATCCAATTATACTTTTACGTATTTTAAGTACTTCTGTTAACATACTTTCTTTTTCTTCAGTAAGAGACGAGGAAATTACCACAGGAAAACTTTGCTCTTCTCCCAAAAATGTGTACTTCAACCCAACAGGTAATGGCTTTAGTTCCATTGTGGGTACTTCTTCATAGGCATTATCATTCATGGGTTTTAGTTCTTCAAATCTTGGTTTTCATCCCTTGTACTTCATTACATGTGTACAATCAAGCAAAGAGCATATTTCAGAGATATCATCTTCTAATTGCAAGCATGAATCAAATGAATTGACTAAACAAATTTCTAATAGGTCATAAGAACTCCTTGTTTGAAGATGATCATCTATAATAGCTTCAATTCCTTCAACTTCCTCCTTTTCATCAAGGACTTCATATGGTTGCTTACACATGTTAAAAACATTGAGCTTCAGTGTCATGTTTCCAAATGTTAGTTTCACCACTGCATTTCTGCAATTTATCAAAGCATTAGATGTTGCTAAAAATGGATGGCCTAAAATAATAGGAATTGACTTATAACTATCAACCATAGGTTCAGTATCCAAGACAATAAAATTCACAGGATATATGAATTTATCAACTTGTACCAACACATCTTCCACTATTCCTCTTGGAATTTTAATTGATTTATCGACAAGTAGAAGAGTTACAGAAGTTAGTTTTAACTCACCCAAGTTGAGTTCTTGATAAACTGAATATGGAAGCAAATTGACATTAGCACCAAGATCAATTAAAGCTTTTTCAATTTTATGTTCTCCAATAATGCATAAAACTGTAAGATAACCAAGGTCTTTATATTTCAATGTATTATTATTCTGAAGAATGGAGCTTACCTGCTCAGCCAAAAATGCTTTCTTTTTCACATTTAGTTTCCTTTTAATAGTGCACAAGTCCTTCAAATATTTGGCATAAGAAGGAATTTGTTTGGTAGTATCTAACAAAGGAATATTGATCTTCATTTGTTTCAAAATTTCAAAAATTTTAGTGTGATGGTCCAATTTCTTTGGATTATTCAATGCTTGAGGAAATGAGGGTGAAGGCGAGAGTTTGGTGTCCTTTTGGTTAACTTCTTCATTTTCTTAGGGAATTGGTTCATCTTCTATCTCACAAGGTTCGGGAATTTGTTTTTCAACAACCTTTCCACTCCTAAGAGTTATCACTGACTTGACTTGATCTATTTGTTAGTTTTCTAAACTCTTCTCATTTAGACTGTAATGACCCTTGGGATTTGGTTGAGGTTAAGAAGGAAATTTTCCTTTCTCATGAATGGTAAGTGCAGAAGAAAGTTTAGCAAGAGTTTCTTTTATGTCAATCATGGTTTAGTTGTTTTGTTTATTAATGACCTCTTACTTTTTTATGAATGCATACAGTGTTTCAAGGTTTTTCCTATATGGTGGGACATAAGGTGCATATCCTTGAGAATTTTGAGAGTCATGTTGTGCCTAAGGAGGTGGTGGTTACACGAATTGTGACTGATTATTATTCCTCCAGCTGAAGTTCGAGTGATTTCTCCATCCCGGATTGTATGTATCTGAAAAAGAAGAAGTAAATGACTTTTTAAAATTATTCATTGCATTTACTTGCTCATGTACAACTTCTTTAAAAATAGGATCCTTAGGACATTCATGTGTTGAGTGTCCTAAGTCATCACAAATGTCACAAATTTCTTCATTTTGTACAGATTTGATTTCTTTTGCTTTTCTTAATTCCATGGCTTCAACCTTTCTAGCCAAACTGGCAAACCTAGCATTTAGATCTTTCTCTTGACTAAGATGATATTTTCCTTTATTAGCACTTGCAAGATTAGATCTAATTGAATGTTCAGAAGTGTTAGTACTATGCCAAGATTGAGAATTTTCAGCTAACTAGTTTAAATAGTCTAAAGCTTCATCAGGTTCTTTATCAAGAAACTCTCCATTGCACATTGTTTTTACAAATTGTTTAGTTTCAGGTGTTAAACTTTTATAAAAGAAGCTTATAGTGCACCATTTTTCAAAACTATGATGTGGGCAATAATTTAACAAATCTTTAAACCGTTCCCAACATTGAAAATATGCTTCATTTGAATTTTGGAAAAAAATTGGATTTGTCTTTTCATAGCATTGATTTTATGTATTGGAAAAAATTTCTTTAAGAACTCACCTTGCATCTCTTGCCATGTGCCAATTGATCTTGATTTCAAAGTATTAAACCAAGATTTTGCTTTATCTTTTAAAGAAAAAGGAAATAATTTAAGCTTAACAATCTCTTCAGTACAATTTTGGCCATTGAAAGCAATACATACTTCCTCAAATTCTTTCAGATGTGAATATGGGCTTTCAAACTCTAAACCATGAAAATTAAGAAGTAAAGAAATCATACCTGGCTTGAATCTAAAATTATTGGCATTGAGTGGAAAGATAAAATATGATGGATTAGAATTTCGATGTGGTTACAAATATTCACACATGGTTCATAATGGTTGATTTTCATGTTCATCATGTACACTTTCATTTTCAGTCATTGTGTCAATTATGTGTGATTGTGATTCAAACAAATCAATATATAAAGTACAAGGATTAATTTTAACTAAACGACTAGAATTTAAATCACGATACCAATTAAATATAAATAAATGACTTAAAATAGAAAAAATAATGTACAAGTCAGCAGTTTACATTAGCCATTAAAAATTAACAAGGATGTGGTATAAACCAACCACCCAATAAATATTAACAAGTAAAAAGTTAGATAACTGATAGTAAAAAGTTAGATAGTCAGAGAGTTAATAATTAGTAAGTTAGAAAGTGCAAAAAGTAAAATACCGAAAATAAAGTGCAAAAAATAAAGTGCAGAAAGTAAATTGTAGAAAATAAATTTAAAATATGAAAACTAGAGAGAGGCAGAGCCCCACCAGAGCCGGCGAAAGAGAAGAGAAGAAGAAAGATTATTTCGTTATATTATAAAGCAATAATAAATAACAAAAATTAAAAAGTTAGAGAGCGAAAAATAAATGACGTAAATTAAAAGTTAGAGAAGCGAGAATATAAAAGTTAGTAAACATAAGTAAATGACATAAATATAAATGTTAGAAAGTTAGTGTGTTAACAAGTTAGTAGGTTAGCAAGTTAGTAAGTTAGTAAATTAAAAGAGTAAAGATAGAATTTACCAGATGATGAATATACAAGATGATGAATATACAAGATGATGAAATTTACTTAAAAAAAGAACCTTAATAAATTAAAGTTTCAAATCAATTCCCCGGCAACGGTACCAAAAACTTGACTGCGGGATTAAAGGATGCAAACCCAAGTGTAGGTTGTCTCAAGTAATAAATTTCTCGGGAGTCCGAGGTCGATCAACAGGGAATTATTGAAGAAAAATTAATTAAGGTAAGAAAACGATTTGTCACTACACTAAAAGTAATAAAAGATGTTCACAAATGAATTTAAGAACTTGCTTGGGTTAGGAGATCCACTCTTGATAATAAATTAAAGGCAATATTATTTCTCTTTATAACCCAATTGAAATCCACACACAATGGAGGTTCTAATCGAAAAATATAACATTCAAAGTTTAATTATATATGCAATCATATTATGATTCCTTTAATTATCTACCAACATTTGTAAATGAGTTCAAGCATTCACTATGCTAATCCTATTGTCTACAATAAATCAAGATCTCCATTATACAAAGAAGGTTTCTAAATTGATTGGAAACAAAATACAACATATATAATGTCCATTTGATAATATATCATTTAAGCACAAGAAATAGACTAATCTAACATTATTTCATTACCAAGAGCTTCACTCTTTCACCCAAGCAAGATGAAGATTTAGTTACTCATAGATAAGAAGAAAGAAAGAGAGAAAAAGAGAAAGATGAACATAGCTTTAATTTAGAGCAAGAGAAAATTAGAACAAAGGAAAACAATAAACAACCATAACCATAACTTCTAAAAACTAAGCCTAACACCAAGAGCACCAAATGATCAGCCAATTGTGCCTTTTATAGAGGATTAGAGAATAAAAATGACAAGGGGCTGATTAAGAGTAGGTAGAGTGGTTGGATGAGTGATTGAGTGGTTGGATAAGTGGTTGGATTATTGAGATTCTTTGTCTCCGAAATCATTCATTGCTTAACTCATGGATGCTAACATAAAATAGAAAAGTCATCTTCATGAAAGTTGTAGATCTGGGTCTTAACTTTCAGATGTCCAAATTTTAGCTCATTTCACCACCTACAGCCCGAGAAATGGCCCAATTATTGCAGACTATTTAGGCTCAGTTTCAGCACCTCTGTTTTGACTTCCAGACCCAATATCACCTCCAAGCTGTCCGATCTGAGTTTTGTGTTCTTCATGAAACTTGTAGATATGGGTCTTAACTTTCAAATGTCCAAATTTCAGCCCAAAGAAGTTTCTACAGCTCGAGTTATGCTCTGATTACTGTACACCATTTAGGTTCAAGTCACAAAACTCGTGTTCTGACTTTCAAGCCCAATTAGCTCTACTAGATGTCTGAATGAGACTTTGAGCTCTTCATCAAAGTTATAGAGCTTTCTCTCATCTTTCCTATAAGGTAAAATTCATAATTTCTAGACATCTAGAACTCAAGATATGACTAAAATATAGAAACAGTGTAAGACCCAAATAATGCTGAAAAAATCAATTAAGTCCAATTTGAGTCCAAACTTACAAAACATAACATCACCAAGCTTAATCAATTAAGTACATGGAGAGTGTAAATGACTAAAAATTAAGGTTTATTAATGTATAAAATATGTGATTATCATCTATCAACCTATTGCTGCGAGCAAGAAAAAGGAATGAATGTCGATTTTGTATAGTTTATGTTCAACCCAGACATGACACCAAAACAATCCAGCAATCTTCTATAATTAATAATCACTCTTTCCTTAGCAGGGCAAAAGACTACTGTGTCATTTGCAAACTAGAGGTGAGACAGTTCCACACCCATATTCCTTGGCTCGACACACCATCCGATTAAACACTTTTGCCACCAAGACAAATAGGAAAGGGGATAGAGGATCACGTTGTCTTAGGCCACGCTGCATACTAAAGGGCATTGTTGGTGTACCATTCGCCAAAACTGACATAGATGCTGTTGAGATGCATTGAGACACCCATCTTCTCCATTTCTCGCCAAAACCCACGAACTTTAACATATGATCTACAAAGCTCCATCTAACTGAATCATAGGCTTTCTGAAAATCAAGTTTCATTATCACTGCAGAAGCTTTTTGCTTCTTGAACCAATGCACTGCTTCATTAGCAATAAGCGCCCCATCAAGGATCTGTCTTCCACTAACAAAAGTTATCTGAGTCTCACCCACTAAATCTGGCATAACCTTTCTCATCTGTGAAGCTAAAATTTTAGCAATTACCTTGTATATACACCCAACTATACTAATAGGTCTATATTCTGACATGCAACTTGCCCTTTCTACCTTTGGAATTAAAGCCACCTAAGTCATATTAACCTTTCTTGGGAGAAAACTCGATGAAAAAAATCAATAATAAACTTATAGAATTCTTCACCTATAACACTCCACATGCTCTTTGTGAATTTTAAGTTGAAACCATCATACCTGGGCGATTTTGTAGGCTCACAACACCACACAACATTTTTTTATCTCATCCACTGTTGGCAAAACTTCAAGAGCCAATGCTTGTTCTTTATTGATACACGACAGCATGCCTTCTTAGATTTCAATAGGTGGTAGAGGCTCTTGTTTGTAAAGATCCTTAAAGAACTTTCTTGCCACTTTTTTAATATTCTTTGGGTCTTGAAAGACCTCCTTCCTAGCTTCAACTTCAAAATCTGTTTTTTCCTTTTCTTATTAGCAGCCATAGCATGAAAATATTTCGTGTTTTTGTTTAACTCCTTAAAGTGTTTTTCACGAGATAGTTGCCTCCAATATTCTTCTTTCCTTCCATACCACTTTCCCAAGTGACTTAAAAGAGCATTCCTCCTAGCCATCTCAACTTCCTCCAGATCTCCCACCTCAGCCTAAAAGGTCAATTTTGGATAACTCCATCTCCAGGCATTTAATTCTGTTGTCAATATGGCCAAATACTTCCTTGTTCCATTTCTTTAAAGAATCTTTCAGCCTCTTTAATTTCTCCTCAAATGATTTATTACCCAGATTTTTCCATTCCATTTCCATCATTTTTTATAAATTCTTTATGTGAGAACTAAACATCCAGTGACCTAAACGGCTTTGATCCCCAATTCAAGGTCTTCAATTCAAGAAACAAAGGCAAGTGATCTAAGACTGGCCTTCTTAGACCCCATAGTTTAAGGTTCTGAAAAATTACCAACCATTCATTCTCCACAAACATTTTGTCCAGTTTACTATGTGACCTTCCTCTTGACCAAGTAAATTTTCTCCCAATAAGAGGCATGTCTATAATCCCTATATTTTGGACCCACTCAGCAAAATCTACTATGTTTGGAGACATAACACATTGCCCTTTTCTTTCCTTAGGCAGAAGCACCTCATTAAAATCCCCCATAATGAGCATAGGGACTATTACCACTTGCTTAAGGTTTAACAATTCTTGCCACATTGTGTTTATTTCTCTACGGCTATGGGAACCATATACTACCAAAATAGCACAATTAAACTTATGCTCAGATACAATTCCTTTTACGCATATCCACCTTTGGCCATACAAAATATTTTTTTTATAAAGATTTCTTTCTCCTAAATACAAATTAAACCCCCACCATTGTTTACTGCCTCTACAGAGCACCAACCACAATCAACACCACCCCACAAACTTCTAATTTTATATTCAGTAAGGTTTGCGTGTTTCGTTTCAACCAGTCCTAAGAAAAAGACATTTTTTTCAGCCACCAACTTTTTCACAGCAACACATTTCCCCCACCCCCAATACCCCTAATATTCCAACATAAAATATGCATATTAAAATAGAAAATGGCACACCTAAAAACCAGAGAGCTCACAGACTCCCTCTTGTTTCCCTCATCTTTGCAGTTTTCCTGCTTCTTTTCTTTTTTGATTTTCTAACATTTTGGAGGGCAAGGATTGTCTCCTCTTCATTTAAAGTCACCAAGCCTGCAATCTTTCCCACCTTCCAAGTTTCTTGAGCCTCCTCATCGCCTTCTGCTTTATCCTTTGTGCACAACCCTGAGAATCCTCCAGAAGATTGGTTATCAAAATTATTATGATTCCAGCAGACCATGGCATTGTTATTCTATGAGTTCTCATTAACGTCCACTGGGTTAGGCCCAAAGCCAAGGGGTATAGATTTGAGGATTCGTCTTTATGACACCGAATGGGCCCATAGTCCATTTCCTTTTTATTTTTACCACCTCTTAGTATTGAGGTTACGTTTTTAGTTAACGTGGGCCTAGGCAGATCCAAATTTACTTCAGCTATTACCTCTTTCATCCTTCTATCTTCAGTAAAAGCTACTGTATGCATTTTAGCAGGAGAATATTCACCCTGAGATATAAAAGGGCAATCACAAGAGGAATATTCAAGACCATCTTGTTTTTCACCCTGTGGTAAATGCTCTCTGTCCATTCCTAACACATCATTAAAAACTGAAACCCCACCAGCCACCCCTTGTCTTTCCCAAATAGCCTCGACTGAGGTCATAGTTGGAGACCCTGCTTCACCTTCTCTGGCTTCATCATCTCCAATCACCTTCTCTGGCTTCATCATCTCCAATCTTCGATGAAGATAGACCTGACGAGTTTTTCTCTATCCTTGGGTCTACACTACATTTCTTCCGTACGTACATATCGTCCCTTCCAACTTCTTTGACGTGAACATCGAAACCTTTGCCATCTACTGATAGATATATCCAACCACCAATCAAAGGCCAGTATGTCGTATCTATTAATAATCTTGCAACCCAAAGAGACAAGATAGATTTTGTCCCCCTATCAAAACAAACGACCTCACCCCAACACTCTCCAATCTTCATGAGGTTATCACAAGACCAAGTATGGATATGAATACTAATACATTCAAGTCATACTCTCCTAGTTAAACAGAATTCTTCCTCTGACCATCTTCTATAATCCTTAAAATATTTCTTCAAGAGATCACCTCCCGATGACATAGCTTCCTCTATATCTTCCACAATCATAAACGTCAGAAGGACTTTATGCTTACCCATGTCTCGCACATTTGATATCATAGGACATCAAGTGGTGATGTGGTCCATTCAATAATACGTGATCGATGTCCATTCACTAATCATTTTGTTTGTTTTACATACCGCTTCAATGTGTCAATATCAATTGGAAATGAGGACTCCCCAACGATACTTCTCATCAGCCAACCCAGATTTTCTTCACAAACTTCACCTTTAACCACCTTCGTCTCTTCCTATGGGAATTCCACAGCACGCTTCTCCGCTTTCGTAACCTTTCTACCATCACCTCTACCAGTCTTTCCTCCTCTAGTTTTTTGAGGATGTGGATAGCCTCTATTTTTCAATTCGTTTACAGCGTTTGCTACAACAGCATCTCTATATGATCGCCTGTCCCTAAACTTCATCATTCCTCTCTCATCATCATGTACCATCACCTCTACTTGCTCACCTCATTTTGTTGTTTCTTACGTTCCACAAAAACCTTTTGATCAATAGTTCTCGAGTATGCCGCTTCATGCACCTTCATTACACAGCCTCTTATCATCATCCCATTCAATCTTTCAAAAGTTCTTAAGGCCTCCCAGCGTCAATAGAACCTAACGAAGCCAAAGGAATTTCCACAAGATCTCCTCTGTTTTATGGAAATATAAACATTCACAATTTTCCCTTCATGCTTGAATATCTGCCACAACCATGATCTTGTCATTGACGAGGGTATATTGTCAATAAACAGGGTAGTTGTGGTCTTCTCTACCCTTTGGAAGTGAAACCTATGATCAGCACCACCACTTTTCTGCCACACCCCCGCGCTCTTACTCCCTGTCACGCAGTCATTCATTTTTTTAAGCTGCTCATTTGTGATTAATATTGTTATTAGGCTCATATAAATACTTAAACTTATGTGAATAATGTTATTTTGAGTTTGTGGGTCTTGTGCATAAGTTTTCTATGATGGGTAAGTTAAGTCATGTTGTAAACACAAGGAGAAACTCGTATTCTCATCATAAATGTATTGTGGTCGCCTCATTGACTCAACAAGGATTTTAGGCATATAAGAAATGATGATAGTTTCTCTTCTCCATGACGACACAAGGATTCTCAACTATCTTTCTCTCATGGTGCTTCCTTGAAGATTTGATTTTCCTTTTAGTGTAAGGTAATTCTATATTCCTAATTATTGTTTTATTTCTATACATGTCATAGATTTAGGTTAAAGGTAAACCCGTTAATTTGATTCATGTGGATATAAAAATATCTAACAATTGGTATCAAAGACTCCTTTAATCTTGATCATGACTGTATAATTTTGGTGCATGAAAAACCAGTTTGGGTACCTCTTTTCTTGAATATGTTGCTATTTTTCTTTTCCCAATCTTGGCATAGCGTCTTATGCAATCTCTTTGATGAATAATTTCGATCGATTAATAATGCTAAAAGGGTAACCATTCTTTCATTATTCAATTTGATCTGTTTTGGGCTATATGGAATTGAATTAGTAATTATCAATCTTGTGCAATATTCTATCCTTGAATTTCTTTCTTTAATTTTGTGGGATCTTGAATAGAAATCTCTTATAGATTTCTTAACTTTGCTCCTTATGACGGATGTTGTCATTGGCCCTATCCACGTTTTAATGAATTTTGTGGAAGTTTAGAGTGTAAGATATTTGTTGTAGTTTTCCCTCATGTTTTATTCATAACTGAAAAACTTACTTGTTAATTCTCGAAAGGCCAAATTGCCAAAGTATCATGTACCATATACTCTCACAGTATTTATTAAATGTGAAACTTAATAAAATTTTTGTTGATTATCTCCATTATTGGTTATACTATTTTATGAAATTGTTGTTTGAATACTGAAATAATTTGTTGTTAATTATATGGATATAATATTGGGTTATACATTGTATATTGTTATATTTTGTAATTTTTGTACAAAACCTATTATTGAATACTGAATTTCCTAAAAATTTATTGAATACTTTGTAAAATTTTGTGTGTGATTATGGTGTTGTTGGGCTCCTTATATTTTGTAAACTCTCATATGTGTTATTTAGGGCATATAATGTTGTACGTGTGTTGAAATTGATGTCTTCTTATAAACTATTGTGCGAATTGAAATCTGAAAGTTTATTTTGAAATACTTAGAGTTGTTTTGGATAATTTTGCTCACATATATTAATTAGATAAATTTTGTGTGATAAGGAACATTAATATTAATAAATATATTATTTTGATATTATTTTGATACCAAGAATTTCGTGTTGATTGTGCCCTTCAATGTTGTTGAGAATGTCTTTTATGGAAGGCTTATTTAAATAAGCTTGGGCATACTAAAAGTTATATTTTAGTCATCGATTGCTCCTCTTTAATTGCCAAAGTCAATTTTATTAGTTGAAATTGTTGAACTCTATGATATTTGTGCAATCTAATTCTTGGTATTATTCTTAAAATAATTTTGTCATTACAAGAGCATGGTATTATATCGTATATTGCATATAATTGTTTTGGTTTTAGACGTTTGATATTGACAATATTAAAGTCCTTTGATATATATTATCAAGAATTAAAGTAAAGTTATATGTGATTAATTTTGTTATATATTGTGCCATTGTAAATTTATATAAATTTATTTCAATATGGTCATTGTGAAAATATTATTTAAATTAATTTTGATTATTGAGAAAAATTTAAGGCAGCGACAAATTATATTAAGTTATTATTGTGGTTAAGTTTTATATATGTCATAAAATAAAATTAAAAAGTAGATTTTATTTTAATGAGATTTTGTCATTGTCCTCTAATGTTTATTTTATGAGTCATTATGAGAATTGTATAAAGTTTTGGTGATATGAATCCCACTAAGTTGACATGCACTTTTGCTTGCTCTACACACAAGGATGGGCAACACACTCTATGATGTTAGTTATGAAACTTTTCTAGTTATTGGCATATTGTATAATCGCATAAGTGGAAAAATTAGTTCTTAAGGTTTTCTTCTCCCTCTTTATGTCTATTTTGGAATATGCAATTATGTATGAGAATGTGGTAATTATCTAATTGATGTGAAATGAAAACTTTGGAACTCTATAAACAATTTTGTCATTGATTATTATAATTTCTTATGGTTACATGCTCACCTATTACAAGACCAGTATTATATTTTGTAAATATTGTGAAATATGATCTCTAAGAGTTTTATCTAGAATATTTATAATTATTTTGAGCATTTTGTATAGTTGTGAGCTCACCTTCATAGGACCAATTACAACAAAGTGTTGTATTGTTAGTAATGTTGTTGTATTTTCATTAGAAATTATGTTAATAATGCACTTAACCTATTGATTTGTCTTTATTAATATGATTTCTGATGTTTTGTTGAATGTATTAAATGACTGTACCCTTAGAGTTTTCGGTATCCTCTCGATACCAGTATTAGGGATATGATATTTAATGTTTTGTGGGAGTTTGCTTGTTCATTGTAATTCGGGACCCTTTAGGAGAGATTATAATGATGTAGCAGCTCAAATTGTTGTGACATATATATATAATGTTACTCATTGTCAAGATTTTATCGAATTGATTTAAGCAATCTTGAATGTGTATATTATTTTGTGAAACTTGACAAATGAGATAATTTGACATTATGTAGCGATTTAATTTGTTCTTTGAACATGTAAGTTTGTCAAATGAAAATTATTTTGTTAATATTGTTGAATGGGTTGAAATTATTGTTGGGTTGTGCAAGTAATTGATATACCCTTTGGTGTGACATTTTTTGACATAGTCATTTATGTGATTGAGAAAATAGTTTAAAAATTTATTTTAGAAGTTTTTTTTAAAAAAATAAATTAATTGTGTGTAAATTATGAAAATATTAATTCAACTATTTTACTCTATCCAGTGAGATAAACTTGTATATTGTACTTCGGGATCTTTAGGCAGGATCGCAATAATACAAGTGCTCTGGTTCAATTAATTGCCCAATTAATTGAACAAGGAAAAACCAATATAATTATGGTAGCTTAAGTATAATAAATGTTTTTAGTACATGATTTTCTCTAACCTTTGAATTTGTGATCACTTTATTGTTGCCTATTGAGGACATTGTTGAGTCTCTTAAAGTATGTTCTAATATAATGAGCTTCATATAGTTGTCATGTTGTGTTAATATGCTTTAGTCTGCAATGAAACAAGTTGAAAGGTTAATTAGCTTGTAAAGGTCTAAAGTTAACAATTTTTTTCTTATATCATCATTTGTGGTATGTCAAACCACTAGCCCATTGAATCTATTTTATAATAAGTATAGTCGTAGCAATTTGAGAAATATTATTTTTGTCGATAGGATAATGATAATTATTTTGAGATAATAAAGTTGACTAAATTTTCTTGTTATTATCTTAGTATTTTGAAATGATGACTTTGAAGATTTCCTTTTATATTATTCAAATGTCATAATCTTCAAAGGGCTTTTAGTTTTGCTATTTTTTTTATAAAAAAAATCCTAGAACTAAAGTCATTCAAGTATTGTTGTGAAGGAAACATTTTTTCAATTATGGTCTAATTATTTTGTGAGGATTTATTGTTTTGAGGCCAAATTATTGTGTTAATCATTTCAATTTTATAAAAAAACTTCTTTTGTCAATGGTACAAAACCAAATATAATGAAAATATTTTGAGTTAACCTATTATACATTTGTACCTATCGCATTCACTTTGGACAATTTTGTTTCTTTTAGATTAAAGTAAAAGTATAGATATGCTTAATTCTCATGTATTTATATGTTGATTTTGTAAATTACTTGACAATCAATATGAATTGAAGATCTACATTTTTTATAACACTACTAGAAATTTCTGATTTAGAGATGAAATTTAGAGATGAATTTTTTTCTTCTCTATTAGAGATGGAAATAGAGACGGAATTGATGAATTAGAGAGGAAAAATAAAATTTTAAATTTAAAGACGGAAATGATCCGTCTCATAATTTTTCGTCTCTAATTTTGTCTCTATTTAGTCAATTTAAAGTCAAATATACTTAGAGACAGAATTTATCCATCTCAAATTTTTCCGTCTCTAATTTTGTCTCTATTCGGTCAATGTTATGTTTTAAAAAGTCAAATATATTTAGAGATGAAATTTAGAGACAAAATTTATCTGTCTCTAAATTTTCTGTCTCTAATTATCTTTCTTTTCCATCTCTAACTAATTTATATAATTTAATTAATAATTTTTTTTATAATATAGAGACAAATTGTTTCCGTCTCTAATCTCTTCAAAATAAAACTTCATTTCAAAAACCCTTATTCCCAATTTCAGAACCTCTCATTTCTCCCTCGCGACTGTTTCCTTCTCACCCAGCCCTCGCCGTTCTCACCTAACCCTCACCACATCCTTCCTTTGGATTTCATAGCTATCGACAACTAGATTCAATGAGTCCTAGATTCACGATGAGGTAGTCAATTGGTGGTCGTTCTTGCTACTTCGCTCACTTGGGACTAATTAGTTTGTGAGTTGCAATGAAATGTTGTTTGCTTGGTGGTCGCATCTTCATCTAGCTTACAGTGGTCGCATCTTCATCTGGCTCACAGTGGTCGCTGGCTACTGTGTCTTCGTCTGTTTGGTGACAACCCTTGATCTGCATCTTCACTCTCCATCGATTTCCTTCTTCATCTTTTTTTTTTAATCTCACATTTTCGTTTTTTATTTTCTAGGCCTTTTCTTCAGCAACTGTTGTAATCTTGGTTGAAGCTTGATCTCTATATCATCGGTTCCTACAGATTAGTGTAAGTTTATTCTATTTTTTTATTCTATTTTTTTTAAGATTCTGATAACCTTGTTTCTATTTTTGAGCTTCATGTGACCTTGATTGCTTGATTCCTCTTATATAATATATATAATCATGGAATTGATTGATGTAAGTACCTGATTGAGTGATTCTCTTCATTTGAAGAGAATGATCATAGGGTTTTGTTCTGAGATGAAGAAATATCTATTGATGCAATGATGCATTTGTGTTTTCTTTTTCTTTATGGCTTGTTATAGATGATTTCATTTTGTTCTGAATGAGTAATTCTAATGTTGTATTGTTGTCTGTATTTTTTGAATTTTAAATTCTTTCAGTACATCAAATGTCTTTGAATCTGCTGACTTTATAAGAATGCATGGTGGTTAAGAGACTTTTTAAATGAATTATATTTTCTATTTGATAACTTTGAGTTATCCTACATGGTTGGTCAGGACTCAAGCAAAGGAGAAAATGGTGGGGGATAGTGTAGGTTCTATACTGTCTTGGCCTATCCCCCTTCCCAACATACTCTTTCTTTCTTTCTCTTTCTCTCTCTATCTCTAACACACACTCTCTCTAAGTCCAAAAGTTACTACCACATTGGCTTTTCTTGCCTTTTGTTTCTGTGCTTCCTATTCAATTGTCTATGTTTGCTATTTCTGCTCCCTCTTCTCAATACTTGCAAATGGGGGAGGAGGAATCATACTTTGAATTCCTTGTTATTATGTGATACTCTTTTCTTTTCTCTTCCCCTCTTAGTTGTATCCTTCCCACCATGACTTTCCTCTTGTTCTCTGTTCATCTGGTTCCACTCCTCACCTGTTTTTACCTTTATGGTGCCCCTCCGAAAATGAATTCCTTTTTTATGATTTGACCTCATTTCCATTTTGTTAGAGTTTCAGCTTTCTAAGTTTCCTTTTTTTTAAGTCCACTTGATTACACTCTTCCACTCCTTTATCTTCTTTTCTATTTTTTTATATATTCTCTTTGGTTCCATTGAGTCCAACAAGAACCAACTACACTTGGTGTTCATGGAAATTGATCTGAACCATGCAATGATCGAGGCTGAAAAGAATGCAACTTGCAATGGGGACTGTGACAAAGGTGCTTGTGTTTTTTGTTTGTGATCTTCAACACGTTCATCTTCTAGTTCCTCTTCAGTTCGTGTGTCTTCTTCATATCTGGAGCTTTGGCACGCTTGTGCTGGCCCCCTCACCTCGCTGCCTAAGAAAAGGAATGTGGTGGTGTATTTTCCATAAGGTCACTTAGAACAAGTTGCATCTTTCTCTCCCTTCACCCCATTGGAGATGCCCACCTTTGATCTTCAACCACAGATCTTTTGTAAAGTTGTCAACTTGTGAGTCTTGAATTGAGTGAACTCTCCTCTTAGATTGACTAGTATCTGCTTAATAATTCATATAAGTTGCATGTTTTTGTATTGGTTCTATTCATTTAGTTTGGCTTAATTGTCATTTTTTATTTTCAATCAATAGGCCAATAAGGAGAATGATGAGGTTTATACACAAGTTACTTTTCTTCCCTAGACAGAGGTTGGTTTTTATTTATGAAGTCATTTCTATTTTTGGTGCCATTGTCCAGGACTTGATTCTAATTTTTACTCGCCCTCCTCTTTGCCAGTCTGATGATGACCCAGATGCAGTTTGAGGAGTGAATATGGAAGTTTGCATAACACCTTATGTAACACCCTCCATAGGGCGTCATATTTTTAAATAAAACATAAAACCAAATGAAATCATTTTATAAAAACTTTAAGTTTTAAAAGATAAATTTTAAAATATCTTTTCGCAGAAATATAAACTTACCAAAACTTATAAGTAAAACAGAAATTAGATTAGATTGATTAATACACATATTATATATGTCACAAAATATTCAACAACAATTTAAAACATAACATTTACAGACTTAGAGAAACAGTAGAAAACCTAATGAAGGTTACTACTAATGGCACGGTAACAACACTAACGAAAACCCCAACCTACATATTCCATTTCTTCATCGATGCATCCCGTGTTGAAACTTGGAAGATTACACCTGACGCCGTTCTTCGAACATAGCCTCCAAAGTGGGTCGAAGAAACTTCCTTCGTCTACTATACGAATTTAACAATAAAAACACAACAAGCAATCAATAAAGAGGTGAGATCCCCTTTCACCAATACCAGTACGGTAACAAAGAATAATACGAATGACAAGGTCATTCCATACACACAGATAATACCAATATAGTCATGTTATCAATTTACAATTAATTTAAATAAGCATATATCATAATAAAATAAACTACAATAACATTACTAGGATAGATGTAACAATTCATACAATATAAAATACCATAACAGTAAATCATAACAACATAAAAGGAAGATTAAAAATACCAACAACATATAATATCACAAATAAAAAAATAACCATGTACAGACAAAATACAACATATAAACATATAATATCACAGATAAAAGATCACAGATAAAAATATAATCAATGACAACACAGATACATGTGCAATATGACACAATCCTACTCCATGGAGCTAAAAACAAACAGACATCAGAGAGTGAATTGGAGTGTTGGAATTGTCTTCCTAAAGCATGCAAGTTGCCGTAGAAACACATGCAAAAAGCCACTAAAATTGACTTGGTCTTACTTGGTTAATTAATTGAAAGATAGTAAGAATTGAATTTGTAATATCATGTGGTGTCCCGGGGTTGATGAGGGCGGGGAGTGGACGCCGGTGCGAATTGAAGCATGTACAATGGGCGGCTCCTGGCATGCTTCTAGGCGAAGGGTCCCATGAATGAACTGAATACGCACCGGAATGAGAGGGATTCAGAGACTGTGCAGGTATGGGACTGCATAGTTGAAGATGGCTTAAAGGAATTGATTAGGCGTAACCATATCAACAAGTTGTAACTTTTTTTCGGGAGCCTAGAACATAAGAACTCCATTGTTAAGCGTGCTTGACACCGGAGCAATTATGGGATGGGTGACCTCCCAGGAAGTTTCTAGGATGCGTGTGAGTGAGGACAAAGACGCCGAAAAGACCCGTGTTGGTTTGTGGAGACACTCGTCAATCTTGCGGCGATCCGGGGATGTTACAAATGGTATCGAGACGGGGACCTCTCCCGGACGGTGTGGTTCGGGGACAAACCGGACGGAAGCTTGTGGTGTCCCGGGGTTGATGAGGGCGGGGAGTGGACGCCAGTGCGAATTGAAGCATGTACAATGGGCGGCTCCTGGCATGCTTCTAGGCGAAGGGTCCCATGAATGAACTGAATACGCATCAGAATGAGAGAGATTCAGAGACTGTGCAGGTATGGGACTGCATAGTTGAAGATGGCTTAAAGGAATTGATTAGGCGTAACCATATCAACAAGTTACAACTTTTTTTCGGGAGCCTAGAATATAAGAACTCCATTGTTAAGCGTGCTTGACCTGGAGCAATTATGGGATGGGTGACCTCCTGGGAAGTTTCCTAGGATGCGTGTGAGTGAGGACAAAGCACACTGAAAAGACCCGTGTTGGTTTGTGGAGACACTCGTTAATCTTGCAGGCAGTCCCAGGGATGTTACACCTTACTCTGACCATGAGTACTTTTTTCTCATGTGTTATTAGTTATTTGATGGTTTTTACATTCTATGGCTTATAGTTATTTCTTTGTGACTAGCAATCAATAGTTGCTTCTTTTGTTTTTGGTGTATTAGTCAATTGTATATTTGTTCTATGGTTTTTATGGACCATTCTGGAAATAAGAGTTCTCTTTCTGTTAGTGCTTGCTTACTCAAATTCTGTTTGTGAACTGCCACTTGTTAGAGTAATATTATAGATTATGAAAACTGCTCATGAATATTAAATGACCATTTAGGTCCATTGGCATCTTCATTCCCTCTAATTAGATTGAGGAGTATCACATGTTCAAGACCTGCTAAGTGAGTTCATTGGCACATGATCATTATGAAAAGAGAGGAAGGGAGAGACTGAAAACTTTGAATTACAGGGCTGATTATTGCTAGAGAATGGCCAAAAGAGTCAACTATGAATGCTTAATAAATAATAACAAATTACAGGTATAGACAAGAAGTGATAATTTTTTTTCCCACTCTCTAAGGAAAAATAAGAAATATGTTTAATTATGCCAAAATGTGCATCTTGACTGCTTTTACGATACTCATTAGTCGCTCTTCTTGTATTGTATTTATATCATCCATGAATGACCTATTTTGAGCTATTGTTGAATGCTGCTAACTGAATGCTTAATATCTATTATTTGAAGTACATGCGTTCTTTCCATCTATTGCTACCGGTTGTATAATCTGTGTAATTGCATTGAGTGCTTGTAGAATGTATTCCAAACAACTAAAAGACTGCTCAATTTTTTATTTTTGGAATTTTGATTAATTATGAAAACAAATTTTATAGAGGTTTAGCCATTTACTAGAGCAGTGGGTATGAAACTTCACCTACTGAAACTTTTGTTGATTTTATTAGATGACAACAGAGCCAAGGGTAGTGAATTAGCTCCTTGGCCAGCAAGATTGACCAGTCCTCCTCCTAGATTAGCTGACTTGGGCTATTCAAGTGAAATGTTTGAAAAAGACATGGTAATTAGAATTTGCAATTTATCCTCTTGTTACTGTTTTGATTCGATTTTTGTTCCTCCTATAGGCTTAACTTTTGTCATGTGGTACAGGAACTATGGCGAAGAAGAGTTGAGAATTATTGGAATCTCTTGAGTCCAAAAATCACATCAAACACGCTTCGAAATATGATGGATATGAAAGCAAACATGGGTTCATTTGCAGCTGCTCTTAGAGGCAAGGATGTTTGGGTGATGAATGTTGTTTCTTAAGATGGACCAAACACACTTAAGATAATATATGGCAGAGGTCTCATAGGGACTACCCATGACTGGTATTTAAGCTGGTTCTCCTGAAATATAAAATTAATTGCACTTTTGATATCTTTCTAAGCACTTGGTTCATTTCACCTTTTTAGTCTCATTTGATGATATCTGATTTCTAGATTCATTTTTCAACTAGGCTTTTTTTTCTGTACTCTAGTTGTTGAGTTTAATATTTTACACAAGGGTATTAATTATAATTTAGTCAATATTAAATAGTGTTATTATTATTATTGTTATACTCTTACATAAATATTGTTAAAAGGTAATTATATCAAAAACATTATTTACAGCCAATCAAGATCATGTATTTATGCCAATAATGATTTAACATAAAAATTGCATTTTAATGTTAAATATTATCTTCCACTGAATTCCACGACCGGTGTATCAAATAATCTCTTGTGATTTATAAAGCACGGATACACCATTTTAGTTCTGTGTCTGCATGTCACACTCACGACACGCGTCCATGCATGTCTAACTCTGACACGACATAAACATAGGCATGGACATGGCCATTTTTCTAGTTAAGTTTTACACACAAAGCCAAGTACTTGTATAGCTTTTGAAGTGGATGTTTACCCAGTAACAACATTTGTTCTGACTGAGAAGGGCTATATAGATTAATGAAGGTATTCTTTATCCTTATCCTGCATCTTTATTCAATGTCTCCTAGTTGATGTTATTCTTCCAATCTGATGTTGTGGCTATAAACCTGTAACAGATCCTTATCCAGGAAGGGATTAAATGTTCAGACACAGATAAACAGACTTTATTAGCCAATATATCCATATCAATAATCTGAATGTTATGCTGCCCAAAATAATGCCCAAACCATACATGGAGTGGATAGTCAGCTATAGATAGAACTATACCAGCTTATGTTAGTTTGGTTGTGATACCATATATGACATTATGGATCTTAGCTGGAGTTGTTAGGTGGAATCACAGTTTAGTTCTTGATCAAATTATGTCCTTAGGATATTCCCATTAGGTCTCTAAGATAGGAATTGACTAGTGAATCTCTTGATGATGTGTGAGATCTGACACACACAAACAAGCATCTGGACTTCATCTTGCCTAGTGTAGATTACTATCATATTAACATATGTGGATTGGAAGAACAGTGAAGACCTTTTAAATGAATTATATTTTCTATTTGATAACTCTGAGTTATCAACAATTGTTTATTACTTTCAAGAGTAGTTCTAATACATGCCATTTCCAATGCTGGCCATTTCTAATGCTTTACGTGGGCAAGAATCAGAGAATTTTCAAGAAGCCACAAGAGTGCTATCATATTGAGGCAACATCCTGCTAAGCAGTTCATAAACTACTATTTCTTTTTGTTCCTCTGCTTTTGTTTAACTTTGAGTTTTATTACTTGTAATTGTATAAGTTAGAGAGAAGTTTACTTGCAAAATGTAATAGGAATTAATGGTATGCATAAGATATTGTATCTACTTTATATACTTTCAACTATTTTGATATTTTTTATAATTACTTGGATAATTATAATGATTGATGATTTATTATAATTTTTAGTAATTTTTTATTTTGGATAATTATATGCATAGGAAAATATAATTTTTTTAATAAAATGAAGGCGTCTAGTTGTGGCAAATCATAACTAGATGCCTATTTTTTTTTAATATTTTTTAAAAAATTAGAGACAGATTTAGAGATGAAAAAATTTGTCTCTAATTTTAGAGACGGAAATAGAGATAGAACAAGTTTGTCTCTAATTTTAGAGACAGAATTAGAAACGGAGCAGTGTCATCTCTAACTTAATCATTATTATATTTTAAAGACAATATTCGTCTCTAATTACAGACGATTTTTTTTTTAGTTAGAGACGGACCTTTTTCGTCTCTAAATTAGAGATGGAATTCATTTTTCGTCTCTAAATATTTAGAGACGTCAATTTTAGAGACGGAACAATTTTCATCTCTAATTATGTCTCTAAATATTTAGAGATTGAAATTTATACATTTAGAGACAGAATATATTCCGTCTCTAAATTTGAAAATTCTAGTAGTGTAAGAAGAAAGCGATTTTGTAACTATTGTTCATTTTGAAGTTTTGTTGTAAATTCGTGAAGCTTGTTATGTATAAAGCATAATACTATAGATAATTAATTACTTAAATGCAAGTTAAATTGACTTGATACCGGCTGTCAAGTATTATTAATATACTGATATTGGAAGTTAAATTGACTTAAATGCAAGTTAAATTGTGCTAGTTGTATATTGATGGCCTGTATTGCTATTATTGTTAAATGAGAGAAAATATTCTATATTGAATTGTTTTTATCTTGTGAAAAATCTTGGTGATGTCATTTTGTGTCTAAGACATAAAGACATTTTAAATCATATTGTATTGATGTATTATCTCACAAGGCACATATCATTATAAATTTTGAAATGTGTTTGTGTTCTTGTTGCACATTAATGTTACGACCCTTTACTATAGCAGGAGTTAGAGACTGTGTTTTGGTTATGTCTTTGATAGTGGTTAAGTATAGGTCCTATGTGCTTCCTCTGTTGGTAACCTAATTTTTTTGCTCAAGTGTGCATGTGTCTATTATTGTTGCTATTGTAACTCTTGAGCTTTTTTAGTGAGTTGTTGAAAACTTGCAAGTGATCTCATAATATGTGTAAGACATTAGGGATATTTTTATCTTACTCATATGTTGTCAAATCTTTATGTGATCATTATGATTTTGTTAAGTGCAGGTTACCTTATTTATGAAAATCCTTTTGTGGTTTTGTATTTGTGATGACTTAGAAGAGTTGGCTTGTTATAAATAATCATATAGACACTTGTGATCTTTTCAATTGTGAAAGCAGAGCATGTAATTGATAATAAAGTAATTTTGTGAGACTATGGTTGACAAATTTTGTATACATTTGACTTAATATTGTTTTTGTTGTTATGATCACGATTTTGGGTTACTCTGCAATATTATGATTCTCTCTATTTTGGTACTCGTGCTATTGAAGAGAGATAGTGAGTTTTGGACTCAAATTGAGTAATCTACCACAGAGTTGATAATCCAACTATTAATATTTGCATTGTTTTATTTTGGTATGTTGGATTAGTGGGAAAATGTACACTACAATTATAATTATATTGTCCCAAGACTTATTAAAACTTTGTGGTCATATATTGTTAATTATTGTGTGCACTTTTGTGATGATATGACATATTATTAGAGATTTTAGTACTCAGTCTCATTTTGTTGTATTGAGGTGTTTTGTTGAATCTCAGTAGGCATCCTGGGCGGATGTTGGACCATTTTGTAGGAAATTGCACATTGATCAAACTTTTGACATGCAATTTTGTTGTGTTTTCCCTTTGATCCACATTTCACATTTTGTTAAGTCACTGATTTATAAGTATCTTGCATATATGATATCAGTACTCCAATCAAGTATGATTTTTTTTATTGTTAAGGTGCTTTAATTCCATTTTGGAGCAATTGGTGAAAATGATTGCTCATAGTTGATATTCTTGAGACCACATTAATCCGAAGAGTTGTTTTGTTTAAAAAAAGTGTCTATGTTGTCCAAGTGAAACATTCTTAGATTTTTCTTACAAAGTGTGGACTAACATAGTCACTAATTTTCTAAAAAATTTAGATTAATTAAATGTCAAATATTATAAAACATCTATTAATTTAGCTCATTTATTATCAATATTGTTATAGGGCTCTTATAAGCACTTAAACCCATATGGATAATGTTATTTTGGGTTTATAGACCTTGTGTATGAATTTTTTATTATGGGTAGGTTAAGTCATATTGTAAACACAAGGAGAAACTCTTATTTTCATCCTATATGTATTGTAGTTGCTTCATTAAAGTCACAAGGGTTTTAGGCATATAGGGAATGAGGATAGTTTCTCTACTCCATGACGACACAAGGATTCTTGACTATCTTTCTCTCATGGTGCTTCCTTGAAGATGTGATTTGCCCTTTAGTGTAAGGTAACTATATATTCCTAATTATTGTTTTATGTATATATATGTTATAAATTGAGGCTAAAGGTAGATCTGTTAATTTGATTCATGTGGATATAAAAATATCTATAAAAAAAATACATATTTTTATTTAGTTATATGATATGTAGTGATATCTTGTAGAGCTTAGCATAATAAACCTCAATGTAAGAAAACTACTTTTATCACTCATAAGAATATTATATCATGAAAAATGACAAAAATGTTTTGAAAGATCTATTGACTAAAATATAAAAATATTACCAATTGTTTGCAACATGAAATAAACATTAAAATTTTAAATTAATTTCTACAAAAACTTATACAAAGATGAGGCTAAACAATGTGCTTAACAGTAATATGGATACCTTCAGTTGAGCCTGAGTTAGTGGTGTTAAACCTTTCTCCATGTATATCAGTCAATTATCAAATCATTAGACATATAGATCATATTAGTAATAAATAGTACATGCAATTATTTCTCTTGTTGAGGGTAAATATATCACATCATCCACCCAATCAATTTTTTTTAGAGAATTCCATATCCCTTTCTACACAAACATGAATAAATTCTAGTAATTGAAAAAAAAACATCATATACATGGTTCGACCCAACATGCTTACATCTACAGATGAGAAAAGTTAAATCAATTATCAAAACAAATCTAGGCTTATGTCTTTACAAGACAATCTCACACTCTTATTCTTATTCTCATTCTCATAACCTTTACAATTCCCAAATACAAGTAGTTATAGCCTACCACCCTTGCTCTCCAAGCAATTTTTATGTAGTCTCCAAGTAATCCTTTTGACATTCCTGGTTTCCAATTTAAAACATATCTCTTTACATATCTTACGTACTTTCCATATGTTCACAAATCTTCACATATCTACCACTATAATAGGAAACTATTAATAACTATTTTTAATGAAATATGGGTCAAGCCCAACATTTCTTCCATCTAATATAGGTTGAATAACATAAGAAAAAAATAATAATTACAAAATATTGCGATGCATACTTAAAGTTAAAATGTGTGCCTGACTTAAAATTGGCCTCCCGGATGGAGATTGACAGTAAGGGAAGACAAAGTAGACCTGTGCTTCAACCACCGACCAAACAATTGGATAGAGGTGGCTTCGATTCAAAAAGGAAAGATGCTACTTCGGTGGAGGGAGTATCTTTTTGTGACAAGGTCATGGGGAAAAAGACCCTCCTCTACCTTGGGGGAGAGTAGATTTACTAGAACCAAAGCTAGCTCGTGTAGAACTTGAGGGAGGAAACAAATTATGGCCTAAGTTCTTTTTAAAGGACAAGATCCATGAAGAATTGTGTGTTCCTTGGCAAGACGCCTTGATCGTCAAGCTCTTAGGGGAAAATGTAGGGTTCTTGGCCATACGTGATAAATTGAAGATAACATGGAAGACCTCAAGTGGCTTTGACATTATGGATGTGGATAATGAGTTTTTAATGGTTAAGTTTGATATAGAAGAGGACTGAAGCAAGGTAATGAGTGGGGGGTCGTGGATGATGTTTGATCATTATCTTTCTAATCAAAATTAGTCTCCAAACTTTGTCTCCTCTACAATTAAGATCACTAAGACTCTGGTGTGGGTGAGGTTCCCTAAGCTAAACTTAGTTTTTTAAGAAAAAAAAGTAGGCTTTTTTACCATACTACCATTTGTGGCAAAACTAATTATCAAAATGCTATTTTTTTAAACTATTTACCAAAATGCCACCTTTTTGAAACTATTTATCAAATTGCCACCCTTTTGTCCTACGTAGCTTTTTTTAATATTTTCTTGACTGAGTAGGATGCGCCAAAGAGGGTGGCGCATCCACGTGGATACGCCACCTAGGATGACTTATTTACAAAGGATGCACCACACTTGTTGGCTCAATCAGGGTGATTATGCCAACCTTGTTGGCGTAACTAGGGTGGTTTCAAATAATGAAAAATATGTTATCATGTGTTGCATTTGAGTGAAAATTGTATATGTTTTTATATCTTTATAAATCTATTGATGCTAAAATTATAAGTCTTATTAGACTTTTTTAATGAAATTAAGTTTATGGTAAAAAGAAAATTATGGTTATGCAAAAATTTAATCATAGTACTAAGATCATCAATAGAAACGAAATGACAAGCATGTTTAATCCAACAAGGGTACCAAAATAACAATAGAAAATCATCGATAGTAACTTAACCAAAACTACTACATATAATATTCTCAGATATACTAATGACATATAATTACACGTCAATGAGATGGGCCAACATCAGAATGCGGTGGTCTGTGAGAGGGATCGAAAGGACCTGGCTGTGATGAGCACGTCTAAAACGCAAGTGCCTGTCTGCATGTCCTTGCCATACATGCTGATAAACATGATACTCCTGCAACTCCAAAACTGAGTCATCCTCTGGGCCAGGGTTTACACGGTATGCCATTTGTAATGTTGTACGCACACTAATAATCAACTAACGTATATTCATACTATTTATTATGTTACGCAAATATAATTTCCTAAGTCCTACTAATTTAAATTAAACAAGTCAAGTACTCAAGAAAACAAATTTAATTATCGCGACCAGGATCACGGCGGGAGGGGCGAAAAGTAAATTAATAAGAGCAAGAAATGGATATAATAAATAAAAAGTTTACAAAAAAATTAAAAAATAAACCAAACTAACGAATGAATAAGTTAAAATATATAACACATGTATATAATAACATAATAATAATACAAAAAAACAAAAAATTAAAATAAACAAGCTTACCTCTAAGACGTATAAAAATGTTATACTCAAAGAAGTTAGTGCACAAGGCCCCACGTGTTCTTTTCAAATCAAACCTTGAAAAGTAACCTACTTGCAAGAAAAAAAATTTACTAAAGTTCTTGAGCTCTTATACTTAGTAGTAAACCTAAGTGGGTAATTTTTGTTGAATGCTAAAATAATTGAGAATCACCCCTTTATATAGAAGGAGGGGAGGGAGAAGGAGCATGATTTCTCTAATGTGGGACTTATTGATACAATGAATCTAGACACCTTAATTTTTCAAATTTATTTTTTTTCATTTTCTAAATTTCTTTGATGACCCGAACAAAATTGGGTGTTTACCTTAATACGATTAGTACACATTCAAATAACTCATACAATTCAGACTACGTATCCTATTAATCATATTATTAATTAATCAAGCAAAATAAAATTGTAAAAACCTTTAAATACATATAAAATAACATAAATATATAATTAACAATAATATAATAAAAAAACAGCCACCAAATCATAGACAAAAAAATTCAAACATTATAATAATAAAAACTTACATATAAGGATTAATATCTGAATATGATCAAACAGGAGATCCAGACACCCTTTCTAGTAGTAACTGCCAAATGAATTATGTGGTAGAGAGTTGAGAGACTTTAGAAAGAGAAAATTTATAGAGAGAGAATGAGAATTGAGAAAATGATGGGCATGCCATGGATGGGATGTGACTGACTATATATTACCTAGTTAAGCCAACAAGCTTGCCGTAATCACCCTAGTTATGCCAACAAGGATGGCGTAATCACCCTGATTAAGCCAACAAGTGTGGTGCATCTTTTTGTAAATAAGTCATCCTATGTGACGTATCCACATAGGATGCGCCAAAGAGGGTGGCGCATCCATGTGGATTACGCCAGGTGTAATCCACGTGGATGCGCCACCTTCTTTGGTGCATCCTACGTGGTCTAGAAAATATTTAAAAAAAAAGCTTGGCGTAATCCACGTGAATGCGCCACCCTCTTTGGTGTATCTGATGTGGTCTAGAAAATTTTAAAAAAAGCCACGTAAAACAAAAGGGTGGCAGTTTGATAAATAGTTTCAAAAGGGTGATATTTTCATAAATAGTTTAAAAAAAATAGCATTTTGATAATTAACTTTATCATAAATGACAGTATGGTAAAAAAGCTGAAAAAAGTATCATGCTAACACCAGCAAGTGTGATAGGGAAGTCCATTAGGGTTGACATGAACACTTTCAAAGTTGCCAGGGGAAAGTTTGCTGGGGTTTGTGTTGAAATCGATCTAGATCACCTGGTGGTTAAGAAATTATGGATTCTAGACAATTACATAAAATTGAGTATAAAGGCCTACATATTATTTATGCTACTTGTGGTTGTTATAGGCTCGTGACACGTGAGTGTAGGAAGAACAAAGAGTCATTAGAGGGTGTAACTAGAAGTTACAGTGGCAGTAGCTAGGCTATGGTGGTGACTGGTGGTTCAAAGGTGGCCGATCTAAGAAATAATTTTGTTGGCAGTCTAGGCGTCAATTCGGTGATTGGTAATAATTATGCCATAAAAGATAAGGAAGACCGTTTGCATGGTGTTTATGGGTGAATTTGGTTAGGACAAATTCCAACAATCAAATATATTTTATCAGTCGAATGTGAGTTCAGAGTTATGTGGTAATCTCGTTTTGAAAATGATTTTGAAGAAACTTGTGAAAACTTGATTCAAGAAGTGAAGGGAAAGGAATGGAACCTTAGAAAAAGCTTTAAAACTTTGCAGAAAATTAAATATACAGAAAATATAAAGGGCAAGAATTTAAAATTCATAAATTTTAACGTGCAGGAAAGTAAAGTTCAAGAAATGTAAAGTGCTGAAGATTAAAAGTACAGAAAGTTTAAAATGCAGAAATCGTAAAGTTCATTAACTTAAAGTGCAGAAAGTGTAAAGAAATTTAAAGAACAAGACTTAAAATAAGGAATTTAAAAGAACATTGCATTAAAGTAAATGACTTAAAATGAAAATGGAAGGCATACTTGGAGTCAAATCCATTAATCTGCTCGAGTGAGATGTTAGAATTGTATATCCAGTAACCAACAATTTGTACATCGTGAATACTAGTATTTATAGGCAAATATATAAAAATAACTGACTCCTAAAAACTGACCATGTACATGACAGTTTATGCCACGTTCTCTTACTTAATTTTTGACAATAGCCAACTCTTAACCATTTAACATTCGTACTAGCCACTAGAATTTTTCAATATCAACTTTTTAGCTGTCGAATTTAGAATTGATAACTTTTACTTTCGACAAATACTGATATAAGTTATGAAATCTTTCTAACAAAACCACTTTTGTTGAACCAATACTTTGGAAAATTTCCCCAATGTCATCACCCAATTGTCAAAAATCTCTTTGTTAACTATATCAATGCTATCACCCGATTGTCGAAACTCTTATTCGTCGAATATCACATGTCTGTCAGAAATATCTTCATCGAATTAAAACTTGTGTGCTTTTTTTTTACCTCCAACAAATGCCCCCCAAAATTTTTCTTTCGACACTGTTGGAAGAAAGATAAATTTTAATCTTATCTTCTAGTTCCAATTTGACATCAAGATCTTATCAAAAATCTTTTTTGAAAGCATTTTGATTTTTAAAAATCCAGTAAAATCTTCTGTGGATTTCTTGAAAACCACAACTGTAACTTATCATTTCAAACATTAAATAGCCATTTTTTCCTATTAAATAGGGATTATATTTACCCTTTTGAAAAATAGCTTTTTGAATTTTTTACGAATATCACTCATCTCCTCCCCTCCTTCACTGTTCATTACTTCTTTAAATTTCACAAAATCACGCCACTTTACTACATTCCCTACTATTTATCATCCTCAACCTTATTCTCGCACGTCTTTTCTGTAAAACTTCTTTCTCAATAATGGCCTCTCACTCTTAATCTTTCAATGAACCATTAGTAGATTTGGGTAGCCATGCCGTTGTTCAAGACCGAGTTCTAGAGAAATATGAACTATGGAATCTTTCCAAGGTAATTCTTCCTATCAATGACCTTCACTTTCTTTAGATCCTCCAACTGCTTTCTTGGGCCCAGTTCTGCCCAAAGAATTCATGGCCAAAGAAATTCAAAGATTTTTTCCTTGTAAAAATCCCAAAGAAGAAGCTATCTTGGCTTCTCTTCCTTCTATTCCCATTAGTTATTTTAATAACTCTGAGATGCTCTTCAAAACTCCCCTTGGCCAAATCAATGGGTATCTTGAATGGCTTGATAGAGTTTAAGCCTCAAAGAAAGCTTCATGGAGAAACATGGGTATTTTCGACTGCATTCAGCTCTCACGTTATCCCATAAAAATGGATTCTTATATGCTGGATGCATCCTTTTTCTTCTGGAACAAAACCACCAATTCTTTCATTTTCCGTATGGCGTGATGGGACCCACACTTTTTGATGTGCCTGCCATAACTAGTCTTCGACCAGATGGGAAGGTCATTACTCCTCTCCTATCCTCCAACCCTTGATTACCATAGATGTTTACTCAAAAGCCCCAACTTCTTTTTCAAACTTTGTTAATTTCTATTCCACAGCAAAAGGTCCTGTATCCGATGAAGAACACGTGGCTTTTCTCCTTCTCTAGTTGTTGGCCTATGCTCTATGTACTAAATCAGTTCAAGTGTCGAAATCATACCTTCAGCTTGCCAATCTTATTCATGAAGGTCAAAGTTTGGCTCTTGGCCAATTCCTTCTTGCCAATCTATACCTTAGTATTGGCGAGATTGTTCAAAGCATCAGGACCCAAACAAATAAAAGCAACGTTGGTGGCCCCATATGGTTACTTCAGCTCTGGCTTAATGCCATCCTTGGAGATTATCTGGTCGACATTTCTCCTTCGACAGTTTCTTCTGCTACCTATGGCATTAGACTTTGTCATGTCAAGCATGAAAAGATCCACAAACAACACCCAAAGAATTTCATGCATTTCTTTAGTATTTTCATTCCATCTCTTTCAATACTAAGGACATCTATTTTGCACCTTTCTCTGACTGTTCTTTTGATCCAAAGTGGTTTACTTGACCACTAGTTTATGAGAATCCTTCCATTCAAACTGATATTATTTCAATTTGGTCAAATTTTCTTTGTCAGCAAGTGTTAGTTGCTGGCCTCCCTGGTTCAACAAATAACTCTTTGGAATTGCACCTGCCAAATTCAATGGCCCAACAACTAGGATTCTGTTAAGCCATCCCAGGTCCATTCTCTCAAAAAGCCAAAGAGTACCTTATTAATGGTCGCTTACAAGACATGGCAAACCTTGTACTAGTAGCTACAAAGAACGAGAGATACAAGTAGCATTTTTCTGATTTCCTTTTTCACACCTTATAGAGGGGTTACTCTAGATTTTGTCGAATGGTGGACCAAATATTATAGTCCTTACCATATCGATATTAATGTTTGTCGAAGCCATATAACTGAAAAACTCGTTCTTGTGCAGGATCAAGAGCCTTCGACAAAAACCAAAGGTAAACATATTCAAGACATTAGAGCGTTTGAGAAATACTACAAGATCAAGTGGGACTTCAGGTATCTTGGCACAGTTTTCGACACTATGAAGAAGTCGTGGCTAGACAAAAACAACTGCACAAGGAAAAATACTCTATTAACTTTATTGCGATTTCCATAAAAAACCCTTTGGCACGACTTGAACCTTTTTAAGTTCCTTTTCCAAAACCAGTGCCTCTTCCTTGTGCTTGTTTGGTTTGGCCGACGAATTCCCAGGTAAACCTACTAGGGCTGGTAACTTTCTTACTTCTGATAGGATCTTTTCTGCGAGTAACATCTTTCTTAAAAGAACTCCAGAAGTTACTTTTACCCATCTGTTTGCTTCGTCGTATGAACAATTTTCCAAAGATACCCGAGTCATCACTAAATTTCTCGAAGGTACTTCTTTTCATTTTCTGATGTTGAATTCTTATTTCATCAACTAATTATTGTTCCTTTTTCATAGCAACCCCACTGAAAGGACCTTTGGAGTATAAACAACCAAAAGAAAGGGAAGAGGAAGAAGAAGTAGAAATCTCTGCCTTGAAAAAGAGAAAAGGCAAGAAAGTTAAAAATTCTTCTATCCCCAAAGCTCCAAAAGCTAAGACAACTAGAACAATATCGACAAAAAGTCCTGCTAAGCACAAGGCTGCTGCTAAGCCTTCAAAGGCAAAAACTTCCAAGGTATCTTTTTCGACCAAATTTTAGAACCTAGTCTCAATTTGTCGAAACTAAATTTTTTGTCAAATACAAGTTGGTGACTCGACTCCTACTTCTTCTGTCAAAATTATCGAATCTCCAAACCTATCTTTTAAAAATCTTCTGAGGGTATAATTTTTATTACTATATATTTTTTATATATATGTTGGTAAATTCTCACCTCATTTTACCTTTGCAGAAGAAAAAGAAGAAGACTCAATCCTCAAGTTCTAGTTTGAAACCTACTACTGAACTTGAAGCAGAAACCACTTCCATTCCCTTCAAGGTAAATGCTAATCGACATAATTTCTTCCTTAAGGATTGAAAATTTGGACTTCATCCAATAATTTGATCTTTCCTCTGTTTCAGAATCCAGAGGCTAAACAAACTGCTGAAAGTCCTTCAAGACCCAACGTCAAATTAAGCACTGAGGATCAAATTTGACAGTCTATTGAGGTAAAATATTCAAAGTTTTTCAACTAAAAAAATCCTTTTGATTTTATTTGCTCTAACATTGCCTTCGTTTTCTACAGTAATTAACAGATCCTGTTATACCTGACAGTCTTGCTAAGCAAGGCAATGTAAATCCTTCTCCGGAGGATCCAATTTCTCTGGCTTCTGTAATGCCTACTATCCCTTTGCCTCTTTTAACAGAAGTCCAAACTACCATGGGTGCTAGTTCCTCCCAAACTACCTGACGAAATCTTTTCAGAAGAATTCGACATGGATGCCTTCCTAGCTAAAATTGCACCCTCCGATCTATCCCCACCATCGCAAATCAATTCGACTGTCGCAGAACCAAAAAATACTGAGGACATGGAAGTAGATTTGGATGAATTGATATCCATGTTGTCGGGTAGTCATAGAAGTTCTCCAAGGTCAGCTTGCTCCTCTACACAGCCTGGACAAGATTCTAGTGATTCTTATGTCACTGGACTTTTGGATGAGTTGAAGAATGCCTTTACTTACCCTTATGAGCAATTAAGTTTCGACAACCACTTTAGGATAGAATACTGGCCATTGTAACTGAGTTGGAACCCCTTTCTCAACAACTTCTGATAATCAGTCGAGCTCTTCCTTCGACTATTAAAGATTTTATCCAGAACCTATCCTTGAATCTGCCTACCATTCGTCAAATCATTCCTGCTTATGATCAAAAAGTTTAAGAAAAATTCAAGATCCTAAAGTAGCTAACTGACGCAAAGAATGAGAAAGCCAAATTAAAAGGCCATCTTGTTAAAGGAAAAAATAAGGAGGTAGAACTAGACAAAGAAATTGAAGACTTGGAGAAAAAACTTGAAGAAGCTCGCCGTCGAAAGCAAAAACTCAATATGGCAATGCAACAAGGGAGTGCTAAGCAACAAAGCATTATCAACACTCAAAACAATTGGCTGTCGAGACCGAAGTTGTGCTAATAGACATAAACTCTCTTGAACCACAATATCAAAAAGCTTATGCTAGCAAACGAGTTTTGGAAGATTCTTGGGAAGTTTTGCAAAGAATTTAGATGTATTAGTTTTTTTTTTCTTTTAGTGTCAGTTCAATAATCCGACATGATTTGTATGGCCTTCAAAGCTATATCTAATAAACATTCATTTTGATCAATTTCCAATACATTTTTTTTATTGCTCCAAAATTTCATACACTTAAATGCTCTTAATCTGTTTTTTTTTCAATGTATCTCGTAAATGTGCATCATAATTAACTTAATTAATTAAAATGCAAGTTACAAAATATTGTGTAACGTCTTCATCTGCAAACTCCCCTATAAATAGTGTTCTTCAGAGACACCAAGATTCAGAGAGTGCAATCTGACCCTTTCCTTCTCATTTCCAGCGAATTTCACCATGTCTTTAGACAATTTCCTCTTCTCTCAATGGGAAAAATACAATAAGGACTTTGTATTAATGATGATACTTATCTTGAGCTTCAGTAAGAATCGTAATCTTCCTGATGAGCTTCAACAATCATCGTAACAACCCAGTGTTTCTAAAACACGGTTGTTATGATATAGATGACTCATCAGGGAGTAAACGGCCAACCATCATCTCGTCCAGGACAAGTTAAAGGTCGTCTACTTCTTCCTCTTCCTCAGCTCCTACGAGCTTAGATGACACATGCTTCAGTTAGGGAGAAGCTTCTGGTTTATTTAGAATAGGTCTATTTTTCTCTGTAATATTCTGACAACTTTAACAAGTTGTAATGTAACTTGTAATTGTCGAATATATTAATGAAATTTTATTTTAATCATTATCAATTTTTACTTCACACATTGTCGGCTTATATGGCTTTAAATATTTGTCATTGATAGACTTAACTCTCAAACCTGAATTAACTTCGATAAGTGCATAAGCATTCCCAAAAAATACTTGAGTAATTTTAAATGGTCTTTCCCATTTTGGAGACCATTTTCCACATTCTCGACAACTCTTATCTATGGGCAATATTACTTTCCAAACTAAGTCATCAATCTTAAAAGATTTGTACTTAACTCGACTGTCGTAAAATTTAGCAATTTTTTCCTTTTGTCGAATCAATTTTTCCAAAGCAATTAATCTCTCATCACTTAATTTGTTTAATTCATCAAACATCAAGTTCCAATAATGTTCAACTAGTAACTCATCTTGTTTTTGAATACGAACTGATTGAAGATTAATCTCGACTGGTAACACTGCATCATGACCATAAACTAATTTATATGGCGAAGTACCCATCGATTCTCTTAGTGAATTTCTATAAGCTCATAAAATTTGATTAAGGGTATTATGTCAATTTCTAGGTTGTCGACCAATATGTTTTTAATCAAACTTATGATTATTTTATTCATGGCCTCTACTTGGCTATTTGCCTGGCATAATATGGAGTCGACGTGAACATTTTAATTTTCCTTGAACTGGTATATTTGATAACTTTCTTTCCAATGAACACTATCCCTTGGTTAGTTGTCAGAGTTTGTAGTATTCCAAATCGACACACTATATTATCTTCGATAAAGTCAATCATATCTTATTGGGTTACTTCCTTTAAGGCCACAACCTCAACCTATTTAGTAAAGTAATCGACTCTTACTAAAATATATTTATGTCCCTTCAATGATGCAAGATAAATTTGGCCAATTAAATCCAAAATCCATCCCCTGAATGGCTAAGGTTTAACAATAGAATGTAATTCACTAGCAGGAACATTTTGTATATGGCCATGTCTTTGACACTCTTCACAAGAGTTAGCAAACATTATATAATCCCTAACCAGTGTAGGCCAATAATATCTTTGACATCGAAGGACTCATTTCATCTTATCACTTGCTTGATGAGCTCCACAAATTCCTTCGTGGACTTCTGCCAAGGCAATGTAAGCTTCTACTTCACTCAAGCAAACCTCTAAATTTCCATCGACATATTTTTTATACAAAGCCCCTCCTAATACTACAAATTTCGACACTCTATATTTGAGCTTCCTATCCACGTTTTGACTTGGATTTTCCAAATAGCTTAATATTGACTGTCTTCAGTCATTAACTGTCGAAATATCATTTTGTAGTACATCTCTTTCTTTTAATGGATATAAAAGTTCTGTAATCTTCATTAGATTTGTTAGGACCTTGGACGAAATTTTATACCCAGAGGCAATCTGTGCTAATTCATTAGCCTCCTCATTCAAATTCCTAGGGATATGTTCGATAATCACTTCGTTGAATTTCTTCATTAACTTACTCGTCATAATACAATACTTGGTCTGATTATAACTGACACATTTATATTCTTGGGTGAGTTGCTTAATGACTAACCGTGAATCCCCAAAAGTATGCACATTACATGTTTCATTTCTATTAATATTTTTAACCCAACAATTAAGGCGTCATACTCAGCCTCATTGTTTGAGCATGTATATTTAAGTTCAAACATGAATTTAGTTGGAATACTTTGAGGAGAAACAATTAGAATTCCTACTCCAACTCCATTTTGATGCCTTGAGCCATCAAAATATAAGCGCCAAGGTTTTAACCTGACGAAATTTATATTATCAACATCTAAACATGGATGGTCAGCCAAAAAATCAGCAATTGCTTAGCCTTTGACAGCTTTCATTGGAACATATTGTAAAGAAAATTCTGACAAAACAATGGTCCATTTACCAATACGTCCATTTAATATCAGTTTTGACAACATATACTTTATTACATCAGTTTTTGACATAACCAATACATTACAAGGCATCATATAATATTTAAGTTTAGTACATGAGAAATACAATGTTAAATAAAGTTTCTCTATTGCACTATATCTCCTCTCAACATCATTCAAACTCGACTAAGATAACACACAGCACTTTCGACATCATTCTCATCTTGAGCCAGCATACTACCTATAGTATCATTCGATGCTGATATGTATAATTTCAATGGTCTATGAGGCACTAGAGGCATCATAACCGGAGGGTTTATCAAATATTGTTTAATCTAGTCGAAGGCTTCTTGGTGGCAAGGTAACAAAGTCTTGTTCAACCTTCAACTTGACTAATGAGGCAAAGATTCTGGTTCTTCCCGAAAGATTAGATATAAATCTCCTCAGAAAATTCACTTTCCCCAAGAAAGATTATAGTTCCTTCTTGTTCGTCGGTGGCGCGGCTTCCAAAACTACCTTGGCTTTATTCTTGTCCACTTCAATACTTTTCTTATGAACTAAGAAGCCCGAGAATTTGGCAGTCGACACTCTAAAACCACATTTTTCCAGATTCATCTTGAGGTTGTGCTTTCTCATTCTGTGAAATGCATGCGTCAAGTTTATCAAGTGGCTCTCCTTTGTTTTTGACTTGACAATGACATCGTCGATGTACACCTCCATAAATTTTCCAATGACATAATGGAAGATTATGTTCATCGCTCTCTAAAATGTGGCCCCTGTATTCTTTAAACTGAAAGGCATGACTATCCATTCACATGTCCCAATAGCTCCTGGATATCTGAAGACAGTTTTCAACACATCCTCCTCAGCTATAAAAATTTGATTATAACCTGCATGGCCATCCATAAAACTTAACAATTCATGTCCAGATGCGGCATCTACCAGCATATCCACAATTGGCATTGGATATTCATCTTTAGGTGTAGCAGTGTTTAGAATTCTAAAATCTACACATATTCTTAAGTTGCCATTTTTCTTAATTACAGGAACAATATTAGAAAGTCATTCGACATACTTGGTTGTTCTGATGAACTTGGCTTTGAGCAATCTTTCGACCTCTTCCTTTATCTTCAAAATCACCTTAGGTGCAAATCTTCTATTAGCTTGTTTGACAGGTCTGCAACCTTCTTTCAATGGCAATCTATGCTCAACAAGATCTCTACTTAATCCAGGCATTTTGTCATAATCCCATGCAAAGCAATCTTTATATTCCTTAATTAATTCGACAAGCTTTTCCTTGAACTCCTTTGATAGAAATGAACTCACAAATATAGGCCTTCTGTCTATTTCGGTGCCCAAGTTTATTTCTTCCAAAGGATCTTCCACCTCTACACCTTATCTTTCATAAAGTCCTTTCTCAAAACCCAAAGGACTATCATCTATTATGCAATTCGATAGTACACCTTCAGTGGTGTATACTGCCTTGTCGGCCAAATAAGTCGACAGTTGATCCAATTGATTAACACTCATGGCTAGTGCTTGGCCGATCCATTTCAGCCTTATTCATTAGTCGAATGCCAAACTGATCCATTAAGCATGTTTCAAGCGCATCTTTATCGATAACTCCATTATTTGCTATGACCGGCTTGACATTTGGAGCATAGATTTTAAAATCGACATGAAGTTGTTGTAAATAGCAAGGGTTGTCATCTGCCTTTACTATTTCCACCTGATTATCTGCATTCCAAAGAATAAGTTTCTGATGAACTGTTAACGATATTGCCCTAACGGTATGTATCCAATCTCTCCCCAGTAGAAGATTGTAACTAGATTTTATTAGAATTACAACAAATAATGTCGACCTTTTAATGGATCTGACTTGCACGTTCAACATCACTACTCTGTCTAACGGGAAAGTTTTTCCACTGAAATCAGTAACAACCATGTTAGTTGTCATTAAATCAGACTCATTCTTCCTAAGTTTCTTTAGCATTGCCCTTGGGATCAGATTGATAGCTACCTCCCCGTTTATCAAGACTCTATTCGTCGGCTTGCCTTCTAACAAAGCTTTGATATGCAATGGACGGAGATGAGTCTTCTATTCTTCTGTTGGCTTTTCAAAATATGTTGTATTATCGAATACAGTTAACATATTATCTTGACAAAAAAGTCAATGATCATTGAGGTCATCCAGGTCTTCTTCATTTTCTCCTACATATTCAATTTCGTGATACCCTTCGAATTCAGCAGGTAAAACTGAAATCAGATTCACATTCATTGACTTCAAGAATTCTTCCTCATCTAACTCTTCATGACTTTTGAATCCACCAAGCTTGAGATACTCTTTCGACGATAAACTACTATCCATAGCCATTATGATGTCATCCAGATCCTTGTCTAGATTAAAATTCATGTCGAATTGTTCATTATCACCAAAACCTAAAAGATCATCTAGATTAGTTAAGGCTTCAATAACTTCATCAATCATCGAATCCATATGTACAATTTGGCAATCAAACTTCGCTAAATTTCTTTTTCCTTTGATCATGTCAAGCATTTTCTTTCTCCACTCGACATCTTGGTCAAGATCTTTCAGGACTTTCAAGATTTCTTCCTTCAACCAATCTTCATCATCACTACTGCTTTTCTTCTCAGCTATTTTCCTTATCATTTTCTCAGCTTTCACCTTAGCTATATCCTTATCTTTTTTAACTACCAGATTATTCTTCTTTGCTTCTTTTTCCATTGCTACAAGTCCAACTGGCCATTTTCTTCTAATTTTGTTTGGAGTAGGCCCTTGAACTTGTTTCCCTCTCTTTATCTCTGCAAGTTTTTCTTGTCGGAGATTGTTATTCTTATCCAACAGTCTAACTTCACTTGTTATCAACTCAACTGAGATTGCCCCCTTGTGTCTGTAGTTTTTTTTCTGATAATACTTCTCAATTTCTTATCATCTTTATTTTTATCTGGTGTTGACTTAACTTCGACTATCAAACATCCCATTTTTGTGGGTTGTTCTTTAATAACCAAACCTTCGGCCAAATTTCTTCTTTTTTGTGCCTGTCTCAATCTCTGCAGCCTTCTTTTCTGACTTTTTGACATTGGTACGGACTTTGATGGCGCTGCTACATCTTGGCTAATCAAGGCTTCATTTTGGTTGATTCTACCATATCTGTAATCTTCATTCCAGAATGGTTGATTTTTCTAAAATTTGTTCTTCCTGGCAGCCACGTTTCATCGAAAATACGTGTAACTTGTCATTGCAGAATTTTAACCCATTTATCCACAACAACATTGGCAGGTGGCACTCTGGTTTTAGCTGGTCCAGCACAACCCTTGGGAAATGAATTACTCCTCATAGATTCACCAGATGACTCAACCAACCAGCCATTCATATTAGGTGTGGGCATATAGACTGGCTTAGGCTTTGGAGTATAAAGTGGTTTTGGAATATTAAAGGGCTATCTTGGTTTTCCAACTTTCTTGTCGAAAAACTTCTTTTTCCCCTGTGAATGACCTTGTTATTCCTCAACAGCTTTCTTTGCAGCAAATTCATCATACACTGCATTGCATCTTGGACACAACCTTACCTTGTCTTTTTCTTTCTTCCTTTCAAGGAAATTTTTAAGAGATTCTCCTTGCTTGGGATAAACGTCCATTGCATCTTCCATGTCAATATTGAATCCCTGTAAATTCCTTATGTTGATCATTCCAACATTTAAAGGAACCTGTTGATCGACGTATAAAATTCCAGCCTGAAACGGATCTGTATCAACTTTCATGTCCACCTTAGGCTTGTCAGTAAACTTCAAATGCCCATCCATTAGTGCCTTCTGAATTAGATCTCTGAAACGAATACATTCGTTAGTAACATGACCAAAATTGTTATGAAACTTATAATATTTTCGGTCATTTATCTCATCAGGTCTTAATAGCTTATGACCTTCCGACAATTTAATCTGTTTATCTTTTAACAATAAATCAAAGATTTTATCGGTTCTTGTTACGTCAAATGTATATGTTTTTCTATTGACATAATTCATTTTTTCTTTATTTCTTGTAGGTTGTAAAGCCTAACATACATAACGAGGACCATTCTGAAGTTTAGCAATGTTAACTCCAAATTCATCATTGCTATCCTCAGTCTCATTGTCGGATTGATTTAATCCGACAAATGCTACATTTTCTCTTTTAAGGAATCTTTTTTGCTTTTGAACCTTTTCAGCTTTCAGTTGCTCTATTTGCCTAACCTTCTCACCTAGTTGGGCAAGATCAACTAAATGTTAGTTCAATAATTTTTTCCTTATGCAATAGTCTAAACCTCTTGTAGCAATTTTCACTATTTCTGCTTCAGGTATAAGAATAAAATACCTACTCCTCATTTGTCAAAACCTAATCATCCACGGTTTCATTATATATTCTCTTGATATTGAAGGGATCTGTAAGTCCAACTTTCAAATCTCCTCTGAAGAATTGATCATGGAAACTCCTTTCTAATTGAGTCCAAGAATGAATCGAATTTGGTCTCAATGTCGAAAACTAAGAAAATGCATTTTTAGTAAGGGAACTTGAGAAGAATCTCATTTTAAGGCCTTCAATAGTGGCTAACTCTCCCATTTCTATAGTATATCGTGCGACATGTTCGACGGTCGATTCCCTACTTTCTCCTGCAAACTTAGAAAGTTTAAGAATTTTAACTCCTCCAGGCAACTCTGCCTATTGTACCTACTCAGGAAACGCTAAAACAAAATAGGGTTAGTTGGCATATCCAACATTGAACCCAAACCTATTTAGCACTTGTTCCACTAATTAATTAACATTTTGTTCAACCACTTGGTGCCCCCCAAGATTTCATCGAAGTAATCTTATGGTTGTATCATTCCTAGCCATTTGATCATTATCATCTCGACGAAGCACATAGACATTACCATATTCCAAACGTGGTTGATCATTTTGTCCAAAATGACCAGGATTTTGCTGGTCTTGTCCCACGTTCGCTTGGGGTACAGCTACTCCTGCATTTGCCCCAGGCTGGGCACTTTGAGCATTATCATTAACCAATTCACCTATTCCCAAGGCTTGATTTAGCCTTGCCATTTGTTGAGCCAACGTGCTGCAAGCATTATTTGTATTTTCCATGATTGGTGTAATCACAGCACCCATTTGCTGAGTGAACATGTGCACCATTTCATGGTTGCTTTCATCCATTTGTTGTTAAAAACTAATGAAAGAATTCATAGTTGGCCCAGTTATATTCTGAGGAATATCTCTCGACATATTTGGGAATACAGGTCCCAAATTCAATCTCTCATGTCGAAAAGGAGTTAGATTACTTAAACTTGCAACTCCTGTTCCTTGGCCATTAAAACTTACTAAAGCCGAACTTATTTGTTGTTGGCCTTGTGAAGCTGCTGTTTGCCCTATAGTATTGGCCAAAGTAGAACCAAGTCCCATTTGTGCCAACACAAGAAGAACATAATTTGGTGGCAAACCATATTGTGGTGCCAACCTTAAATTTGAGTTCATTACACTTTGATTACTTGGTTGATTTGGTGATGACTGAGTCACTCTAGGCACCACTTGTTCTAGTACTGGGTTACTCCTGAGAGTACCAGTTACTACTACATCAACCACAGGACCCGTACTAACAACAGTTAAAGGTGATGCAGTAACGACTATCAAAAGTGGTGCACTAACATCTATTGTAAGTGCATTCGACCCCTGGTTATTTGCGTTACTCATAATTTGCGTATCTTGAGAAGGGCAAGAATATACTAACTTTCCACTTCTTAAATGCATAAAACCATCTTCTTATGAAGAGGTTTGTGATACTACGAGTTACTCTGAACTCGTCCCACTGGGCGTGCCAATTTGTTTATGGGTGAATTTGGTTAGGACAAATTCTAACAAACAAATATATTTTATCAGTCGAATGTGGGTTCAGAGTTATGTGGTAATCTCGTTTTGAAAATGGTTTTGAAGAAACTTGTGAAAACTTGATTCAAGAAGTGAAGGGAAAGAAATGGAAGTTAGAAAAAGCTTTAAAACTTTGCAGAAAATTAAAGATGCAGAAAACATAAAAGGTAAGAATTTAAAGTGCATAAATTTTAACGTGCAAGAAAGTAAAGTGCAAGAAATGTTAAGTGCTGTAGATTAAAACTATAGAAGGTTTAAAATGCAGAAATCATAAAGTGCATAGACTTAAAGTGCAGAAAGTGTAAAGAAATTTAAAGAACAAGACTTAAAATAAAAGAATTTAAAAGAACATTGCATTAAAGTAAATAACTTGAAATAAAAATAGAAGGCATACTTGGAGTCAAATCCGTTAATATGCTCGAGTGAGATGTTAGGATTATATATCCAGTAACCAACCATTTGTACATCGTGAATACTAGTATTTATAGGCAAATACATAAAAAATAACTGACTCCTAAAAACTGACCACGTACATGGCAGTTTATGCCACGTTCTCTTACTTAATTTTTGACAATAACCAACTATTGACCATTTAACATTCGTACTAGCCACTAGAATTTTTCAATATAATCTTTTTAGCTGTCGAATTCAGAATTGGTAACTTTTACTTTCGACAAATACTGATATCAGTTATGAAATCTTTTCGACAAAACCACTTTTGTTGATCCAATACTTTGGAAAATTTCTCCAATGTCAGCACCCAACTATCGAAAATCTCTTCGTCAATTGTATCAATGTTATCACATGGCTGTTGAAACTCTTATTCGTCGAATCATCCAACTTCGTCGAATATCACCTATCTATCAGAAATATCTTCGTCGAATTAGAACTTGTGTGTTTTTTTTTACCTCCAACACATGGAGATTAGATAATTGTTTCTAAAAGTAATTGTCCAAAACCACCAACTATTTCTGAGCCAAAATCCAAGGGAGCGTTTAATCAGCTTGCTATAAATAAATTTGGGAGCTTTCAAGACTATGTGGAAAATAATGATGGCGCATCACACAAGTTGGCATATTCTACTAGGCTCTCCAATCATAAGAATGAGGTGAAAAAGAATAGGGTTGAGCAAAGAAAAAGGATTTGCATTTCAAAGCCAAATTACAATGTAGGGAAAGGAAAGGAACAAATGAGTAAGGAATGGAAACTAAAGTCAAAGTTGAAGAAGAGTGTCAAAGCCTAGGCTCAACAAAATTGACGAGGTGCATCAGCCAAAGTTAGGCCTTTTTCGGAGTAAATGGGAGATAGGTGCTTTTTCTTGCACTAAAAAGGATGGTATTGGGCTAAGTTGGAGGACTAAAGGTGCAAAGGTTGGGAGGGTGGGTGTTCCTAACTCTAAAAAGAAAAGTTGTGTGGGCCATGATAATGTGGACCTTACCTTGAATGCCTTAAATCTCTTGGATGTGCCTTTGGAAATAAGGACATAATTCATGAACATGCAACGTAACAAACCACGAAGTGCTAAGGTGGATGGGATCAAAGAGCACCCTGTTGATGTTTATACGACATATGTTCCTATCCCTCCTCTCGAATTAGTCCGACTTTATAATGTGGAGAATAAGGCATCTAAGTTGAATGAGGTTCTTGAGCATGGTGTCAAGGAGCTTGATTATTAACCCAGCACTGTTGTTTGTTCTTTTTTTTCCTTACCTATTTTTATGATGAACATATCAGGAAGTTTTCTTGTTTGGAATTGAATAGGGTGCTGGTAAAAGAGCTTTCCTATCTATGATTAAGGATGTTTATAACAAATACCAAGTCTCCTTTCTATCTCTGTTGGAGACTCGTATTAGTGGTACAAGGGAAGATAAAGTAGTGAAGAAGATGGGTTTTGTTGCGTCTTTTAGAGTGGAAGTCGATGGGTTTGCGGGTGGTATTTGGTGTTTGTGGCAGACTTCTTGTTGGAATGGTACTATTCTCTCATCTGGCAGCTAATTTGTTCACATGGAGGATAATGAACATGGTGGATAGCTGTAGTACTTCACAGTTTGTTATGGAAGACCATAGGGCTCTATCCAAGCTTAGCTTAGGAGATCTCTCAAGACTATGAGTAAGTCTATCCAGCATCCTTGGTGCATGGCAGGAGACTTCAATGTTATTATGGATGTGTTAGGGGTAAAATTACAAGTTCTAATTCGACGAATAAGGGTTTCGACAGCCGAAGGATAGCATTGATATATTCGAGGAAGAGATTTTCGACAATTGGGTGATGACATTAAAGAAATTTTTCCAAGTGTTGGATCAACTCAAGTGGTTTTTGTTAGAAAGATTTCATAGCTGCTATCAGTATTTGTCAAAAGTAAAGTCATCAATTCTGAATTTGACAGCTAAATGATGATATCTAGTGGCTAGTGCAAATGTTAAATGGTCAAGAGTTGGTTATTATCGAAAATTAAGTAAGATATTAGTGAGAACGTGGCATAACTGCCATGTACATGGTCAGGTTTTAAGAGTCAGATATTTTTTATATTTTTGCCTATAAATACTAGTATTTGTAACACCATTCGTAGGGCGTCACATTTAAAAAAATAAATAAATAAATCTTAAAACTAATTAAAATTATTTTATAAAAGCTTTGAGTTTCAAAATATGAATTTTAAAATTTCTTGTCATTTGAAATACAAACTTACTAAACTTTAAGTAAAATGGAAATTTAATTTAACAAGTTAACATACACATCACCAATCATTTCATATAAGTTAAAACGTAATATTTACAGACTCAAAGAAACAAGTAGCAACTCAAAGACGAGTACTACCAATCACGGTAATAACACTAACGAGAAAAATTCAACCTACATAGTCTGTTTCTTCACCAACCATCTTGTTGAAACTTGAAAGTCCACTCAATGATCAAACCATCTCCAATCTTGTCTCCTATAGGTTTGAGTATGTTTCTCCTACTATACGAATTAAGAATACAAACCAAACAAAAACAATACAGAAAGAGGTGAGATCCTTTCACCACTTTGTCATTGCGGTAGTAAAGAATAATACGAATGACAAAGTCATTCCATACACACAGATATAATCACAATTATAGTCATGTTATCAATTTACAAATATTTCTAATATGCATATAACCTAATAAAATAAACAATTAATAACATTATCGGGATCGGAGACGGATATAACAATTCATACCATATAGAATATCATAAAACAATAAAAATAAAGATTAAATTCAATAACAACATTATTACATAGAACAAAAAATACAATAATGCACAAACAAAATACAACATATAAACAATTAATATCGATATGAAAGATCACAAATAAAAATATCACAGATAAAAGATAACAGATAAAAGAAATAACAAATAAAAGATAATAGATAAAAATAACAAATAGAAGATAATAATGCACCACATATCAACATATACAATAAGATACAATCCTACTCCATGGAGCTAAAGAAAACACAAGTATCAGAGAGAGGAATGATTCGCAAAATCTAATAGTACCACGGCTGCCCCACCAACTATTGCGATTTGTCACACGTTGCGTCTATAGCCCCACGACACAAGAATCCATCAATCCAGGGCGTGGTGTAGTTCACGGTCTCACGTTGTGGCACTACGAAAAGCAAATGTACTACTAGATTTCACCAATCTCGATTAAATATAGTGTATGTTGAGTACCATAGTGCGCTATCGGTTTACCACGGCCAATGGAGCTACCAACTCGTTCCACATGTGGGATCCCGTACACTAAAGTCTCCAAGTTCATTAGAACAATGAACCACACTACGTTTATCGCATCGACAACACGATGTGATTCGTCTCAAATCAACCAATCCACCAAATACATGGCACACATAAAGATAGATGGAAAGCAACATGCGGGTTCACATTTTCCCGACAGAGATATAAATTTTCAAAAGCAAAGTGACGGGTTCACATTTTCCCGACAAAAATAGATTTTCAAAAAGCACATGACGGGTTCACATTTTCCCGACAAAGATATAAATTTTCAAAAATAATCATGACGAGTTCACATTTTCCCGACAAAGTATAAAGATAGTAACGGTCAATCGCGTAGAAATTTTATCGCATTTTCATAATTCCGTAGTCATTTTTACAAACGTTTAAAAATCGCGTAAAGATATTTTTCTCGTTTTTAAAATCGCGTAGCATTTTTAATACGTTTTCTCAATCGCGTAGGATTTTTAAATCGTTTTCTTGTCCAACTTCCTTAAATAATTGTTTAAAATGACATGAAATAATATTTAGTATTTTCAAATTACGTAGAATATTTTTCATAGCGTATATCTTGTCTTTTGGACATCTTTTCTATCTTATTTATCCGTTTTTACTAAAAATTGACAAGATATTTTGTTTAATAAATTATAATAATGGTTTCCTAAATTTACCATTTAAAAGTCCTTTTCATTTTTATTAATACCAAATAATTATACTTTTGAAAATTCCTAACGTGCTTCAAAACACACGATGAGCTATACGTTAGAAATTTTATAAAATAAGATTTCTTCTTACGGAAAAACCATTAGTATTAACCTCTTAAACTTAATTCTAACTATTTTATTTCTTTAAAACTCATTGTCGAAAATTTACTTTAACTTGTATTGCTTCTTCTTGATTGAAAATAGCTTGGAATTAATTTTAGAAATCATGAAAGTCTAATTTGGCATGTTGGCCAAATTTGATAAAAACTTTGTATTTGATTTCCAAATTATTTTTCACCTTTTAAATACATGTTTAATCTCTTGTATTGTCTACATTGATTTAATCCTTACCCTAGAAAATAGTTTTAGAAATCAAAGTGTTGAAGTTAGACATGTTGAATGAAAATGTAAGGTTATGCCATTTAATTTCTAAATTCATTTTTCTTAATCTAAATAAATGGATATCTTACCAATTCTCTTAGGTTAATTAGGTCACCTTTTAAGAAAATCAAGAGAACATTTTGGTTCCCCATTTGGATCATGGTCGTGAGCCTTGTTAGTGTGTTCTTTGGAACACTCATACAATCCTTGATATATTATTTGCATCCTATATATTATCATGCATTTCTAACACATGCCATATTATCAAAGCTTGTAGACATGCAAATTAAAGCTTGTAGACATGCAATTATTACAAATAACACATAAGAAGACTACTAACAAATACACAACAACCTACTAGTAAGCACCAAATTATCAAACACACAAATAATAAACACACAAATAATTAACACATCAAAACAAGCACACCACCGAATCCTTATGGATTCTACAAGCACAACCACATATATTCCTCACCACCAACACTTGGTTGATGAGGGTAATCTCCCTCTTACCTCTTGTAGAACCTCTAAGTCCTTTGTATGTCTCCTTCAAGCAAGCTTCCTCCTCCAAGAGCTCCTTAAAAACAAAGAAAACATACAATATTAATACCTAAGGCTCTAAACTAGAATAATCATGGATTAAAATCATGATTAAAACTTTAAAATGGATAGAAACATGAAGATTAAAGAATTTCACCTTCATGGTTTCAAACTTGAGCTTTGAAGAACAAGGTAGAAAATGGAAGATTTAGGAAAAACTTCCAACATGAAAGTTCATTAGAATGGTATGGAGATTCAAGATCTATGGTCATTTAGAATTTTAGAAGCTTGGAAGGTGATTTTTGAGGGTTGGCCGTGAGCTTGAAGAAAGGGAGAGATATGAGCTTTTGTGGTTTTTGCTTGATAGGAAGATGAAGATGAAGGAATCTTGAGAAATTCCTAACATGAAAGTGTCTTGGATTGATGAGAGGATTCAAGAAATGATATTGGTAGGAATTATAGAAATTTGGAGAAGTGTTCTTGGTGCTTTGGCCGAATCAAGGGGAGAGAAAATGAGAGAGAATTTTGGTTGCTTGGTCTTGGTTCTTTGGAGAAAAGGATGTGTAGAAGAGTAAGTGAGGTGAATGGTTGGAGATTGTCTCCATTTGGAAGCCATGGCCGTGGAGCACATGGAGAGAAAAGGAAGGTGAGAGCTTCTTGCCAAAGTTGAAAATGAGCCAAGACTCTCCTATTTATAGACTCCAGGAAAAAGATGAAGGCTTAGGATATTTTTCGGTTTATCATAAGCAATGAACAACAATTACTGCTTATAAAGCTAATGTCTATTAGTCTAATGGGTGATAAAATATACATAGATTTTTATCTTATACTAGCGAGTAGAAATTATTATTGATCATTTTTCTCGATTGCCCTTGATGAGTCATAAAGCGAGTCATCAAAGAGAAATTTCTAGAACATGTGACTCACTACTTACTGAGTCGAACGATGAGTCATCGTGGAACTGTTAGAAACGGGTGAGTCGGTATGACGAGTCGGCGTAGATATTTTTCTAGAGCAATGAGTCGGATAGATATTTTCCAAAGCGGTGAGTCGGCATGGCGAGTCGGCGTAGATATTTTCCAAAGCGGTGAGTCGAATCTTTGAGTCACCGATCGCATCACAACCGCATCATTGGTAACTATCATAAATGGTGAGTCACGACCGAGTCATCGAGAAGCTTCGGAATCGGCGAGTCATCCGCGGTGAGTCACAGGCCGAGTCGCACTTCGGAACCTTCTAGAAGCTGGCTGAGTCATGATGCTTTGTCACGCCACGTGTCATCATCCTATTGGCCCGTTGCGATGAGTCACACCACCCAATTTTGACCAGCTCCTCATTGGTCCACGTGTACAAAACTTAATGACTAAACGTGGGTCCCGCAAAATATTTCCGGTCCGTCCGTCACTTATTTATACTTGACTAATAAAATAATATTATAATAATATAAAATTATTTTATTTGACAAGATTAAATCCTAAAAATTAAAAGATTAATTTTAGGCTCATTCAATGGGTTGGGTTTAGTAAGATCCCGCCTAATAATAATTAAAAATGATTTTCCCTATCCGAAAAAATATTATTTTCCTACCCCGAGCAAATCACACAAAAAGTCCATATAAAATTACAAACGGTATTATCTGACATTAAATCAAGAAGAAAACAATTAAAAAAAAGAAAAAGCGGAAAAAAGCGATGCGTTCGGACGTAACGGTCATTTTTACGTTTTTTTCCCACAACGTAGGTAATCGTCCAAAACGTTCAAATAAAATATCCAAAGAAGATATATATAGTTGTATATCTTTCGGAAAAATTAAAACAAGATAGCTTCGAAAAATTTTTATTTCAATTGTCTTGAAGAAAAATACGTAAAACGCGATTATATAAAATACTAGACAAGATTATACATCTGTTTTTGATACTGAAAAAATTTAAAATAGTAATTTGATAAAATTTTTATTTTCTTGTATCGAAACAAATTATGTAAAACTACTAAATAAAATAACAAACAAGATTATTTTTACGTATTTCATACGTAAAAAAACAAAAAGTGCTAGATAAAATAGGGACACAACGGTCTTTTACCCAAAAGTTGGGATGTTACAGTATTCACGATGTACAAATGGTGGTTTTACTGGATATACAATCCTAACATCTCACTCAAGAAGATTAACAGATTTGATTCCAAGTATGACTTCCATTTTCATTTCCAGTCATTTACATTAATGCAATGTCTTTTTAAATTCTTTATTTTCAAGCCTTGCCCTTTAAATTTTCTTTATCTTCTCTGCACCTTTACGTTTTCTGCATTTAAATTTTTTGCACTTTAAACTTTCTGCATTTTACATTTCTTGCATCTTAACTTTCTGTACCTTTATTTTTTGCATTTTAATCTTTAACACTTTTACATTTCTTGCACTTTTACCTTCTTTGCACTTTACATTTTCTGCATGTTATTCATCAATTTCCTAAAAGCTCTTTTTCAAAGGAGATTACCACATAACTCTGAACCCACATTCGACTGATAAAATATATTTATTTGTTAGAATTTGTCATAATCAAATTTACCCATAAACAAATTGCCACACCCAGTGGGACGAGTTCAGAGTAACTTGTAGTATCACAAATTATGAGTAACGCAAATAACCAGATGTCGAATGCACTTTTAGTTAATGTTAATGTGCCACCTTCGACAACTGTAACTGTGTCACCTTTAACCATTGTTAGTACGGGTCCTGTGGTTAATATAATAGCAACTGGTACTCTCAGGAGTAACCCAGTGCTAGAACCTGGAGTGACTCAGTCATCACCAAATCAACTAAGTAATCAAAGTGTAATAAACTCAAATTCAAGGTTAGCACCACAATATGGTTTGCCACCAAATTATGTTCCTCCTGTGTTGGCACAAATAGGACTTGGCTCTACTTTGGCCAATATTGTCAGCCAATTAGTAGCTTCATAAAGCCAACCACAAATAAGTTCAGCTTTAGTCAGTTTTAATGGTCAAGGAATAGGAGTTGCAAGTTCAAGTAATCCAACTCCTTTTCGACAGGAGAGATTGAATTTGGGACTTGTATTCCCAAATATATCGAGAGATACTCCTCAAAATATAACAGGGCCAACTATAAATTTTTTGGTCAGCTTTCGACAATAAATGGATGAAAGCAACCATGAAATGGTGCATATGTTCACTCAACAAATGGGTGCAGTGATTACACCAATCATGGAAAACACAAATAATATTTGTAGCGCGTTGGCCCAACAGATGGCAAGGTTAAACCAAGCCTTGGGAATAGGTGAATTGGCCAATGAAAATGCTCAAAGAACTCAGCCTAGTGTAAATAGAGAAATATTGTACCTTAGGAAAATGAGGGACAAAATCAACAAAATATGGAACAACCTAGGCAAAATAATCAGCCACGCTTGGAATATAGAAATGTCCATATGTCCCGTCGAGGTGATGAGGATCAAATGGCTAGAAATGATGCAGCTATGAGATTGCTTTGAAAAAATCTTGGGGGGCACTAAGTAATTGAGCAAAATGTAAACTAAGTAGTGGAATAAGTGCTGAATAGGTTTGGGTTCAATGGTGGATATGCCAACTAACCCTATTTTGTTCCAGCGTTTCTTGAGTGGGTGTAACAGGCAGAGTTGCCCAGAGGAGTTAAAATTCCTAAACTTTCTAAGTTTGCAGGAGAAAGTGGAGAATCGACCATCGAACATATTACGCGGTATACTATAGAAATGGGGGAATTGACCACTACTGAAGACCTTAAAATGAGATTCTTCCCGAGTTCCCTCACCAAAAATGTTTTCTCTTGGTTTTCAACATTGAGACCAAACTCAGTTCATTCTTGGGCTCAATTAGAAAGAAGCTTTCACGATCAATTATTTAGAGAAGATTTGAAAGTGGGACTTACAGATCTCTTTAATATCAAAAGAATGTATAATGAAATCATAGATGATTATCTTGCTAGGTTTCGATAAATGAGGAGTAGATGTTTTACTCCCATACCTGAGGTCGAAATAGTAAAGATCGCTACATGAGGCCTAGACTATTTTATAAGAAAGAAGTTAGTGAATCAACATTTAGTTGATCTTGCCCAACTAGGTGAGAAAGTTAGGCAAATAGAACAACTAAGAGCTGAAAATGTTCAAAAACAAAAAAGATACCTTAAAAGAGAAAAAGTAACATTCGTCGGATTAGGTGGATCTGACAATTAAACTGAAGATAGTAATGATGAATTTGAGGTCAATATTACTAAACTTCATAATGGTCCTCCTTATGTGTGTCAGGCTGTACAGCCTACAAGAAATAAGGAAAAAATGAATTATATCATAGAAAAACATATACATTCAACGTAACAAGAATCGATAAAATCTTTGATTTATTGTTAAAAGATAAACAGATTAAACTGTCAGAAGGTCATAAGTTATTAAGAGCTGATGAGGTAAAAGATCGAAAATATTATAAGTTTCATAACAATTTCGGTCATGTTACTAATGAATGTATTCATTTCAGAGATCTAATTCAGAAGGCACTAGTGGATGTGCGTTTGAAGTTTGTTGACAAGCCTAAGGTGGATATAAAAGTTGATACAGATCCGTTTCAGGCCAAAATTTCATACGTCGATTATCATATTCCTTTAAATGTTGGAATGATCAACATAAGAAATTTACAGGGATTCAACATTGACATGGAATATGCAATGGACGTTTATCCCAAGCCAGGAGAATCGTTTGAAAAGTTCCTTGAAAGGAAGAAAGAAAAAGGTAAGGTAAGGTTGTGTCCGAGGTGCAATGAATGTAGTGTACGATGAATTTGCTGCAAAGAAAGCTACTAAGGAGCAACAGGGTAATTTACAAAGGAAAAAGAAGTTTTTCGACAAGAAAGTTGGAAAACCACAACAGCCTTTCTATACTCCAGAGCCAGTTTATAATCCAAAGTCTAAGCCAGTCTATATGCCTAGGCATAATACGAATGGTTAGTTAGTTGAGTCGTCTAGTGGATCTATGGGGAGCAATATATTTCCCTAGAATTATGTCGGATCTGCTAGAACCAGGGTGCCACCTGCCAATGTTACTGTGGATAGATGGGTTAATAATTCTGTAATGACAAGTTATACGTATTTTCGATGAAACGTAGCTGCCAAGAAGAACAGATTTCAGAAGGATTGACCATTCTAAAATGAAGATTATAGACATGGTAGTATCAACCAAGATGAAGTTTTAATTGGCCAGGATGTAGCAGGGCCATCAAAGTCTGTACTAATGTCAAAAACTCGAAAAAGAAGGCTGTAGAGGTTAAGACAGACACAGAAGAGAAGAAATTTGGCTAAAGATTTGGTTATTAAAGAACAACCCATAGAAATAGGATGTTTGGTAGTCGAGGTTAAGCTAACACCAGACAAAAATAAAGATGACAAGAAATTGAAAAGTATTGTCAGAAAAGAATCTGCAGATACAAGGGGGTAATCTCATTTGAGCTGACAACAAGTGACGTTAGACGGCTGAATGAGAATGATAATTTCCGACACAAGAAATTTGCAGAGATAAAGAAAGGGAAACAGGTTCAAGGGCCTACTCCAAACAAAATTGGAAGAAAATGGCTGATTAGACTTGTAGCAATAGAAAAAGAAGCAAAAAAGAATAATCTAGCAACTAAGGAAAATAATGACATGGCTAGGTTGAAAGTTGAGAAAGTGATAAGAAGAATAGCTGAGAACAAAAGTAGTAGTGATGATGAAGATTGGTCGAAGGAAGAAATCTTAAAAGTCCTGAAAGATCCTGACCAAGATATCGAGTGGAGAAAGAAAATGCTCGACATGATTAAGGGGAAAAGAAATTTGACGAAGTTTGATTGCCAAATTATAGATATGGATTTGACGGCTGATGAAGTTATTGAAGCCTTGACTGATCTAGATGATCTTTTTGGCTTTGGTGATAATGAACAATTCAACATAGATTTCAATCTAGACAAGGATCTGGATGACATCATAATGGCTATGGATAATAGTTTACCATCGAAAGAGTACCTCAAGCTTCGTGGATACCAAAGTCATGCAGAGTCAAATGAGGAAGAATTCTTGAAGTCGATGAATGTGAACTTGATTTTAGTTTAACCTGTTAAATTTGAGGGGTATCATGAAATTGAATATGTAGGCAAGAATGAAGAAGACCTAGATGACTTCAATGATCATTGGCTCCCCTGTCAAGATAATATGTTAACCGTGTTCAACAATATAACACAGTTTGAGAAACTGACAGAAGAGCAAAAGGCTCATTTATGCCCATTACATATTAAGGCTCTGTTGGAAGGTAAGCCCACAAATAGAGTTTTAATAGACGGGGGGACAACTATCAATTTAATCCCAAGAACAATGCTGAAGAAACTTGGAAAAATAAGTCAACCAACATGATTGTCACTGACTTTAGTGGCAAAACTTCCCCGTCGAATGAAGTAGTGATACTAAACATACAGGTTAGATCTATCGAAAGGCCGACATTGTTTGTAGTAATTCCAGCCAAATCAAGTTATAATCTTTTGTTAGGAAGAGATTGGATACACGCCATCGGAGCAATACCGTCGACGGTTCATCAGAAGCTTATTTTGTGGAATATAGACGATTAGGTAGAGATAATAGAGGCAGATGATAGCCCTTGTTACTTACAGCAGCTTCATGTTGATTTTAAAATATATGCTCCAAATGTCAAGCCAATCACGGCAATTGATGGAGTCATTAACAAAGATACATTTGAAGTTTGCCTGATGGACCAATTTGGCATTCAACTGGAGAATAAGGCCGAAAGGGATCGACCAAGCACTAGTTATGAGTGTTAAGGATCAGTTGGATAGTTTGTCAGCCTATTTGGCCGACAGGGCAATATACACTACTAAAGGTATACTGTCAAATTGTATAGTAGATGATGGTCCTTTGGGTTTTGAGAAAGGACTTGATGAAAGACAAGGTGTAGAGGTAGAAGATCCTTTAGAAGAGATAAACTTGGGCACTAAAACAGACAGAATGTCTATATTTGTGAGTTCATTTATGCTAAAGGAGTTCAAAGGAAAGCTTGTCGAATTAATTAAGGAATATAAAGATTGCTTTACATGGGATTATGACGAAATGCCTGAATTGAGTAGAGATCTTGTCGAGCATAGATTGTCATTAAAAGAAGGTTGTAGACCTGTCAAACAAGCTAATAGAAGATTTGCACCAGATGTGATTTTAAAGATAAAAGAAGAAGTCAAAAGATTGCTCAAAGCCAAGTTCATCAGAACAACCAGGTATGTCGAATGGCTTTCTAATATTGTTCCTATAATTAAGAAAAATAGCAAGTTAAGAATATGTGTAGATTTTACAAATCTAAACACTGCTACACCTAAAGATGAATATACAATGTCAATTGCAGACATGTTAGTTGATGTCACATTTGGAAACGAATTGTTAAGTTTTATGGATGGTCAAGCAGGTTATAATCAAATTTTTATAGCCGAGGAGGATGTGTCGAAAACTGCCTTCAGATGTCTAGGAGCTATTGGGACATATGAATGGATAGTCATGCCTTTTGGTTTAAAGAATACAAGGGTCAGCTATCAAAGAGCAATGAACACAATCTTCCATGATGTCATTGGAAAGTTTATAGAGGTGTACATCGACGATGTCATTGTCAAGTCAAAAACAAAGGAGAGTCATTTGATAAATTTGAGGCAGGCATTCAACAGGATGAGAAAGCATAGCCTCAAAATGAATCCAGAAAAATGTGATTTTGGAGTGTCGGCTACTAAATTCTTGGGTTTTTTAGTCCATAAAAAAGGTATTGAGGTGGACAAAAAATAAAACCAAGGCAGTTTTGGAGGCCGCACCACCGACGAGCAAGAAGGAATTACAATCTTTTTTTAGGAAAAGTGAATTTCCTGAGAAGATTAATATCTAATTTGTTGGGAAGAACTAGAGTTTTTGCTCCATTGATCAAGTTGAAGGCTAAACAAGAATTTGTGTGGGAACCTTGCCACCAATAAGCCTTCGACTAGATAAAGCAGTATTTGACAAATCCACCGGTCATGATGTCTCCAGTGCCTCGAAGACCATTGAAGTTGTATAAATCAGCATCAGAAGAAACCATAGGAAGTATGTTGGCTCAAGAAGATGAAAAAGACGTCGAAAAAGCTGTGTATTATCTTAGTCGAGTTTTGAATGATGCTGAGAGGAGATATAGTGCAATAGAAAAACTTTGTTTAGCATTGTATTTCTCATGTACTAAACTTAAATATTATATGATGCCTTGTAATGTATTGGTTATGTTGAAAACTAATGCAATAAAGTATATGTTGTCAAAGCCAATATTAAATAAATGTATTAGTAAATGGACCGTTGCTTTGTCAGAATTCTCTTTACAATATGTTTCAATGAAAGTTGTCAAAGGCCAAGCAATTGTTGATTTCTTGACTGAACATCCATGTTTGGATGTTGATAATATAAATTTCATTGGGTTAAAACCTTGGCGTTTATATTTTGATGGCTCAAGGCATCAAAATAGAGTTGGAATAGGAATCTATTTGTCTCTCCTCACGGTACTCCGACTAAATTCATGTTTGAACTTAAATATACATGTTCAAATAATGAGGCTGAATATGAAGCTTTCATTGTCGGGTTAGAAATATTAATAGAAATGAAAGCATGTAATGTGCATATTTTTGGGGATTCACAGTTAGTCATTAAGCAACTCACCCAAGAATATAAATGTGTTAGTTATAATCTGCCCAAATATTGTGTTGTTGCGAGTAAGTTAATGAAGAAATTCGATGAAGTGATTATCAAACATATCCCTAGAAATTTGAATGAGGAGGCTAATGAATTAGTGCAGATAGCCTCTGAGTATAAAATTTCGTCCAAGGTCCTGACAAATTTGATGGAGATTAGAGAACTTTTATATCCATTAGAAGAAAGAGATGTACTATAAAATAATATTTTGACAGTTAATGATTGGAGACAGCCAATATTAAGCTATTTGGAAAATCCAAGTCAAAACATGGATAGGAAGCTCAAATACAGAGTGTCAAAATTTGTAGTACTAGGAGGGGCTTTGTACAGAAAATCTGTCGATGGAAATTTAGAAGTCTGCATGGGTGAAGCAGAGGCTTATATTGTAACACCCTAAATTTTCGTATCTCTTAAACAGTAATTTTGACAGTTAATAGAATTTTACTATTTAGTAATTTCTGTGCACTGTAAAATTATTTTGTTTATTCCGTCAATGTATTTGATCTTTTTGTGTGATTTACTCCATGTCAGGAAAATAAAAATTTTCGGGCTGGGGAAAACTTTACGTAATTTAACTTTTACCGTTAGGCAATTATTTTACGTAATCTGATTTGATATTTGTGCGTTTTCTAATATTTGTGATTTTTGTGGATGATTATGAAATTTCTGGATAGCCCAAGAGAGCCCAAGAGGTGTATGTGGGCCCGGTGGCCATACATGGGCCCAAGTGGGTCCCATAAAAGCAAAAATTTTTCTACATACCAATAGAAAAATTTGTTCTTGTTTAGAACCAGAGACAGGGGGCATCTTACTAAACCCGAATCCGAAAACAGTTTTAAAAAATTTCTTGTACTGTGTTTTGTCAAAAACATATTTAATTATCGGGCGATAAAAATACAGTAAGTATATTATTTCATGGGGTTTTAGCAGATAAAAATAGAAATTATATTACTTAAGTCAACCTTGGTGGTTTGGATATCCACCATTGATTTAATTAACGATGGAGACTTGATCTTGATTTAATCAACGGTAGAGATTTGATCTTAAAAGTGAATAAGATCATTTATAACCGTATAAATCATATAGGAGATTAAATTTAGATTAAATCAAGGGTAAAATTTGGTCATATAAAGTGACTATGACCATTTGTAACCATTGGATATAGAATTGATTAAGGGTGGAGATTTGGTCTTGTAAAGTAACAAGGACCATTTATGACCATTGGATTTAGATTTAATCAATGGTGAAGATTTAGTCTTAAAAAGTAGCAAAGACTAATTATGACCCTTGGATTAAAAGTTTGAAGGAGCAATCTTGACCCTTAATTTTGGAGACACATCCAATGGCTAGAATTTCAAGGAGAAAAATCTAATGGCCTGATTAAGTCTTCTAAATCAAAAGTCTATAAATCCTAACCATTGAATTAATCAATGGCTAAAATGCTCTAGATGGTGGCTAATAATGATGACAAATAATTAAATGCACAAGAGAAGTTTGATGCAAATGGAAGAGGATGGTTTTGGATTGTTTAAGACAAAGAAACAAAACTTTATGACCATTATTACATGTCATGGTCATGATCAATAGGCTGTATCATTATTGATCATATTTTGCATTCAAGGAGAATGCATTGAGAGGGGCACGGTTTTGGTGTTTAAGTGAGTAGCAAAGTTGAAGACCACCATTATTACCCATTCTTGGTCATTATTGATCAATTGCAAGAAGTTAAATAAAAGTAAGTCAATTTTTGATGACTTAGCATATATATCATATGGCCATGTACTACTTTTTGGAGACAAATTACTCATAATTGATTTGTTAGCATCCTTAGGAGATGACTTGAAGGGGTGCACGGTTTTGAGAGGCCTTAAGGCCATAGAAAAAGTTTGAAGACCATTATTGCCATCCTTGGTCATCATTAAACATTTTCAAGAAGCTAAGTTACCAAGTTTTCTCTCCATTTCTCTTCTCCAAGCAAGTTTCGGTCAAGACACCTAAAACCACTCTCCAATCTCTTTTAATTTCATCCAACCATAGATCTTGAATCTACATGATATTCTAAACAACTTTCATGTTGGAGACTTTCTCTAAATCATCCATCTTTATGGACTTTCTTCAAGATCCAAGTTATGGGGTAATTATGGTGAAGTGTAAGGAAACTTCATTTCTTCTCTCTTTTTCATAATCTAAACCATGTTTGATCCATGGTTTTCTTAATCAAGCTTAGTATACTAATTTTTATGTATTTTGTTTTGTATTTGAGAAGCTCTTGGTGGTGAAGGACTTAGAAAAAGAAGCAAAACAAATTAGAGCTTTTGATAATCTTCAAGAGGTAGAGGAGATCCATCTCACCAACCAAGCATAGAGATGGTCTTATATTTGATGGATGTTGAATCCATGTGAGGATTCATATCCATGGTCATGTAATTAATTTGTGGGTGTTTATGAGCTTTGATTAATTGCCTTATGCTTAATATGCTTTGCATGAATTTATGATTTTAATGGTATGCTTATACTATGCATGATGATAATATGGCATGCTTTTGATATATATATATATATATATATATATATATATATATATATATATATATATATATATATATATATGATTGTATGTGATGTGTATGCTTGATGATTTGATGATTGAAATGGAGGAAACCAATTTTTGGCTTCAATGGCCAAGGAGAGGCTACGAAAGTTTTGATGCCTATAATTAGAGATTCATGTTGAAATTTTTCAAGAACAAGGAAGTTGATTTGTTTAATGAAAATTATAAAGTGGAAAAAAATGAATTTTCTTAGTTCTAAAGGCTATGGGATTTTCGGTCAAGACACCTCAACATAGGTGTTTATAACTTAAGATTTTCATGAAAGATTAAAAATTGGATTGATTTGAAGAGTATGGAAAATAAACAAAGGATATGTTTTTTTCGAAGAGAACAAGAACATGGTTTTGAAGGATCTTTATTGATTTATTTTGTGTAAAAAGATCCTAAGTGTTTTTCTAAACATGAGTTTTGAATGAAAAGCGAATTGATTTTAAGGATTTGCAAAGAAAGTGAAAAGGAATTTGTAAAGAAAGTAAAAATGAATTTGAACAAATGGGTTTGGTTTTATAACCATTGGTATTTCAGTTTGAAAATAAAATTTTAATGGTTTTGTTTGTGTAAAACCATATCATTTAGAAGAAAAAATATTTGATGGTTTCAAAAGTCATGTCCATGTTTTTGAAGGCTTGTAATGCCCTAATTTTTATGACAACAAAGTGATTTTCAAAGTGAAAATTTAATCGGATTTAATACAAGAATTTGGAAAGGAAAAGTATTTTATCACTTGAGAGAATAGAAATTTTTGTAACGGAAAACAAAGAGGGGTTGAAAACGTTTGAACTTCAATTTATTTTGAAGAAGGTTGTGTTTGGAAATGATTTGGGAAAAATGAAGAATATAATGGTATTTTGAAAATTTACTAACGTATAACTTATTTTCAAGTTTTGAAATACGTTAAAAATGTTGAGTTTTGAAACGTTGATTTATATCAATGGAAAAGTGATTTTTGTGGATTATATTTTGGAAAAAATTTTCTTGAGTAAGAAAATGTGAAAAAATGAAATACAAAGTTATATTATTTTGACAAAAGTTGAACGGAATTTTATGGTTAAGAAATATTTTAAAAACTTAATGAAATTGTAAAAAACAAGTCAGTTCTTTTTCAAAGATTTTTACGTAAAAAATTTGGATTTTTGTGTAATTGGAAAATTTATAGAGGTGTACACGTGATTTTTAAGCTACGCAATTTGAAAAAAAATGTATTGAAAATGATATTGATTTATTTAAGTCCAAAATAGTGTTTTGGAATATTGAGGAATATTTTGAATTGTAAAATGTTGAAAAATATTTTACGATCTTAAAAACGATTTGAAATACAGAAAAATATTTCTACGCGATTTGAAAAATGTTTAAATATTTCTACGCGATTTGGAAAGCGTTTAAATATTTTTTCACGGACAAATATTGTTGAAAAATCACTACGTGATTTGAATAGTGATAGAATATTTTTACGTAATTGTGAAAATGACAAGAAAAAGATCGTTATGTGATTTGGAAAGTGTTTTAAATATTTTGAGAATGATGGAAAATGATTTACGCGACTTAAAAGAATGATTTTTAAGTTACGCGATTTTGAAATAGTGGAAAAATACTATGCGATTTGAGAAACGATATTTTTACGCGATTGAGAAAAATTTTGAAAAATTAGTACGTGGTTTAAAAGTGTAATGAAGAAGAGTTGTGGTATTTTAAAAATCGTAATAAAAAGTTTTGGAATTTTAAAACGTAATAAAGTGTTACGGTATTGTGAAAATATAACTAAAACGCTTTGGAATTGTGGAAAACGCAATGTAAATGTTATTAAGCAAAATTTGACGACAAAAGTGTTTTATGACCATAAGAACATAATAACATGATGATTCTTGTTGAATCCGTGTCATACATCTCATTGTGAAAAATAACGAGTTTTGCCTGTTATTGGCATGTGGCGTATTTTAGATGCATTGGAAAAAAAAAAATATATACGTTTGAGGCATATGATTTAATTGAACAAGCGAATTTGAAAAGAATGGCCCTTGTGATTGGACTTGCACTGATACATTCGTGCATTGTATAAACTATATCTGAGAAATTATAAGATATACCATGATTGGTGATTGGTATATACCTATGGTTGGTATTTGGTGCATTATACATGCATTGGAATGGTCCGATGAATTTGGATATGGTGATTGCCAATAGAAACAACCTCTTTGAATGGGTGCGATATGCGTAGTGTAAGTCACTTGTTGACCTTGGGGGCATCGGGTGACGGTTGCTTACACCGGTGGTTGGTCGCGCTTCTTCCCGTAGGTTAGACCGATGCAACACACCGATGATCCTGACAGAGACACTATTCTTAATCAAGATCGATAAAGACCTAGTATGTGCTGATATGTGATTGAAATAAGAATTAAAGCACGTGGTCTAAGGCATGTGGAAAAGGAGACTATTTTTCGATCATTTCTCACTGAGTTTAGCTCCATGGAGTAGGAAATCGAGTCTTGTGTACATGCAACTTTAAATATATCCATATGATATATTAATTGAGGAATATTGGCTATGGCAACTGTTTTGAATACTTGGATTGATATATGATTGGATGATGATAGTTGATTAATATTGAATATATTATTGGAAGTCTGGTATGATGTCCCTGTATGATATTTATTTGTTATCTATTTTATGTTATTCACATTAGCCATTTGGTACTTTGGTGTAGGTGATCTCACCTCTTTGTTATCTTGTTTCGTTGTGTAGTTAAAAATCAAATAATAGAAGGATCGAGTTGTCTTAGACATAACGTTAATGGATATTCAATGAGGTTGATGACAACAATAAAGAGTGGACATTCAGACTCGAAGGTGTGCAATGTGTTGACATAGAACAGATGTCTCGATGCATCCAAATGGATACAAGAAGGAATAAGTATGTTAAGTTTTAACGTTAGTGTTATATGGAGCTATTAAGTAGAACTTTGTCATAGGGTTATACTATTAAAAAAAAAAAGATGTCTGTAAGTTTTATATTTCTCTTTAAGTTATTAAATATTAATTGGTGTCATCTCTTCCTCAATATTGTATTTGAAGTCTGTTTCAATATATTTTTTCGTATTACTTATGAATTTCAGAAAGTTTATGTTTCAGCAAGAAAGAAATTTTAAAACCCATATTTTATAACTCAAACTTTGTGCGAACTTCTTTTCAGATTATGAGTCGGGAGTTGAAAATGTGATACCCTAGGGAGGGTGTTACATATATTGCCTTAGTAGAAGTCCATGAAGGAATTTGTAGAGCTCAAGTGACAAGATGAAATGGGTCCTTCGACGGCAAAGGTATTATTGGCCTACGCTTGTCAGGGATTGTATAACGTTTGCCAAATCTTATGAAGAATGTCAAAAACATGGCCACATACAGAATGTTCCTGCTAATGAATTACACTCTATTGTTAAACCTTGGTCATTCAGTGGATGGGCTTTGGATTTAATCAGCCAAATTCACCCTACATCGTCGAAGGGACATAAATATATTTTAGTAAGAGTCGATTACTTTACTAAATGGGTTGAGGCTATAGCCTTAAAGGATGTAACTCAACAAGATGTGATTGACTTTATTGAAGATAATATAGTTTGTTGGTTTGGAATACCACAAACTTTGACAACCGACCAAGGGTCAGTATTCATTGGAAGGAGAGTTATCGAATATGCCAGTTCAAGAAAAATTAGAATGCTCATGTCAACTCCATATTATGCTCAGGCAAATGGCCAAGTAGAGGCCATGAATAAAATAATTATTAGCATGATTAAGAAACACATTGGTCGACAACCCAGAAATTGGCATAATACCCTTAATCAAGTTCTATGGGCATACAGAAATTCACCAAGAGAAGCGACTGGCACATCACCATACAAGTTGGTATATGGCCATGATGCAGTATTGCCCGTCGAAATTAATCTTCAATCGGTTCATATTCAAAAACAAAATGAGTTACCAGTTGAGCATTACTGGGACTTGATGTTTGATGAATTAAATGAATTAAGTGATGAAAGATTAATTGATTTTGAACACTTGATTCGACAAAAAGAAAGAATTGCCAAATTTTATGATAGTCGAATTAAGCACAAATATTTTAACGTTAATGATTTGGTTTGGAAGGTGATTTTGCCCATGGATAGGAATTATCGAGAATATGGGAAATGGTCTCCAAAGTGGGAAGGACTGTTTAAAGTGACTCAAGTATTTTTAGAAAATGCTTATGCACTTGTCGAAGTTTATTCAGGTTTGAGAGTTAAGTCCATTAATGACAAGTATTTAAAGTCATATAGGTTGACAATGTGTGAAGTAAAGATTAATAAAGAATGATTAAAAATAAAATTTCATTCATATATTCAACAATTACAAATTACATGAAAATTTGATATTTCAACTAGGTTAAAGTTGTTAGAATATTACAGAGAAAAATAGACCTGTTCTAAATAAACCAGAAGCTTCTCCCCAGTTGAGGCATGTGTTTCGTTTGAGCTCGTAGGACCTGAAGAAGAGGAAGAAGTAGATGGCCTTTAACTTGTCTTGGACGAGAAACACCAGGTTGTTACGATGATTACTGAAGCTCATCAGGAAAATTACGATGATTACTGAAGCTCAAGATAAGTATCACCATTAATACAGAGTTCTTCTTGCATTTTTTCCATTGAAAGAAGAGGAAACTATCTGAAGACATGGTGAAATTCACCGGGAAATGAGAAGGAAAAGGTCAAATTACACTCTTTGAATCTTGATGCCTCTGAGAGTAGTATTTATAGGGGATTTTGCAGATAAAGTCATTACGCAATGTTTTGTAACTTGCATTATAATTAATTAAGTTAATTATGATGCATAGTTACGAGATATATTAGAAAGAAACAAATTAAAAAAGCATTTAAGCGTACGAAATTATGGAGCAATAAATAAAAAAAATGCATTGGAAATTGATCAAAGGGAATGTTCATTAGATATGGCCTTGAAGGCCATACAAATTTTGTCGAATTATTAAACCGATACTATAAAAGAGAAAAGTAAATACATTTAAATTCTCTGCAAAACTTCCCAAGAATCTTCCAAAGCTCGTTTATTGGCACAAGCTGTTTGATATTGTGATTCAAGAGAGTTTATATTTGCTAGCACAGCTTTGGTCTCGACAACCTATTGTTTCGAGTTATTGACAATGTTTTGTAGCTTAGTACTCCCTTGTTGCAATGCTATGCTGAGCTTTTGCTTTACGACGAGTTTCTTCAAGTTTTTTCTCCAAGTTTTCAGTTTCTTTGTCTAGTTCTACCTCCTTATTTTTTCCTTTAACCAGATGGTCTTTTAATTTGGTTATCTCATTCTTTGCGTCGGTCAGCTACTTTAAGATCTTGGATTTTTCTTGAACTTTTTGATCATAAGCAGGAATGATTTGCCGAATGGTACTCATATTCAAGGACAAGTTCTGGAGAAAATCTTTGACAGTTGAAGGAAGAGCTCGACTGGTCATTGGAAGTTGTTGAGAAAGGGGTTCTAACTCAGTCACAATGGCCAACATTCTTTCCTGAAGTGGTTGGTCAGAACTTAATTGCTCAAAAAAGTAGGTGAAGGCATTCTTCAACTCAGCCAAAAGTCCAGTGAGATAAGAGTCACTAGAATCTTGTCCAGGCTGTGTAGAGGACTGAGCTGACCGTGGAGAACTTCTATGACTACCCGACAACATAGATATCAATTCATCTAAATCTACCTTCATGTCCTCAGTATTTTTTGGTTCTGCGACAATTGAATTGATTTGAAATGGTAGAAGTAGATTGGAATGTGCAATTTCAGCCAAAAGAACATTCATGTCGAATTCTTCTGAAAAGATTTCGACTCTTCATTTATTTGGGAGAAACTGGTACCCATGGCAGTTTGGATTTCTGTCAAAAGAGACAAGGAAATAGCAAGCATTACAGGAGTCGGAGAAATTTGATCCTCTGGAGAAGGATTTTCATTGTCTTGCCTAGCAGGACTATCGGGTATAACAGGATTTGTCAATTGCTGTAGAAAATAACGGCAATATTAGAACAAATAAAATCAAAAGGATTTTTCAGTTGAAAAACTTGGAATATTTTACCTCAGCAGACTGTCGAATTTAATCCTCAGTGCCTAATTCGATGTTGGGTCTTGAAGGACTTTTGGCAGTTTGTTCAGCCTCTGGATCCTGAAATAGAAAATATCAAATTATTGAATGAAGTCCAAGTTTTCAATTCTTAAGGAAGAAATTATGTCGATTAGCATTTACCTTGAAGGGGATGGAAGTGGTTTTTGTTGTTCAGTAATAGGTTTCAAACTAGAACTTGAAGATTAAGTCTTCTTCTTTTTCTTCTGCAAAGGTAAAATAAGGTGAGAATTTGCCAAGATATACAAAAAAGGAAATAACAGAAATTATACCTTTAGAGGATTTTCAGAAAATGGGCTTGGAGACTTGATAATTTCAATAGAAGAAGTAGGAGTCGAGTCACCAACCTATATTCAACAAAAGATTTAGTTTCGACAAGTTGAGACTAAGTTCTAAAGTTTGGTCGAAAAAGATACCTTGGAAGTTTTTGCCTTTGAAGGCTTGGCAGCAGCCTTGTGTTTAGAAGGACTTTTCATCGAGGTTGTCTTGGTGGTCTTTGCCTTTGGGGCTTTGGGGATAGGAGGATTCTGAGTTTTCTTACCTCTTTTCTTTTTTAAGTGAGAAGCTTCTTCCTCTTCTTCTTCCTCTTCCCCTTCTTCTAGTTGTTTGTACTCTAATGGTCTTTTCAATGGGATTGCTATGAAAAAGGAATAATAATTAGTTGATGAAATAAGAATTTGACTACAGAATATGAAAAGAAGTACCTTCGGGTAATTTAGTGATGACTCAAGTATCTTTGAAAAATTGTTCATACGATGAAGCAAACCGATGGGTAAAAGTAACTTCTAGAGTTCTTGTAAGAAAGATGTTACTCACAGAATAAATCCTATCAAGAATAGGGAAGTTACCAGCCTTAGTAGGTTTACCTGAGAATTCGTCGACCAAACCAAAACGAGTACAAGGAAGATGCATTGGTTTTGGAAAAGGAACTTAAAAAGGTTCAAGCCGTGCCAAAGGGTTTTTTATGGAAACCGCAAGGAAATTAGTGAAACATTTTTCCTTGTGCGCTTGTTTTAGCTTGGCCACGATTTCTTCACAGTGTCGAACAATTGTGCCAGGATACTTGAAGTCCCATTTGATCTTGTAGTACTTCTCAAAAGCTCTAATATCTTGAATAGGTTTACCTTTGGTTTTCTTCGAAGGCTCTTGATCCTACACAGGAACGAGTTTTTTAGTTATATGGCTTCGACAAACATCAATACCGATATGGTAAGGACTATAATATTTAGTCCACCATTCGATAAAATCTGGGGTAACCTCTCTATAAGGTGTGAAAGGGAAAATCAAAAAATGCTACTTGTATCTCTCGTTCTTCGTAGCCAACCGTACAAGATCTGACATGTCTTGTAAGCAACCATTAATAAAGTATTCTTTGGATTTTTGAGAGAATGGAGTTGGAATGGCTTGACAGAATCCTAATTGTCAAGCCACTAAGTTTAACAGGTGCAATTCTAAAGAATTATCTGTTGAACTAGGAAGGCCAGCAACTAATGCTTGCCGACAAAGAAAATTTGACCAGATGGAAATATTGTCGATTTGAGTGAAAAGGTTGTTAGAAATTTGTGGTCGAGTAAACCACTCTAGACCGAGAGAACGGTCAACAAATGGTACAAAATAGATTTCCTTAGTATTACAGGAAATAGAATGAAAAATGCTGAAAAAATACATGAAATTCTGAGTGATGTTTGTGAATCTTTTCATGCTTGACATGGCAAAGTCTAATGCCATAGGCAGCAGAAGAAACTATCGAAGGAGAAGTGTCGACTAGATAATCTCCAAGGATGGCATTTAGCCAGAGCTGTAGTAGCCATATGGGGCCATCGACATTGGTTTTCTTCGTTTGAGACCTAATGCTTTATACAATATCATCAATACTAAAGTAAAGATTGGCAAGAAAGAATTGACCGAAAGCCAATTCCTAACCTTCATGAAGAAGGTTGGCAAGTTGAAACTATGATTTCGACACCTGAACTGATTTAGTACATATAGCATAGGCCGACAACCAGAGAAGAAGAAAAGCCATATGTTCTTCGTCGGACACAGGATCGTTTGCTGAAAATAGAAATTAACAAAGTTTGAAAAATAAGTTGGGGCTTTCGAGTAAACATCTCTGTTATTCAAGGGTTGGAGGATATGAGTTATAACTTTCTCGTCTGGCCGAAGACCAGTTATGGAAACCACGTCGAAAAGTGTAGGTCCCATCGTGCGATAAGGGAAATGAAAAGAATTGATGGTTTTGTTCTAAAGAAAAAGGATGCACCCAGCATATAAGAATCCATTTTTATGGGGTAACGCAAAAGTTGGATGCAATCGAAAATACCTGTTTTCCTCTATGAAGTTTCTTTAGAGGCTTGAACTCTATTAAGCCAATCAAGATACCCATTGATTTGGCCAGATGGGATTTTGAAAAGCCTCTCAGATTTATTAAAATAACTAATGGGAATAGAAGGAAGAGAAGTCAAGATAGATTCTTTTTTCAGATTTTTACAAGGAAAAAAGCTTTGGATTTCTTCGGTAATGAAATTTTTTGGTACAACTGGACCCAAGAAAGTAGCTGGAGGATCTAAAGAAAGTGAAAGGTCATTGATAGGAAGAATTACCTTGGAAAGATTCTATAGTTCAGATTTCTCTAGAACTAGGTTTTGAACAACGATGTGAGTGCCCAAATCTAATGAAGTTTTGTTGAAGGATTGAGAGGAAGAAGCCATTAATGAGAATGAAGATTTGCAGAAAAGATACGTAAGAATAAGGTTAAGGATGATGAACAGTAGAGAGAGGAATGAAAAGTAGCGTAGTTTTACAAATTTAAAGAAATAATGAATAGTGAAGAAGGTAGTGAAAAGAGGCGTTATTTCTGCAAAAAATTCAAAAAAGCTATTTTTTCAAGTAGGGATAATTATGATCCCTATTTATTAGGAAAAGAACGGCTATCTAAAATGATAAGTATCAGTTGTGGCTTTCAAGAAGTTTATGGAAGATTTTCACTGGATTTTGAAATACCTTAAGATATTGATAAGGTATTGACGTCAGATTGAAATTAGAAGATAAGGTTAAAATTTATCTTTCTTCCAGCAATATCGAAAGAAAAATTTTGGAGGGCATCTGTTGGGGGTAAAATTATAAGTTCTAATTCGACGAATAAGGGTTTCGACAGCCGAAGGATAGCATTGATATATTCGACAAAGAGATTTTTGACAGTTGGATGATGACATTAAAGAAATTTTTCCAAGTGTTGGATCAACTCAAGTGATTTTTGTCGGAAAGATTTCATAACTACTATCAGTATTTGTCAAAAGTAAAGTTATCAATTTTGAATTCAACAACTAAATGATGATATCTAGTGTCTAGTGCAAATGTTAAATGGTCAAGAGTTGGTTATTGTCAAAAATTTAGTAAGATATTAGTGAGAACGTGGCATAACTGCCATGTACGTGGTCAGTTTTTAAGAGTCAGTTATTTTTTATATTTTTGCCTATAAATACTAGTATTCATTATGTACAAATTGTGATTTTACTGAATATACAATCCTAACATCTCACTCAAGAAGATTAACAGATTTGATTCCAAGTATGACTTTCATTTTCATTTCCAGTCATTTACATTCATGCAATGTCTTTTTAAATTCTTTATTTTCAAGTCTTGCCCTTTAAATTTTCTTTATCTTCTCTACACCTTTACTTTCTGCACCTTTATGTTTTCTGTATTTACATTTTTTGCACTTTAAACTTTCTGCATTTTACATTTCCTGCATCTTAACTTTCTATACCTTTATTTTTTGTATTTTAATCTTCAGCACTTTTACATTTCATGCACTTTTACCTTCTTTGCACTTTACATTTTTTGCACGTTATTCATCAATTTCCTAAAAGCTCTTTTTCAGACGAGATTACCATATAACTCTGACCCACATTCGACTGATAAAATATATTTATTTATTAGAATTTGTCCTAACAAAATTTACCCATAAACAGGATGACTTTGAGCATCATGGTCAGCCTGGTACTAAGGGTATTTCCATTGCTTTTTGTGATTGTGTGAGTTTCTGTAATCTTTTTTATGGTGGTTTTAATAGTCTTTAGTTTACTTTGAAAAATCGTCTTGTGAAGAAAATATTCGATGGAGTTTTGGTTAATGAACAACTTTTTTTGCCAGATTTTCTTGTCACTCACCTTTCTTTTCTTAACTCAAACCACACGCCACTATGGATCAGGTTGAAGAGGGAAACCAAAACCATATGTCCATAAAGCCGTTCAAATTTCTAGCTGCTTTGCTTGGTCATGAATACTTTCATTCCCTTGTTAAAGATAACTAGAATTGTAATGCTAGTTGGAATGATAATATTGATCACTTTTCAGCAATAGCCAAAGATTAGAATTGGAAAATCTTTGGTTATATTGAAAGGAGGAAAAGGAGACTCTTAAGCAGGTTGCATAGTATCCATAATTCTCTTAGAGATGGTTCTAATCCTTATCTTGATAGACTCTATTCCTTTCTCTGGCATGATTATGGAGGTGTTATTTGAGAAGGAGATGCTCTAGGCCCAGAGATCCTGTTGCAAGTGGGTTATGGTTGGTGATCTGAATACTAAGTATTTTCATGGTTCCACTGTTGCTAGAAGAAGCAAAAACATGATTGCTTGTCTTCAAAACAATGAGGAAAATTGGATTCATGATGATACTACTATTAAGGACATGGCTTGAAGGGTTTTCGAGAATCTTTATCAGCAACAAGGTAATATGCAGCCTTTTATTCTTAGTGGTTGTTATCCTGCCTTGAGTGTTGAAGAGGTCAATAATTTGCATGTTTTTTTTACTTTGGATGAGATCAAGGATGCTCTTTTCCTTATAGGAGCCTTGAAAGCTCTTGGGCCTGATTGTTTACATGCTCTCTTATTCCAAAGTCAATGGTCAATTGTGAGGCCTTCAATTTGTCATATGATATCTTCTATTTTTTAGAACCTAGCTCTAGTTACTTCCATCAAGCATTCATTTTTCTTATTCCTAAAGTGGATCATCCTAAGCATATAAAGCAGTTACGACCTATTAGTCTTTGCAATATGATTTACAAAGTGGTGACTAAAGTTACTACTAATCGTTTAAAGAAGGTAATGCCCCGTATTATTTCTCTGCACTAGTGTAGTTTTGTTCATGGTTGTCATGGTTCTAATAATATCATCATTGCTAAAGAGGTCTTGCATACTATGAGGAAGAAAAGAGGTAAGAAAGGTTTCATGGCCATAAAGATTGACTTAGAAAAAGCTTATGATCAACTATCTTGGGACTTATCATTAATTCGTTACGAGGTCTAGACATTCATGGTAGTTTGCTTAACTTGATTTGGTTGCATCTCTTCCTTTACTATGAATATTATTTAGTATAGGGATTGATATGTGGATAAAATACACACATTTTGTGCATGATTTAAAGTGAATTTAGGTGTGCTTTGATTGATTTATGTTGGAATTTATGTCATATTTAATCTATAATCCTTGTTATCTCATGATTAGTCTTTCTCTATGTTTTTAGGTGCAAAAGAGATGTTTTGTCATGGCTTTATGAAGCTTTGGATGGATTCATTGCAATGAAGTTGAGTTCGGAATTTAGATGGACAAGATTCGCATAGTTTTTGACCTTTACGCGATAAAATGATCATAACTTGAGCTACCAAGGTTGAAACGAGGTCATTCCAGTGGCATTAGAAATCTAAGAAAAAGAGCTACGACTTTGATGAAGATAGCTTCTGACTAAGAGACACAGCCGTGTCTCTTGTTCACACTGTCATGTCTCCTCCAGACACGACCCTATGTAACTCAATAAAAGCTTCTGACTTTGAGACACAGTCGTGTCTCTTGGACACATGGTCGTGTCTCCCCTGAACGTACAAATTATGTTATTTTTCAAGCTCACACGGCTATGTCGAGCTTAGACACAATCGTGTGAGGTCTCTTGAGTCTAAAAACAGCAGTTTTCACCTCAAACGATTATAAATAGGGCAAAATCCCTAAACTAAAAGAAACCTTTGGCTAGAGACTTGTATGACGGCATGTTTTCAGAAGAAAAGGCAAGGATTGGAGGCTAGGGCTTGGAAGGCAAGAGCAAGAGTTATTGAAGTTCAACCATTGAAGTCTTTTTCTCCATCTTCATCTTCTCCATCTTCTCTTTTTGTTTTGGAATTTGTCTCTTTAACCTTTGTTCCTGTTTGTGCTACAATTGCCATGAGCAGCTAAACCTCTTTTTTTAGGATTAGGATGAAATTCTCTATTTCTCTATGTTGAATTGTTAATTTGATTCTTTGTTAATGTGAAATTATTGTTCTTAATTCATTCTTTGTATACTTAATGCTTGTGGTATGTTGCACCCTATATTTACATGATATTAGGCTTTAGGTGAATGATCGAAAGATGAAACCTAATTGCTAGATTATCCAAGAATTGAACTTAGGAATTGAGACCTAAACATAGGCTTAAATCCTTCGAGAGGTAAACGATTGTCATGAAACTTAATGGCTTGGAACTTGAATTAAATGCCATGAGAATGAGATTGATGAAGTTTTAGCACGTTTTTAGTGCTAACAAATTGAGCTTTAAATAATTTAGGACAAATCGTCTTCAAGAACATAATTGAACATTAACAAGGATAGGATTACAATTTATCATAGGGAATAGTATAGTGGATTCATAGTCCTAGGCTTTTAAACCTTGATTTAATCCTAAGTTTTCTAGATTTAATTACCTACTTTATTGCTTTAAGTTTTGTTCTGATTTTAATATAGCTTTCATTATTGTCTTTATTCGCTTAAACAATAAAAAATTACCGTAAGAGTTAGTAGTCAATTGATCATTGTGGGAATGATATTTATTTTACTACTTATATGATTCGTGCGTTTGCGAAAAATTTCCACAAAAAGTTTTTGGCGTTGTTGTCGGGGATCGTGTTAATATTAACACAAGCGACAATTTGGTTGATTTAAGCAATTTTTGTTTTATTTTATTTTTCATCTTAATTTGTCTAATTTATTTCTTTGAATTTTCAGGTGTTGTTTCTTTCTTATGCGTAGAGCGATGAGTCAAAAAGATCTTATTATCCTAATTGATATTGAGATCGAAATGACATTTTGTAATATTAGAAGGGAAAGAAGAATAGAGAGAATTAAGGAAGACCACATGGCAGACAACATGAACCAAGCCGCTAATCAAGAGCGAAGGCTGAGGAAGTATCGAACCCCCAACGCTAACGCTTGTCAGTCTTCCATTATACGGCCACATGTAGAGGTCAACAATTTTGAGATAAATACATCACTAATCCAGATGGTCCAACAATTACAATTCAGCGGGTCAATGACTGAAGACCTAAATCAGTATTTGGATGAGTTGTTGGAGTAATGTGACACCATAAAGATTAATGGATTTCAACGGATGCTATACGGATCAAAAATTTTCCCTTTTCTCTTAGGGGGAAAGCATAGAAGTGGATTCACTCGAAAGTTGCAAATTCACTTACCACCTTGGACTTGATGGAGCAGGCTTTCTTGGACAAGTATTATCTGATTGAAAAAATAATCAAACTCTGTCAAGACATACTACCATCTCTCAAAAGGAAGATGAATCGCTTTATAGAGCATGGGAGAGGTACAATGGTCTCATTCGTCAGTGTCCACATCATGACCTACAGGATTTTTTTGTTATACAAACATTCTAAGCTAGGTTGACTTTCTCTACAAATGCAGCTCTTAATATCGCATCTGGTGGTGCTTTGATGGCAAAGATTCCAAAAGAGGCAAGGGCCTTGATTAATGAAGTCACTTTGAATATTTATTTGTGGCCAAGTAAGAGATCAACTTCAAAGAAGCAAGCCGAAATGATAGAGCTTGATGTCATTACTATGTTAATGCCAAGTTTGATGCTTTGACTAAGTCACTTGAGATGCTGAATGTCAATGATGTCATTACCCCTAACATAGCTTGTGAAACATGTGGAGGAGGGCATTTAGCATCGGAATGCAATGCAGTGGAAACATATTCTCAAGATCAGTCTTTGGCGCAAGTGTATTATTTGCAAAATGACAATTTCAAGGCTCAAGGTAACCTCTTCTCTAACACATATAACCCTGGATGAAGAAACCACCCTAATTTCTCATATGGTACCAACAAAACCAAGGGGTTCCATCCAACAATAGACCTCCACCCGGATTCCAACAACTGTAATAATCTTCTCAAGATGCAAAGTCCAATTTAGAAGTTTTCATGGAGAATTTCATAGTTTCTCAACAAGAGCAAAATCAAGCCATTCAAGCACAACTGCAACAACATGAGGAGTCCATCAAGCAAATCAGTACTTGCCCAGATCAAATAGTCACTCACACCAAGATGCTTGAAATAAAATAGCCTAACAAGTAAGCTTGTTCAACATGATGCAAGGATGAATACCAAGTCAACCGGAAACTAACCCAAGTGAGTAAGTTCAAGCAATTTTCTTCAGAAGTGGGAAGCAACTTAAAGGCCCCACAAGGGAAGAAAGGCTTGAAGATAAGCAAACTCATGAAAAGGAGAGAAGCAAGAGAAGAGCGAGGATAAAGAATGAGATGAATGAAGCACTAAAAAGTATGTTCCTCCACCAGTATATGTTCCACCTTTGCCCTTCCCTCAAAGATATCAATGGGCGAAACTTGATCATCAATTTGGATAATTTTTTTAGGTACTTAAAAAGTTGTACATTAACATTCCTTTTATGGAAGCTCTCTCCCAAATGCCCTCTTATGCTAAGCTCTTGAAAGAAATTCTCTCCACTAAGAGGAAGCTTGAGGACTATGAAATTATTGTTTTGATGGGAGAATATAGTGCAATCATTTAAAACAAGCTTCCACCTAAGCTTCAAGATCCGGGTAGCTTTTCAATTCCATGTTTAATTGGGGACATGCATATCAATAAGGCTTTGTGTGATCTTGGGGCAAGTGTGAGTTTGATGCCCCTTTCTATTTGTGAGAAACTTAATATTGGGGAGCTTAAACCAACCACCATCTCCATTCAATTGGCAGATAGGTTAATTAAACATCCTATTAGCATATTAGAGAATGTTCCTTTGAAGATGGAAAGGTTTTAAATACCGGTCGATTTTGTTGTGCTTGAAATGGAAGTCGATGTTCAAACCCCGTCATCTTAGGCTACCCATTCCTAGCCATTGTTGGAGTCATGTTTGATGTGAAGCACAAGAAAATAACCCTCAAAGTAGGTGAAGAAGTTGCTGAGTTCAATTTGTCTCAAGTCTCCAAGCAATCAGCCATTGTTGTTCTTGCTTGAGGGTTAAGAAAGTCTGGCTAGAGAGGTGCACACTAAAAGCCATCCACAAGACCCCTTGGAGAAGTGTTTAGTGCACAATGGTAATATAAATGATGAAGATGAGGAGGTGTTGACCTATGCTCAAATTTTGGACGTATGCCCAACTGTTTCCCCTTCTCAAAATGGTAAATTCAAGGAGCTTAAGGTCCTCTCAATCGACGATATCTCCCCAAAGGAATATGTAACAGATGATATGCCAGAAAAGATTTTTTCCAAGACTGCTTCCAACTTTGAGAATGCCAAGCTCTGCAAGAAGAACGGCAAGTGTATCAAGCAGCGTGAGTTTAAGGTTGAGGATAAAGTTCTTGTTTGTAACTCATGTTTTCATCTCCTTCCTAATAAGTTTTGGTTAAAAGGGTATGGATCATATAAGATTGTTCGTGTCTTATCGTACGGTGTGCTTGAGGTGAAGAAAGAAGGTCATAAGACATTTATGATAAATGGCCAGAGAGTGAAGCACTATGAAGAAGGAGTGGGGACTGAACACCACTCTATTGACATCACCTAAGCATAGAACCAACGCATAGTCAAGCTAATGACTATAATTTAGCGCGTCTTAGGAGGTAACCCAAATTTTCTATCTTTTTCTTTACTCTCTTGTTTTCGATTTTGTTCTTATTTTGTTATTGCTTATTGGTTATCATTTTTTTTTCTTTCTTTGTTTTGTAATTAGCTACTGTTGAATCTGCTTAGGTGCCTCCCTGAGTTCGGAGTCTTTGTAAGAGGATGTATATAGCTTGTCAGCCGCCAAAAAGATTTTTCTTCTCTTTCCTTTAATTTTTTTTTATTTTCGCATTTAGTTTTTACATTTAGTTTTTCAGTTTTTGCTTTATTTTTGTTATGCAGTTTTCGATAACATGTCGCTGCTCAGTTAGACTAGATGTTTGAGTTCATGGCTACACACATCTTTCTTACTCCTCCTCTCCCACCACCTTCATGATCCTGCGTTTTCATTTTCAGGGAAGTTTCGTTATCCTTTATTCTGTTATTTTTCTTGTTAAACATTGAGTTTGCATCAAATCAAGCAAGAATTGTGTGTTAATTTCTTGATTATTTCTAAGCTAATAGAGATATGTTTTAAAGGGGAATCCATTACTTATGAACTGATTTTGTACAAGGCAATATTTTTCAATTGGGTGTTGAAACATTTAGCATCTTATTCGAAAATTAGTCATGTCTGCTTTGCATTTATTCTCCCTATTAACTTAGTCAGAAAGTGAGTTTTGAGCTTCAATGTATGAATTTTTCATAACAAAATCTTATTTTTTTGCTGGAGTGGCATTTCTCTTGATTGATGTGGGCTAGAACTTGTTTTGATATCTTGTTGAGACTTTAATGATTCACATACATTCTTTAACATGATTAAGGCAATTAAGCTTCATTCTTTCTTGACTTCCAGAGTTATATTGATAAAATATTCCCTTAGTTGCCCTATTTGAGCCTGAAATTAATTTCCTTGGATACCTTATTGATTAATCAGGTTGAAATTCTTTTGAGCTGCTGGTGTGGTAATTAAGAAATCATAAAAGATTGTTTCCATGTCAAAAGGTTGAAAAAAAAAATAAAAATATAGAAAATGAAGAAGAAAGAAATAAAAGTTGATTGGTGAAGAATGATGATAATAATTTGGTTGAAAATGAGAGTGAGACTTGGTTATATCCTTGTGCATTATGCTCTATTGATCATCTTCTTAACTTGATTCTATTTTGTATGCTTTATCCATAACCATTCTTTACATTTATTTATCTTTTTCCTACCATTTATTGTACCCTTGGCCCCATTACAACCTAAGGAAGTTCTTTTGATTCTTATTATGTATGTGAACTTGGAAGGTGAGATGAGATTGATAATCAAGCTTATGGTCATACATTTGTTAAGAGAAATTTGAGTGATTTCTTTGTCCTTAAACCGCTACAAAAAAGTTGGGTAAATTACAACAGTTTTAAAACAGCAACTATAAAAAACTATCGTAATATACAGTATAATACGTCTGTTATGCACCTGCCATATTTTACAGGTAAAAGATGATAGTTAAATATATAAAAAGCAGTTTTAACTGCAATTATTTTTATCTTAAATTTTAATTAAAATATTTTAATGTATTCTAAACTTTTACATTCCCTCCTGATAACCAAAATTTCTCTCTTACCCTCTCACTCTCTCGCCCTATCCCTCTTACTCTCTTGCCCTCTCTCTACCCTCGTTGCAGCGCAGCTTTCCCCCAAAATACAAATCAGATCTTGTGCTCCACCATTCTCCATCACAAGCCTGGAACCAGCAACCACAGGCGCGAGCCACTGCCACGCAGACCCATGACGCCGTCTAGCCACCACGACTTGCAGAGCTACCGTCCTCTATCGGATTTGTGAGCCTCACACCAGATCCTGTACCACCAAGACCAGGACTGCGCGAATCTGTGCTCCCTCGCTGCTCGTGGCGCCTACTCTGTAACCTTGTGCTGCCGCCTCAACAGCGCAAGACCCACGCACCACGCAAACCCATCTACCTAGCCATACACCACGCGATCCCGTCGCCTTCAACCGCAACCATCGCGATTGAAGCCCATATTTGCGTCGTCATCGTGAGCCACCCTTACTCCTTGGTAAGTAGTGTGGAAGTGTTTGTAGAGCTTTGTTACGCCGCTCCAACCTCTACTTGGTAACCAACGTCACTGTGTTTGTAAAATTTTTAATTATTTGGTTTGATTCGATTTACTGAGATGCATTTAGTGTTTTATTTAATTGTTCAGATCACTCCTGAGAATAACCATAAAGGGATCTGCAAATACCTCTTCCAAGGTCAGTCCCTTCATATCATATCTTTGCATTAGTACCAACACATCATTTCTTCATACAATGTGTGTTTATATTTAGTTAATGATCTTATTGATGGAAAGCTATCAAATATCATTCTTGTGAATGACAAGCAAGAGTCTTATATAATATTCAAGTTCTCCTTATTGCTCCATGATTGAGCATACTAGTGTCATGCTCAATAACATTAAAACTAAGAAGCTTGTCCATCCTTAACAATACTACTATCTAATAGCTTTTCCTCTACTTTATAACTAATTTTTGTGGGCCAATAACAGATGCTTACTTAACCTACAACAAATGCAGATATGTGCCACAACTCATTACTCATTACTTAACCTAAATCCATGTTGAATATTCTGTAATCATGAATTTTCTACATTATCTATAGGATTTTGGTTCTGCTCTAATTATAGAAATACTAACTGGAAATGATTCTTTTGTATTGGCTCTTAAGAAGGAATAAATCATATTCTATATTTTGTATAGACTATTTTGGGATATAAATTCCTCATTAGCAAATTCTGCAAGCCAACAGAAGCAGGTTCAACTACTTTGTATAAGATAAAGGTCCAAAGTTGTCCACATCACCAATAATTGTGTAAATCAGTCTATTCTGATTCTCATCACATAAAGTATGGAAGTCTTCAAGAAAAATCTTTTTAGGGACTTCAATGTAGTTTCTATCTGCATTATACCATATCCTTAACTAGAATCTAAGTGAGTTCAACCTGATGTTTAAATTAGAAAAGGATGTAGAAAAGTGGCATTATAATAACTAAACTCTAATGCTAGTCAGCGTCAGCATAATGGAACATGGAAGCATGATACCAAATTATCAACGCTCACTTGATATGAAAGTGCAATTGCCTTAATAATGATTAGGTATTAATATTAATAATTCCTAATCACTCAATCTTTGCATAAACTCAGAGCAACAAATGCAACATTTACCACAAATAACTGCCACCAGAACAAGATTCTCAAAGTAATGGTGGAAACAAAGAATCATACTAGGGTCATCAAAGGAGCAACCAATTCCAGTTGCTGAGATTCCAATAGCATATGATTCAAGGTATAACCGTAAAGAAATTATGGCATTGAGTTCCTCCGAACTTACCTTAATCTTCCTTCCGAAATTGTCCCTGCTACTTTGAAGAAACAAGCCAAGCCCCCTGGCAGACCCTTTGGTGGTGCACCCGGTGATCACCCCTAAGGTCAAATCTTATATTGTATTCTGTTTGTAATACTTTGGTTGATTCATTTGGTCAATGACAATATGTGTGATTTTGAATAGGGGCCCATCATGCTTTGAAGGAGAACGTAGATTTGGTGACAGTGATAGATACCGTGGAGGTCCTAGAGGACCTTGTGGTGATTTTGGAGGAGACAAGGGAGGAGCTCCTGCTGATTACAGGCCCTCTTTTGGGGTAATCTTCCTTACTGCCATTGCATTTTCTCCCATCATACTTTCATATTTACTATAATAATAATTATTATTATGTTTGCCTTTTGTTTGTGGCCTAGTTTTCATCATCTTTGTTTTGTATCTTCTATTAAATGAGATTAATTTGTACAATAACATATAGAATGCCATTTTTGGGAAGAAATAATTTATATTGTGTACTTATTTAAACTTTTGAAAGATGTGCAGATTTTATTTATTTCTAGGAGTTTAAAACCAAGTCTAGTGTTAGGAACTCGTGGTGTATCTAGACTTTGTATCTAATTTTGCACCCTATCAACTGCAAGTTTTGGGCTTCCCTGCAATTCATGTCAAGTTCTATGTCAATTTTCACTTTCATTTGGAATTGCAAGCTTACTTGGATATTTTGAGCAATATTCTCCTCATTTACATAATGTAATTATATTAATTTGTTCCATTTACTGTGTCCACAAAGCAATGTAGTCCTAATCTTTGTAACTATATTTACATGTTCATATAACATTTTTGCCAGAAACTGGTTCCAATTTTTGCCTAGTTTTCTAGATACGTGTGCTTGTTGTTGAAGTCAATGTTAAATTCATTCCTCTAGAAATTGTTTGATCGACCTCACATTCTTTATTATGCTTGACCTTTCATTGGTCAAATACGAGGTTCAATGATTCCTCTCCACCTCCGAAATCCGAGTAGTTTTGATCTTTCATTGTTGATGACCCAAACGTTGTTGTATTCCCCCACAAAATCTGAAAAGCACATGTTTATTCTAGGTATGGGATTCATAGGGCAATTGCTTGCACACAAGCTCCATAACCAAGGATGGTCAGATAACAATGGAAGTATTCCTCGAAGCTTCTCATATCTTCCTTATCTTCAAAAATTATGGGAAAATACTCATCAACCTGTACTTCCCATACTAATAACTTCAGGAAATGAAGTTATTTCACTTAATTTTGAATGAATATGAGCATGTTATCTTCAAGTTTTTAAGTTCAAAGGTGTCATTCATGCATAATTTTGATGATTTAAGCTTGTGATCTCAAGTGATTAAAAATCAAATGTTTGATGATTTTATTTAGGGATTTGAATTGGTCTGATGGACTTTGGTATTGTTTTGAAGCAGATATTCAAGATGGAAAGACCTTGGAAAGGATAAGGAAGCAAAGAGAAGCCCAAATGGGGAAGGAAGCAAGAGAGAAGCAAGGGTTGCCAACCCATGCCTAGGTGTGACAAATCCACTCTTAGGCGATGCCTAGGCGTGGCCCTCTCAGTTTTACAGGAATTCCAGGCAGAGACATCCACGCCTAGGCGGGAAAAAACCATGCCTAGGCATGGCACTTTTAGTTTTTCAGCTTATTCAAGCAGAGACATCCACGCGTAGGCATAGAAAAGCCATACCTAGGTGTGGTCAGTAGAGGCAAAAGCATGTGATTCATAACCACGCCTAGGCATGGGAAAAATCTTGGCACACAAGATTAGGCCTTATTATCTGATTTTTGAAGGAGAAAAGGGTATCTCTAGTTTTGAACCAAGTACGGGATCTAGAGAGCAAGTGAGAGAAGGAGGAATTCATTGAGATTGAAGGTTATTCAAGGGAGAATCAAGATCGAGGAAGGAAGATCAAGTTGGAATCTCTTCAATTTTGTTCTTTCTCTCCATTTTGACTCTTGATTTGTAACTTGATGGAATTTGTGATATCATTTGTTTTCTCTTCTTTCATGATGTGTAACTAAACTCTAATCTAGGGGTTCTCTAGGATCTTTCTATGGATTTTAATATTTTGTAAATTGTTGAGTTATTATCAATGAAATTGGTTTTGTTCTTCCATACCCATGCTTAGTGCATGTTATTGTTTGGCCATCAATTGTATGATTTTAGTATTCCAATTGAACTAGAAATAGGGAATTGTGAATATATACATGGTATGGTTGATGTATGTTCAATTACATTCAATTGGATTTGGTGTGTTGATTAACTAAGGGGATGGATACATACCTTTTGGTCATGCATGACAAGTGTTTGATAATTTGTCTCAATAAGTGATTCTTATGCTAACTCACATGGACACAAAGTAAGTTAGATAGGTTTCATATGAGTAATTGTCCTAGACATATGTTCTTATCTATTACTCATTCTTAACTAACAAAATCAATTCATTGATAGGTTCTTGTGAATTGCAAATATTCATTGAAGTAGCAAGTGAATAGGGACCCCTAGGCTTTAATCATTCTCATCTTTCTCTTAAGGATTTGGTGTTTGGTGTATTTTTGTTTCATTCCTTTTAATTTGTTAATTCAATTGCAAACCACTCTTAGTTTTTTATTACTTGGGTAAGAATTTGTGGAAATTGGTTAAGTTGTAGCATCCTTTCTAATAGTCAATCCCTTGGGACACGATACTCTAACTCTCATGTATTACTTATTGACTCGTGTACTTGCAGATTTTTCCTAACAAGTTTTTGGCGCCATTGCCGGGGATTGAATTTAGATTTTGTGCTATTTCTTATATCTATTCACGACTTTTTTTTCAAGTTTTGTTTGTGTATTTTTATTTTTTCAGGTACTTGGCTCTTGTATGCAAAGAACTCAAGGTGTGTCTCGATTTCCTTACGATCCTGAGATTGAGAGGATATTTCGTAGATTGCTAAGAGAACAACAAGTACAAGTGTAAGTACTAAATTTGGATAACGAATCCGAGATGGCGAAGGAAGCAAATGCTGAAAGACCCTTGAGCGAATATGTCACCCCAAGTGCTAGAGAAATCTGATCTAGCATTAGAAGGCCAGCTGTACCAGCACAAACTTTTGAGATTAAGCCTGCAATTATCCATATAGTTCATAATAATGTGCAATTTGGAGATTTACCCCATGAAGATCCTAATGCTCATCTAGCCAACTTCCTAGAGATATGTAATATTTTCAAGCATCACGGGATGACTGATGATGCAGCTTAATTGAGGCTCTTCTCTTTTTCTTTGAGGGATAGGGCCAAGGCATGGCTTCATTCCTTACCAGAGCATTCCATCACTACTTGGGAAGAGCTAGCGCAGAAGTTTTTGGATCGATTCTTTCCTCCTATGAAGGCAATGAAGTACAAGAATGACATCTTGTCTTTTAGGTAGTTTGAAGAAAAAAATTTGTATGAGACATGGGAGCGATTCAAGGAGTTGTTAAGGAAGTGTTCACATCATGGTATTACAAAATGGATGTTAGTACATACCTTCTACAACAGCTTGACAACATCCATTCAATTCATAATTGATGCAGCAGCCGAAGGGGCTATTATGAGCAAGACGGTGGATGCAGCCTATGACCTTTTGGAGGAAATGGCTAACAACAACTATCAGTGGCCAGCAGAAAGGGTTACTCCTAGGAGAACGACTGTTGGTATACATGAGGTGGATGCTCTCACTTCACTTACAGCTCAAGCTATAGCCCTTTCCAAGAAAATTAACACTATAGGAGTGAATTCAGTAACAAGTGGAGTAAATAGCTCAGTAAAAGTTTGTGATCATTATGGAGATCTTCACTCCACTACTAATTGTATGGCTAGCTTAGAGAGTGTACAATATGCTAGTCAATTCCGTCAGCCAGGTCACAACAATGTTTTTGGTAATACTTATAACCCCAGTTGGTGGAACCATCCTAATCTCTCATGGGGTGGAAATGCTCAAGGCTCTTCCTTGTCTTATTAGCATAAAGAAGCACCCGCGTTCCTCCAAGTTTTCAACAACAGAGCCCCCTTCAAGCCCAAACTTCAACATCAACTTCAACTTCCAATTTAGAAAAGATGTTTGCTCAGTTTATGACTAGTCAACAAGATTATATGACCAAAACTGATTCAAGGCTAGCATCTCACAATGCATTGATGCAAAGCCAAGCAGCTTCATTGAGGAATCTTGAGACTCAAGTGGGCTAACTTGTCCAAGCTCTAAATAACAGGTCCCCAGGGAGTTTTCCAAGTGACACCATCAACAATCTTAAGGGTGCATCTTGCAAGGTTATCTCATTAAGGAGTGGGAAAGAGATACAAGGTAATCCAAAGACCAAACTGCTTGAAGAGGAAATGGAGGTGGCACAAGATGAAGAGGTTGTGAGCAAAGAGGTTGAGAAAAATGAGGAAATTGCTATAGAAAGGGTTGAAGACAAGAAGAAGAAGGACAAGCCCATGACACCACCTTCATCTTTCCCCAACCGGCTAGCAAAGCAAAAGCTTGATGCTTAATTTTAAAAATTCTTGGAGATTTTCAAGAAACTTCACATCAATATACCATTTGTTGAGGCTTTGGAACAAATGTCGAGTTATATGAAGTTCATGAAGCACATCTTGTCCAAGAAGAGGAAATTGGGGGATTATGAGATTGTAGCTCTCATGGAGGAGTGTAGTGCAATCTTACAAAACAAGCTACCTCCCAAATTGAAAGACCCAGAAAGCTTCACCATTCCATGAACAATTGGGAGCTAATTCTTTGGAAAAACCTTGTGTGATCTAGGGGCAAGCATAAACTTGATGCCCTTATCCATTTTCCAAAGGTTAGGTTTGGGGGAGGTGAAGCCAACTTCAGTTACCTTGCAACTAGCTGATCGTTCTCTCACATACCCTAAAGGGGTCATAGAAGATGTATTGATCAAGGTGGACAAGTTCATCTTTCTAGCGGATTTCATCATTCTAGACATGGAAGAGGACCGCAATGTGCCTTTGATTCTTGGGAGACCCTTCCTGGCCACAAGTAAGACTATGATCGATGTCCAAAAAGGTGAGCTCACAAAGCAGGTCAATGAGAAAAATGTAACTTTTAACATTTACAAATCCGTGAAATTTCACAATGACCATGAAGAATGTTCTTAACTGGGTATGATTGATCAAGTAGTCAATACTACATTCCATACTAATTTTACTGATGATCCCCTTGCTTTATCATTAACATTCATACATGAGTATGTAGATAGGGATAATGTGATGGAATGTATTAAACTGCTTGACGCATCTGCTAAGTTTTACAGGAAACCAAGTTTTGAACCGTTGAACATACCTTCTGACAAGCCCAGTCTCCAACCTTCAGTCATCACCCCACCCAACTTAGAGTTCAAGCCCTTGCTTGATCATTTGAGGTATTCATACTTGGGGGAGTCATCCACATTGCCAATTATTATTTCTTCATCTTTGTCAGAAGAGTAAGAATTCAAGTTGCTCATAGTGCTCAAGGAGTACAAATAGGCCTTGGGGTGGTCCATTGCGGATATCAGAGGTATTAGCCCCACCATCTGTCTGCACAAAATATTGTTGGAAGTTGATCATAAGCTAACCATTAAACATCAAAGGCTCCTCAATCCCATCATGAAGGAGGTTGTCAAAAAGGAGATTATCAAGTGGCTGGATGCGGGTATCATATACCCTATTTTTGACAGCAAATGGATGAGCTCAGTTCAGTGTGTGCCCAAGAAAGGTGGAATGATAATTGTAGCTAATGAGAATAATGATTTGATTCTTACCAAGATTGTCACTAGATGGTGCATATGCATGTATTATAGGAAGCTTAACACTGTTACCCGAAAAGATCATTTCCCATTGCTATTTATTGATCAAATGCTGGATAGGCTAGTAGGTCGTGAGTTTTACTGTTTCTTGGATAGGTACTCGGGATATGATCAGATTGCGATTATCCCGAATGATCAAGAGAAAACAACATTCACCTGCCCATATGGTACTTATGCTTTCAAAAGAATGCCATTTGGGTTGTGCAACGCCTCAGCTACTTTTCAGAGATGTATGATAGCCATTTTCACTGATATGGTGGAGAATTGCTTGGAGATATTCATGGATGACTTCTCTGTTTTTGGTGATTACTTTGATAGGTGTCTTCAGAACTTGGCCCTAGTATTGCAAAGGTGCAAGGAAACCAATTTGGTGTTTAATTAGGAGAAGTGTCATTTTATAGTCCAAGAGGGAATAGTACTTGGCCATAGAGTATTGCCTAAAGGAATGGAGGTGGAGCGAGCTAAAATTGAAGTGATTGAGAAACTTCCACCACCAATCTCAGTAAAGGGAGTTCGGAGTTTCCTTGGGCATGCTGGATTCTACTAATGGTTCATTAAAGACTTTTCCAAGCTAAACCACTGTGTAACTTGCTAGAGAAGGATGTGGCATTCAAGTTTGATGAATCCTGTATGGAAGCATTTGTGAAGAAGAGGCTTGTCTCAGTGCCCATTATCACTACTCTAGATTGGACCCTACCATTTGAGCTCATGTGTAACGCTAGTGACTATGCAATTGGAGCAGTATTAGGCCAAAGGAAGAACAAAATTTTTCATTCCATCTATTATGCAAGCCGGACACTCAATGATGCTCAGTTGAACTACACCACCACTGAGAATGAGCTACTTACAGTTGTCTTTGCTTTCAACAAATTCAGGGCGTATTTGGTTAGAACTAAAGTCATTGTCTTCATAGATCACTCGGCTATCAAGTATCTAGTGAGCAAAAAGGATGCCAAACCAAGGTTAATTCATTGGGTTTTACTACTACAAGAATTCGACCTTGAAATTAGATATCGAAAGGGTGTTAAGAATCAGGTAGCTGACCATCTTTCTAGGTTGGAGAATGAGAAGTATTAACAGGACCACGCCTTGATTTGTGAGACGTTCCCAGATGAACAATTATTTGCTGTGTTTGCTAGTTCAAATCCTTGGTATGCTGACTTTGCTAACTACATTATGAATGGATCGGTACCATCTGAACTGTCTTATCATCAGAAAAAGAAATTCTATCATAATGTCAAATTTTATGTTTGGGATGGGTCGTTTCTATTTAAGCAGTGTGTTGATCAAGTGCTTAGAAGGTGTATTCCTATGGAGGAAACTAGTGCTATACTTGAGCATTGTCATGCTTCACCATATAGAGGTCACTATAGGGGTGAACGGACAACAGCTAAGGTGTTGCAATTAGGTTTTTATTGACCTTCTTTGTTTCGGGATTCTCACTCTTTTGCAACTAAGTGTGATCAAGGTCAACGAATCGGCAACATCTCAAGGAGGAATGAGATGCCCTTGATCTTTATTTTGGAAGTGGAAATCTTTGACGTGTGGGGCATTGACTTTATGGGGCCCTTCATATCATCTTTTGACAATCGTTATATTCTTGTAGCAGTGAATTATGTGTCAAAATGGGTGGAAGCTTGTGCCTTACCTACTAGTGACTCAAAGGTGGTCCTGGTTTTTTCTAAAAAAGAACATTTTCTTAAGGTTTGGCCTCGTGCTATTATTAGTGATAGGGGATCTCATTTCTACAACAAGTGTTTTGCTACATTACTTGCTAAATATGGAGAGACACATAGGGTAGCCACAGCCTACCATCCACAATCAAATGGCCAAGTAGAGGTTTCTAATAGAGAGTTGAAGTGAATTTTTGAGAAAACTGTGAGCCCATCAAGGAAGGATTAGTCGAAGAAGCTGGATGACACTCTTTGGGCATATCGCACTGCTTATAAAACCCCTCATGGCATGTCCCCATATCAACTGGTTTTTGGCAAGGCTTGCCACCTCCCTATTGAGCTTGAGCACCATGCTTATTGGGCCATCAGGAGATTGAATTGGAATTCTGAAGCTTGTGAGGAGAAACGATTGTTACAATTCAATGCACTTGAGGAATTCTGTCTACAAGCATATGAGAATGCTAAGATATACAAGAACAAGGTGAAGAAGTAGCATAACAATCGTATTATCCCAAGAAATTTTGCACCAGGCCAGAAGGTTCTCCTATTCAACTCAAGGCTTAAACTATTTCCTAGCAAGCTCAAATCTAGGTGGTCAGGTCCATTTTTTGTTGTGGAAGTGTTTCCTTATGGTGTCGTAACCCTAGAAGACCCAGTTTCAAAGTTAACTTTCAAGGTCAATGGTCAGCGGCTCAAGCTCTACTTAGGTGGTGAAGTGGAGAGGCACAAAACCTCGTTCAACCTTGATCCTGCATCTTGAAAGTTTACAAGTCCAGGTAGGACTATAAATAAGGCGCTTGTTGGGAGGCAACCCAATTTCTTAACCTTATCTCTTAGATGAGGACACTTTTATGCATTGTTTCAAATTTTGTTTCATTGTTTGAACTTGTTTTTTATTGTCCCATAGTTTTTGCCTTTTAAATTGATGTCTTGGTAATTGTTCATAGTGCCTATGTTGTTTCTTAGTTGTTTGAGAGTGAGAAAGGTGTGTTGGATGCATGAAAATTTGGGTATTCTGGTTGTTCTATTAAGATTTGAGGTCCAGAAGGCCACACCTAGGCGTAGAGGCCTCAGCCTCATCAGGTGAAAATTTCCAGAGACAACCACGCCTAGGCATGGCTTTTCCACGCCTAGGCATGGAGGTCTCTACCTCAACAAGAATTTTTTGGCTATGAGTATCACGCCTAGGCGTGACTATCCCACGCCTAAGCGTGGTGTTTCTGTTCAAAAAATATAATAATAAATAAATAAAATTAAATAAATAATTTTAAAAAAAATTATATGCTACGCTAAGCGTGTAGTAATCACGCCTAGCCGTGATAGGTCTGTTGCTGCACAAAATGCAACACCCATTCTTGAAATCTCTAATTCCTCTTTTACATTTCTCTCATTTCCCTTTCTCCTTCTGTGCCTTAACCCACCATTACCCAACTCCCTCCTCTCCATAGCTTCAGACCATCACTTTTCCCTACGATTCCATCTCCACCGTGCCCAACCTTCTTCTTCCCCATTGCCACCGTAGTTTCTTCCCTTATTTCTCTCCTCCACAAGTCTTCCCCTCATCCTCACCTAACCACCACCGTAGCCCACATTCCTCTTACACACCATCACTTCTTCTTCTCCCCATCCAACTCCTCCACCACCCCACCACACATTTCCCCCAACTTCCATTTCAAACATTTCGCTTCCATAACACTGTATCACCCATCCCCTTTCTCTCCTCTTCAAAATTTCAAAACCCCTCATATCCACTAAATTCCACCTAACCTGTGCCCCATTTCCCATTTTTGGTTGGTGCCCTACTTTATTTTATTGGTGCCAAGGTCAATTTTCTTTATTTCAATTTATCATTCCTCAAAATTTACATTTTTGTGCTCAATAGTTGAATGTGTTTTGTTCAATTGGTGACTAAATTGTTCAACATTTGATTAAGTCGAATGTGTTGTGATCACTGTGATTCTGATATGCTCTATTTCCATGACTAACTTATTGGATATTTTGGAAATGTGTGGCATTGCTCTGTACCCTGGTAGACTTTGTTTCAATATTGCTAATTTTTGTTGTTGATATATTGCTTATCAAGGGTCACAAAGTTGTTAGCGTGGTTGAATATTTCTGGTTGTGTGAATTCTGCATTCTTATTCAACTTCACTCTAGAATTCTTGATTTTTGAATGGTATGGCTGCTGATATGCTTATTTTCCTCAATGATTCTGTTAATTTCTAAGTTGTTAATCGTGTGACGGTTGCAATTTTTGGGGTGGGGCTAAGAATTGGTTAAGCTGTGTTAATTGGTTGGATTGTGAAGTGGCTGTGTTTTGGCTAGGCTGCACTTAACCATGAGTAGGTTTGGGGGTTTACTAGGCACAATAATTGAGGCTTACTGGAGACAAACTTATTTTGATTGAGCCTGTGCATGATTGTATTGATATTCTGTTTTATCTTATATTTGTTTTATCTAGTTGCTTGCTGTTGGCGTGATATTTTCTTACTAGGCTTGGGGGTGGCCTTGATTTGGGTACTTGGCTTGAACAAGTTTCATCATCAATGGTTCTCAATTGTACTTCTGCTTGAGTTGATTCTTGTTCTTATTTGGTTGGCATGACTGAGTTGAAAATTTGTTCTCATTTGGTTGGCCTGTGAAATTGCTTGATTTTTTGGACTGGTTAGGTTGTGCATTGGTTGCTTTTAAAATTAATTGTGTTGTGACTTGATTATAGCTAAGCTATGAAGTGGCATTGATTGGTTTGCAATTGTGCCCTTTTCATATTTGGGTTGTGCCAGCTGCATGACTAGGATCTAGTTACTTTATTAGTTGATTGTTGAATTGATTGAGCTTGACATTAAGGTTGAATATTGAACTAGTTGCATGCTAGGAACTAGTGCATTCTTAGTTAAATCTAGAATTGGTAAGGCTAAGAATTGATTTGTTTAGGATTGTTGATTTAGGTGAGTTTGAACTAAATAAATTGCGTGACTTGACCTTTGTGATTGATTGTGTTGCCTGATTGCACTGCAAACTGTTTCTTACTGGGTTTGGATGATTACATTGATTGTTTAACTACTATTCAATGCTAATAACTAGGCCTTGTTTCCTTTCAGGTATCCTCTGATCATATCAAAGTGTCAGCATAAAACTGTTGAAGTTGGGCCAAGCCATACGGATGACACTGATGAGATCCTGATCTTTGACCCTGCTTTCTTCACTTCTCATGATGCATTTGACTACTTTTGGCAACATTTGCGCAAGATCAACATCATTCCTGAGAGCGTGTTCGATGGTATCAATGTGGCGTGCTATCCAGTCATTTCTGATGCCACTGAAGTACTCCACTGGAAGACTTTTGCAGAGCATCCCACAGAGGAGCATGTGGCTGCCGTGGTTAAAGAGTTTTATGCTAATGCTCATGCTGAGAAGCACTCTGCTACAACTACCAGAGTCAGAAGGAAGACGGTTGATGACTCTGTTGACCATATTCACCAGGTTATGAACCTTGGCCCTCCTCCACTCCAAGGTGCATACAGGACACTACAGTTACCTAAAGAGGGGGGATGAACCCCCTTTAGCACAATCATGGCAAGTATGTGCGATCTTGAGTTTCCTATTCAAGTTCAGCGGAACTCAAATCATTCTATTAAATTCATTAAACAGGAGAGTTTGTGCTGTGAGTTGTGCCCATGGAACCATTTTTTATATTCCTATTTGCTCCCCACTGAGCATCGGTCTGAAATCTATCCTAAGCGAGCATATATGTTGTATGCGATCCATAGCCTACAACAAGTGGACACAGCTCAGATACTCTATGATTAGATCAGGCTATGCATCACTGCAAAGCTCAAATCTCTATTCTTTCCCTTCCTCATCTGTCAGCTCTGTGAGAGAGCTCACATCGCATGGAAAGACACTGAGGTGCGCGTGAAGCTAAAGACTCCTATGACGGAGAGGGCAGTTTAGACCATCATGACTGCCCAAGAGAAGCATAGGCAAGCCCCATCCCAGCCCCCAGCTGTAGATCTCGAGCCTGCTTCTACAACAGCCCCACAACCTGCTCCAGTATTTGATGTTGCTTAGGCTGCTTCTATTGATCAGCACCTGAAGTAGTAACAGGCGATGCTAGTTGCAATTTATCAAAGCATTCACTGGATGGCATTGGGTCAGGGACGCATAATGGATGATTTTTTAGCATTTCCACCATTTGCAACTCCACTGATTGCAACTTCACCTTCTCCTCCACCTCCACCACCTACTGATGATACGGAGATGGGCGCCAAGGGAGATGACTTATTTGATGAGGAGGACTTCTTTTGAGGCACTAGGGCCTATTGCTTTCATGCTCTTTTCTACTTTATTTTTATATTTTTACTTTCAGTTCACTGTACATACTTTATTGGATACTTTCTTTCTTTTGTATACAATGGGACACTGTTTGCCTTAGGTTTGGGGGGGAACATTAGTATCTTTTTTATCTTTTTGCTTAATTATTTCTAGTGATGTACATTAAACCCCTTCCATTCCCTTGCTTTTGTCATTGATGATAGAACAATACATTTTGATGAATTAGTTTTCTTTTGTACATTCTAACTGTCTGGAGATTTTGGTGATCTTTGCTTGCTGTGTAATTGAGGGCCTGAGTGAGATTGATTAGGCTTATTGGGTTGCCTGAGATTTTGAATTTGCTTTAGAAATGATGAGTTTGCTCAGAGCAACGGCCCATCGGAGCATGAGGCTTTAGAAAAGTCCAAAAGCCTAATCAATTCCTTTGTAGCCATACAGGCAAGTTTGAATTTGTGCATGCCAGGATTCTGATTTGAGTATCCAATGATTGTGTGGATCAAGGATATGCCTCACTATGTGGGAAATCATATGTAATAAAAAATTCAAATTTTGTGATTACACTTTTTGTTATAAATGTGTGTGAGTATATTTCCCTATTGTATATGTGGTGGATCTTGGAATATGAATGAAATGCATGACTGGAGAAAATTTATAAAAGGCATATGTATAGTTAATTTTGCATCTTAGAGGATTGTCTGATTCCTTTTTGAGGCGAAATCCTAGGCAAGGCATTTTTAAGGAAATGACTAGGGCACTTGTTTGGACCGATTGAGCTTTTCAAGCCAACCTTGATTAAATGATATCCCTAGTACCCCTTTGAAGCATAGTGTGCATGTGTGTGGCCTGATTTTTCCTTCTTTAAACCTAATCCCTCCACCCTCTTCACCCATACTTATGAAAAAAACAAATCTCTTACCCTCATTACATGTCCCTTGTTGAATGCATGGTTAGGCATTTTTGTTAAGCTTGAGCCAAATCATTGTGCAGGGTAGTTAGAAATCAGGATCAATTGAGAACCAATTCTTAATTCAAAAAAAAAATTTGTGTGAGTTGCTGAACAAAAATGAATCTCCTTTTTTTCAAAGAAAATATATATGTACATAGGTTCAAATAAAATAAAATTAAAAAAATGAATAAAGAGGGTTGCTTCTTAATAATTGGATCCTTTGTTGCATTTCACATGCTGGGCTTGATTCAATAGAATTGTGTGATTATGCATTCAATATTTGATTTGAAATCCTTCCCCTTCTTTCTTAGCCATTACCCTTAGCCTCACATTACAAGCTTAAAGGACCCTTATGATCTTTGACTTTGTGTTACATACATTAGTGGAGAAAGGAATGAAAGACATTCTTTTGAGAGTGCATGTGTTCTTCTTATAAATTCATCCAGCTTGCTCTTAATGATTAGGAAAGGGTCTCAAACACATAAATGTGGGAAATCTTTTATGCGCAAAAATGGTATTCAAGGGTAATCATGATTGTTTGAATTCTCTTGCATGTGTGGACCTTGTTGTGAGGTTGAGAAGTGATCTTTGAGGGTATGAATGATAATTGGAAGCTGGCTATGCTCTAATTCAATTTACTTCATGATTTTTGTATTGGATTGTATTCCTTCTTCCCTAGCTTGGATTAGTTTGCTTGAGGACTAGCAAATCTTTAAGTTCGGGGGTGTGATAACTTCAGGAAATGAAGTTATTTCACTTAATTTTGAATGAATATGAGCATGCTATCTTCAAGTTTTTAAGTTTAAAGGTTCCATTCATGCATAATTTTGATGATTTAAGCTTGTGGTCTCAATTGATTAAAAATCAAATGTTTGATGATTTTATTTAGGGATTTGAATTGATCATGGTCTGATGGACTTTGGTATTGTTTTGAAGCAGATATTCAAGATGGAAAGACCTTGGAAAGGATAAGGAAACAAAGAGGAGCTCAAATGAGGAAGGATGCAAGAGAGAAGGAAGGGTTGTCAACTCACACATAAGCGTGACAAATCCACGCCTAGGCGTGGCCCTCTCAGTTTTGCAGGAATTTCAGGCAGAGACATCCACGCCTAGGCGTGGAAAAGCCACGCCTAGAAGTGGTCAGCAGAGGCAAAAGCACGTGATTCATAACCACGCCTAGGCATGGAAAAGTCATGCCTAGGCATGGGAAAAGTCTTGGCACACAAGATTAGCCCTTATTATCTTATTTTTTAAGGAGGACAGGGTATCTTCAATTTTGAACCAAGTATGGGATCTAGAGAGCAAGTGAGAGGAGGAGGAATTCATTGAGATTGGAGGTTATTCAAGGGAGAATCAAGATCAAGGAAGGAAGATCAAGCTTGGAATCTCTTCAATTTTGTTCTTTCTCTCCCTTTTCACTCTTGATTTGTAACTTGATGGAATTTGTGATATCATTTGTTTTCTCTTCTTTCATGATGTGTAACTAAACTCTAATCTAGGGGTTCTCTAGGATCTTGCTATGGATTTTAATATTTTGGAAACTGTTCAGTTTCTATCAATGAAATTGGTTTTGTTCTTCCATACCCATGCTTAGTGCTTGTTATTGTTTGGCCATCAATTGCACAATTTTAGTATTTCAATTGAACTAGAAATAGGGAATTGTGAATATGGACATGGTATGGTTAATGTATGTTTAATTACATTCAATTGGTTTGGGTGTGTTGATTAACTAAGGAGATAGACATATACCCTTTGGTCATACATGGCAAGTGTTTGATAATTGGTCTCAATGAGTAATTCTTATGCTAACTCACATGGACACATAGTAAGTTAAATAGGTTTCATATGGGTAATTGTCCTAGACATAGGTTCTTATATATTGCTCATTCTTAGCCAACAAAATCAATTCATTGATAGGTTCTTATGAATTACAAATATTCATTGAAGTAGCAAGTGAATAGGGACCCCTAGGCTTTAATCATTCTTATCTTTCTCTTAAGGATTTGGTGTTTGGTGCATTTTTGTTTCATTCCTTTTAATTTGTTAATTCAATTGCAAACCACTCTCAATTTTTTATTACTTGGGTAAGAATTTATGAAAATTAGTTAAGTTGTAGCATCCTTTCTAATAGTCAATCCCTTGGGACATGATACTCTAACTCTTATATATTACTTGTTGACTCGTGCACTTGTGGATTTTGCCTAACACGTACTATTTATCTATTTATTAGATAACAATATCTTGGAATATCTTAAATATAAATCTATTGTAATATTTTGCAGTCTCTTATGAGTGGTTTAGTAGTTGTTACTTAAAATCTATTGTAATCTACTTATTAGTCTCTTATGAGTGGTTTAGTATTGTTACTTAAAATCAGATCTAATGCAATATTCTGCAGTCATGGATGGAAATATGTTAAAGAAGCATATTGATGGATGGAGTTTGAGTCTATGGCCACTTAGTGTGTTTCATAGAAATATGGCAGCACTCATATATTAGTATTGATTTATAAACCTGGTATAGTAAGATACAAGAGAGACTGAAAGAGTCTAGATCACCACTCTGGTGAAATCAAAGGGTGGTTTTTCTTTTTGGTTAGTTTTAGGTAAATTATGGCAGTTCTAACCACCATTTTATGCAAGGGTGGTTTTTTTTTTTTGGTTAGTTTCAGGTAAATTACGGCAGTTCTAACTATCGTTTTATACAAGGGTGGTTTTTTTTGTTGGTTTTAGGTAAATTACGGCAGTTATAACCATCATTTTATGCAATGGTAGTTTTTTGGAAGGTGAAAAATAGCAGTTATAATTGTCGTAATCTACAACAAATAACTACCATTTTAAACCTATTTTACAATAGTTTAAATTGTCGTTTTATACATAATTAAACCATAATTTTTTAGATAAATTACGGCAGTTAGAACCATCATTTTATGCACCACTGAACCGATATTTTATACATGATAAAATTGTGGCAGTTGTCATGGCAGTAAATGGGAAACCTCTGTATTATGCCAAATAGTGAAGATAATTACATCAGTTTTGGAAATCGTCACTGGCGCAAAAAAATGACAGTTAAAATTGTGGTAATATGCAAAAAAAAAAATTGTCGTATTTTACACCTTTTTTTGTAGTGAACACTTGAGTGATGGAAAGATAAGTGATCTCAAATGGTTCGTAAAGAGAAGAAATGAAAGTTAGACTCAAGCCTCTAATTGTATTAAGCGCTAAACTATCTTGCTTGATTGGATTTGATTGCTAAGCTTAATTGAATTTTTACATTGTGGAATTTCCCTTGATTCGTGTTTCTTGATGTTGAGTTTAATCTTATTTTTTATTTATATTCTTTGCTTGAGGACAAGCAAAGTTCAAGTGTGGGGGAATTTGATGTGTGGATAAAATATACACATCTTGTGCTTGATTTGAGGTGGATTTATGTGTGCTTTGATTGAATTATGTTGGAATTTATGCCACATTTAATCTATTGTCATTGTTATCTCATGATTGGTCTTTCTCTATGTTTTTAGGTGCAAAAGAGATGTTTTGACATGGCTCTATGAAGCTTTGGATGGATTCATTGCAATTGAGTTGAGCTCGGAATTTATATGGCCAAGATTCGTAGAGTTTTTGACCTTTGCGCTATAAAATGAGCATAACTTGAGTTACAGAGGTCGAAATAAGGTGATTCCACTGGCATTGGAAATCTAATAAAAAGAGCTACAAATTTCATGAAGATAGCTTCTGACTAGGAAACTCGACAGTGTCTCTTGGCCACACGGCCGTGTCTCCTTCAACGTTGAAATTACGTTGTTTTTCCGATAGACACAGCCCTGTCTAACTCAATAGAAGCTTCTGACTTGGAAACATGGTCATGTCTCTTGGACACACATCCATGTCTCCCATGAACGTGCAAATTACGCTATTTTTCAAGCTCACATTGTTGTGTCATGCTTAGACACGTCTGTGTGGGGTCTTTTGAGCCTAAAAATAGTAGCTTTTCACCCCAAACGATTATAAATAGGGCAAAATCCCTATACCAAAAGAAATCTTTGGCTAGAGACTTGTGTGACAGCAGGTTTTTAGAGGAAGAGGCAAGGATTGGAGGCTAGGGCTTGGAAGGCAAGAGCAAGAGTTATTGAAGTTCAACCATTGAAGTCTTTTTCTCCATCTGCATATTCTCCATCTTCTTTTTTGTTTTGGAATCATGGTTATCTCTTTAACCTTTGTTCTTGTTTGTGCTACAATTGCCATGAGCGGCTAAACCCTTTTTTTCTAGGATTAGGATGAAATTCTCTATTTCTCTATGTTGAATTGTTAATTTGATTCTTTGATAATATGAAATTATTGTTCTTGATTCATTCTTGGTCTGCTTAATGCTTGTGGTATGTTGCGTGCCATATTTACATGATTTTGAGTTTTAGGTGAAAGATCGAAAGATGAAACCTAATTGCTAGATAATCCAAGAATTGAACTTAGGAATTGAGACCTAGACATAAGCTTAAATCCTTTGAGGGGAAAATAATTGTCATGAAAAGTAATAGGTTGGAACTTGGATTAATTGCTATAAGAATGGGATTGATGAAGTTTTAGCTCATTTTTAGTGCTAAGAAATTGGGCTTTAAATAATTTAGGACAAATCACCTTCAAGAACATAATTGAACATTAACAAAGATTGGATTATAATTTATCATAGGGGATAATGTAGTGGATTCCAAGCCCTAGGCCTTTAAATCTTGATTTAATCTTAACTTTTCTAGATTTTTAATTGCTCACTTTATTGCTTTAAGTTTTGTTCTGATTTTAATATAGCCTTCACTATTGTCTTTATTCCCTTAAACAATAAAAAATTACTGTAAGAGTTAGTAGTCAATCGATCCTCATGGGAACGATCTATATTTTACTACTTGTACGATCTGTGCGCTTACGAAAAATACATAACAAGGATCATACAAGAAAATTTGTCCCTAGTCAAGGAATTAGATAGGGAGACCCACTTTCACCTTATTTGTTTGTTATATGTATTGAGCAACTTTCTCAATTGAATTGTGGTACGGTGGATCAACATCTTTGGAAACCTATTCTTCTCTCTAAGTATGGGCCTCCATTTTCTCATCTTTGATTTGCGGATGACCTCTTCCTTTTTGCTAAGACCTCTCTTAGCCAAGTTGAGATTATTAAAAATTTCCTCGACACTTTTTGTGCTAATTTCGGTCAAAAGGTTAGTGTCGCAACTGATAACGTGGAAAAATAACAACTCACAAGCTTTTAAAGTATAAAAATGGAGCCGCCACTAATTTTATTTGAATTTAGAAAAATTGAAAAACCTTTTTTAGAAAATAGTCTTTGAAACCAAATTGGATTCGGAGTCGATTATGCATAGGGAAGGGTGGAAACTTAATCCCATAGTATCCCTAACACACTCGTCTTGAGATGAAACCTTAAGTCAGCTATGCAAAACTTGATAATCTCAAAATATATTTTTTTATCCTTTTTAAAAAAATAAACTAAAAAGATAAATAATTTGGGAAAATTTAATTTTTGGCTTGACGGAATAGGAGTTTTGCTCCTACATATCCTCGGGTGCAATGAGGAACTAAAAGTCACATAGCTCTCTAAAAAATAAGTGTAAGTTGATTGATTTTAATTAAGAAAAAGACTTTCAAAAAAAAAATTTTGTTTGAAAATAAATTCATTCTTGCACAGGGTTCAAGTTAGCACAAGGCTACTCAATAAACCCGTATGATCCAAACGACATTGAAGATAGCATCCGATATTCAATCATTATTATTGTTCATTGCATTGATTAAAAAAATTAATAATTTTTTTTAAAAAAAGGAATAGACAAAGACAAACAATTAAACTTAAATATATTTTTTGATTTTTTTCTTTCATTTTTTTGCAATTTTCGTATTTTTCCTTTTTTCTAACAAAAAGGGACGGCCCACGATTATAGGTGTGGTTGACAGTGCGCGATGAGGGTATGTTGGTGGAAATGGTGGCTCACAGCTAGGTTGCACTATTGTTCTGTTTGGTAGGGGTTAGGCCATGAAAGGGTCACGATGGTTCTGTGGAATGGTGAAGCTGGTTGTGGTTATGGGTCACTGTTTTGGATGATGGTTGATGTGAGGTTACTCTGCGTTGGTGCGTCATAGGTGAAGGGATGCCTTGTAGGTGGTGGCTCCACCGGTGACTCGCGACGGCTCCTACTACAGCCTCAGCCAAGTGAGCCTATGATTCGAATTCGAGGTGGCTCACGGTGGGTCCAAGGCGATGGCTATGGCAGAAATGGGCTCTCAACAGGAACGATGTTGAGTCATTAATGGTGGCCTTGGCAAGAATGGTGGTGATTTGTTGATGGTGGCTTTTGAAAATTTTCTAGTGTGAGAATGGGTTATGGCTGAGTTTTACAGGTTATGATGGTCTTTTGTTGTTACTGCTTAGTTTGGTTTTTCGGTAGCAGGATGGTGGTTGGGTTAGTTTGGGGTTAGTGTGCAAAGGGATCAAAGTGGCTTGTGAAGATGAGGGTTTATGGTCATGGTGGCCTAGGGTGGTTTTGGTGATGGAGAAGCAGCTTCTCGATTCTGCCCGTGAGTGTAGGCTGTTGAAGCTTTTAAGTGCCAAAGGTCGAAGCAAGTGCCCTCGCGTCTTGGGTAAAAGTTTCGTATGTGAGTGAAGATGTGCAATGTGAGTGAAATTGTGCAGAGTTTGCGTGTCCCAGCAAAGAATGGGAGTTGATGCCAAAGTGTCCTCAGTGATCATAGAAGAATCAGGAGGCCCAAGGTGAGAAAAATGTGTGATGTGAGCTGCCATTGCTACCTTGCTATGAGGATAAGAGACTCTTTTCAACCTTATGTCAATGTGATATTTCATGCAATGACAAAGAGTAATAAATGGATTTGGCTTGATATGCAGCATGTCTTGGAATGTGAGGTAGAGTTTGATTTTATTATTATTTTATTTTTTAGATGTAATATTTGTTTGAATTAGACTAAGATGGTTAATGAATCTTGGACTATATGAATGATCATGATAAAAAAAAAGGCTATGCATGTGGGTTTTTATTAATGCAAATTTGTTGTGTTTTTTTTTCTATCTTTTTATTAATTTCTAATATTTTTTTAGAGCCCAAATCAAAATTAGGTATTCGCAGGTTCTCCTATTTACTCGTTTCTTACTAGATAAAAAGAAAAATCACGGTTTTCATATTATTGTTATAAGAAATGAACTTCAATTTTATTCGGCAATGCATAAGATGATAAATGCAAAACAATGCGAGAACAATAAAATGCTAAGAGCTAATTCATTCAAAAGAAATGACATGAATTTAAAATGTAAGGAGTCGATGCACTCAAAAATAAATGACAGGAGCCGATGCGCTCAAAAGTAAATTACAAGAATTTAAAATACAAGGAGTCAATACGCTCAAAAATAAATGACAGGAATTTAAAATGCAAGGAGCCGATGCACTCAAAATAAATGATAGAAAATTTAAAATGCAAGGAGTCGATACTCTCAAAAGAATTTAAAATGCATAGAGTTGATGCGCTCAAAAGTAAATGACAGGAGTTGATGCGCTCAACAGTAAATGATAGGAATTTAAAATGCAAGGAGTTGATGCGCTCAAAAGAATTTAAAATGCATAGAGCTGATGTACTCAAAAGTAAATGATAGAAAACATTTGTGCCAGTTAGACATGGACTTAAAAAACATTTGAACCAATGACAATTCTGGAAAGCTTTAACTAATCAAACTTTTGTTCAAGTGTTTTTCTTCATTAGACCCTTTGATTGGCTTGGAGTCTTCTTGACTTGCTCATTTCACTTCTTCATTTCTTCATTTTTTTCTCTTTTTTTCTTTTAAGTAAAATGACAATGTAACCAAAAGTTAAATGACATGAAACCTTCCTATATTTTCCTTTTTTTCTTTTAGGAAAGATCATTAGGCCATGGACCTAAATTTTGTAAAAGCAAGTTATCAAGTCAAGGACTCTAATTTTTTTTTACACCTCATCAGGCCATGAACCTAGAATGTTGTAAAGACATCGAGTTAAGGGCTTGAAAATTTTAAGCAAAAAACATCAGACCATGGACTTGGAATATTTTTTTTAACACCTCATCAGGCCATAGACTTGGAGTTTTGCCATCAAGCCAAGGACTTGAAATATTTTTTTTTTCACACCATCAGGCCATGGACTTGGGATTTTGTGAAAGTCATCAAGTCAAGGACTTGAATTTTGTTTTTTTTAACATCTCATCATCTCATGGACCTAGAGTTTTGTAAAGCCATCAAGTCAAGGACTTAGAATCTTTTTTTTCTATTTTTTTTACATACCATCAGACCATGGACTTGGAATCTTGTGAAAGCAATCAAACCAAAGACTTGAATTTTTTTTAAAAAAAAAGTCCTCAAGTCAATGGCTTGAAATATTTTTTAAAAAGAGACAAAAAAAAGTATCTTTGAAAAGTCTCTTAGTAGAATTGAGATTTCCTTAAACCATGCGCTTCCTCGAAAAAGCTGATGCAACTAAACTCGCTTTCATGCTCGATTTCTGACTTTTAATTTGGATATACCTTACAACATGAACTCTATGACGTGCTTTCTTCAAAATTCTCACTTCCATATCTTTTTTTGCTCAAGTACCTCTTGTTTTTAGATTATCCCTTAGGTTATCATTTTCCCCTTTAATTGGAACTTCTAAGATCTTTTCGATCTAAATTATTCATTAGGGGATTAGCATTAGATAGTTAAATCATAGTATTATACTCATGTTCACCTCACCTGAAGCATTACATAACAAACATGCATGGATTCAAAAGTATAACAGGAAAGAAATGAACAACTTCCAGATTGGTCTTAGAAGTTTGACTATAGAAAGGGTATTTACAAAGGATGAATATATGGAAAAAGACACAAACAATGGTATGAGATTAAAAGTAGTGTTGCCCCAATATGGACTGGTTTGATTTTCATGAAATTGATCTTTAGTTGCCTACTATATATTATAGCCAATGATTTTCTTCTGCTGAGCATCTACATCAACCCAAATTGAACTAAAGAGGAATTTGCCTCAGTCTATGACTGAATTGAATAGGGTAGAAACTCGCCCTATTGACCAGAAGAGTTGTTCTATTATAGGTCAAACTGAACCAGGGAAAAGAAGAAAAGACCTCAGTTTAGAGTCGAATCGAGCAGGGAGAAACTTGTCCTTGTGTAAGGCCAAATTAAACTAAAAGATTTACCCTAGAGTAGGTCAAATTGAACCAGGGAAAAGAGAATTTGCCCTAGTTTAGCGTCAAATTAAATAGGGTAGAAACTTGTCCTAGTGTAAAGCCGAAATGAACCAAAAGAATTGCCTCAGTATAGGTCAAACTGAGCTTGAGAATAAAAAAATTACCCCAGTGTAGGACTAGTAAGTACCTCATCCTCATTTTGTCCTCTTCTTCCTTTTTTTTTTTTTTTATTAAAGCAAAGAATTGAAAACTCGAAAGAGCATGAACCTTTTGTGTCAAAATTAAAGTTAACGAAAATAACAACAGTCCGTCATTGATCAAAATGAATTTTTTAAGGCTTGTAACATAGCTAAGGTTAATGGTTATAAAAGGAAAGATATAAGGCTCAAACAAGTGTTTAAGGGTTGAATGAGACCAAGGATCTTTAGTAAGTTTTGCCAATTGCGTTTAGCATTATCAAGAGCACTACACCTTTCATTTACTTTCGTATTGTTTTTCCTTTTTCACTTCATAATTTGTCTTTGCTATAGCCATTTCATTTTTCATCATCTTATTCTTCTTTTCCTTTCCTTTCTTTTTTTCCTTCTTCTTCTTCTTCCTCTTTTTTACAAAAATCACCATTTTTTACTTCATGCTAACCTTTAGTATAGAGGTGATCCTTGTCTAAGGTTTTTTTTTTAAAGAAATTTTTCAAGTTCAAAATGATGTAACAAAGGATAATAAATATGGTGAAATTTGTTATGGATAGAGAAAAATGGTCAATTTTCATTTTCAAATCATGACATGATTACTTATTTTCAAACCTTTAATTTCGATACAAAAAGATAGTGCATATCAAGTAATTACTTCTTTGTTTCCTTTATTTTTCATTTTTTTTCGTCCTTTTCTTTTCTTCTTCTTTTTTTATTTTTTTTTTTTTTTTGCAAAGGGCACCTGCACACGTAGACTTTATGACTACTGACATCTATCAAAACAAAAATTGTCAAGAATTAAAGTCCAATAGGATCCAAATACAAGGAAGATACTTTGAATAAACGAGAGAAAATAAATGACAAGAAAGACCATCAAAATGAAAGGAAATAAGATATGCTAAAATTTATGCAAATTCATTGCATTAATGCTCCAAGAAAGTTAATATGAGGTCAAAAACCCTAAATGGTTTTAATGATTGAACAAATCAAGCATCAATACAATTAAACCATCATTTCATGATAATCATTTGATAAACAAGTCAAAAAACTAGTTGCTCAAAAGTTTCCCAGTGCTGGAGGATTGCAAAGTACTGTTTATTCTCAATAGTTAAAAAATATATCATCATTCAGTTGAACTCTCTAAAGTTTCCCTTGTAAGCATTTGCTCTCATTCCATATAAGTATGAGCATGTGTAAAAACACTTGACATAGCCTAATGGATTACAAAGTCATTGTCATCCATGAGTATGTTAAGATCTCATTTGATTCATTCGACCCCAACTCTACCTTTATTCTTTACATTCTCGCTTGTCCTTCATTTATTTGATTCGATCTTCCCTTTAGTTCATATACTTCTTAACTTGGATCTCTCCCAATAACTTGCATGGGTGTTGTTTACAATTCCATCTCATGATCTTGTGTTTTATTGCCATTCATTTTCTTCAGAAGCACAATGGTTCAAGTTTTTTTAAAAAGAATGTTAATATTAAAGGAAAAAAAACATTTTTTATTTTTTTAAAGTGAACATATACAAAAATGCATGATGATTTTTTTTAGAATGCTAAGAATGTCATAAAAATGCAAGATGATATATCTCTTTTTTTTTCTTTTTTTTTAAAGAATGTTAAGAATGTCATAAAAATGCAAGATGATATATCTCTTTTTTTTTTAAGAATGCTAAGAATGTCATGAAAATGCAAGCTGATATTTTTTTTCTTTTGTTCTTAATGCTGATTTAAAAAAAAACAAAACAAAAAAAACAAAGAATGCAAGAATGAATGACATGAGGAATAGATAGATAAAGAAGTACACTCCCTTTGTGCCCTAGAGAAGTGGAACCTAGGGGTTGGATTTCCTTAAGGTCATGATTCTAATTATGATAGTCATTATGTTTAATCTATTAGTGCAAAGTTTTTCGAGATAGATCTAGACTTTTAAAAAGTCATGGTCCCCATATATCCCCTATCTCAAAAGACAATGACTCAATTCATGAATTAATCACAAGTAAGGATAAATCCTCTCAATATGACTAGTTCATTATACTGGTAACAATTTGAGTGGTGTCTCAATAAATGTCAAGTGAGCACCCTACCTATTCTTTGAGGTCGCACAGACTCGAGTATAGAGCCCAAAAAGTGTGCGAGGTAAGTGATAATGACGTGTATAAGGGAGCATACAGACCTATACAAAAAAATAAAATCATCCCTCAACCTGCCAAAAATAACAGTCAAATATACATACAACAGCTAGCCAGCAATCATCTATCCTGGGATTTTAATAATTAAGCACAAAATATTTAAAAAATACATATATACAAGTAAATCATGTCAAAATAAACACATGATAATGCTATCATATATTTACATAAAAGTACTAGATAAAATCTATTTACAAGAAAACAAAAACAAAGACAAAAAAGGGTAGAATAAATAAATAGAGATTATTAATCAATTGCACGACTAACAACAATAGGCCTGACTCTCTAAGTTTTCCCAGCGAAGTCTCCTTTTGTCATGACTGATATTGCAGCAAAATAGCAACTCACAAGCTTGTAAAGTATAAAAATGAAGTCGCCACCAATTTTATTTGAATTTGAAAAAATTAAAAAACCTTTCTTAGAAAATAATCTTTGAAACCAAATTAGATTCGGAAGTCGATTATGTATAGGGAAAGGTGAAAAATTAATCTCACAACACCCATAGCACACCTGTCCTGATATGGTACCTTAAGTCAGTTGTGCAAAACTTGATAATCTCAAAATATATTTATTTTATCCCTTTTTTAAAAAAACTAAAAAGATAAATAATTTGTGAAAATTTAATTTTTGGCTTGACGGAATAGGAGTTTCGCTCCTATGTATCCTCGAGTGCAATGAGAAATTCAAAGTCACGTAGTTCTCAAGAAAATAAGTATGGATTGATTGATTTTAATCAAGATAAAGATTTTTGAAAAAAAGATTTTATTTGAAAATAAATTCATTCTTTCACATGATTCAAGTTAGCACCAGGCTATTCAATAAGCCCTTATGATCCAAACGATATTGAAGATATCATCCGTTATTTAATCATCATCATAGGTCATTGCATTGATTAAAAGATTTTTTTAATCATTTTTTTTTTAAAAAAGAAATGTACAAAGACAAACAAGTAAACACAATTTTTCCTTGAGTCAAAAAAACCAAGATTAAATATAAGCATAACAAACTGGACAAATCAAAACAAATTTTATTTTATTTTAACAATTTTCATATTTTTTCTTTTTTATTTTTTTATTTTATTTTAAATTTTCTTCATTTTTTAACTTCTCATTAGTCACAAAACATAACATAAAACATATAAATATTATCAAATAAGAGCTAATCCTAAATACACAAACAAAATATATTTTTTTGATTTTTTTCTATTTCATTTTCTTTTTGCCATTTTCATATTTTTTCCTTTTTTTTTTTTTAACAAAAGGGACAAATGTGACCTTGATTTGAAAAAAAATTCTTACCTAAACATGGTGTACTCAGTTAGGTGCACTAAGTCAATCAAGATTTAATATTTTCATAAAGCATTGTAAAATTAATTGAAAGACACAAAGATCCATAAAAATATTAAGTCTTGATTGACTTAGTGCATTCAACTATCATACACCATGTTTAAACATCATGTTTAAGTAAGAATTTCTCTGATTTAAAATGGGCCACTAGCCCATGTATCGTGCTTCATCCTTAACCCAAAAAAAAATTTAAATGAAAAGAAAGTCAAAGAGTACTCTAGAAATATCAACAGAGAAATGCACCAGGGGACTTGGGCATGGAGATATTGCAAGTTCAACAATGAGGCAAAACGGTGGCGCAGTGGTGCGACGATGGCCTGAGATAGGACGCGGCGGAGCAGAGGATGGCGCGGGCGATGGCTAGACATGGTGCGACGAGGTTGGGGCGGCGAGGCGACATGGCAGCTCGTGGGTCGCGCGGACGCCCAAATCTAGACAGGACCGAAGTGCAGTGGCTAGACTCGGTTGTTTAAGTGAGCACAGTTGCTATCTTGGGAGATAGAGGAAGGTAGATCTGCAGTGGATGTTGCGTCTGCTGCACGAATTTACTTGTTGGGGATGAAGACGATAGCTGGGTTCGGTTGGAGGGGCTGTTTGGATGGTTTATGGTGACTGCTTGGGTGAAGGAGTGGTGGTGGGCGCAAGGTAGGTCGTGGGGTGGTTTGGATTGATGGGCGTGGTGGATGGATCGTAGTTGCAGGTGTGGTTGACAGCGCGCGGTGAGGCATGTTAGTAGAAATGGTGGCTCACAGCTAGGTTGCACTATTGTTCTATTTGGTAGGGGTTAGGCCATGTGGGGGTCACGGTATTTCTGTGGAATGGTGAAGCTGGCTATAGTTATGGGTCACTGTTTTGGATGAAGGTTACTGTGAGGTTACTCTGCGTTAGTGTGTCGTAGGTGAAGGGATGCCTTGTAGGTGGTGGCTCCACCGATGACTCGCGACGGCTCCTGCGATAGCTTCAGCCAAGGGAGCTCATGATTTGAATTCAAGGTGGCTCACGGTGGGTCCAAGGCAGCGGCTATGGTAGAAAGGGGCTTTCAATAGGAACGATGTTGAGTCATTGATGGCGTCCATGCAGGAATGGTGGTGAGTTGTTGATGGTGGCTTTGAAAATTTGCTAGTGTGAGAATGGGTTGTGGCTGAGTTTTGCAGGTTGTGATGGTCTTTTGCTGTTGTTTCTTAGTTTGGTTTTCGGGTAACAAGATGGTGGTTGGGTTAGTTTGGGGTTAGTGTGCAAAGGGATCAAAATGGCTTGTGAAGATGAGGGTTTATGGCCATGGTGGCCTATGGTGGTTTTGGTAATGGAGAAGCAGCTTCTCGATTTTGCTTGTGAGTGTAGGTTGTTGAAGCTTTTAAGTGCCAAAGATCGAAGCAAGTGTCCTCGCGTCTTGGGTAAAGGTTTCGTGTGTGAGTGAAGATGTGCAGTGTGAGTGAAATTATGCAGAGTTTGCATGTCCCAACAAAGAATGGGAGTTGATGCCAAAGTGTCCTCTATGGTCATGGAAGAATCAGGAGGCCCAAAGTGAGAAAAATATGTGACGTGAGCTGCCACTACTACCTTGCTATGAGGATAAGAGACTCTTTTCAACCTTAGTCAATGTGAAATTTCATGTAATGACAAAGAGTAATAAATGGATTTAGCTTGATATGCAGCATATCTTGGAATGTGAAGCAGAGGTTGATTTTATTTTTTATTTTTATTTTTTAGATGTAACATGAGTTTGAATTAGACTAAGATGATTAGTGAATTTTGGACTATATGAATGATGATAATAACAAAAAAAAAGTCTATGCATGTGGATTTTTATTAATGCAAATTTTTGTGTTTTTTATATCTTTTTTATTTAATTTTTTTTTTTTATTTTTATTTTTTTAAATATTTTTGGAAGTCCGATCAAAATTGATTGTTCACGGATAGTAGAGAAAAAATCATCACCTATTTCTTTAAAAATGTGAATCACAATAGAGCCCAAGAAAATATTTAAGTATCTCCTTGCTTAACAAACGGGCAATGAGAGAGATGTTTAGCTACATTATGAATAAGCTTATAGGCAGATTATCTAATTGGAAGGTCCTTTCCCTCTCATTGACTGGTAGACTTATGCTTTGCTTCTCTTGCTAGGATTCTCAGATCTATTAATCTCAAAATTTATAACATATCAAAATATATAAATAGTTTGAATTATTTTAAAAAAGCACCGATGAAGAAGTTATTGTTAAAACTCTTAAAATCAATCTTGATAAGGGAGAGATATTATTCATATCTCACAGTAGTTGCTCACGCATCAGTATCAATGAGACAACTGTATGCACCAGAATGACTAAAAATATGAGTCTCTTTCTTAGAGCTGTCAATCTGGGCTGAAACCCATGGGACAGCCCACTAAACCTTGCATGGGGTCATTTATTTTATTAGTCCATCTATTAGTAGGGTTTTTTGGCCCTTAACCCATAAAGCCCCACTTGTAAGTGGGTTAGGGTAGGGCTGTCTGATGGGTCGGCCCCTATCTCAAACCTTTTATATTTTTTAATCATTTCTTATTATAATTTCAATTCTCAAATTATTTTCATCCTTAAAAAAAACCCTAATTCACTCAAATTATCACACTGAACGGCAGTGCTTGCAACATCTCACTGGAGCCTCCGTCTGCCACCGGTATTGGAGCTCCCACTTGGTCGCCATCGCAGGCTCGCAGACCGGATACGAGGTTTGTTTCTAGAATCCAACTCCAATTCTTTTTAATTTCAATGAGTTTTACTCAAATCCCATAATTATAATCCACAAAGATTGTGAAATCGCAGTGTAGAACAGAGGAAGTGGAGTCCGGAAAGTTCATCAGGAAGTGCAAAAAAATCAAAGAGGTTCTCAGGGATTGCATCGGAAAGTAAGCATTTTCCCCCTTCTTTCCTCTATTTTCTTTTTAGATTTGTTGTTATTAGGGATTTCGGTAGAAGAGTGTTTCTTTTAACTCTACAATATTGTGGGAACCAACTCTAGAGGCTGAAGCTCTTGTAGCTTAGAAGATAGCTTAAAGGTCTAAATCTATTGATTTATGGCATTCTGGATGGAGTCAGTAGTTTGTCCGGAGTGAAAAGCTTTTTCTCTTTCCTTTTAGATTATTTATATTCTAAAGATCTTGTCTGGACTAAAGATGTTGTCATGCCCAGTTATTGGTTATGAGATGAAATGCACATTTTATATCAGAAATTTCGTTGGTTATATTTGTATCTGGACAAATTTACATTGATGTTTGGTTATATTCAGTGTTCCTTCGGTTTATTTTTTGTTTCTTAGAAGTAATTGAACGTATATACCTTAGAAATAGTGGGCATTCAAATTTTTCACTCACAACCTTTTTCTTTGGGCTGGGATTTAAGCTCAATTGAATAAAACTGAGAACCTTAAAACCATATAAAGATTAAAGAATATGGATTACTTTGTTCCTTTTTTGTTTGTTCTCGATGATTAATGGTGTAAACAGAAAAAGCTTTTTATGCTGCAAAACTAATTATGTTCTGAGAGATATTAAAATATATGAAAAGATTCATTGCCCCTTAACGAGGCAAACTAGACAATGCTGGAAAAGAATACAAGTCATTTCTTTGTATTTTTTTTTTCAATGGTGATTGAAAAGAACCATTATTGCTAGACTACCTTTCCTGTTAATTTTCTAGAAAAATAATGGGGAGAGAAAATCTTGGCTTATATAAGTCACTTCTAAAGCTCAAGAAGGCGAACCAAGTTCAGATTTGTGTTTGAGCTTAAAGGGTTGTGGCTTCTGGAGGACCCAAATCAACGTGAACTTTGATGCAGCCTTTTATGATAACCAAGCAAGTGTGGCGGCAATATGTTTGAACTATGATTCTACTCCATTGGCCTTATGGACAACAAAAGAAGTCCTTCCTTCTACTGTTTTGCATAAGCCAAAGCTGCCTCTCTTGCCTTGAGACTTTGTTATTTTGGTTAAGTCATAAACAACTTATGACTCCATTCTACGTTACAGAGATATGTTCAAAGGAAATTGAGAAGAAAAGAAGAGTTAAAAGAACCTTTTTGGAATCTTGATTATTGTTTTTGATTGATATTATACGTGTAACTGCCTAACTGGGAAGGAGAACATGGCGGCATAACATGATCGATTTTTCCAAATAGTTCCTTCACCTTTCTGAGGTTAGTTGCATGAGCACAAATTTTGGCCTGATTTGTTGTTTGTAAATTGTAATGGTATGTTATGTTTTGCCCAGGTTGACAAAAGGTTGCTTAATTAGTTTGACTTAATTGATTGTAATTGATTTAAAGGTAGTTTGCGTTACTCCTTTGGTGCAAAAAGAATACGGTTACTTGCATTAAATTAGGAGAAACTTTTACTTTATAGAATGAATATGAGATGTTACAATACAAAAAGAACAATGAACATGTATCATTATCATAAATTCATAATGCAATAATCTCTATATATAAAAAGAAAAGGTTTAAAATAAAATATGTCATGCATTCTTTCTTATCCCATAAATGACATTATTTTGGTTAAGTAATGCTATACAATTAAATAATTTAGTACGTTTTTTATTCAATACACCAAGAATAATTAAAATCCTTAATGGATGGCCACCTGCCGAGATCTGGATATGCAATATATATATATATATATATATATATATATATATATATATATATATACCTTAAAATCCTTAAGGATGTGTATGCAATGTATATGAATATGTTTCTATTGGTCAATAGAATATTGTAATTTGTAAGTGTGTTGTTAACTTCAAATTTCCTTTTGTTTTACAGAGGTGTAAGCGCAATATAAAATGTCTATTGTATTATGGAGCCTGTGAGAAAGACTCTCAATATGGATGATGAAGTTGTTTTTGAAACTCCTATTATTTATGACTTGAAATTGAAGATTAGCGAGGAATTGAGTGGGTTAATTATGACTTGCACGCATTCTCCTCTTATCACATTGATAAAATTCTTAGTTGAGTGTGTTGGTTGTGTTACTTTGTTTATTGAAATTTATTGATACTATAATTATGATGAAAGTAATGTTGAATTGAAAGTGTATGGTTAAAGAAGAAAAAGTCTTGAACTGTTTCGTTCCAATTTATGAAATGGAGCACTTTAGTTTGAATGATTACTTGATAGTGAGTTACTAATATATATGATTTACAATTTTATTTTTTCATAAGGTTGGCCCATTGGGTGGGCTAGGGCCAGCCCATTAAATAGGAGGGTCAAATTTTTTTTTTAATTAGTGGGTCAGCCCATGGGCCAGTCCTAGCCCCACTTGGCCCTATAGGCTTTTGGCCATGTGGGCTTTTTTGTCTTGTGGGCTTTTTGGCCTTATGGGCTTTTTGGCCCTAGCCCACGTGGGCTAGGGCTTGATGGGATGGGGTAGGGTGGGCCTTTTTGATAGCTCTACTCTTTCTATACATATAAGATAACTAAAATGAGTTAAACCTACCTACTATGGCAAACCCATATATGAGCAGTGTTTTAACAACAACAGACTCAATATCAATAATGATCATAATTTGGGTTAAACAAAATGTTCTAATATTTTTGACATCTAATTAATCTGGATTTCATAAAATTATAATATGATTTATTCTAATCCATAAAAAACTCTAACATTCTCTCACTTGGACGGCATAAGTCATATTACATTATTTCAATAAGAAAAAATAATTCTCCAGATTAATCAAATAATATGAAGGCACAACACGATGTCAAAATCGAGCAAGCATTCTCAACAGCTAGTCCAAAATGAGAGTACAAGCATCTCAACAATGCATAAAATCATACTCGAAGGTGTATTGATATCATACATGCAAGATACTCATATCTCAGTGACCCAACAAAATATAATATATGGGTAATGGAAAAACACATCCAAATTGCATGTCAATATGTGATCAAAGTGCATTTCCCAACAAAATGGACTTAAGCATCCACCCAAGATGCTTTCTGAGATTTAACAAACATCTCAGCACAATAACAAAATAAGACTGAATCCAAAATGTCTCCACAACATGCCATAACATAAACAAATAAAACTGTGGAGATAATAATAATAACAATATTATATGGCAACGGTAATAATAAAAATATAATTTTTTAAGGTCTTGAGACATAATAATAAAATGAGGTCACAACAAAATTGCAAAACAAATTTTCACTAATGCAAAACATAAAAAGACCTCACTATACCTATATGGGTTACATGATCAACAAAAATTTTAACAACTAAACCTTTGGTTAGAGAGTCTGCAACCATAAGTTTTGTAGGGATATGCTCGACACGAGTTTGAAACTCTTGAATCTTCTCTCTAACAAACATGTATTTAGTATCAAAATGTTTGGAATGCTTAGAGATTTTATTAATTTGAGAGAAGCACACTATGGCAAAGTTATCACAATAGATAATAAAAGGCCTAGAAATACTCTCCACAATACGAAATTCAGTAATCAAAATTTTTAATCATATCGCTTGAAGTATAGCCTCATAACAAGCTATATACTCTTCCTCCATAGTGGAAGTAGTTGTAAGTATCTGTTTAACACTATTCCAAGAAACAGCTCCTCTTGCCAACATAAAGATATACCTTGATGTAGACTTGTAATCATCTGGACAACCACCATAATCAAAATTAGAATAGCCTATCACCTCAAGGTGATCCGATCTCCAAAAGGTAAGCATATAATCTTTGGTACCCTGTAAATTAGGGATGCAAATTGGTTCGGAAAACCCAACCAACTCAATCAACCCGAACTGAACCAATTACATTAGTTTGGTTTGGTTCGAGTATGTTAATTAGTTCGGGCAAAATCTGAACCAATTGAAGCTTAATTGGTTCGGTTCTCGGGTTAAAAATTTCAAACCTGAGAATGGAATCGAACCAAATAAATTTTTTTATGCTTAGTTGGCATGTTGCCTCCTGCTTTAACTTTAGAAAGTTTTGATTTTTATCATTACTTTCTCTTTCTTTCTTCGCTTGCTGCCTTGCTCCTACCTACCCACCCCTTTGAACCCTACCATCACTTGCTCCTACACCTGTCGCCGCTCGCTTCCTACTATGGTCTAGTTATCGCTTGCTCTACCTGATCTGGTTGCCGCTTCCTGCTCTAGTATGGTCGCGCTTCCTACTCTAGTATGGTCGTGTTGGTCTGCTCGTTAGTCGCACTACTCTCATCGCGCTTGCTCTCGCTGGTCTGCTCTAGTCGTGCTGGTCTAGTCGCTCGCTTCCTGCTCTGCTCTGGTCATGCTCCTTGCCGCTGCTGCTCTGCTCTACTTCTTATTGAGGTTGATTGTTATGATTACTTGGATTTGAAATATACACACTCTGCTAGAAGGACTTGTTGAGGTCTATTGGTATGATATTAAAATAATCTATTTTGTGTTTGTAAATATCTTCAAAGATCTCTTTTACCAGGTGAAAAAAAAAGAAGTTGCTAAAAAAAATAAAAGCAAATATTTTGTTTTACTTGTCAGAGGGGTGTTTAACAAATGTAATTTTTCATTGCTGTAAAAAAAAAAAAAGTGGAGAGAGTTGTTTCAGATTCAATGAAAACCATGGGTTAAGATGCATGTGAGTAGTACCACTATCATAAAGTAGCACTATCATAAAGTAGAGAAGATATCAAATACCACATCAATGTTTCTGTCATTATATTATGATTTTGATTTTGGGTGTGCTTCACTACTTGGTTATGGGTTGAAAGCCCCGTTACTAGTTATATTGTTAGCCAAGTCACTTTTCTTAAAAGGCTCTTTAAAATTAAGTTCTCAACAAAGATATGTGAAATAAATTTTCCTTATAAGACTTGTCTATGCATTTCTTCATATATTTCCATTTTCTTTATATGAGGAGTTGTATTTGACTTTCTAGGTAAACATGTATATTACTTTACTCAACCTTAATAGTATTTCAAACTTTGTTTAATCAACTTTTACGAGTATGACAATATGCCTTGTTGTTCTCATTTGACAGGATGGGAAGGGATATTACATATGACTGATGGTCTTGTGACTTGCTTTGTGTTGCCTCTTCCCCAGATCTGTACAGAATTAACTTAGAGCAGGTGTTTAGCTTATAACATGTTAAGCGAGCATCATTAGTATCATACATATACTTTTCAAATTGGTTGAATTTTGGAAGGAATTCTAAAAATAGAAAGCTAAAGTTCAAACTAATGTTGAGTCAACTCAATTTTTTTTAAGATATACAGCAGCACAAGGGATGTTATGCATAGTTTCGAACTTTTGATACTTAGGAAATTTTCTTTTCTCACTATTTTGGCATTTTGGGTTTGATATAAATAGGAAATCTCAAAGACCAATGATCGTATGATTCAACTTGAAATTGAATGTTCATTGCTTAATGGAAAAGCAAAGGTTAGTCTATGTTCTAATATTATTTAGAATTTTGGATACATTATGTGCACTTTTCTGTATTGCATGTATAATTGTTTAGTGATTTTTGTGTTAAAAAAAATAGCCAACCAGATCAACCCGAACAAAAAACAAGAAAATCGAACCAAACTGAACTAATTAATTTTGATTGGTTTGGATTTATTTTTCCTCAGGAACCAAATCAAACCACCCACTTACACCCCTACTGTAAATACCTCATAACTCGTTTTGTAACCTGGAAATGAGCCACACTAAGTTTGATCAAGTATCTCCTAAGTACATTAACAACAAAAATAATATCAGGACATGTACAAACTTGAGCATACATAAAGCTACCAACAGCGAAAGCATATAAGACCTTCTTCATTTCAGCAACATCTTTATCATTTTGAGGACACTGGGTATTAGAGAGTCTTTTATCCATATGAATATGTGCAACACAAGGATTACAAGATTTCATTTAAAATCTATTCAGAATCCTTTCAATATAAACTTTCTGAAACAAGCCAAGAATACCACGATCTGTCATGGTGAATCTCAATGCCTAATACAAAAAAGGCATCACCAAGATCTTTCATATCAAAGTGTGTTGTCAACATCTGGTTTGTCTCATTCAAAAAAATAGCATTATTACTAGTCAACAATATATCATTAACATATAAACAAAAATGATGAATCTACTCCTACTAAACTTCAGATAAATGCATTGATTAACAATATTTTCTTTAAAACCAAGAGAGCCAACAATATAATTAAATTTCAAGTACCATTGCCTGGAAGCTTGTTTCAAGCCATAAATGGATCTTCTCAATTTATATATCATATGATATTTACCATCTTCAATAAAATCATCAGTTGATCCATATACACATCCTCATTCAAATCACCATTTAGGAAGGCAGTCTTAATATCCATTTAATGAAGTCCCAAATTAAAATGAGTAATTAACACGAAAAGAGTCTTTAGTATAAACCGGTGAGGAAGTCTCCTTATAATCAATGTCTTCCCTCTGGTTATATCCCTTAGCAACAAGTCTGACCTTATACCTCTCAATTTCACCTCTAGCATCACGTTTGGTCTTAAAGACCCATTTGCAACCAACAGTTTTACAACCAATAGGCAACTCCACTAATTCCTAAACATTATTCTTTCTCATAGAAGCCAACTCATCCTCCATAGCCACCAACCATTGTGCACTATCAGAATTAACCATGGCCTCTTGAAAGAAAATAGGATCAAAATCCTCGACTGAATTAAACTCATGCTCCTGTAGGTACACAACATAATCCATGAATCTAGTTAACTTAGTAGATATAAGAACCCGCTCAGATCTTCTTAGTGGAGTCACAATAGCATCTAGATTCTGTACATTATTTTCTACTTGTTCAAGGGCATCGACATTATTAACAGGAACAACAACATCATCATTATGGATAAAAGGAGATGACATTATCCCTGGAAAATGAACAGTAAGAATAGGAACAACAACTTGCTCCTCTCTAAAATTAACAATACGCGGCTGTTGAGTTTCACTATGCCCTAAGTCATCTTCAAAATAGACAATCTGTTCGAATTCAATAACTATAATAGTATGAGAAGGACTATAAAACCTAGAACCCCTTGAGCCAATACAATAACCAATGAAGAAACCACTAATAGTTTTGGGATCAAGCTTCTTTAAATATGGGTTATAAGGCCTCACATTTTTCCTACAACCCCAACACGGAAATGTCTCAAAGTAGGTCGTTTGTCTGTCATAAGCTCATATAGAGACTTCAGCACAGATTTACTTGGCACGTGATTTAATATATAAGCAGTAATTTTTAAGGCATCTCCCCACAAAAATTCTAGAAAAGTATAATGACTAAGTATACATCTCATCATATCCATAAGAGTACGATTTTACTTTTCTGCAACTCTGTTTTATTGCGGAGTGGCAGGCATGGTGTACTATGCCTCAATACCATAATCCTATAAGAACTTAGCAAAAGGTCCAAGATTTCTACCAGTTTCATCATACCTTCCATAGTACTCATCACTCCTATCAGACCTCACACATTTGACCTGCTTACTAAATTTTAATTCAATAGCAGCTTTGAATGCATTAAAGGCATCTAAAGTGTTAGATTTCTCACGCAACAAATCAACCCATCTATATCTAGAGAAGTCATCAATAAAGGTGATAAAGTACCTAAAATCACCAATAGCAATAGGAGTAATGGGCCCACAAATATCTGTATGAATAAACTATAGTATTCTTCACTTTTGGTAACCCTACTCCTCTTAGCTGTAGCTGTAAGTTTCCCTTTTATACAATCAACACAAGTCTCAAAATCAGAGAACTCCATGTCATGAAGAATATTCTCCTTAATCAACCTCTCCATTCTGTCCCTAAATATGTGTCCTAAATATTTGTGCCACAACTTAGAAGAGTTTTCAATGACTTTACCATGCTTATTCCTAACAACATTATTGATATCCAAACATCATTGATTAACAGAAAGAGAATCAACATCTAACATATATAGACCATTAGATAGGACTCTAGAACCAATAAGAGTAGAATCATAATATAAAGAAATTTGTTCATTACTAAAATAGAAAGAGTAACCACAACTATCCAAAACTGAGACTAAAACCAAATTTCTCCTCATAGAAGGCACATAAACTGTATCTTTCAAAACTAAAACATGTCCAGTACACAACTTTAAAGACACCACTCCTATATGTTCTACTCTGACTCTAGCTCTATTTCCTACTATGATCATCAACTCCTCTTCATTTGGTCTCTACCAACTTCTGAATTCCTACAATGAATTTGTAACATAAATAGTTACACTAGCATCTAACCACCAGGTATTTGAAGGAACATTAACTAGATTTAATTCAAAACACACTAAAGCTAAAGGGTTACCTTTCTTTTCCTCAAGTTTAAACTTCAAACAATTAGACTGCTTATGCTCATATATATCATAGAACTTACAATTTCTATTAAATAGATATTTGGGCATAACACTAGAAGACTCACCAGGACCAGAAGGTGGCCCAAAAGGATATCCAGGCTTATCATTCTTTTTTTTTCCTTAAACTAGGGCTTACTATTCTTCCTTTTAGCAAATTTCTTCTTCTTATCACCATTTTTATGGGAAGCAAACTGAACAATGTAGGCTTTGCCCTTCTTCATGGTCTGCTTCTCTTGAGTAAGAACAAATATAAGATCATCAACAGTCCACTCCTCTATTTTTATCATTGTAAGTGATCCTCAGAACATCAAAACTAGCTGGAAGAAACTTAAACACCTGCTAGACCAGGAAATCCTCTCCCAACTCCACTTTCATGGACCTCAACTTGTTGTACCAGTTCACAAGCTTCAAAATGTGTTCATGAACACCACTCACACTATCAATATGTAGTCTTTGTCAGCAAAGAGGTAGTAGGCCTTTTCAGTTTTATCAAACTTCTTGAATTTCTGACCAACAGATTTGAGAAACTCCTTAGCATTATTTGTTTCAGGAATGGTCTCTTTCTTTAATGGTATTTCCATGCTATACTTCATGGTCATCAAATTGGTTTTATTGGATTAAACTCACTTTTCATGCTTCTTCTTATCTACAATGGAAGATGCATTTGTGAGTCTCTGAGGTTCATCTTTAGTGAGAGCAACATCAACATTAGAGAAAACACAAAATAATTTCACAAAATCCACCCAGCCCTCATAATTAGTCTCATTCAATTTCGTTAAGGCATTCATTGAATTGGCAAAGCTGAAAGAATGATACATTAAAGGGAGATTTTGTCAAGCATATCAATATATACAATATTTGAGCAAATAACCATAATAGAGCTTCCTTTATGCAATTGCAATCCTACCTAAGGGTCCCGAATTACAACACATGAGTAGACTCCTACAGACATCAAAATCATGTCCCTAAAGCTAGTACCGAGAGGATACTAAGAACTCTAAGGACACAACCTTAATGTTGTTAACAAATCATCAGGAATCATATTAATAAGGACAAACTGATAGGGTAAGTGCATCATCAACACAATCCTCACTACAACATTATTAACAAAATACCAACAAAATGACACCTCAACATAATTGGTTCTGCGAAGGTAAGCTCACAATCATGCAAAGTGCCCTAAAATAGTACCACAATACTTTAAACAACAACTCTCATAATCAAATTGCATAAATAACAACAAAATAAATAGTTTTCAAAACATTACATATTAATTTATGCACAAAATAACACCGAAAATTATTTCATTGACCAAACAACATTAACTCTAAGAATGCACAATATATATCATGCCTAGAAACATCACAATAATACACAAAAATTTTCAGAGACTAAAGAGGAAAGTACCATATATTTTTAACAACTTTAGTCTCTAGAAATTTTGAAATAAATAATAAATAAACATGAAAAAATAAAAAAAAATCACCAAAAATTAGAAAAGGACGTGTGAAGCACAACTCAAAAAACAGAATTGAAAAAGTAATTTTTAACAATTATCACCTGCTCCCACATGCCTGGTGCGCGACTAGGCGTGGGGCGTGATTGATTTCATCTTCTTCACCTGGATTTTACAATCCGGATTGTGCGACCCGGTTCACAGCTAAACAGGTCGCGCCCGATTTTGGCTTCATCTCTCCATTATTTTGAGTGATTCTAGAGTCTATGAATTCGCCAAATCATGATCTACAAAACCTTTATGGCAATGTTTAAAATTGTTAAAAAAAAAAGGTTCTGGATTTTTCTAAGCAATAATGAAAAGGGTTTCATGAGTTTTTGTGAAATTCTCATTGTTTTCTCAACAAAAATTCACGATCTTGACATTGTTAGATTTAGACAAATGTGATCTTCAATAACCCTAAATCAATTTCTTGAATTGTTCTTAAAAAAATGAATCATAAAATTTAAACATTTTAAGGTTTTACAAGTTTGAGCAAAATTCTTTATGAATTCATAACATTATAATATAATATACATGTTTTTAGACTCATGGCAACCCGATCTGTAACATTCTCTTCAACATGTTAGACTCATAAATAGTTACAGAGGTAGCTTAATACTTTCTTAACATACCTGTTTAATTTTGTGATAATCTGAGTTAGTTTAGGCACTTTGTTGCAAGCTGAAATGTGAAAAGTAGTTTAAAATGACCCATATATTAGCTTAAATGGCCTAGCTAATGAAAATAGAGGTGGATAATTTATTTCTAAGTAACAAATATGTATTCTGTGATGTGGTTAAAGTTTGAGAATAATCAGAGTCAGTTTGGTATTTTTAGGCATACTGGTTGTCTATTTAAAGCTGGAATGACTAGTCACATATATGAAAAATTATGATAATGGTGAAACGATTTTTTTTTCATGAATCTTAGTATTTATTTTAAAGTTATTGAAACTTAGAAAACTTGATTTAACTAAATCTGAGTGTTTTTAGCATATCAGAAAATATCAGTGTGATATCTCTAAGCATTGGACATTAGGCACTTGAGCACCCAAGTGCCAGAGAATTTTGTGCCTGATGCATGCATCTAGCGTCTGAGCATCCATGGTGAAGCGCTTGAGTGCGCAGTGAGTGCCTGAGCATTGGGATAGGAGTGCCTAAGTGCTGAGACAGAGCAGAGGCTGTTTTTAGCATTGTGATGCTAATTTAATTCCCTACTTGTTTGGATCATTTCTGCAAGCCTTTTAGGGTGTAATGAGACACTTCTGGGAATATTTTTGGAGGGAATTATCCACTTACATATATGAAAAGTTTGGAAAATTCTTAGACATTCAAAGTGTGATGGAATGTCTAGGTTAGTGTTTAGAACTTTGGTCAACAGGAGGTTGATTTCTAAATCACTTGTAAGTGATTGTGTGATGTTCTAGATGTTGTTTAGCTAGAGATTTGAATTTTGCTACCTTGTTGGATAAGTGAAGCTAAGATTCCTATGAATTAGTGTCTATAGTGTGGTGAAGTGTCAATGGTTGGTGTTTTGGGACACCTTAGGCTTCCTTAGTGTAATGGCATGCCTATCTATATGCAAATATTACTCCTTTAGAGTTAAAGTTGAGTTTAAGATGCATAGTTAAAACATGTTTCCTCGATTGTCTAGGTTAAGCTTCGTGATTGGTTAGAAACATGGGTTAGTTCCTTTATATGTTAGAGTTGAGCCAAGAGTGAATGCTTTCTAGCTATATCCTTTTCACTAGGTTAGGGTAAACCTTGTGATAGGAGTTGGTAAATCCTTGGGCATCCAAGTGTTATGAATATTGTAAAGTAGTATCTAGAACCTTGAGCAATATGTGTTTGCCTTGAAATCACTTGGGAAGTAATGGTGTGAGGTACTAGAAATGAAGACACTAGTGACATGAGTTTTACTACTTATGTGTTAAGTTGAAGTAAAGCCTTGAGTCACTAGTTTTGCTTTTCACGTGGTTGTAAACCTTGTGATAAGTATGTATGTTTTGATAACAAATCAGCATATTTGGCTTTCAGACTTATTATTTATTATTTCCTATGTATTGTAACCATATATGGTGTGCACAACCATGTGATCGGAGAATAAGAGGTAGTCAGTCCTAAAATCTCAAAAGGGGGACTAGTCCTAAATTCTCATAGTAGAGGCTCCATAGGTCAAGGTTACTAGTATGAGTTTGGCATTAATACTCTTACCTTTGTGAGGAGAACAAGTTTACACATCACCAGGTAGTGTCAGGTCTTAATTGCCTATTTTACCCAGTATATACAAGGGAACAGAGGTTCTTGGGAAATAAGTAAGTGATGTGTTTTAAAAACTAAAACCTGCATCAGCATTGCACAATCATTATATTAGGACTTTGTTTGAGCATAATCATACATCATAACATAAAAGCATTGCATTGTTGACAATTGTATGGGCAATTGTCATTACTCGATCGATTGATTAATTGGTTGTTTGTTCAATAGTATCATAGGATTGTATGGGCGATTCTTTGATATTATTGTTTATCGGATATTCCATTACATAGAGTGTAGTTATGTGTTTAGTTGATTATTTATGTTAAATGATTAACTGTTGGTCTTGGTAGATGAATACTGAGAAATTGTGATTTCTCACCCCTGTGTGTTCCATGTAAATCCAGATGAAGACCCTCCAAAGGGAAAAAGGTAAGAAAAAGAAGAAGCAGAAGGCATAGTTAGCAGCTTTAGTTCTTTTTGAACTAGTTTGTATATTTGTACTTGTCTAGTTGTATGTAAAAGTTTATGTATACAATATGGCTTGTTAGCCAGTGATGTTTATATATATGATATTTTTATCATTCGTGGCTCTCTATAATGACTATACAAGTTATTACAGATTATGTTTTATGCATTCTTAGTAAGCGGCATCCTTAATACATTTTATTTTACGATAATTGTATTAGGGTGTTACATTATGGTATCAAAGTCGTTCATCCTGTTGAGTCAGGGTATGGACTAGCTATGCTTAGGAGTTCCTCTTTGTGTTGTGCATTTCTTTGTCTCTTGTGTGAGGTGTTTGATTGAATTGCATGACCTGCCTATAGTATGATTATTTTTAGCTACTGTTGTACGGTTACATGATATTGAGATTAGCTACCTCAATATGTGTTGTTATGTGTGTATAGGAAACTATGGCGTCTCCAAGGTGAACTCGTGGGGACAGGAGCTCATCCAGTGAGAGCCCTACTTTGGTGGAAGCATTGATAGCAATGTCAACGGCTATGAGGGAGCAGGTTGCTATGGTTAACAGGATTCTTGAGTTGATGGAAGTTAATCCATCTTAATAGCTAGTTTCTCCAGTAGCAGCTGAGGAGCAGTTTAGTGAAAAGGAAGACGTTTCAGTAGGCCCTCCAAAAAGGAAAAGATCAAATGATGAAGTTAGCGAGAGTATCTCTTGGTCTCAGTTTCTACCAATCAGAAGAAAGTAGACTCAAGTTGGAATGTGGAACCAAAAGTGCTCAAAATATGGAAGGCAGCTGATAATCACATATTTTATACATTATTAAACCCTCATTTTTAGTCATTTACACTCTTCATGTACTTAATTGATTAAGTCTGGTTATGTTTTGTAAGATTGGACTTAAATTGGACTTAATTGATTTTTTCAGCATTATTTGGGTCTTACACTGTTTCTGTATTTTGGTCATATCTTGAGTTCTAGATGTCTAGAAATTATGAATTTTACTTTGTAGGAAAGCTGAGAGAAAGCTCTACAACTTTGATAAGAGCTCAAAGTCTCATTCAGACATCTAGTGGAGCTAATTGAGCTTGGAAGTCAGAACACGAGTTTTGTGACTGAAACCTGAACAGTATACAATAATCAGAGCATAACTCGAGCTGTAAGAACTTTCTTGGGCTGAAATTTGGAGAGTTTAAGACCCCTATCTACAACTTTCATGAAGAACATAAGAGCTTATTCGGATAGCTTGGAGGTGATATTGGGTCTGAAAATCAAAACAGAGGTGCTAAAACTGGGCCTGAATAGTCTGTAGTAATTGGGTCATATCTTGGGCTGTAGGATGCATTTTTGGATGATTTCGGTGCCATTGGAAAGCTGAGACAAAATGCTACAACTTTCATGAAGACAATGTTGCTTCATTCTGATGGCATCCATGAGATCAGCACTGAATAATTTTAGAGACAAGGAATCTTAATAATTTTCCACTCACAAACTCACCATTTGGCATTTTCCACTCATTCATCCACTCATCCACCTACTCTTAATCAGCCCCCTTGTCATTTTGTATCCCTAATCCTCTATAAAAGGCACCATTGGCTGATCATTTGGTGCTCTTGGTGTTAGGCTTAGTTTTTACAAGTTATGGTTATGCTTGTTTATTGTTTTCCTTTGTTGTAATTTTCTCTTGTTCTAAATTGAAGCTATGTTCATCTTTCTCTTCTTCTCTCTTTCTTTCTTCTTATCTATGAGTAACTAAATCTTCATCTTGCTTGGGTGAAAGAGTGAAGCTCTTGGTAATGAAATAAGGTTAGATTATTCTATTTCTTGTGCTTAAATGATATATTATCAAATGGACATTATATGTGTTGTATTTTGTTTCCAATCAATTTAGAAACCTTCTTTGTATAATAGAGATCTTGATTTATTGTAGACAATAGAATTGACACAGTGAGTGCTTGAACTCATTTACAAATATTGGTAGATAATTAAAGGAATCATAATATGATTGCATATATAATTGAACTTTGAATGTTATATTTTCCGATTGGAACCTCCGTTGTGTGTGGATTTCAATTGAGTTATAAAGAGAAATAATTTTACCTTTAATTTATTACCAAGAGTGGATCTCCTAACCCAAGCAAGTTCTTAAATTCATTTGTGAACATCTTTTATTACTTTTGGTGTTGTGACAAATCCTTTTCTTACCTCAATTAATTTTTCTTCATCAATTCCCTGTGGATCGACCTCGAACTCCCGAGAAATTTATTACTTGAGACAACCTGCACTTGGGTTTGCATCTTTAAATCCCGCAGTCAAGTTTTTGGCGCCATTGTCGAGGACTTGATTTGAAGCTTTAATTTATTGAGGTTCTCATACTTAAATAAAATCTATTATTTCTTCTCCCTCACCGAAGCAAAAGATTGGCTTGCCGATTTTTCAGTTTCTTTACTAACTCTCTAACTTTCTAACTATCTAACTTGATAACTATCTAACTTGCTAACATAGTAACTTTTATATTTATGTCATTTATTTTCTGCTTACTAACTTTTATTTTCTATTATTTATTTTCTCGCTTACTAACTTTTATTTTACTCGTACTCTAACTTTTATATTTACGTCTTTTATTTTTTGCACTCTAACTTTTTAATTTCTGTTATTTATTATTGCTTTCTAACATAACGAAATAATCTTTCTTCTTCTCTTCTCTTTCGCCGGCTCTGGTGGGGCTTTGCCTCTCTCCGGTTTTCATATTTTAAATTTATTTTCTGTAATTTACTTTCTGCAATTTACTTTCTAATTTACTTTTTGCACTTTCTAACTTACTAATTATTAACTCTCTAATTATCTAACTTTTTACTTTATTAGTCATCTAACTTTTTACTTGTTAATATTTATTTGATGGTTGGTTTATACCATATCCTTGTTAATATTTAATGGCGGGTTATACCACCAGCTTGTACATTATTTTTGTTTATTTATTTTAAGTTATTTATGTATTTAGGCTTAATTAGTATCATGATTTAAATTCTGGTCGTTTAGTTAAAATTAATCCTGGTACTTTATATATTGATTTGTTTGAATCACAATCACACACAATTGACACAATGGCTGACAATGAAAGTGTACATGATGAACATGAAAATCAACCGTCGCGAACTATGCGTGAATATTTGCAACCACCTCGAAATTCTAGTCCATCATGTTTTATCTTTCCGCTCAATGCCAATAATTTTAGATTTAAGTCAGGTATGATTTCTTTACTTCCTAATTTTCATGGTTTAGAATTTAAAAGTCCATATTTACATCTGAAAGAATTTGAGGAAGTATGTATTGCTTTCAATGACCGAAATTGCACTGAAGAGATTGTTAAGCTTAAATTGTTTCCTTTTTCTTTAAAAGATAAAGCAAAATCTTGGCTTAACACTTTGAAACCAAGATCAATTGGCACATGGCAAGAAATGCAAGGTGAGTTCTTAAAGAAATTTTTTCCAACACATAAAACCAATGCTATGAAAAGACAAATCCAAAATTTTTCTCAAAATTCAAATGAAACATATTTTCAATGTTGGGAACGGTTTAAAGATTTGTTAAATTCTTGCCCACATCATGGTTTTGAAAAATGGCGCACTATAAGCTTCTTTTATGAAGGTTTAACACCTAAAACTAAACAATTTGTGAAAATAATGTGCAATGGTAAGTTTTTTTATAAAGAACTTGATGAAGCTTTAGACTATTTGAACCAGTTGGCTGAAAATTCTCAATCTTGGCATAGTACTAACACTTCTGAAAATTCAATTAGATCTAGTCTTGCAAGTGCTAATAAAGGAAAATATCACCTTAGTTAAGAGGAAGATCTAAATGCTAGATTTACCAGTTTGCCTAGAAAGGTTGAAGCTATGAAATTAAAAAAAGCAAAAGAAATCAAATCTGTGCAAAATAAAGAAATTTGTGGCATTTGTGATGACTTAGGACACTCAACACACGAATGTCCTAACATTCCTGCTTTTAAAGAAGTTGTACATAAGCAAGTAAATACAGTGAATAATTTTAAAAAGTCATTTACTTCTTCTTTTTCAGATACATACAATCCGGGATGGAGAAATCACCCGAACTTCAGTTGGAGGAATAATAATCAGTCACAATTTGTGCAACCACCACATCCTCAAGCACAATAGGACTCTCAAAATTCTCAAAGATATGCACCTTATGTCCCACCATATAGGAAAAACCTTGAAGAAACATTGCATGCATTCATAGAAAAGCAAGAGGCCATTAATAAACAAAACAATCAAATCATGAATGACATAAAAGACACTCTTGCTAAACTTTCTTCTACACTCACCACTCACGAGAATGGAAAATTTCCTTCTCAACCTCAACCAAATCCCAAAGGTCAGTACAGTCTAAATGAGGGGAGTTCAGAAAACCAAAAAATAGACCAAGTCAAGTCAGTGATAACTCTTAGGAGTGGAAAGGTTGTTAAAAAACAAATCCCCGAATCTTGTGAGAAAGAAGATAAACCAATTCCCCAAGAAAATGAAGAAGTTGACCAAAAGGAGACTAAACTCTCGCCTTCACCCTATTTCCTCAAGCATTGAATAATTCAAAGAAATTGGACCACCACACTGAAATTTTTAAAATTTTGAAACAAGTGAAAATCAATATTCCTCTATTAGATGCTATCAAACAGATTCCTTCTTATGCCAAATATTTGAAGGACTTGTGCACTGTTAAAAGGAAATTAAATGTGAAAAAGAAAATATTTTTGGCTGAACAGGTAAGCTCTATTCTTCAGAATAATAATGCGTTGAAATATAAAGACCCTGGTTGTCCTACAGTTTCATGCATTATTGGAGAACATAAAATTGAAAAAGCTTTACTTGATCTTGGTACTAGTGTCAATTTGCTTCCATATTCAGTTTATCAGTAACTCAACTTGGGTGAGTTAAAACCAACTTCTGTAACTCTTCTACTTGCCGATAGATCAATTAAAATTCTAAGAGGAATAGTGAAAGATGTGTTAGTTCAAGTTGATAAATTCATATATCCTGTGGATTTTATTGTCTTGGATACTGAACCTATGGTTGATAGTGTTAAGTCAATTCCTGTTATTTTAGGCCGTCCATTTTTAGCAACATCAAATGCTTTGATAAATTGCAGAAATGGAGTGGTGAAGCTAGCATTTGGAAACATGACACTGGATCTCACTGTTTTTAACATGTGCAAGCAACCACAAGAAGTCCTTGATAAAAAGGAGGAAGTTGAAGGAATTGAAGTCATTATAGATGATCATCTTCAAAAAGGGAGTTCTTCTGACTCATTAGAAGTTTGTTTAATTAATTCATTTGATTTGCTTGATTGTACAGAGGAAATAGAATACAAAGGATGGAAGCCGAGATTCAAAGAGCTAAAACCTATGAATGATAATGCCCATGAAGAAGTAGCCACTCCGAAACTAAAGCCATTACCTGCTGGGTTGAAGTACACATTTTTGGGAGAAGAACAAAGCTTTCCAGAAGTAATTTCCTTAACTCTTACTGGAGAACAAGAAGGAAAGATGCCGCCTCAATGGACGCACTAAGATAGAAGAAAATTTTTGACAGAAGTAAAAAAATTTTATTGGGATGACCCATACTTGTTTAAATATTGTGCTGATCAAATCTTTCAGAGATGTGCGCCCAACAGTGAGGCAGGTAGTATCATTAAATTTTGTCACTCAGAAGCATGTAGAGGTCACTTTTCTTTAAAGAAAATAGCTATGAAAATCTTACAGTGTGGATTTTATTGGCCCACTTTATTTAAGGACTGCTATACTTTTTGCAAAAGTTGCGAAAATTGTCAAAAGTTGGGTTCAATTTCAAAAAGAAATATGATGCCTCTGAACCCCATCCTTGTCATTGAAATTTTTTATTGTTGGGGAATTGATTTCATGGGTCCATTTCTATCTTCATTTGGATTTGTGTATATTTTGGTTGCAGTTGATTATGTCTCAAAATGGATTGAGGCGATTCCATGCCGACACAATGATTATAAAATTGTTCTCAAATTTTTAAAAGAAAATATCTTGTGTCGATTTAGAATCCCTTGAGCTATCATAAGTGATGTGGGAACACATTTTTGCAATAAACCATTTAAATCTTTAATGAAGAAATATGGTATTACACACAAAATTGCCACCCCTTATCACCCTCAGACAAGTGGACAAGTTGAATTGGCAAATAGGGAGATTAAACAAATTTTGAAAAAAATGGTTAACCCAAATTATAAAGATTGGTCTTTAAGACTAAACGATGCACTTTGGGCTTACCGTACTGCTTTCAAAACATCTTTGGGCATGTCACCCTATCGGTTAGTCTATGGAAAACCTTGTCACTTGCCTGTAGAATTGGAACATAAAGCATTCTGGGTCATTAAAGCTTTCAATCTAAATCTTGATGATGCTTGCAAGATACGCAAATTGCAATTAAATGAACTTGAGGAATTGAGAAATGATGCATATGAGAACTCAAAGATTTATAAAGCCAGAACAAAAGCTTTTCATGACAAGACAATTTTGAGAAAATCTTTTGAAATTGGTCAAAAAGTTCTGCTTTATGATTCTCGCTTACACCTATTCCCTGGAAAATTGAGATCTAGGTGGAGTGATCATTTTGTTGTCAAACATGTGTATCCTCATGGGGCTATAGATATTGAGAATCCTAAGAATGGTAATGTGTTTAAAGTCAATGGACAAAGGCTCAAACCATTTTTGGAAAACTAAGTTGATGAGGTAAAATTCATCTCTCTTTTTTATCCTTGTTATGAATAGAATTCACTCTAATTTTGTTGTCTTGTTTTTGTAGTTCTTTGTGTTGCCAGTTAAGTGGCGGATACGGTACTCCGTGACTTTCAAGTCAGTTTGTTTTTCAGTTTTCCAAAATAATTGAATCATTCTTCTCCTTTAAAATGGATGTTATTCTTTCAAACTTGAGAAAATATTTTCCTTCTCTCCCTCAAAATGCTCTAAAAAAATTTTACAAAGTTAGATGTGAAAGATTGAGACTGTTAATGCACAAAGGTATGCCAGAAGATGTATGCTTGATAATTGAAGCAAAGGTCCAACTATCAGGTGAGTCTTCAATTTCATTTGACTAATACATGTCAGGTCTTGAAAGACGTTCGTATTCTAAAAGGAGAAGAGCAAAAAGGTTGCAAGTTTGTCACAAATGTAGACGATGGAATTGTAACAAGCGATGTCGTTCTTTGGGGATAGTTTCTGCAAATAGAGAAGATAAAATTTTCTTCATTAAGAATGGACTGAGTAAGGAGTCATTAGATGATATCTTATTAACTATTGAGACACATTCTAGTGGATTGGTGCATCGTGAACTTCTTAATTTGTAGAATCTCTTCAAAGATGAAGAAAAACGCTACGGTCTTAGGAATCTGACTCTAAAAGACCTTGTTTGCCAATTTATAAGAAAATTGGATGGGAAGCTTATCCTTGACTCATAGAAGACGTTTAAGTCGTTACTGAACGTTAAACCATAGGCAAATGTGAGTCATAGCCACAACAATCTGTACATATCATCCTCTTCTTCATGTCATCTTTCAAAAAAAAGCAAAAAAAAAATTAAAAGAAGAAAAAAATTGTTTGAACAAGGGCGATCTGGAAGGAGTACCATGGGTTTAATTAGTTGTGGAACCCCAGCCTTTGGCTGACCCATCATTGACTCGGGTGGACCTTTGCACGTTGGTCCTTAAAAAAGTTCATGTATCATGCTCTGTAGAGAGCCGCACTCCATAACCCAATGTTTACCATCTAGGCACTGTGGAGTTGATGGACAGGCAAAAGCATCCCACTCTGGTTATTAGTGAGAAGTAACCTGTGGCTACCAAAGCGTATGAGGCATCTGAGCTTGATCCTCTCTTTTATTAGAAAGGGCTCTCAGCGCCCTGGGATAGGATGTTTTGGATCTTAGACATTACGGGTTTCAGATTTTAGCATCTTTGTTGATGTTATGAGCCCAAGTGTGAGCGCTCTAGGTTCCAGATCTAGGATGGAAACCCATGATGGTTTCTTCTTTCTCCTTTCTTCGAATAAACAGATGTGAGTGTCTATTGCACTGGTGACACGCAGTATAAAGATATGCCACTACTGCACTCATGACGCGTAGTATAAAGATACGCCATGAAAGCTGTACATACAAGTATGTCATCATTTGCTATTATATTTCTTTTATCTTTGTATGATTTTGCTGTATTTTGATTTTGGACAAACGATCCTTTGAGCAGGGTCCTTCAGGGGTTTCTAGACTTCTTTACCTTGATGATTTTCTTAAAGTAAAAAAAACAAAATAAAAATAAAAAAACAAAAAAAAATTATGTGTTTCTTAATTTCAAACTTTTCTGACAATAGCTAACCTACCCTTATAGGTGCAATTATTACCCTTTCCATTCTTTTTCCTATTTAAACACTCCATTTTCTCTATTTTCTTCCAACTCAGAATCATTCAAGGGGAAGGTGAGTATAGGAATAGAAGGTGTTTCTGTTCGTCAACTTAAAAATATTCGTGTATTTTGTGGGTCTAAGTATGGGAAGGGTTTAGAGTTTGTAAACGCAGCTACCACTCTTAGTCGATTATTTACTGCGAGGAATATTCATCTTGTATATGGGGGAGGTTGCCGTGGGTTAATGGGGGCTGTATCACTTGTTGCATATATAGGAGGCAGTCAGGTTTTAGGTGTCATTCCTGAACCTTTAGCTCAATAGAACATCACTGGAAAGACAATTGGAGAGGAACTTAAGGTATCATCAATGCATGAATGAATGAAGATAATGCTTGAAAATTCTGATGCATTCATTGCCTTACCAGGTGATTTTGGTACCTTGGAAGAAGTTTTTCAAATTGTCTCTTAGGCCCAACTAAACATCCACCATAAACCCATAGGTTTGTTGAATGTAAATAATTTCTTTGATATTTTATTACTTTTTCTTGACCATGCTGTAGAACAGAAATTTATCACACCTTCGGCAAGACAACTTCTTATCTTTGCTTCCACTATTGAGAAGTTGATTGATAAATTAGAAGCTTTTGTTCATAAACCTGACCCAGTAATAACTCAGATAGATTGGTCAGTAGGAAGCAGTGAGGGAAGCAGGATGAAAGAAAGTTAGATCTGACACTTCGTTTATAACTCTCCTTTACCTTTGATTTTATTTATCGTACTTTGTTTCTGTTTAAATTTGTGTCAGATTTCTCCAACAGGTAATATCTTCTATCCTTTACTCATCTATATTTTAACATTGAGGATAATGTTGTGATCTAGTTGGGGGGAAGGATAGTTGACAAAAAAAAAATCTTTTTTTTTTAGAAAGTATGATATGATTGTCATGGACTTACTAAACCAATGAATGATGACAGAGTAAGGAGTAAATTTTGGAAATAATTTATTACAATTGAGACGCATCTTAGTTGGGGTAGTAACTATTTAGTGTTTATTTGTGGAAGTAACAAAGTTTTGCTATTTGATTTCCTTTGAAAGATTCAAGCAAATGCACTCTCACATCCTTTGAAGCAATTGAAATTCAGGAATCATAGCATGATTGAATAAATTATCTTCTTTCTTAAATTTCACATGCTTGGTTATGGATGTTGAATTGGTGGATTGAGAATGATAAAAATATGCCTTGTGAGATTTTGAGCCTACTGATGAATGAATTGAATATCTGTACCATTCTCTTCTTTCTTGTGTGATTTTCACTCATAGAATTATTACTCTAGAACTTGCTTTGATTCTTTTCGAGGCTACACTTTCACATGCATACATTAATATGATTGAGGCATTTTGAAATAGCTACTTTGACCAAATAACCATCCTTGTATATTTTCCATTGTGTAACCCCTTTGAACTTATTTGATCATTCCTTGTTTTTAGCTCATTTCGTACCTTCAAAAAGAAAAAAAAAAGAAAAAAAACATGTTTTTACCCAACCTTAGGGAATAAGAGAGCATTGACCTTATTCTTGAACAAGTGTGGGGGTGTGTGTGCAAAATGATCAAAAAAAAAATTGACCACCGTTGCAATCAAAGGATTATCAGAGTCTAGAATAAAGGTGGATGCTTGGAAACAACAGGAAGAAAAAGAGAATGTTCAAGTCTAACAATGAATTCAATTCACCAATTTGGGATTGATCTTCAACAAAACATTAGTCAAATATTGGTGATTGTCCTTTATAATGAATGTTCTCAAACATTTTCTCCACTCTAACTGTACCATAATGCTCTTTTATTCTCTTTGGTATTTATCTTTTCATATCCATATTATCCCATCTCCTTTACCATGACCCCATTACAACCTTGAATAAAGTCCTCTTGATTTTTGTATGCATGTGTTTTGAGTAACGGAGAAGTAGAAGATAAGCAAGCTTATGGTAGTCAATTGTTTATGGGTTGAATAGAGTGAAATAATTACCTTTTAAACACTTGAGAGATTGAGAGTGAATTCTGTGAGGATTTATCATTCTTGATTCATTCTTTTCAACTGAAGTTTCTATGCTTATTGGTTTGAGATGTGAAGAAATGTTACCTCATTAATGCTTTGATCCCTTGAATTTCTGATTGGTCTTCTTGCTTCATCAAGTCTTTTAGAGTTTTTAGCTTTTGAGTCTGTGTCATTTTTCTTTGTTTCCTAACTTTGGTCTTATGTGTTTTGCCCAAGAGTGCAAAAAGCTAAGTGTGGGAGAATTTGATAATCACATATTTTATACATTATTAAACCCTCATTTTTAGTTATTTACACTCTTCATGTACTTAATTGATTAAGTCTGGTTATGTTTTGTAAGATTGGACTCAAATTGGACTTAATTGATTTTTTTAGCATTATTTGGGTCTTATACTATTTCTGTATTTTAGTCATATATTGAGTTCTAGATGTCTAGAAATTATAAATTTTACCTTGTAGGAAAGCTGAGAGAAAGCTCTACAACTTTGATGAAGAGTTTAAAGTCTCATTCAGACATCTAGTAAAGCTAATTGGGCTTGGAAGTCAGAACACGAGTTTTGTGACTGGAACCTGAATAGTGTACAGTAATCAGAGCATAACTCGAGCTGTAGGAACTTTCTTGGGCTGCAATTTGGAGATTTGAAAGTTAAGACCCATATCTACAACTTTCATGAAGAACATAATAGCTCATTCTGATAGCTTGGAGGTAATATTGGGTCTGGAAGTCAAAACAAAGGTGCTGAAATTTGGCTTGAATAGTCTGCAGTAATTAGGTCATATCTTGGGCTATAGGATGCATTTTTGGATTATTTCAGTGCCATTTTAAAGCTGAGACAAAATGCTACAACTTTTATGAAGACCATGTTGCTTCATTCTGATAGCATCCATGAGATCAGCACTAAATGATTTCGGAGATAAGGAATCTCAATAATTTTCCACTCACCATTTGGCATTTTCCACTCATTCATCCACTCATCCACCTACTCTTAATCAGTCCCCTTGTCATTTTGTATCCCTAATCCTTTATAAAAGGCACCATTGGGTGATCATTTGGTGTTCTTGGTGTCAGGCTTAGTTTTTACAAGTTATGGTTATGCTTATTTATTGTTTTCCTTTGTTGTAATTTTCTCTTGTTCTAAATTGAAGCTATGTTCATATTTCTCTTCTTCTCTCTTTCTTTCTTCTTATCTATGAGTAACTAAATCTTCATCTTGCTTGGGTGAAAGAGTGAAGCTCTTGGTAATGAAATAAGGTTAGATTATTCTATTTCTTGTGCTTAAATGATATATTATCAAATGGACATTATATGTGTTGTATTTTGTTTCCAATCAATTTAGAAACCTTCTTTGTATAATGGAGATCTTGATTTATTGTAGACAATAAGATTGGCACAATGAATGCTTGAACTCATTTACAAATGTTGGTAGATAATTAAAGAAATCATAATATGATTTATATAATTAAACTTTGAATGTTATATTTTCCGATTGGAACCTCCATTATGTGTGGATTTCAATTGAGTTATAAAGAGAAATAATCTTACCTCTAATTTATTACCATAAGTGGATCTCCTAACCCAAGCAAGTTCTTAAATTCATTTGTGAACATCTTTTATTACTTTTGGTGTTGTGACAAATCCTTTTCTTACCTCAATTAATTTTTCTTCATCAATTCCCTGTGGATCGACCTCAGACTCCCGAGAAATTTATTACTTGAGACAACCTACACTTGGGTTTGCATCTTTAAATCCTGCAGTCAGTAGCATGGCCACAAGGCATGCTTAGTGTGTTTTGTGTGCGGTCAGCAGGGATACTTTGCGAAACATTGTTCATAGAGACAGGGAGCTATGCCCGACCCTATGAAAGGTATTCTTGGGTGTGTGCCATTATTTGGAAACACATCAGGGTTTTCTCATAGGTTTTGTACGAGTATCCATTTCCAAGGATAAACGATCTTATAGATCAATTGTGAGGAACTGTAATTTTCTCAAAGATTAATCTTAGGTCTGGTTATCATCTTATAAGAGTTAGGGAAGAGGATATCCTTAAGTCAGCTTTTTGAACTAGGTATGGACATTATGAGTATCTTGTGATGTCCATTGGGTTCACGAATACTCTGACAATGTTCATGGATTACATGAACAAGATCTTTAGACCCTAGCTAGATTAGTTTATTATGGTGTTTATTGATGATATCTTAATCTATTCTAAGACAATGGAGGAGCATGAACAACATCAGAGGATAATGTTTGAGTCCCTTAGAATATGTTGTTTCTCAAGCTATCTAAGTGTGAGTTTTGGCTTTCACAAGTATAATTCTTGGGACATGTGATATCTCAAGGTGGGATTTCTGTGGACCCAAGCAAGGTTAATGCAGTGTTGTAGTGGGAAAGACTCACCATTGTGACCAAGATCAAAAGCTTCATAGGCCTAGCGAGGTATTATAGAAGGTTCATAAATGGTTTTTCTCAATTAGCGTTATCCTTGACTAGTTTGACTAGGAAAGGTAGTTCTTTTGATTGGACTCAGGATTATGAGAGTAGTTTGAGCTAAAAGTGAGGTTGACTTCTACACCAGTGTTAGTAATTCTGAATCCTTTGGAGAACTTTGAGGTATACTGTGATGCTTCAAAGATGGGTTTAGGTTGTGTTTTGATGCAACATAGTAGAGTTGTTGCCTATGCATCAACGCAGTTGAGGCCTCATGAAAAGAACTACCCTACTCATGATCTGGAGTTGGCCGAGGTAGTGTTTGCCTTAAAAGTTTGGAGGCATTTCTTGTATGGTGTTCAGTTTGAGGTGTTCAGTGATCACGAGAGTTTGAAGTACTTATTTGATTAGAAGGAGCTGAACATGAGACAATGAAGATGGATGTAGTTCTTGAAAGTCTAAGACTTTGAGTTAAAGTATCAGCCGGGTAAAGTCAATGTGGTGGTTGATGCACTAAGTAAGAAATCCCTACATATGTCGCAGATGATGATCTAAGAGAGTGAACTTCTTGAGAGTTTTAGAGACATGGGCTTTTCAGTAATTGTGTTATCACATAGTCTCAGTATGAGTCGAGTAGACATAGTAAATGACTTAAGGACTCATATCTTAGAAGCTTAAAAGGAAGATGAGACTCTTAGTGATATAAGTGAGCAGATCTTTTTAGGTAATCCTAGAGAGCTTGATATATCAGATGATGGGATGATTAAGTTTAGAGGTAGACTTTGCATTCCTCGTGAATCCAAAATCAAGGAAAGGATCCTTGAAGAAGCTCATTGTAGTCAATACTCTATACATCTCGGGGCCACTAAGATGTATCAAGACTTGAAAAAGTTATTTTGGTGGTCTGGTATAAAGAGGGACATAACTGAGTTATTTCTAGTGCCTATCTTATCAGAAGGTCAAGATAGAACACCAGAAACCCTCTGAACCCCTTCATTCTTTGGGAATCCCTAAGTGGAAATGGGATAACATCACAATAGATTTCGTGATGGGCTTGCCTAGGACTCAGTTAGGATTTGATGCAATATAGGTTGTAGTGGATAAACTAACCAAGTCTGGCCATTTTATACCTATTAGAGCTAACTACTCCATGGATAGACTTGCCCAGTTATACATTCAGGAGATAGTTAGGATGCATGGTGTACCTCTTAGTATAGTTTCTGATAGAGACCCTAGATTAACATCTAGATTTTGGGGAGCCTTGTAGAAAGCTTTTAGGACAAAGCTTAGTTTGAGTATAGCATACCATCCACAGACTAATGGTCAATTAGAAAGGACTATTCAAACCCTAGAGGATATGCTAAGAGCATGTGTGCTAGAGTAGAAAGGGAGTAAAGATAAGTTCTTACCCTTAGTGGAGTTTACCTATAACAACAATTTTCATACTAACATAGGTGTGGTTGATAACTCTATAAGTTATAGTTATTTGTGCCCTATAATTGTGTGATAATGATTACTAGGTCCTTGTTTTTAAGTAGGAATGGAAGACTGTAGTCTTAATTCCATATAATTCAATCTTGATGTCTTCTATTTTGATTCTGAGGAAATATTGCTCAGTCTTTGATGAATCAAGTACATTTGCATTTATTTATTAGATTGATAATTTCTCTATGATATGAAGGGCTCCAGTCAAGCTTAAACTTGAAGAATTTGGACTAGCATTGGACCAGGATGCCCAAGAGGAAGCCAAGTATAAAAGCCAGCATTCAACGTCGTGGCGTGGACATGTTAATGTCGCGTAGTGGTGACTTCCCCTGATTCAAATAAAGAGCTACGAATTTTGTACATCGTGACGTAGCATTTTAATGTCGCGGTGTGGTGACCTAAATTGAAATGCACCATGGCGTAGGCATGTTAAAGTCGCAACATGACTCTGTTTTCAAGACCTATAAATATATATTTATTAGATTTTTATAGAGAGCTCCGCGAGAGCCTTGTTTAGGTTAGAGAAGTTATGGGTGGAATTCATATTTTGGAGGTTGAGGAGGCTAGAGAAGTCAAGGATGGAGGTCATCTTCTTCATGGAAGGAGATTCAAGCTTCAATAGTCATATCTATGAGCTTACTTCCTTATTCTTATGCTTTCTCCTCTTTTCCTTATCTCATGAACACTGCTTTTATTGTGTAATTTCGTGTTCAATGATGTAGCTGAGCTATATGTAGGGATTACTTTGGATCTTTGTATGGATATTGATAATTGTGTCTTTCTTTGAGTTTATATTGAAGTTTGGTTTTGTTCAATCATATAGATCTTAATGATTTTGATAGTTTAGCCAACTTTTAAGTGATTTGTTGAAATCTGATGAACCTAGACATAGGAATTTGGATTTGATATCATATGTATGGTTGATGCATGTTCGATAAGTTCAATTAGCTTGAATAAGTTAATTCGCTAATTGAATAGAAATATACCTCTTAGCCATGCATAGTGAGTGTTTGAGAATAGATCTTAAAGAGTGGAGTTTGCACTAGTTCTCATAGAAACATAGTGGATTAGGTAAATGAAACTATGGTTGATTGACCTAGACATAGGTTTTTAACTAAAGTAGATTCTCAAGCTAACTTAATCATTCATCAATGTTGCTTATAAGGATTACATAGCATTAATTGAAGTATGAGATGAAAAATGATTCCCTAAATCTCTAAACCATTATATTTACTTTCATTTATCGTTTTTATGTTTGTAGATTAGCTTTATTGCATTCTTCCCTTATTTTATATGTTCTTAAATAGAATTTAGATAAGCTATTGGTTGATACTTAGCATTGGAAGCCAACATTCTCGTGAGAATGATATCTGACTCCTAGCTACACTATAAGTGCGATCCGTGCACTTGCGGTAAGCAAAAGAGCAAACAATGGCACCGTATGAAGCACTTTATGGTAGAAAGTATAGGTCCTATTTGTGTTGGTATGAGGTTGGAGAGGGAATCATTCTAGGTCCTGAGTTGGTACAACAGACCATTGATCATATTAAAATGATCCGAGATAGATTGGTTAGAGCTCATAGTAGGCAGAAAAGCTATGTTGATAAGATGAGAAGACCTCTAGAGTTCAGTAAGAGAGATCATGTTTTCTTTAGAGTCACTTCTACAATAAGGATTGGTAGAGCTTTGAGAACACAGTAGTTGAACCCTCATTTCTTTGGTCCCTACTAGATCCTAAAGAGAATTGGACCCGTAACCTACCAAATTGCCCTTCCACCCAGTTTCTCAAACCTTCATGATGTCTTGCATATGTCACAGCTTAGGAAGTATAATCTAGATCCTTCACATGTCATGAAAAATGAATCTATGCAATTAAAAGGTGTTTTGTCTTATGTTATATGGCCGACGATGATCGTGGATAGAGGAGTCAAAGAGCTTAGAGGTAAGTAGATTCCTCTGGTGAAGGTACTTTAGGATGATGCTAGTTTCGAGGAGGCATCTTGGGAGTTGGAGTCCCACATGTAGCAAGACTACCCACAATTATTTATATGAGGTAAGTAATTTTTAGAACAATTTTTTTTAAAAAAAGGGATAAATGTAACATTCTCTTCAATATGTTAGACTTGTAAATAGTTACAGAGGTAGCTTAATACTTGTTTAACATGTTTGTTTAATTTTGTGATAATCTGAGTTAGTTTAGGTACTTTGCTATAAGTCAAAAGGTGAAAAGTAGCTTAAAATGACCCAAATATTAGCTTAAATAACCTAGCTAATGGAAATAGAGGTGGATAATTTATTTCTAAGTCACAAATATGTATTCTGTGATATGGTTAAAGTTTGAGAATAATCAGAGTCAGTTTGGTATTTGTATGCATACTAGTTATCTATTTAAAGTTGGAATGACTAGTCATAGATATGGAAAATTATGATACTGGTGAAACGACTTTTTTAATGAATCTTAGTATTTATTTTAAAGTTGTTAGAACTTGAAAAACTTGATTTAGCTAAATCTGAGTGTTTTTAATAGATCAAGAAATGTCAGTGTGATATCCCTTGGCCACAAGTTGTCCACGGTTATAGCCTCAATTGTGGACTTTTCTTTCATGATATTTCAAACCTTTTGCTTGTTTCTCTTTCACTTTGCTCACGGCTGGACTTGCAAGCAGAAACAGAAAGAGAACAAAGGAAAAAGGAAGAAAGACAGAAGGGGAAAACAAAGAAAAAAAGGGGGAATTCGAGATCAGTGTTTGAAGCTTGAATCTCCATCATCATAGTAGCTTAAGGTAGCTTGAAGGTAGAGGTTCTTGAGTTAAAACTTCATATTTTTCTCACTTTTTTCATGTTAGGCTTATTTGAGGTTTAATATACCAAAATGAGTTCTTGAGCTGTTTAAAGTTATTTTTTTGCTTAGATAAGTTCTAGATGTGATTTATGACTTGTTCATACTAAGAGTTTGGATTAGAAACTTAAAACTCTCCATTTGGACCTAAAATGCTTAAGGTGTAGGTTTTGGGATTTTGGATGAGTGAATTGGTTTATGGATCCAAAATTGATGAAATCAATTAGTGCTTTATGTTTCTTTCATATTTGTGAACTTGTTTGGAACTTAAAATCACCTAGGAACTAAATTAGAATGGTGGAATTTGGTTTTGGTTACCAATGGAATAGTAACCATACCTACAGAATTTTGCAGATCCAATCAGCACCTAAGCGCTGGGCGTTGGGCGCCCAAGTGCCAAAGAATTTTGTGCCTGATGCACGCATCCAGCTCTTGAGGGTCCATGGTGGAATGCTTGAGCGCGCAATGAGTGCCTAAGTGTTGGGATAGGAGCGCCTAAGCGCTGAGACAGGTTAGAGGTTGCTTTTAGCATTGTGATGCTAATTCAATTCTCTACTTGTTGGGATCATTTGTGCAAGCATTTTAGGGTGTAATGAGACACTTTTGGGATATTTCTTAAAGGGAATTATCCATCTACATATATGAAAAGTTTGGAAAATTCTTAAACATTCAAAGTGTGATGGAATGCCTAGGTTAGTGTTTAGAACTTTGTCAACAGGATGTTGATTTCTAAATCACTTGTGAGTGATTGTGTGATGTCCTAGATGCTATTTAGCTAGAGATTTAAATCCTGCTACCTTGTTGGATAGGTAAAGCTAAGATTCCTATGAACTAGTGTCTAAAGTGTGGTGAAGTGTCAATGGTTGGTGTGTTGGGACACCGTAGGCTTCCTTAGTGTAATGGTATGCCTATCTATATGCAAAGATTACTCCTTTAGAGTTAAAGTTGAGTTTAAGATGCATAGTTAAAGCATATTTCCTTGATTGTCTAGGTTAAGCTTCGTGATTGGTTAAAAACATGAGTTGGTTCTTTTATATGTTAAAGTTGAGTCAATAGTGAATGTTTTCTAGCTATATCCTTTTCACTAGGTTAGGGTAAACCTTATGATGGAAGTTGGTAAATCCTTGGGCATCCAAGTGTTATGAATGCTATAAAGTAGTATCTAGAACCTTGAGCAATGTGAGTTTGCCTTGAAATCACCTGGAAAGTGATGGTGTGAGGTGCTAGATATGAGGACACTAGTGACATGAGTTTTACTTCTTATGTGTTAAGTTGAAGTAAAGCCTTGAGTCACTAGTCTTTGCTTTTCATGTGGTTGTAAACCTTGTGATAAGTATGTATGTTTTGATAACAAATCGGCATATTTGGCTTTCAAACTTATTATTTGCTATTTCCTATGTATTTTAACCTTATATGGTGTGCACAACCATGTGACCGAAGAATAAAAGGTAGTCAGTCCTAAATTCTCAGAGTAGAAGCTCAATAGGTCAAGGTTACCGGTATGGGTTTGGCATTAGTACTCTTACTTTTGTGATGGGAACGAGTCCACACATCACCAGGTAGTGTCAAGGCTTAATTGCTTATCCTACCCAGTATATACAAGGGAACGAAGGTTCTTGGGAAATAAGTAAGTGACATGTGTTTTAAAAACCAAAACCTGCATCAACATTGCACAATCATTATATTAGGATCTTGTTTGAACATAACCATACATCATAACATAAAAGCATTGCATTGATGACAATTGTATGGGCAATTGTCATTGCTCGATCGATTGATTGATTGGTTGTTTGTTCAATAGTATCATAGGATTGTATGAGCGATTCTTTGATATTGTTGTTTATCGGATATTCTATTACATAGAGTGTAGTTATATGTTCAATTGATTGTTTATGTTAAATGATTAACTATTATTTTTGGTATGTGAATACTGAGAAATTGTGATTTCTCACCCCTTTGTGTTCCATATAAATCCAGGTGAAGACCATCCAAAGGGAAAGGACAAGAAAAAGAAGAAGTAGAAGGCTTAGTTAGCAGCTTTAGTTCTTTTTTAACTAGTTTGTATATTTGTACTTTTCAAGTTGTATGTAAAAGCTTATGTATACAGTATGGCTTATTAGCCAATGATGTTTTTATATATGACCTTTTTATCATTCGTGGCTCTCTATAATGACTATAAAGGTTATTACGGATTATGTTTTATGCATTCTTAGTAAGTGGCATCCTTAATACATTTTATTTTATGATAATTGTATCAGGGTGTTGCACAATCTACAAAAGCACTCACCCAATTTTCAAAAAATTAATCATAAAAAAATTGAATTGAATATCACATACGTTAGGATTTTAGGTTTCTTCAATTTTAAACCTCGTAAGATTTTTAAGTAAAACAAAAAATTGATTATCATAATTAGGATTAAACCACTCTAATACCACTTGTTGAGCCATAGGAAAAGCCCAAAAATAGGGAGATATCCATCAATGAGCTAAGTGAGAAACCACAATAGTGAGTCTAACATCACATCTTGACCCAAAACCTTAATGCAATGAGTCTATGGGTCTTACCATTTATATATTCTTCACTTAACTCATTCTTTATCAATGTGAGATTTCAACACTCACACTTGAATTTCTAACGTTCTCCCCCTCAAGTGTGAGTTCTAACATTAGTATGTCTCCTCAAGTGGAAGCAATTTTGAGTATTTATGGGATTACCAACCAAGACCCAAGTCTTGTTAATGTACTCCACAACATGGGTTAGGGCTGAACCTAGACACCAACCACTATCTCCAAATACTCGGCCCAAACGAACCATTGACTCTAATACCAATTGCTAAAAATTTTTAGATCTATTAATTCCAAAATTTATAACATATCAAAATATATAAAGAGATTTATGGTTACATTGAAAAGGCGCTGATGAGAAAGTTATTGTTGAAATCCTTAAAATCAATCTCGATGAGGGAGAAATATTATTCCTATCCCACAATAGTTGCTCACACGTCAGTATAAATTAGACAATTGTGCGCACCAAAGTGACTAGAAATAGGGGTCTCTCTTTGTATATATAAGAAAAGTAGAATGGGTTAAACCTACTCACTGTGACAAACTCATATATAGGACACATAAACAAAACTTACATATAAGCAGTGCTTTAACGTGTTTAATATCAATACTGATCACAATTTAAGCTAAACAAAATATTCTAATAATTTTAATATCTAATTAATTTGAGTTTTATAAAATTATAATATGATTTATGCTTGTGCATACAAAATTCTAACACCTCTGTCATCTTATCCATGCCATCGTATACTATGCAAACTATTTCTCTCCTTATTTTTTTGTATGAGGAAATTGATAAGTGTTGTTAGGACTTTCTTTGGGGTTTCTCAACGGATGCTAGAAAGGTGCATTTGGTGGGTTGGGATCGAGTTTGTCTGTCAAAGGCTAGTGGCGGTCTTGGCCTTAGACATACTAAACATGTTAATAGTGCCTTCAGGGCTAAGGTTGGTTAGGGTATTATTTCCAACAAAGAGTTTGCAATAAATACAAATGTGGAAATGATGTTATTCCTTATATTTAGAGCTGATAAGATGCTTCTAATCTTTGGAAGGGTGTTTGTCGTTCTTGGAATGTGGTTGAGAGGGATGTTATTTGGCATGTTGGTGATGGTCTTCGCATCAGTTCTTGGACTGATAATTGGGTTCCTGGTTTGGATTCGTTAATTAACCATGTTGTTATACCTATGGAAGCCTCTAAACTTGATGCAACTACATTGGATTTTGCTTGTGCTGCGATAGCTGGGGTTAAGCCTCCATACCAGGATGTTGTACCTAATATGATGACTTGGAGACTATGAAGCACAGACACGCCGATTATGAGGCGTGTCCGCGTGTCGGACACGTGTTCGTGTTAGACACATAGAGACACTCGTACGACACATATGTCCCGTGTGTCCAAATGTGTCTGATTAAAAATATTATTATTTTTAGTTTGGACATGTCTCGGACACATTCGAACACTTCTTGGACACGCTCGGACACGCTCGGACATTTCTCGGATACGCTTGAACACGACTTGAACACGATCCATTAATATTTTTAAAAAAAAAAATAGTTTTCATGACTAACGTTCAATTAGTAAGCCCGTAACCCACTCAAATCCAGTCACATGATTGACGTCCCAAGCTACTATTTTCACATACCAGTATTTTAAATTTTATCTTTTCACACGCCACTATTAGACTTTTAAGTTTTATCTTTTCACACACCACTATTTTCATCTGCTCCTTCTACCTCTACTCGTACCAAGTCGTCCACTTCGTTGTCACTAAAGCTTGTCTTACACTAATATTCCCTCTATTTTTTTTATGTACATGTACTTGTACATGATTAGTTCTATTAGGAAAAGTTAGTTTATGAGATTTTTTAGAATATGTCAATAAAAATTATGTTTCATATTTTTTAGGAGGGGCTTACTAAATAGTAAATATTGACACATATGACATATATTAAAATATTGTAAATCTTCAATCTTATAAAAATGATATTAATGAATTATGAATCTTTTTTTTTAATTTTAAAATTATATATATATATATGCCGTTGTGTCTGTATCCTATAATTTTTTAATATATTGTGTTTCCATATCCGTGTCTACGTCCGTATCTGTGCTTCATAGCTCGGAGATTGGGCCATGATGGCAATTTCCGTGTTGGGTCTGCTTATAGAGATATCGTGGGTGTTTTTCCTACTCTTTCCAACAGCCATTTTCGGATGATTTGGAAATGGAAAAGTGTAGAAAGATTCCATACGTCTCTATGGTTGGATACAAAGAGTAAACTCCTAACAAATGATCGCAGGTTTTTTCGCCACCTAACACATGACCAATCTTGCCAATGTTGTTCGGGTACCCTTACTAAGACCAACCTTCATGCGCTTAGAGATTATCTAATCTCTAGGAATCTCTGGGTTCGCATCCTCACACCTGCAATGAGGAACACCTTTTTAGGTGATGCCCTTCATACTTGGCTGTAGAAGAACTTGTCTGTTCATAAAGGTGGAAGTGGGATGGGTTCTACAGATTGGTGTAGTACTTTTGCTTTTAATTGGCATTTCCTGTGGCAAATTCGGAATGAGACTATTTTTTCTCATGGTCATGAGGATCCAGGTGATTTGTTGTTTCGTCTTTAGGCTCAGTTGAGAAGCTATACCGTGGCTGACTCGGTCCTTTCCTCTTTTGATCAACCTCATCTTCACACTCTTATTGCCTGGTCGCATCCTCCTGAGGGTTGGGTGACAGCAAATAGTGATGGTTCTGTCTCCTTTGTGCATGGCGTGACCGGTGGTGGTTTGCTCCTTGATGCAACCAATGGGATTCTAGGTGATTTTGCTTCAAAATTAGGTGTCACCACAATCCCCTTTGCTTAGTTGTGGGAGGTGGCTTACATGTTTTGAGTGTGTTTAGAATGTAAAAAAATAGAAAATAATTTGAGTTGTAAATTAAATTTAATTAAATTTTGTGTTTAAAATATTAAAATAAAAAAATAATTTAATTTTTAAAATTTTATAAATTTTATTCTTTTTATTTTGAAAATTTTATTATTAAGATTTATTAAGATTTAATTTAAAATAAATAGATTATTTTATTTTTAGTAATTATTTTTAACTATTTTTATAAGAATTAAATGTAAAATAATAAAATTAAATTAAATCAATTAATTTTTATTTTAATAAATTCTAAATATAAAATTTAATTTTTAAATTAATTCAATTATTTATAAAATTTTAAATATAAAATTTAATTTTTAAATTAAATCAAATTAATTAAATTTAAATTAAATTATTTTTATTTTTATTTATTGTAAACACAACTGAAGCTTAGAATTTGGGTTGATGCCATATCCGTATGGAGCTGGATTCTATGAGTGCGATTGCCTTGATTAAGGACTATAACAACCATTATCACCCTAAGTTTTCCTTGATTCAAGTCATTCGTTAGCTTTTAAGAAGGAATTGGGAGGTAGACTTGGGTCACATATTCCGTGAAGCAAAGACTGTGTAGTAGATGGGTTGGCTAAATGGGGCCATTCTTTGGTGCCCTACTCTGTTTATCCTCCAACTTGTATTGCAGACATTCTTAGGGATGATCTTGCAGGTATAGCTTTTGCTAGGTGTTGTAGTTGGTTTCGATTCTTCTGGGCTTGTTGCCTTGTTACCTCACCCACAAAAAAAATTACAAAATCGACAACCAAAATTCCCATCAGATCCAATTCTCCCTTCATTTAATTGAATGCTAATCAACCTTTCCAACAGCCCAATGCTAGTGAAGAAATCTCAAACTGCACATTATATTCAGTCTTATACCGCTATAGAATCATAGTTGGACCAATTTTCTAATATACTATCAAATGTAAGCCCCTCTGCAACCTTGCAGAAGAACTATGAAATCGATCAACATGTGCGTTTTTCATACTAGTAACATCTCATTTAAAATCAGATACAACAATGTATAACAATAGTAATGAAATATTAAAACATAATAATGAAGTGAGAAAATTAATTAAATATAAAAATAATATTGAAAATTTACTATTTGATTACCTTAGTATTATGCTCATGTAGATGCTTACTAAACAATAACCCAAATACCCGAATTACAAAGATAGGAGAAAATGTTCTATACCATAGTATTATGCTCCAGTAAATCCTTACTAAACAATTACCTATACCAGTTGAATACTAATAATATTGCACCAACTAAGAGGGTGTTTGTTTCAGATTATTTTGGGGCTGCAACAGCTTTTTTGGGATAAAAGCTGTTGAATCATGTTTGCTTCATGTTTGACAATTTGTTCCAAAAGCTGTTGGTGGAAAAATTGTGTACGGGACAGTTTTTGAAAAAAGTTAAAATTTGGGTTATTGTGAAATAAGCTGAAAAGTTTATTTCTCATTTTGATATATAAATATTATTTTATCATTAATTAAATAATTTTTTAATCAATTAAATAATTTTTTAATAATTTTATATTTATTTTAGTAATTTAATATATAAAAACGATTCTTTTGTATATTATTTAAACAAAACAGACTTTAAAATTATTTTTAGGTAATATATCTAAAAATAATCGATTATTAAAATAATCAAACTTTCATAACTATCTCAAATACATACTAAACCAATAGTATTATTGTGTAATCAATTTTGACCGGGTCAAAATGTAAAAAAAAATAAAAAATAAAAAATATTTAAAAAAATAAAAAAAATTAGCCCAATTCCCAAAATAAAACTTTTATTCCTCTCATTACTTTCTCTTCTTTTTTTTAGTTCAAACTGCTTGGTCCAATTCATCTATAGTCCAAATTTACTCAATAATGTTTAGATTTATTGTACCACCAAGTCTTATATCAAAAAAATTACGCTCCTTCTCTCCTCTCCCTCCTATATAAAGAATTGATCAAGTATTTGAGTCATTTAAAAAATTTTAAACTTGTACTTAATACTAAATGTAGAGTTTGAAGACTTTAATAAAATGTTTTTCCATGGACTAAACACATGAGACCCTGTGCAAACCACCTTTCAAACATAATATTTTTGCATGTCTTGAAGATAAGTTTATTTTTTTTTTCCAAGTGTAGTTTGTTTATTTTTTTTTTTTACTTATTTTAACATACTCATGATGTTCTTTTAGGTTTGTTATTTGTTAGCTTAGTTTATTTCTTAGTTCTTTAAGTTGAGTTCAAGATATTTATGTTTTAAATTATTTTTATTTTTAATTGATAGGGCATTTTTCTTGTTTTTTATAATGGGTTGGTAAAAATAAGAATGATAAAATACCACAAAAACAAAACAAAACAAAATCACAAAATAAAAAGAAAAGATAGAAGATTTAAAAAAAACCTTCGATTTCTTTTGTTAGCACAATTGAGTTTTAGTTCACTCTCTTTGTTTGTTCATTTGTCTTGTGCTTGATTAATGTTTCTTGTGTTCATTTTGTGTTATTTGTTGGCATGTTGCTTTGTTTAAATTAACTTATTGCTAAATATATTTTTTCTACTTTTTTCTCTCTTTAGTGAAATGTTTTTTTTTCATAATTAAAATTAATAAATTCACACTTATTTTCTAAAGAACAACATTGATTTTGAACTCTTCATTGCCCTTAAGAGATGTGTAGGCTAAAGTCAAGCCAAATTTTATAATTTTTGTAATTTTGTCTATGATTCATCTTTATTCTTTATTTGTTATCTTTTTACATTTTTCTTGTAAATCTTTTTTAATCTTTGACTTCTTTTTGTTTTATTCAAAATTGTAAATTTTTGTAAATTAGTCTTTTTGATGTTTACTTTTTTTATTTGTTCTTGTGAATATATCTTATTTTTTGTCTTATTTTACTTTGCTTGTATATATTTTAATTGTCATTGATTTTTAATTGTAACTTTTTTATTTTAATTCTCTTTTTATTTGCTTTGTAAATATTGTATTTTAGTTCTTTGTTATTATTGATTATTTGTTATTTTGTGGGTTAAATTAAATATTTTTGATAAATTAAATATTTTTAAGTTATTTAATTTGCACAATTTACTTTAAGGTAATTATTTAAAGAGATGTATTGAGATGTTATAGGATTAAGTTTCACATTTCTTGTGTATTACCAACTTCCAAACCTAATAAGGGTTTGCACATATTAGTTTTCTAAAATCTTTAAGAATTTTTCAACTTTTTCTAATACAATAAAATTAGTGACGACTCCTTTAATTATTTTAGTTTTTTTAAAAAAAATTTATTGCCTCTTGTCGTGATCTCAGTTGCGACAATTATGTTGTAGAAGATCATGTACATGTTACTTATTTGCTTTCATAAAGCATCATACCAAATTTCATCATACTAAAAAAAAAATTTAATGAATATAAATGAACCAAAAAATATCAAAAATTGTAAAAAAAAAAAAGCTAAAAAATTACTTGCAATACCTAAACGAAAGTAAAAATGTAATCATGCACAGATGAGAAAATAAACCTAGAGAAAAAAAAATGAACCCAGAGAAGATAAATGAACTGAAAATGGCAAATCAATAATAAAAAAGTGAATCAATAATAAAAAAGTGAATCAATAATAAAAAAGGGACTTAGAGAAGATAAATCAACCGATCAAAAAGGGATATCCAATAAACAAAAAAAAATTACGTGTAGAAGAAATAGAAGATTGACCAAATTGTTGGCTTATCACCTTGGCGTTCCTCATAAACACCGTACAACAAGTGGAAGAACCAAACATTCAGATGAAATTTCAATAGATAAAGCCCAAAACAACAACACTCACTCATGACCAATGTGTCCGCTTAATTAATAGAAAATCATAGGAATTATAGCAAATATGTTGAAGTTTTAAAATCTAATCGACAGAGATAGATTCATGAAACAAGTAAGGTTCTTAAAATTAGATTAGTCATTGAACTAGTAAAAAGATTGGTTTATGATTCAATTTCAATGGTTCAACCATACTCAAATCATGGTTAAATTGAAAATAAATAAATAATTAAATTATAGTTTTTTAATATTAATATCATTAATTTTTATAGACATAAATTATGAGGATTTTAAATTTTAAGCTACTTTTACATTTACAATTAGAATATAATACAATTATTATGAAGTATATAAAAATATTTAAATTATTTTTGGTGAGAAATAACAAAATATTACTGTATTGACATTAGATAAAAAAAGAAAAAAAGGTTTTTATATGTTATTATTTATACAAAACAACAAAAAAATATAAATAAATATTATATAAAAACAAATAGCGTTGCAATGTAACACAAAGAAAGATAATATCTTACTGATAGAGGCTTATTTCTTCAAAAGCAAGGTACAAGTTCGATTCTCACATTCCATGCTTAAGCATTTTTATGATGATATACAAAAAATTGCTAGTTGACCCAATAAATTGTGATCGGTCCACCGGTTTGACAGTTTGAAAACCGGCTCTTAGCTATCCAGTTCATAGAACTAGATTGGATAGGCTTACTGACCGATTCAAAATTGAATTGATTGGACTAACTGGTCTTGTCCGATTTTCTTAACACTGGAAATAAGTGTTGCGGAAGTGAAAAAAAAATAGTATAAATAAATAATTTTAAATTAGTTATATATATGCTTTATTCCTATCTTTCTAAGATATAAATAATTTAAATTAATTATATATATACTTTAATCCTACCTTTTTATGGTAAATGCATAATTATTATATTAACAATTGAGAGTTATAGGTAAAAATTATCCATAGCTTATCATATCTTTTCACATTTCACATTTTTTAAAAGTTACATGTAAAAGTCTTAGAATTCTTGTATGCTTAAGTATGGAATGTGGGATTTATACTATTTCACATAATCTAGAATTCTTGTATTTTTCTTTGTGTTACATTGTGTATGGAAAGTGGGATTTATACTATTTCACATAATTTAGAATTCTTGTATTTTTCTTTGTGTTTCATTTTGTGTTAGTCATGGCAACCATCACTTAAGAGGAGGGTAAATTGGGTGATTACAAATTTTAAAACACCTTTAAGAAATTAAGCATTTTGAATAACTCAATTAATAAATGCAGCGGAATAAGTTTAACAAAGGTGAAACTATTAGTGATTTCACAAATACCACTTGGGCTATAGGATAAATCAAGTAAATAAGGTAGATATCAAATTCAACTCAAGCTTATATAATTAAGACACAAATGTAAAGAGATAGAGTTAGAGAAAAACAAACACAAGGATTTATCCCTGCTTCACCCACCCTCATGACCTACGTCCTAGTCTTCAAGCAAACCACTCGAGATTTTCCACTAAACTTCAAGCTTGAACGGGTGCTTAAAAATCTTTACACAATAGAGCACTCACCACACCTTGGGATACCTCACCCTTTGTGCTTGAGCCTAAAAACAGGGATACCTCACCCTTTTCACTAGAGGGATACCTCACTCCATTTTCAACTCTAGAAGGATACCTCACCTTCTTTACAAATAAGGGATACCTCACCCTTTTTCTCTAGAGGGATACCTCACCCTTTTTCTCTAGAGGGATACCTCACCCTCTTTACAGATTATACAAAGTGTTTGAATGATAGAAACTCTCTCAAAGAGTAGATAATACAAATTGAAGCACTATGGGTATTAAGGAATTACACTTTGAAGCTCAAAACAAAGTTTTGGAGAAAGAGATAATTTAATACGAATTTAATGTGATTTTCAAATTGTTCTCCAACTCTTAATCAATGCCCAAACACTTCCATTTATAGCCCATGACATTTAAGAGCCGTTGGAGGCTTGTGGAGGACATTTAGTGCTCAATAGAGCCGTTGGGGAAAAGTCCTGGAACAGACCATAATCTGTTATGGCAAAAGCCATAATCGATTATGGCATGAAAGAAAGCTTTCCAACGTTTCTGGTTTGCAAAATAACCTATTATGGGTTTACTCATATTCGAATATGAAGGAATTCATAACCTGTTATGAAACACTCATAATCTGTTATGAGTTATGCCATATTCGAATATGGCCATTTAGAAACAGGTGGTTACGTTTAGAAATACCAAATAATCAAATATAAAGAAGCCATATTCGGTTATGCATATTCCCATATTCGGTTATGGCATTCTGGTTTTGAAAGCTAACTTTAAATGGTCATAACTTCTTCATTTCTCATCCGTTTTAAACAAATGACCAGTCATTGGAAAGGTATTTGAGTCTATTTTCATATGAAATAATCAGAACAAAACACAAAATAGTTTGGAAGTTATGATTAAAAGAGTGACCAAAGGTCAGCTTTGCAAAACACAAACTTGACTATTTTTCATGGATTTGAACAACCACCAAGACTAGCTTTGCAAAACTTGTTTGTTGAGCATTTTAGCATGTGAAAACCATTCGTAAAGATTTAAAAACATGTTTGAGCTTAGTGTGATTCCCAAATACCTTTACACAAGATCTAAGTCCTCTAAGCTAATCTTGAAGATCCTTGGACTTGATCATTGTACTTCCATTTCTTGTCCTTATTTGTTATCATCAAAACCATTACTTTAGCTAATACCAATTACATTTTGTGTGTGTGGGGGGGGGGATTTATACTATTTCACATAATTTAGAATTCTTGTATTTTTTTCTGTTACATTGTGTGTATGTAATGTGGGGTTTATACTATTTCACATAATTTAGAATTCTTGTATTTTTCTTTGTGTTACATTGTGTGTGTGTGTGATTGTGTGTGTGTGATTTATACTATTTCACATAATTTAGAATTCTTGTATTTTTCTTTGTGTTACATTGTGCACATTTTTTAAAAGTTATATGTAAAAGTCTTAGAATTCTTGTATGCTTAAGCATGGAATGTGGGATTTAAAAGTTATTGTAATTGGCATTGGCTAAAGTAATGATTTTGATGATAACAAACAAGGACAAGAAATGAAAGTGCAATGATCAAGTTCCAAAGATCTTTAAGAATAACTTATCGGACTTAGATCTTATGTAAAAGTAAATGAGAATCACACTAAGCTCAAGTACGTTTTCAAATCTTTACAAATTATTTTTACATGCTAAAATGCTCAACAAACAAGTTTTAAAAAGCTAGTTATGGTAGTTGTTTAAATCTATGAAAAATAGTCAAGTTTGTGTTTTGCAAAGCTGACCTTTAGTCACTCTTTTGATCATAACTTCCAAATTATTTTGAGTTTTGTTCTTAAACTTATTTCATATGAAAATAGACTCAAATACCTTTCCAATGACTAGTCATTCGTTTAAAAAGATGAGAAATGAAGAAGTTATGATCATTTAAAATTAGCTTTCAAAACTAGAGTGTTATAACCGATTATGGAATATCCATAACCGATTATTGCACAAGTCAAGAGCACTTTTCATGTTCTAAAAGCTCCTAACCGATTAGGCAATTCACCTAACCGGTTATTGTGAATGTTAGGAGCATTTTTCATGTTTCTAAAGCTCCTAACCGATTAGGCAACTCACTTAATCGGTTAGTGTAAAAGAAAGAAGTGTTTTCATGTTTTTATAAAAGCTCCTAACCGATTAGCAACTCCACCTAACCGGTTATTCTAAATTTCAGGAGCCAAAAATCAAAGCTCCTAACCGATTAGGACAATTTCCTAATCAGTTATCTCGGCAAACAAAAAACAAGTTCCAATGGCTCTATTGAGCATTAAATGCTCCTATCTACCCCCAACGGCTCTTAATTTGTTTTGGGTATAAATCTAAGTTGTTGGGCATCAAAGAAAAGTTGGAGAACAATATGAAAATCATTCTTGAGCATTAAATTCGTATTTCATCATCTCTTTCTCCAAAACTCTGTTTTGAGCTTCAAAGTGTGATTCCTTGATACTCATAGTGTTTCAATTTATATTATCCACTCTTTAAGAGAGTTTCTATCATTCAAACACTTTGATTATTCTGTAAAGAGGGTGAGGTATCCCTCTAGTGAAAAATGGTTGGGTATCCCTTATTGAAAAGAAGGTGAAGTATCTTTCAAAGGTGTAAAGAGGGTGAGGTATCCCTCAAAGGTTGTAAAGGGTGAAGCTTCCCTTGTTGTAAAGAATGTAAGGTATCCTTCAAAAGTTGTAAAGGGGGTGAGGTATCTCTCTAGTGAAAAGGGTGAGGTATCCCAAGGTGTGGTGAGTGTTCTATTGTGTAAAGGTTTTCAAGCACCTGTTCAAGCTTGAAGTTTAATGGAAAATCTCGAGTAGTTTGATTGAGAACTGGACGTAGGTCACAAGGGGTGGCTGAACCAGGATAAATCCTTGTGTTTGCTTTTCTCAACTTTATCTCTTTACATTTGTGCCTTAATTATATATGCTTGAGTTGAATTTGATATATAGCTTATTTGCTTGATTTATCCTTTAACCCAAGATGTATTTAAATAATCTATAATAGTTGTATCTTTGTTAGACTTATTCCACTGCATGTGTTGATTGAAAATATCAAAATGTATAATTTCTTAAAGTTGTTTTAAAAATTTGTGATCACTCAATTCACCTCCTTCTTGGGTGATGGTTACCATGACTAACAGTTATATGTAAAAGTCCTAGAATTCTTGTATGCTTAAGCATGGAATGTGGGATTTATACTATTTCACATAATTTAGAATTCATGTATTTTTCTTTGTGTTGTGTTGTGTTTTGTGTGTGTGTGTGTGTGTGATCTTACATGAATGATTAAGATTAGAACATAAATGCATATGACTTTTTTAAATGGTTATATAACTTTTTAAGTAAATTTTAATCTTAATCATCCATGTATAGTTGTATGATCAAGATTTACTCTTTTCACCTTCTCTGTGTTCATATGAGTGATTTTTGACCGTTGGATCTTACATGAATGTTTAAGATTAAAACATAAATGCATGTGACTTTTTTAAGTGGTCACATAACTTTTAATCTTGATCATCCATGTATAGTTGTATGATCAAGATTTACTCCTTTCACCTTCTCTGTGTTCATTATAAGAGGTGAGATAAGTGATTTTTGACTATTGGATCTTACATGAATTGTTAAGATTAGAACATAAATGCATGTGACTTTTTTAAGTTGTCATATAACTTTTAAGTAACATTTAATCTTGATCATTTATGTGTAGTTTTATGATCAAGATTTACTCATTTTACCTTCTCACAATAAAAACTTCTCTAATTAAATATATATATATATATATATATATATATATATATATATATATATATATATATATATATATATATATAGTTATAAGTTACACACATTATAATCAAGTTAGTGTTGTTCACCTTAATTATGTTATTCAATAGATATATCTTGAAGGGACTAAAATGAGTTCAAGGTTAATTTGTACCTTTAAATCTCTACATTTATATATTCCAAATTTAAAGTTTTGGCATTATGTCAAATAGTAGATATATCTTAAATAAGAGTGAGTACAAAATAAGCCAAAGACTAAAATATTTTAGACTAAGAAATAAGAATGTATTTGGTTAACATTTTAGAATATTTAAATAACAAATTTGTATGAATAGGGTTAAAATTTTGGGAGAGACTAGGGGGCCTAGCCCTCATTGGCCCCCATTTGGATTCGTCACTTGTAATGAAGGAAAATATCTCAAATCCACCATTGAACTCAAGCAACAAACTCAACTACTACCAAGAAAAGTGTTAAGGCCATCAGGGGTAATGTAATTAACAAGATGACAATAAGAGCACATAGACACAAGAATTTTACATGGTTTATTAGTCACATGCCTACATCTACCCGAAGATAAAACACATTCTCCATAAGAGAAAAACAATATAAGAATAATCATGGAGTTAAAAATCTATCTCATACCCAAAGTCCCTTGTAAACCCTCTCTCGTAACCTGAAGAAACCCTTTGTCACTTATTCTCTCTGTCTCACAACATACCTAGGTCATTGGTTCTATTTTTAGCCAAGCCTCCAAAGTCTTCAAGCAAACCTCCTTGGTCTTTTAGACTCCTTAGTTTCCAAGTTTTTGAAATCTTAAAAGATTTTTCAAATCTTATCGATTTTAAAAAAATCTTCAAATTTTATCATATCTTTAATTTAGATTTCCTAAATCATTAAGGATACACTTATTAAAGATAAAGATAAATAAAACCAATCATTATTCTTATATAGATAGATTAGTCAATTTTTCGACAAAAGCATAGAACAAAAGTGTAAAAGAAAGATTATACTATGCAGGTTCATGCCAACAATCATGGATTAAATATTATTTTAAAAAAAAGACACAAATCTATCAACCAAATCTAAAGACAGGTAATAGAAAACTATATATATGATGCACCCTAAAAAATCACTTATATACACGAGAGTTTCAATTGAATTAATAGAAATAACACCAATATGTCATCCAAAGACAGTTAACAGGGAACTAATAATATATATGCCACTGGAAACTTAAGTGACTATTGAAGTCTCATGTTGGTAAAGAATGAGTTAAGTAAAGAGTATTTAAGTGGGAAGACCCATAGACTCATTACCTTAAGGTTTTTGGTCAAGATGCGGCATCACACTCACTATTATGGTTTTTCACTTAGCCTATTGATAGAGATCTCACCTATTCATGAGCTCTCCTATGACCCAACAAGTGGTATCAGAGTCGATAGTTCATTTGGGCCGAGTATTTGTAACATCCCGAGACTGCCTGCAAGATTGACGAGTGTCTCCACAAATCAACACGGGTCTTTTCAGCGTGCTTTGTCCTCATTCACATGCATCCTAGGAAACTTCCCAAGAGGTCACCCATCCCACAATTGCTCCAAGTCAAGCATGCTTAACCATGGAATTCTTATGTTCTAGGCTCCCGAAAAGAAGTTGCAACTTGTTGATATGGCTACGCCTAATTAATTCCTTTAAGCCATCCTCAACTATGCAGTCCCATACTAGTACAGTCTCTGAATCCCTCTCATTCTGGTGCATATTCAGTTCATTCATGAGACCCTTCACCTAGAAGCCTGCTAGGAGCCGCTCCTTGTCCGTGCTTCTCTTGCACCGGCATCCATTCCCCATCCTCGTCGGCCCCGGGACACCACATGCCCACCAACTTCTGCTTGGTTCATCCCCGAACCACACCGTACTAGGAGAGGTCCCGGCTCTGATACCATCTATAACACCCTAACTTTTGGTTAAATTGCGATTTTATCCTGATTGTACTATTTTATGTTTTCTATGTGTTATAAAATTAATTTGACTGTTTCGTAATTGTATTTGACTGTTGTGTGTGATTTACTCCGAGTCAAGAAAATAATAATTTTCGGGCCCGGGAAAAATCTTTGTTTGATTATTTGGAGCTAGGGGATCTTACTAAACCCAATTCCGAATAATACGTGTATCAATATTTTAATTTTTAGAATTTATCTATAAAATAAAAATATTTTATATTTTATTATTATTTTATTGATCAGTACTAACCAAACAGACCATAGACCCGGAAAAGTCTATGGGACCCACATTTGGTTTGTGGGACTTACATTTGGAAATCAGTCAACGTTAATGGCTTGAATAAATTTTAAACCACTAGGAATTAGTCAATATAAATGGCTTGATTATTTCTAAACCAATAAGAAGGAATCAACATAAATGGCTTGGAAATTTTAAACCAATAGGAGGAAAGTCCACAAAAATAGTTGGACTTAATAGATTAGTTAGTTTAAAAACTTAATTAAGTTAATCTAAAGTGTTTAAGTAGTAATCAAATGGATTAAACCTAGTTAGTTATTCATTAAAATTTTAATTAGACAATGTACTAGCATAATTAAGAAGGTGATTAGTGATTCTAAGTAACTACATGATTTACTAAATAACTAAGAAACCTAACTAATTTTTATCTAACCCTAGCTAGAATGGCTTAAGCATAATTAGGAGACTAAAATGAATTAAGATTTGATTAGTTCTTCCTAAGTGCAATTAAGGCCAAGCTCTTCAAGAAGGTTCAAGAACAAGGTGACTTGTCTCTCCTAGCCAATAGGAAGCAACTTGGAGATAAAGCCTTGAAGATCCACCCTTGAACTCATCAAGGGCCATTAGGAGCTCTTAGATGTCAACTAAAGTGGCCACCTCCTTTAGGTGAACTCCACGGCCATGCATTAGGGGGGACCAATTTTCACTTCATTATCATCATTTCAATCATTCTAATCTATTTTCTCCTTTCTCTTTCTTTCAAGAACACAAAGAAAATTTCATAGTTTCTCCTTCTTGAGCAATTCAGCCATCACTACTTCTCATACCTCCACTCTTCTAAATTTTCATCCAACACCATTTCCTAAACCTAAACATCATTCTAAGAACTTCTCTAGTTGAGAGTTTCTTCAAAATCATCCATTTGAAGTTTGGAAACCAACCTTGAAATTTATTTCCTACAAGGTAAAAATCCTTGTTTCTTGTTTCTAACTTGATTCTTGAAGTTCTAAGCCATGATTGATCCATGGTTTTTCTTTTTTAACCATAGTTTATGACTTTATAATTTGTTTAAGTTTGTTAGGGTTTTCTTGGAGCCAAAACGAAATCCATAGGAGGAAATCCAAGAAGGTTTTGTCTTCCTTATAGGTAAGAGGGAGATTTAATCTCATCAACCATATATGGTGGTGAGAAAATGGACTGATTTGTGGTGAAGAATCCATAATGATTCATTCACTTGGTTGTTTTAAAGTTGTTTCTATTTGTGATTGATTTTATTTGCAAGCATGTCTATAGCTTTGATATATTTTGTATGTGTTTATAGATGCATGATAATTATCATAGGATGTGAATAACATGTGAGGATTTGCATGAGTATTCCAAAGAACACAAAAAAGCTCATGGCTTCATCATTTCAAAGAGGACCAAAATGTTGTCAAATATTTTTCTAAGGTAAGGATTAATTAATTTATTTGGATCAATGATTTTTACAAGGACTTAGATAATAGAAAATAAATTAAAGATGATTTATGGAGGATATAGTAAATTTCGGCTAACATGCCTTTGTGATACCTTTAATCTAAAATTATTTTGCTAAGTGTAGACTATGTAATTAAATTAAAGAGAACTCAATTTTAATGAATTTTAGAGAATAAAATAAATGAAGTTATTTTAGAAACTTAATTAGAAAAAATTAAGTATGAAAGAGAAATATAATGAACACTTGAAAAATATTAACGTATAGCTCACCTTTTAGGTTTTGAAGCACGTTAGCAAGTTTCGAGATGTAAATATTGGTAATGATCAAGAAAGGAAATTTTTAAGAGAAAACGTAGAAAATATTACTTAATAAATTTTCTAGAAGGAAATGCTGTAAATAAATTTTAGAAAATAAATATATAATGGAGGAAAACTCAAAATATAATTTAGAACATAAAGAAATATTTTACGTAGTTGAAAAGTATTAGAAATACCTTATGCGTATTTAAAATAATGATTTTTAAACTACGCGATTGAGAAAATAATTTAAAAACACTACGTGAATTTAAAAACATCAAAAAATATTTACGTGATTGTGAAAACGCAATAAAATATTTTCGTGACTGAGAAGAATAGTAATTTTACTGTTAGGCCAAAGTGGTAGACTCAGATATATTGATAAATAGTACTGTCAAGTGGAGACGTACTGTATTTAGAAATATTGATAATGAGGGTAATTATGTAATTATGACTCATTATATTGGTAATAAGGGTAATTATGTAATTATGATTTATTATATTAAAAAATATTAATAATAAGGGTATTTATGTAATTATGGCTCATTATATTTGGAAATATCGATAAAAAGGGTATTTGTGTAATTATGGTTCATATACACGCATTGAGAGATGTGTCAATTTAGTTGGAATTGGCGATTAGCTGACGAGATGAATTACACTGTGTTAGGGGTGTGATAGGCGTAGTGTGGTTCATTGAGTGAACTTGGAGGCGTTAGTGTGCGGAGAATTCCACATATGGACAGTTGGTAGCTGCTCTGGGCCGTGGTAACGGGCAACACACTAATGATCTCGACAAGCACTATTCTTAATCAAGATCTTGTGAAGACTGTCTAGTACAATGCCTGTTGTGCATGATGTTTTGACTGTGTACTAACTACATGACGATTTGACTGTGTACTATTTACATGACGTTTGACTATGTAATAGTTGGTTGGGGCAGCCTGAGGTACTAATAGTTCTTCTTGGTCATTCTCTCTGATGTTATTGTGTTTAGCTTCATAGAGTAGGGATGAGTCTGTGTACATTTGCATTTGGGGTCTGCATTGTTATGTGACATTTATATTTGGTTTGAGATATTTTGTATGCTGTGATAATACAATTTGTTGTTTTAATTATTATATCTGTATGTTTTGTCATTTTCTTTACTGCTATGTTAGTAATGATGTAGATTATCTCACCTCTTTATATGTAATTTTTGTATTATTTTTATGTTCCGTAAAGATTTTGAGGAAGAGAAAATGGTAGAGGAGCAGCCTCTAGATTGTTTGTACCTGGAGGAGGAGGAGCAACCGAACGAGCAGTTTGAGGAGGGCGAATCTCGAGATCATCCATATCATTTGGATTGATTGCGACTCAGTATGGTTTTACTATAGTTTTCTGTCTTCCGATGATCTCCCAGAGGAGGATCTTTTGGAGGATCCAAACTTTTAATTTTATGCTTGGGCTAGTTTATGGTTTGCTTTAAACTAAACAGTTTACTATTTTATTAAATAATTTGTAGTGTGTAAATTATTTGTACCTTTTAAAAACAAAATCATATATATAATTATAGTGTGTATTTAATGGTTTGTTTTGTTTCATGTTCTATTTATTTTATTTTATAATATAAAGTTAAAAAAGAAAGTTTTTACAACTTATATTATTATATATTAAGAAATGATTTATAACTTGGGTAATGTCTATTTTAATTATTCCGAAATGTGACGTCCTCATTAGGGTGTTATAATATTTAGAGACAGTGGTTGGTACTCAGGTTCGACCTTAACCCATGTTATAGAGTACATTGACAATATTTAGGTCTTGGTTAGTAACCCCATAAATACTCAGAATCGCTTCTGCTTAATGGGAAGCATACTAATATTGAGACTCACACTTGAGAGGAAGAATGTTAGAAACTTTAGTGTGAGTGTTAAAGTCTCACATTGGTAAATAATGAGTTAAGTGAAGAGTATTTAAGTAAGAAGACCCATAAACTCATTACTTTAAGATTTTGAGTTAAGATGTGACGTCAAACCTATTATTGTGATTTTTCACTTAGCCCATTAATAAAAAAATTTCCACTACTTTTGGACTCCTCCTTTAGCCCAACATATATTATTAAAATTAGAATAATTTTCCATGGGAACAGTTGATCTATAAGCAATGAGTGCCATGTCATGAGTATATGAAGGATTACGTTTATGTTATTATGAGATCATACTATACAAGTTCATGCCAACAATCATGGATCATATCAGATAAAAAAAATCATGCATTAAAAATTAAACAAATCACAAATCTATCACTCAAACCAATAACATGTATATATCGTACTAATTAAAAAGTTTCAACGGATGAGGCTTTGCCTCAATGGTTAGTACCGCATTGTTATAAAGAGTGTGACAGAAGTTTGATCCCTACTAATGCATTATTATCTCTTTTCCCTCCCCCTCCCTCCTCCCATGGGACTCCTTGTGGGGCATATCTTGGCCCCACCTCATTTGTGGAGTCTCCCCCTAGGCCTGTTTGGGGCCTAGGCACCACAAAAAAAAGTTTCAAGCTAGTGGACCACGTATACAAAAGCATATAAAATTAAATTTAGTAATGGTAATGGTATCTTAGTAACAACTTATTACAATTTATACCTCATGCATAGACACAAAATTAGTAGTACTATCCAATTATGATGAATAAGTAACCCAAACCAAAACCAAGATAAACTCTATCATGAAAAAGAAGTAAGTCTCACATATGTATATACCAAAAAGAATCCCATATTGTTTGTTTTCAAAGAGACTTGCAAAATATTTTCTAATCTTTTTACCCTTCAGCTCCATTCCAAGAATGGTTGAAGATTTTCCGTAACTTGCAACACTAAACAAAGACCATCGATAAACAAAATGCTACGGTTAACCATCTTTCCTTCAAATGCAATTCCATATAACAGGAAAAAAAAAAAGAAACAAGTTAAATAAATCATAACAATATACTCGCAAGACACATTTAAAAAATTATGCAGTTAAAATTCTGAAGTCAATGTAGTATTTTTTAGTAGATTCTTTCTTTCTTTTGTAGATTTTTTTCTCTTTCCCTATAGAACGAGTAGTTTTTCCTTAATAATTTGGTGCTTTCATTTCGAGCTCACAAATCACCTCTTAAAATCTTAGATAATTTTTTGGGTACCAGAGTTATGGAAACAATATCACACAACTAAAATAGAGTTGAGAAAATTGGAGCTGACATACAATATTTAATATGGAAAACCCTATAATGGTGATGAGGGAAAAACCATGGGTAAGAATAGAAGGTTTTCATTAAGTGAAAGAAAATTACAACTTCTCTCTAATTACAAGGAGAGAACAATAACACCCTCTCTTGCAATAAGAGAATACATTTCTCTATATAAAATAGGAAAGACTCTCAGAAGATACTGTGTAATATTTCTCTATGGAAATGGAATGATTAAAACTGAATGGAGGAGGTCATATTTATAAAGGAATGACCTCCCCCTTTGAGCTATTCCAGAGAAGGAAGAGGGATAATTTTTCTCCTCTTCACCTACTGCTCAACTACCTTCTATTTCTTTTTCAAATCCATCGAAAACAAGCCATTTTCTTTGACTTCCGAATGCCACAAAGTGGCTTTTACGTCCACAATCTCCCACTAAAAGTCACTTTTGCAAGCTTTCAAAACCTTTCTCATTTTTCCAATTTCATGCTACCTACGTTTCTGATAGGCCATAAGAGGATCTGCACCATATAAACTTATCAGTGTTGATTGGCTTCGTCATGACATCTGCTAGGTTCTCTTTGGTGTGAATCTTTTGCATATTCATGTTTCTTTCTTCTACTACTTCTCTAACAAAGTGATATTGAACTTCTATGTGCTTAGTCCTTGAATGAAATGCTGGATTCCTTGCAATGTGCAAGGCACTCTGACTGTCACAATAAAAAGAAATCTTTTGTTGCTTGTGCCCGAGTTCTTCCATTAACCTTTGAATCCAAATTGCTTCTTTACATGCTTACGTAACTACTATATATTTAGTTTCTGTAGTATACAAAGCTACAACAATTTGTAACTTAGATAACTAGCTTGCTGCTCCTCTTGTAAGTGTAAACACATAGCCTGTAGTAGATTTCCTTTTATTAAGATCATGTGCAAAATCAGAATCAACATATCCCCTGACAACAAACTCTGATTCTTCAAAACATAATGTAGCATCTGAGGTTCCTTTGATGTATCTTAGGATCCTCATAACAGTATTCCAATGCTCTCTACCAAGATTTGTCATAAATCGACTAACTGTGCCAATTGCTTGTGCAATATCTGTTCTTGTATAGATCATAATATATATAATACTTCACATTGTTGATGCATACGGTGCTCAAGACATTTCCATCCTCTCCGCTTCACTACTAGGACTCATATTTGAGGATAATTTGTAATTGACAGGAAGTGGGGTGGAGATTGACTTATAATCTTGCATGTTGAAGCGCCGCAAGATTTTCATAAGATAGTTCTTCTTGGAAAGCCAAACCTTTCTATCTTTTCTGTCTCGGTGAATTTGCATCCCTAAAATCTTGTTTGTTGATCCCAAGTCCTTCATATCAAACTTCCTAGCCAACTGTGCCTTCAATTCTTAGACTTGATATTTGTTGGGGCCTATCACCCACATGTCATCCACGTATAACAGCAAGATGATAAATCATTTTTACCAAACCTCTTGTAATATGGTCTGAACTTAGTCTGTTGTATTTGAGGCTAATAATGAAAGAATTAAATCTCCTGTACCAATACCTTGGCACCCGCTTTACATCGTACAGAGATTTGGTTAACCTGCAAACCAAGTTTTCCTTGCCTTTTTCTTTAAAACCTTCTGGTTTGAGCATATATATCTCTTCTTCTAGCTCTCTATGAAGAAAAGTTATTTTCACATCTAGTTGTTCAAGATGTAAATCAAATGCAGCACATATAGCCATGACTACTCTGATAGTGGTAAGTCTGACAACTGGAGAGAATATCTCATTAAAATTAGTACCTTCTTTCTGAGCAAAGCCTTTGACCACCAGCCTTGCACGATATCGTTCCACTTGATCGTTGCCATCTCGTTTGATCTTATAGACCCATTTGTTACTAATGACTTTTCGTCCCTTTGGAAGTTCAATAAGTTCCCATGTCTTGTTTCTATATAGGGCTTCCATTTCTTTTTGTATTGATGTCATCCACAGAGAAGCTTCTGAGCTACTCACCACCTCCTGAAAGGTTGACGACCCTCCTTCTTCTGTTAGAAGACAATATGCATTGTGACTTGTCATAACATAGTCTGAGTGCCATGATGGTGCTCTTATCTGGTGCGTTGATTGTCGAACTTATGTATCATTGGCCTCATATGGTTCTTGTTCCTCATGCTCTGGTTCTTGTTTTGCTTCAGAGGAACCTTTTTCTCAAGCTTTTCCATTTATCTGTACAGTAGTAGTCTTTTTCAAAGTGTTGTCATCCTCTTGTTCACTTTGCAGTTCATTTTCTGCTAATATCACATCTCTGCTAGCAATAACCTTATGGGTAGTGGGATCCCACAGACGATACCCCTTAACACCGTCAGCATACCCCAAGAATATGCATTTCATGGATTTTAGATCCAGTTTAGTTCTTTCTTAGGAATTGTACATCATATATGCATGACATTCGAACACATGAAGAGAAGAATAATATGTTGGCTTGCCATTCCACATCTCTATTGGTGTCTTTAAACCAATTGTAGTTGATGGCGATCGATTTATCACGTAATAGGCAGTTTTGACTGCTTCTGTCCAAAAAGATTTAGCTAGACCTATAGTTTGCAACATAGCTATTGTCCTTTCTAAGAGAGTTCTATTCATCTGCTCTGCTACACCATTCTACTGAGGTGTATGTGCAACTATAAACTGCCTTTGAATACCTTTTTGCTTGCAAAATGTGAGAAAATTGCCATCTGTATATTCTCCTTCATTGTTTGTCCTCAAGCACTTGATCTTTTTCCAGATTCAAGTTCTACTATTGCTTTGAAGTCCTTGAAGATTGGAAACACATCTGACTTCTTCTTGATTAGGTAAACTCATAATCTCCTGGAGTAATCATCAACGAATGATACAAAGTATATTGCTCCTCTTAGGGACATTTCTGGTAACTCCCACAAATCATAATGAATCAAGTCCACTACGTGTTTGCTTCTAGAAGTTGATCTATCAAACTTTAATCTATGATGCTTGCTTGTAACATAGTATTCACAAAAAGGTAAGTTTACAAATTTGAGCCCGGGAAAGAGATCACGTTCTGCGAGAATCTTCAAACCACGTTCTAACATGTGGCCTAATTTGCGATGCCACATTATTGTTGATTCTTCATGGCCTTCTGATGCAACTGATGCATCTGCCTTTTGTAATGTATCTCCCATAAGCATGTATAAATTTGCTGCGATCTTTTAAGCTTTTATCATCACAAGAGCACATCTAACCTCCTTCAAGATCCCACATTCAATATGGGTCTTGCACCCAGGGTCATCCAATTGCCCAATAGATAATAAATTATTCTTTAAACCCTTCACATGTTGTACCCCTTAAATTGTGTGAACTATGCTATCGTGTAATTTTATTTTGACAATACCAACTTCAATAATCTCTAAGGCATGATCATTTCCCATGAACACATATCATTCTGAGATAGGTTCATAAGTACTAAACCAGTCCGGTTGTGAAGTCATGTGCCATGTTGCTCCTAAATCCATTATCCAAACATCAGTGAGCTGTTTACTGCCATTGGAACCAACTGCTACTTCGCTATAAAGAATTTCTCTATCATTAGAGGTACTCGCAACACATCCTTGAGAGGTTGTTGCTTCAGGAGCTTTTTTTGCATTTTTCTTGTTGTGCTAACAATCTTTCTTCAAGTGTCCTCTCATGCCACAAATGTAGCATTTGAAGTTCTTTCTTCTTCATGACTTTGATCTACATTGATTTTGGCTCCCACTAGAGCCACGTTCCATTGATCTTCCTCTCATCATTGACAAAGCCTTTGCTTGCTTTGAGCTTTTTAATCTGTCATCCTTGTTCTTTCGCCTGGATTCTTCTTCAAGAATAGCAGCAACAATGTCATCAAATTCAAGACTATCAGCACTATTATTATTTGTTATGTTGATGATGAGTTGATCATAAGAGTCAGGTAGACTTTGAAGTAGAAGTTCTGCATGTTCATTTTCCACCATGTTGTAATCTGATGTGGTAAGCTGAGAAAATAACGTGTTCATATTGTTGATGTGATCTAGTACCATCATGGATTCACTCATTCGAAGAATATAAAGCCTTTTTTTTAAGAATATCTGGTTGTGAAGTGATTTGACCTCGTACAATTTGGTGAGTGCATCCCAAATCTCCTTTGTCGTCTTCTTTTATGGAACACTTAACAAAACTAAATCTGCCAAAGCTAGATGTAGGTTTCCAATAGCATTGTCATCCATCTCCTTCTACTTGTCATTAGATATCCCAGTGGATCTACCTTCAATTGCTGCTAAACAATTGTTTTTCCTCAAGATCAATTTTATCTTCATTTTCTATGGAGAAATTACTCCAATTGAATTTCTCAATCTTAAATTTTGTTGTCATCGTATTGATAACAATATGTCTCTCAATTGAATTGACTTACTTTATTTCACCGTGAATAGTACTGTATACGTGAATAATATTATATATATGTACCGTATCGGGACAATCTCTTATACGTTAACAGTACTGTAAAAGTATATAACCACACATATAAATAGTAATAATAAACAGTACCTCGCAGCATGAATAGTATCAGTAACCAATGGTTCTGATACCACTGTTGGATAATAAAGTTATGGAAATAATATCACACAACTAAAATAGAGTTGAGAAAATTGAAACTGACAAACAATATTTAATGTGAAAAACCCTCTAATGGTGATGAGAGAAAAACAATGGGAAAGAATAAAAGATTTTTACTATGTGGAAGAAAGTTACAACTTCTCTCTAATTACAAGAAGAAAATAATAACACTCTCTCTTGAAATAAGAAAATACATCTCTCTCTATATAAATGGGAAAGATTCTAAAAAAAATTATGTAATATTTCGCTGCAGAAATAAGATGATTAAAACTGAATGGAGGAGGTCTTATTTATAGAGGAATGACCTCCCCTTTTGAGCTATTCCAGAGAAGGAAGATGGATAGTTTTTCTCTTTTTCACCTACTACTTAACTACCTTTTGTTTCTTTTTCAAATCCATAAAAAACAAGTTACTTTCTTTGACTTCCAAATGCCGCAAAGTGGCTTTTACGTTCACATAATTTGCTAATCAAAACTACAGAGAAGAATGCAACACCCCTAGATTTAATATCCACGGCACAATCGTCATTATACCACAGTCACTAAATTTTGGCGTGCTACAACTTAACAACAAGTTTCCAAATCTAATCATTATGCATATAAAGAAAATATGAGCCACAAATGAAGTATATTTAGTACACATCTCTTAAAATACAACCTCCAAAAAAAAATACATTCCATATATATATAGATATGTCCTTAACATAAAGTACTAGTAACACAAAACATAATGCCTATATAACCAAACAACATAAAACCTATACAATTACCATATAAAAACTCGACATGGTCTAAGTCCAAACACCTGAAGGATAATATCCCCCACTTGGTCTTCCTCTGGAGCCAGAACGGGCAAACTTATGTCGCGACAAATGAGAGCCTGAGCAGTCGACTCTATAGGATCCTCCCGAGGGGTGTGATGCCGATCATCCCATAGGTCTCTAATGAGAATAGAGAACTCTACATGCACAAAAGCATTGAAGGTGAAAGTAGTAACCCTAAGATTGGTACTACTCCTAAGCAAAGTCACCTCCCCTCTATACACGAAACGCTCGGATTCACGATCGACACGCCTGACATCGATGCCTCCATGAAGCTGTACCCACACGTAGCCAAAGAAATCTTGTCCATACACCATCACCGCTATAAGAAGTCAATCCACTAAAATCTAGACGGTTTAACCTTACCTTCCTTCACAATCTTCTCCAACATAATTGTAACCCAGAACAATACAACAAAGAGGTGAGATCCCCTATATCGCATACCAAAATGGCAGCGAAGAAAATGATACGAATGACAAAGTCATTCCATACATACAGATATTGTAGATATATTCAAGTTATCAATTTCATAAATATCATCAGAAAGCATATCCCACAATAATATAAACATTAACAGCACTATAACAACAGATATCCACAATAGGTATATAATGATTATGTCACCACAATATGTATGTTGACCATGCCACAACAATATGTGTACTGACCATATGTATGCATAATGAACCAGTTCCTACTCCATGGAGCTAATACTTAAATTCAGAGATGAACATTTCAGAAGATCTGTCACCCTCAATGACAGTCTATGCTGGACTGCGAAAAGAAATAGTGCTTGTCGGTTCCTCGTTAATGCGTTGCAATGGTTCTTCATGGCCAGAGATATATAATGTGACAACTAGGTCACTAGATGAATCACCTCGCCCTGACGCATCCTGAGATTCTTCCTTTGGATCGCACTACTCAATTCTCGTTCACTTCTTAGCAACAAAAGCCATATAGACACTGACTGTATGATGTTCAATGCATGATAACTCAATGCATAACTCAAGCCACCATTTGTACTGTTCCCAATGATATCAAAACAATAGCCCATACAATTGTCTGATACCATTAGTATCAATGTTATTATATAACCGCCCATACAATTACATAATAACACTGATCCACCTGGGTCCAACACATCGGCACAACAACAAACTAGTGTATAATGTTCAACGTATAATAACGTTCAACGCATGATAACTCAATGCATAACCTAAGCATCCACAGGCTATAGACTATATCTTAACAAAATTGGGTCCAGTATGCTAGCCCGATAGCAAACTGCTATTTTCATAATTGTGTAAACATTTTTCAATCTTTTCCCAAGATCCACATTATATTACTTTATGAAAACTACTTCAATTACCTTTACTAAAATCCTCTTAAACAGAATGTCTCGAGTTCCAAATCACTTTTAAAACTTATCATCTATTATCTTAATCAAAATCACTGTTATCTAATGATAAAACTTTATTCCATTCTTCTTAAATGAAATACTTTAGATCTCAAATCACTTTTAAAACTCCTTTTCCATTTCTTATCATTATTTATCTAATAAAAGCTATACATTGTCCATATTCCTCTTAAAAATCTTTTTATACTAAAATACTTTAAACTTGATATCCTTTTCCCAATTAACTATTTATGATCTTGGTTAAAAATCTCTTCTTTCCAATTTATAAAATCTTATACATTTCCTTTCCAAGCGTTAAAAAAATCTTAAATTCATATTCTTATTACTTAATTACTAAATCCACAATTTATAAAATATCCTTGACTTGATTACTCCTATTTCAAATAGAGTGACCATGAGCCATAAAGATTCTTGGACTTAAAATCCCTTTCCTCTTACATATATTCATAGCATACAACATATCAAAATCCCACCATAACGAATTTATGCATACTTTCAAGCCACAAAGATAACATAGGCAACCAAGTACAAACTATCTAATTCATACAATCAAGTAGATAAATTAACATAACAATTAAACAACCATGTAACTTTCATGCATAGTATTAACTTCATATAATCAAACATAATTAAACAAGCACAAGTAGTCATCACCACACAATCAAGTGAATGAATCCTTACATGGATTCTTCACTTACAAACACAATTTCCATTTTCTCACCACCATGTTTGGTCGATGAGGTTAATCTCCCTCTTACCTTAAGAGAGGGTAAAAAAGAAATCTCCTTGATGTCTCCTTAATGATTTCGTCCAACCCCCAACAAGCAAACCCTTAAGACAATAAACATACAAATATTAGATCTAAAGCTTGAAAAGAATAAACCATTAATCAAAATGATGGTTTAGAATTTTGAAAAAAGAAAGAAAGGAGTGAAGATTAAAACTTCACCTTAGAAACCTTTAAACCCTAGGTATGAAGAAAGTGCTTGAAAATAGATGAACTGAATGATGACCATAACATGAAAGTTTCTCAAAAGGGTGTCTAGGTTCAAGATTTGTGATTGGTTGGAATTAAAGAAGATGGATGGGTGGTTTTTGAGGGTGAGGCCGTGAGCTTCAATGGAGGAAAGGTAAGGGTTTTGTGCTTAGTTTTTTTTTATTATTGCTTGGATAGAAGCATGAACAAGTGATGAACCAAGTGTATAATGACCCTCTAAAAATGGCCTTGAACACGAAAAAGAGAAGAGAAGATGAAGATAAAAATTTTTACCTCAAAAGCTTCAAGCTAGAGCTTGAAAGAGAGTGGTGAATATGTGAGTTTTTGAAGATGGTTCCAACAAGGAAAAACCTTCAAGTGAGGTGTAGATTCAAGAAAAGTATTAGGTTGAAATTAAACAACCATGGAAGATAGAGGAAGAGTGCATGGCCATGGAGCATGGAGAGAAATGAGAAGAGAAAATATGAGAGAAATGTGGAAGCTTTTTGGTTGAAAGGTGTTAAGAGAAAAGATGACAAAGTTATTATCTTTTTCTTCCCTAAAACCGTGGGGTCACTCCAGGGAGAAAGAGAAGAGAAACTTCTTCAACAAGCTTGGTAGAAGCTTGCTTTGGAAGCCAAAAATGTGGCTTCCTGATAATTACGATTTTTAACGTATTAATTATCCACATAATTACCTTATTAATAATGTCCAGGTTGTAATTAAGTGATCTTAGCACATATTTTAATCATTGGGATGAATTGGGCTTTCAAGCAATTTAATCATTAATTTTCAGATTTTAATGCATATTTACATTGGTTGAGTATTTTGGCCATAACATGAGTTGTAGATCTCTGATTTTAATGTTCTTTATATGCTAGGAAATATGAGAAAAAGATCTACAAGTTTTGTGAAATGTCAAATTAGAAGATTCGGGCATTTAAGTGGTCAAAAATATCCTTGAAGTTGGTCCAGCGGTGCTGTTACGAATTTCTGGACATACATTCACCATTTTGGGCATATCTCACTCATTTCAAGCCCAAATTAAGCATATGAGCACTCCTTGGAAAGCTTATTTCAAAGGCTATCTGATGGGATTAAGCTTAATTTGAAGTTGTGACAGAAATCCAGACTAAAGAGAAGGCAGAAAAGTGGAAATTAGGTAGAAGAATTATTAGCAAAAGTGGTTGAACCGCTTTCATGATGGAGTTGGTGGACATGATGGAGTTAGTGGACATGATGGAGTTGGTGGAAATGATGGAGTTGGTGGACATAATGGAGAAGGTGGGAGACATGCTTTAATGATGGAGTTGGTGGACATGATGGAGTTGGGGGATATGATGGAGTAGGTGGATATAATGGAGAAGGTGGTTGAACCACTTTAATGATGGAGTTGGTGAACATAATGGAGAAGGTGGTTGAACCACTTTCATAATGGAGTAGGTGGAGGATGACAATATGTATTGTATTATAGGAGCTTTGCATTCATATATTTAAGGAGGGTGTTAGTCTTAGTTTGGGACTGGGCTTCTCCTCCTTTCCTCCTTTCCTCCTCTCCTCCACTCCTCCCTTCCTTCAGTTTTTCTTCTTCTTTTACATAGTTTTTCATAGTTCTTGTATCTTTTGATGATTTCTTTCATTGTAATGGAGAGCTAAGTTACTTCTAGTCAATTTGGGACTCTTGAAGAGATTGTGGTTTGGATTCTTGAGACCTTGGTTATGTAATGTATTTGATTTATATTTGAATTCTTCTTCTGTTTTCTTGATCTTGAATACATAAATAGTGATTCTGTTTATGTTTGATCTGATTTGATCTTGGTTTAAGATTAAGTATTATGATGAAACTTAGAACTAATTGATCTAAACTAATCACGTAATTGAAGAGGTTAGGTTACTGATTGGTGCCTAGGTTAATTGAATTCGGTGCTTAAATTGACATATATCTACATGAATGGTGCGATTGCAGATTTGTGTTTATCATTTGTCAATTGAATTCTGGACGATTGTCTAGTATGAATTCTGGATTTGATGCTAAGATCTCGGTTAGATCCAAGTGATGGGATATAATTATATTTAAAAGTTTCAAACCCAAGTGTAGGTTGTCTCAAGTATTAAATTCTCGGGAGTCCGAGGTCGATCCACAGGGAATTGATGAAGGAAAACTAATTAATTGAGGTAAAGAGAAGATGTGTCACAAGATTAAAGGTGATATAAGTTGTTCATAAATGAAAAGGATTTGCTTGGGTTAGGAGATCCACTCTTGGTAATAAATTAAAAATAAAATTATTTCGTTTTATAACTCAATTGAAATCATGCATAATGAAGATTCCAATCGGAAGATTTAACATTTAAAGTTCAATCATGTAATCATATTATGATTCTAATAATTATCTACTAATACTTATAAATCATCAAAAGCATCCAATGTGTCAATCTTATTGTCTACAATGGATCAAGATATTCATTATACAAGAAGAGTTTCTAAATTAATTGGAAACAACATACAACACATATTATATTTACTTAATAATATATTATTTAAGTACAAGAAAGAAATTAATCTAACCTTAATTTATTACCAAGAGCTTCACCTTTTTACCTAAGCAAGATGAAGATTAGTTACACATGAGAAAGAAGAAAAGAAAAAGAAAAAGAAAAGGAAAAGGAAAAGGAGAACAACAGAACGAAAATTCTCTGCTTCCCGAACGCTTGAACGCCCTCCTACAGAATTTGATTGCCTATTTATAGACAAATTTGCTACAGGAACTACAGTGCTACAATGATGCTAAAGTGACGCTATGTGATGCTGCAGTGCTACAGTGATGATTTGTTGACATCATCCATGACATCATCCATCAAGTATTTTTTTTTTTTTACAAATCTTCTATGCAATCACCTCCATTCTTCGATCCTTTGCATTTATCTAACAAAAATACATAGAAACACATAATTACAACACAATTTAAAATACTAAAACTATAACAAAACTCAAGAACAAACCTAATTAAAAAGATTAAAAAGAATAAAAAACACACACAATGAACTATAAAAATTATAAGTTTTGCAGGTTCATCACACCCCCACACTTGAGCTTTTGCACTCCTGGGCAAAATATATAAGACCAAAACTAGGAAATGACACTGAACTAAAAAAAAAGCTAAAAACTTTAAAAGATTTAATGAAACAAGAAGAGCAACTAGTCATTCAAGGGAACAAAGCATTTTTTTAAATATTTCTTCACATCTCAAACCATCAAGCAAGGAAACTTCAGTTAAAAAGAACGAATCAAGAATGAAAGATCCTTACAAGATTCACTCTCAATCCCTCTAGTGTTTAAAATGATAGATATTTCACTCAATTCAACCCATGAAAAATTGCACTACCATAAGCTTGCTTATCTTCTACTTCTCCACTACTCAGAACACATGCACACAAAAATCAAGAGGACTTTATTCAAGGTTATAACGGGGTCATGGTAAAGAAGGAAGGATAATATGGATATAAGAAGATAAATACCAAAGAGAATAAAAGAGCATTATGGTACAGTTAGAGTGGAAAAGATATTTGAGAACATTCATCAATAAGAACAATGACCAATATTTGACTAATGTTTTGTTGAAGATCAATCCCAAATTGATGAGTTGAATTCATTGTTAGGCATAAACCTTCTCATTCTCTTCCTGTTGTTTCAAAGCATCAATCTTTATTCTAGATATGGATATGTCACATAGTGTATCAGATGGTTAGCTCTTTCTTTTCTTTTCTTTTCTTTTCTTTTCTTTTCTTTTTTTTTTTACACACACACACCCACACATGTTTAAGAAAAAAGTCAATGCTCTCTTATTCCCTAAGGTCAGGTAAAAACATGTCCCTTTTTTTTAAGGCACGTAATAAGCTAAAAACAAGAACTGGCCAAATAAGCTCAAAGGGGTTATACAAGGAAAAATATACAAGGATGGCTATTTGGTCAAAGTAGCTATTTTAAAATGCCTCAATCATATTTATATATGCATGTGAAAATGTAGCCTTAAAAAGAATCAAAGCAAGTTCTAGAGTAATAATTTCACGAGTGAAAATCACACAAGAAAGAAGAGAATGGTACAAATATTCAATCCATTCATCAATAAGCTCAAAATCTCACAAGGCATGTTTCTATCATTCTCAATTCACTAATTCAACATTCAAATCCAAGCATGTGATTTTTAAGAAAGAAGAAAATTTATGCTATGACCCAAGATATGCTTTATGCTACTTCTAAAACCATTTTTTTTCTCAACTATGATGCATTTCAAGAGTAAAATTACCTTAAGGGCAAAATTTACTCCTTACTCTGCCATTCTTAATTGGTTTTGTTGTAGGTTTCTGACAGTCATCTCACTAAACATAATTTCTTCAACTAAAATGCGCCTCAAGAGTAAAATTACTCTTTATTCTGCCAATATTCATTGGTTTAGCAAGTTCATGAAAATCATATCATACTTCCCTACTTTTTTTTTAAACTATCCTTCCCCCCCAACCAGATCACAACATTGTCTGCAATGTTAAAATATAGATGAGTAAAGGATAGAAGATATTACCTGCTGAAGAAATCTGACACGAATTAAAACAGAAACAAAGGACGATAAATAAAATCAAACCCATTAAAGATGAAGTGTCAGATCTGGCTTTCTTTTCTTACTGCTTCCCTCGCTCCTTCCTGATGACCAATCTATCTGAGCTAGGACTTTATCAGGTTCATGAACAAAAGCTTCTAATTTATCAATCAGCTTATCAATAGTGGAGGCATAGATAAGAAGTTTTCTTGCCGAAGGAGTGATAAATTTTTGTTCCACAGCTTTATCAAGAAAAAATAATAAAAGATCAAAGAAATTATTAACATTCAACAAATCAATGGGTTTATGGTGGATGTTCAGTTCGGCCTAAGAGACAATTTGAAAAATTTCTTTCAAAGTACCAAAACCACCTGGTAAGGCAATAAATGCATCAGAGTTGTCAAGCATTGTTTTCATTCGTCCATGCATAGATGTTACGTGAATTTCTTCTCCAACTGTCTTGCCAGTGATGTTATTTTGAGCTAAAGGTCTAGGAATGACACCTAAAACCTAACTGCCTGTTACAAATGCAGAGAGTGATATAGCTCCCATTAACCCACGACAACCACCCCCATATACAACATGAATATTCGTCGCAGCAAGTGTTCGACCAAGAGCGCTTGCTACATTTACAAACTCTAAACCCTTCCCATAACTTAATCCACAAAAAACACATACATTTTTAAGGTTACGAACAGGAGGTCCCATAATTTCACCTTCCCTCTGAATGATTATGAGTTGGAGGAAAGTGAAGAAAATGGAGTGTTTAAATAGGGAAAAGAAGGGAAAAAGTAATCATAACACCTATAAGGGTAGGTTGGCTGTTGTCAGAAAAGTTTGAAACTAAGAAACATGAAATTTTTTTTTTAAACTTTTTTTTTTCAAGTTGTTAAAAACCTAATGAAAGATGGGTGTATACTCACTTGAGATTGGGATGGAGGTAATCTGCTCTTTCGGCTTTGTGTCAAAGCATTGTTGACCTGTATTAGACCCATTCAAGACCAGCACAACATAGGGCTCCCAAAAGGGACAAGTGGCCATAATACGACTGGCTGCCTCACATGTGGGATACAATCTACCTTCTTTGTTTTTCAATTAAGAAGGCTGGATCAGGATGCATGTATTTCCCCATTCACGTTTTGTGTTACCAAAGCCAAACCCAAGATGTATACATACTTTTTTTTTGTGTTGTTGTTATTTTTTTTTAGGCCGACAATATTTACATCCCCATACAAAGGCTCCGAAATCTGGGAGGCACTTAAGCCGACTCAAAAATACAAACAAATATTAAAAACTTACCTCAGCTTTGGTAGATAGGATCTTCTACCAAAGTCTCGACTACATCTGGATCTTTCAACTCAAGTTATGGCTTCAACTGCTGACCATTTACCTTCCTCCAATTTAATTTTATGAGAATAGACTAAGGGACGACCACATTTTTTATCAAGAAAACTCCAACCTTTATTAAGCAACTCCTTAAACTTTGGACTCCATCCCTGAGTGTTATGATTCTGAGTTAAATAAAAGTTAGTACAATTATCAAATACATTAGATGGATTACTGATACAATTAAACTCAAAATTAACAAGAAGATTCTCAAGGGGATTAGAATCAAAGGTTGTAGAAAGTTCCTTCTCCATGATTGAGTCAATCATGTATGTTTGGTGACCCTTGTCTTTATTTTCTGGCTTAACAGGATTCTTTGTCACCTCAGGTTCCCTGGGTAACTCGACATCACTACTATCTTGATTCTTTTTTACATCTTCTAGCTCATTCACACTCAAGGAGTTCATCATTCTAGATACTTAACTCTTTATCTCCTTACTTTTTTTAACAACTTTTCCATTCCTAAGAGTTATCACTGACTTGACTTGATCTATTTGTTTGCTTTCAGAACAACCCTCATTTAGACAGTACTGACCTTTGTGATTTAGTTGGGGTTGAGAAGAAAAATTTTCTTTCTCGTGAATGGTGAGTGCAGAAGCAAGTTTAGCAAGAATGTCTTTTATATCAATCATGGTTTGATTGTTTTGTTCATTAATGGCATCTTGCTTTTCTATGAATGCATTCAATGTTCCTTCAAGATTTTTCCTATATGGTAGGACATAAGGTGCATATCCTTGAGGATTTTGAGAATCCTGTTGTTCCTGAGGAGGTAGTAGTTGCATAAATTGTGCTTGATTATTATTCCTCCAACTGAAGTTCGGGTGATTTCTCCATTCTGGATTGTAAGAATTTGAAAAAGAAGAGGTGAATTGCTTTTTAAAATTGTTCATTGCATTTACTTGCTCATGCACTACTTCTTTAAAAACAGGAATATTAGGACATTCATTTATCGAGTGTCCTAATTCATCACAAATGCCACAAATTTCTTCACTTTGCGCATATTTGACTTCTTTTACTTTTTCTAATTCCATGGATTCAATCTTTCTAACCAAACTAGCATACCTTGCATTTAGATCTTCTTCTTGACTAAGATGGTATTTTCCTTTTCCTATATTTGCAAGGTTATATCTAATTGAATTTTCAGAATGATTAGTTCCATGCCAAGATTGAGAATTTTCAGCCAAATGGTTTAAATAATCTAAAGCATCTTCGGGTTCTTTATCAAGAAACTTGCCATTACACATTGTTTCCACAAATTGTTTAGTTTCAGGTGTTAAACCTTCATAAAAGAAGCTTATAGTCCGCCATTTTTCAAAACCATGATGTGGGCAAGAATTTAACAAATCTTTAAAACATTCCCAACTTTGAAAATACGCTTCATTTGAATTTTAGAAAAAAATTTGGATTTGTCTTTTCAAAGCATTGGTTTTATGTGTTAGAAAAAATTTCTTTAAAAACTCACTTTGCATTTCTTGCCATGTGCCAATTGATCTTGGTTTCAAAGCATTAAGCCAAGTTTTTGCTTTATCTTTCAAAGAAAAAAGAAACAATTTAAGCTTGACAATTTCTTCAATGCAATTTTGATCATTGAAAGCAATACAAACTTCTTCAAATTCTTTTAGATGTAAATATGGGCTTTCATTTTCTAAACCATGAAAATTGGGAAGTAAAGAAATCATACCCGGCTTAAATCTAAAATTATTAGCAGTAAGTGGAAAGATAAAACATGATGGACTAGAATTTCGAGGTGGTTGCAAATATGCACGCATAGTTCGCAATGGTTAATTTCCTTGTTCATCATGTATACTTTCATTTTCAGCTCGTTGTGTTTGATTATCATGTTCAACATGTGCACATTCAAATTTATCCATTGTGTTAATTGTGTGTGATTGTGATTCAAATAAATCAATATATAAAGTACTAGGATTGATTTTAACCAAACGACTAGAATTTGAATCACGATACCAGTTAAGCATAAATATGTGACATAAAATAAAAATAATATACAAGTAGGTGGTATACACCGGCCGTTAAATATTAAGTAGGATGTGGTATAAACCAGCCACCCAAAAAATAAATAATATAGAAATTAAAATGCAGAAAATAAAGTGTAAAAAGTAAATTTAAATATGAAAACCAGAGAGTGGCAGAGCCCCACAGAGCCGGTAAAAGAGAAGAGAAGAAGAAATATTATTTCTTTAAGTTAGATAGAAAAATAAATGACGGAATTTAAAAGTTAGATGCGTAAAATAAATGACATAAATTAAAAGTTAGATTGTGTAAAATAAATAAATAAAAAAATATTTACAAAGATGGGGTAATAAACCAACCACCAAATAAAAAAAATACAAAAAGTAAATTACAAGAAAATAAAAGGGAGAGTTACCCCATTTGAGTTAGTATATATAAAAGGTTAATTTTTTTATATTATTATTATTTTTAATTTTTTTTACTATTCATATTACTATTTTACTATTCATATTACTATTTATGTACTATTCATATTACTATTCACATACTATTTACATACTATTTATATTACTATTTACGTAAAAAAAATTTATTAATTAGTGTGTTAGTAAATAGATAAATAAAAATAAAAAGAGTAGAGGAAGAATATACCTGATGGTGAAGTTTACTTACAGAAAGAGAACCTCAATATATTAGAACTTCAAATCAAGTCCCCGGCAACGGCACCAAAAACTTGATGTGATATAATTATATTTAAAAGTTTTAAACCCAAGTGTAGGTTGTCTCAAGTAATAAATTCTCGGAAGTCCGAGATCGATCCACAGGGAATTGATGAAGGAAAACTAATTAATTGAGGTAAAGAGAAGATGTGTCACAAGATTAAAGGTGATATAAGTTGTTCACAAATGAAAATGATTTGCTTGGGTTAGGAGATCCACTCTTGGTAATAAATTAAAAATAAGATTATTTCGTTTTATAACTCAATTGAAATCATGCATAATGAAGATTCCAATTGGAAGATTTAACATTTAAAGTTCAATCATGTAATCATATTATGGTTTCAGTAATTATCTACTAATACTTGTAAATCGTCAAAAGTATCCAATGTACCAATCCTATTGTCTACAATGGATTAAGATATTCATTATACAAGAAGAGTTTCTAAATTAATTGGAAACAACATACAACACATATTATATTTGCTTAATAATATATCATTTAAGTACAAGAAAGAAATTAATCTAACCTTAATTTATTACCAAGAGCTTTACCTTTTTACCCAAGTAAGATGAAGATTAGTTACACATGAGAAAGAAGAAAAGAAAAAGAAAAAGGAAAAGGAAAAGGAGAACAATAGAACAGAAATTCTCTGCTTCCCGAACGATTGAACGTCCTCCTACAGAATTTGATTGCCTATTTATAGGCAAATTTGCTACAGAGCTACAATCTTCTGAGTGATGCTACAAAGACGCTACGTGATGCTGATCTTCTACAAAGGACGATTTGTTGACATCATCCATCAAGTATTTTTTTTTTTTTACAAATCTTCTATGCAAACACCTCCATTCTTCGATCCTTTGCATTTACCTAACAAAAATACATAGAAACACATAATTATAACACAATTTAAAATACTAAAACTATAACAAAACTCAAGAACAAACCTAATTAAAAAGATTAAAAAGAATGAAAAACACACACAATGAACCATAAAAATTATAAGTTTGCCAGGTTCATCACCAAGTTAACCATTCAAATGTGCTTCAAGTGTTTGTTAAAAGGTTTATGATTGAATCCACCTAATCTCGGATAGATTTCTGAATTGACTGTTCTTCTAATTATTATTTCTCTTTAAATCTTGTCACTATGATCCTTAAACCATCAAACCCCCCCTTTTCTAACTTAACTTAATTTGATCAAATTGCATTTACGATCCTTGAGGAGACGATCCGGTGTTGTTCACTATGCTATAAGCTTAGGTAATAACTTCGGTTATAATTTTGACTGAGTTCTGCGCTCGTCACTTCCCCAACAAGCCTTGATAGAAAACTTCTCCATTAAGTTTTGAGGAAGCTTCCTTAGGAAGCTTGGTGTTACTTTTTGAAAAAGTCAAGGATGATGTCATCCATGTGATGTCATAAAGTGAACTTTCTAGAAAAAAGACTTGTACTTTACTAAAAACTATTATTCAATGGACAAAAGTTACATTTAATAAAACTATTATTTATTGTCCAACGGATAATAAAACGTACTACGATTTTATTTATTAGATAAAATATCGAAAAACAAAAACTTTGTAAACTGTGTCCGACTTCGAGTTTAGTAAGATCTCCCATCGACGTTTTCATAGTCCAAGGTTTTCCAGCCTCAGGGAAAATGTTTTATTTTTTCGGCTCTGCTCTCGTAACCTTAAAATTGAAAAATATATTAAAATAATCAAAATCATCGAAATAATTCATAAAAATTCATAAAAATCACAAATATTATAAAATAAATATAAATCATAAAACAAACAATTTTCAGAGTGTTACAAATAACAACACTAAAGAAACGCAAAGAGACAAATGAGAGAAATGACATTTCTCATATGTCTCTAAACAAAAATGATATAAAGAGGGGATCAATTTTTTTGTTCATCTCATGAGTGTGACAGTTCGGTGAAACCTTGAGAGATGAAAAATTATGACTTACCATGCCTAGAGCATCAAATAAAATAAAGCGAGTGGCATAAAAATTTTAAACTTTTTTTGACAATATAAAAAATTTAAATTATTAAAGAATATATCAATAAAAAATAAATAATATTATATAATTAATTATTAATATTATAAATAAACAAAGCAATACACAATATAAAGGCCATAATGACCTAAGTTTGGGCGAAAAAAAGAATAAGATTTTTTTAAAGTAAGTAAGTAATGATGTATTCATTATTAAATTTTAGTAGGTTAAAATCTTAATATATTTTAAATTAAATTAAAGATAAATATACCTTCACTTAATCACTTTAGAGACAAAATCATTTTAATTTTTTTTCCAAACAAAATATCCATCAACAACAAGACCAATTACATCACTTTATAATAAAAGATTAACTATAGATTATTTCTTTAAAGAAAGAGTATATGGATCTTTAAATTTTGATCATTTTGTAAATCAATACTATGAATTTTAATTTTTTTAATTAAGTTAATGAACTATAATTAATGTCTCAATAGATAATTTTATTTAATTTTGATCTATTAATTCACTTAACGATAATATTATATGATAATTAATGTTAATACAGGTAAAACATATTTTTATACATGTTAATATCATTTTTAGTAAATTAATATATTCAAATTAAATATAAAGATTTATTAGAACATTAACTAAGTTTAAAAACTACTTAAAAATATTTTAAATTAAATGATAGTTTTTTGTAAATACATCAAAGTTTAAGAGTTTTATATTCTTTTCCTTTTTTAATAAAAAAAAGTACAGTCCGCTCCCGCCAAAATGAATTGGCGCGCTTGCTATTCATAATACATAATTCATAATTACAATATAAGAAAATTCAGTACTAGTTTCCAACGTTACCCTCACTCTCTCTCTCTCTCACTCTCGCAAGCTTGCCCTAGATCAGATCTCTCTTCTCTCCTCCAAAACGCAGCGTTGAATCCATTCTCAGGTGAGTGTTCATGCAAACCATTTCTACTTGCAAAACCATCTTCTTCTCCGATAGATCTGACAAATCTGAATCTGAGTCTGTTTTTTTTTTTTTTTTTTTCATTTCTTCAATTTTGTTTCATTTTGTTTCATGATTTTTCCCTTTTGTTCTAACCTTCGAGTGATTCTGATGGGACTTTTAGCTATTCGGAAGGTGAATTTGTTACTGGGTTTGAGAACTTTCTAGATGTCGTGTTTTTTTTTTTTTTGGTTTTTTGTTTTGTTTTGTTTTTTTGAATTTTCGGGTGTTAATATTTGAAGAGTGAATTCAAACTTCCAGTTTTTTCTGTTGTGAATGCTCAATGTGGAGAGAGGAAGTTGAAGCTCGCCACAAACCGGTTCGATTTTTAGGGTTAATCAAGCCATTGGTAATCTGTAGTCATGGCTTGAAACCCATGCCCTTAATGTTCTTTTCTTAAGATTTGTCTAATTTGATGGTAGTATAATTTTGGTATTATACTTACGATTTTGGTGTCTTGCTTTGTTTTTGAGTTTTGGTTATTCTGCTATCCTCACCCCTATTTGAGGTTGCTTCCTTTTGCATTTGCCTGGTGTGTTTGCTTGCTTGGTGGTCCTGGTTACCACAAACTTAGTATCAGCCTTCTGTGTTTGGTCACTGTGGTTTAGTTTATGTCTTATACAGATGTAGAATCTTGTTTTGGTGGCAGCATTCTTATTAATTGCATTACTTGTATGTTGGAATTAATGTAGGTTGCACAAGTGCTTTGGACGTTGCAGTATAGGATGAAGAAAATGATGATTTCTTGTAACATGTACTTCAGGTATTCGTGTTTTACAGTTTCTTGTCCACTTCATATTTTTCTTGCCCCTATATGAATTTTGTAGCCTGTGTAAGTATGAGAACTTAATGGGTTTAGATTCTTCTTGTAATCGTGTTTGTTTTTACTGTTTCCAGTGGTTTGAAATTCTTGATAGACTTTTAGGTAAACATTGGAGGAATATAGTGCAAAGATTGTGATTTGTGACTAGAGCATCCAAATGGAGCTAAGGAGTTGTGGTCATCTTCATTTCGTCCAGGCTATTAAAGGTGGTTTAGTTACAAAAGCCCTTAATGTTACTCGCGGGCGACCAACACTTTCATTTAAAGAGGTCACAAACATATATGACGACTTCATGTTTAATAATGATGATGCAAAGGCTGAACGATCATGCATTGGTGCAATGGACGAAGGAACAGTGAAGACTGAACCTGATGCTTCAGTATGTAATGCCAATGATGCTGATGATCAGAGAATCAATAACTTGGATGATAATGGTTTTGACAATTTTACACTAAACCAAATTAAAGAAAGTTGCAAAACAAGGAAGAGGAAACACTCACAAGGTCTTGACTCATCTAAAAGAAAAATAAGAATTGACGCTTCATCATCCCTAGAAGACTACAGGAAGGAGCAAATGGAAGCAGATGATTCTGATTTCATGGAGACTCTCAGTAGCTGGAGATCTAAACTATCAAAGAATATGAAGGCCAAGAAGAAAAAGTGCATAAAAGACCCCATCTCTACTTATGCCCAAGAGATAATGCCAGTTGTCAAATCTGAAGAGATCCAAAATGGTCAAGACTTCCCACTCTCCAGTGAGGTTTCAGCTGCTCTTGTTGAAGTTAAATTTGAGGTTCCTAAAACTGATTGTTTGGACGAGCCGGGTGGCTATTCTAGTATAGTAGCCAAAGAAGAGTCAGATATAACCCATGAATGGAGTTTGGAGAATGAATTAAATCATGAGTGGAAAGAGCATGTTGATCTTATTCCACTACGGATAGTATGGCCATCTAGTATGGATATTGTGATAAGTAATTCAAAACTAACCAGTGACCTGTCTCCAAACTTTCCTGCAATAGAATTTGAAAGTGAAGAATGTATCATCCATCCAGATGTCCATTACATGTCCCCACAAGTAATCTCTTTCGTTGAAGATCATAACTCTCATATTTATGACAATCAACCTGATGGTGACATCGACACCCCAGTCTCACTACCTAATGTGGCCACTCATAAAGGCCTTGACAGCTTGGGTCTAGTGTTTAGAGATGATAGTACTTTCCTTGGTGACTGCAGTAAAGATGAATTTACAGCTGGTGCTGAGATTCAAGCAAAACCCCGCTCTACTATTGAATATGGCCCCAATCCTGGTGGATGTCTAGTTTGTAGCTCAGATGGTTCACCTGAATATAAGGAGAAGCAATCGTTTGCTTCCACATATGATGATGAGAAGAGACATGTCAATGAGGTTACTGATGAAATGACTTCTTGGGATGAAGATAAAGGTAGTTCAAAGCTGCATCATCCTGAAAGGCTATTATCAACCAGAAAGGTGCAAATATTATCACTAAATTTCTATCTGTCTTGGATTATGTTATTGCAGTTGCAGCTTCTCATTAGTTGGTTTCTCACTCTCTCTTCAGGCCATTTCTCCATCTTCTCAGGAAAGGCTCCGTAAAGCCATGGAGTCCATTGATTTGAATCATCAAAATTATTCGAGTAAGTGCCTTAAGTATTAACATTTTAAAATTAATTTTATGCAGTGATCTAGATCCATAACAACTGCATGTTTAAACCCCTCTGTCCTCCGTTTTTTTTGGAAAACTATGAACTCAATAATCATGGAAAGAAAAATGAATTTTGAGAAATTAGAGATTATGTTGAAAGGAATAATGTGGTTGTATAGCTATAGGCTGCATGAGATGTATCTTGATATGAGGTGGTGGTCATACTATTGCTTGAAACATGTAATATTTCTATGACCTTGATGAACTATTTTGAAATCTTAATGAAACAAAACATGCTTTTATTTTATGAGTAAAAATACTTTTTCTTGAACTGTAATGAGTTGAGTTCATTTCTTTGTCAAATATAACTTGGATTCTACTAAAATGGCTATGGATTTTTTTATTTGATGCATTAATCTTTTATTGTGAATATAGAACTAGATTTTTTGGTCTTTCTAAAATACTTCGATCTTTTATCACATTTTGGTTTACTTATATTATAATGATTACAGAATGCAGGGGAAAACTATACTTTTGTGAGCAGACTGATAAGAAGAATGGTGCTGCTGAAGGGCTTAATGATATTATGAGAGCTGGATTTACTGATAACTCAAACAAAATTAGTGTTATTCCTAAGACTTTTAAAAGAGGTTCCCATCCTAAAGGCATTTTCAAGATTCCTCATTCTTCTGGCCCAGCAGCCCACCTAGGGTGCAGCTCTGCACAGAGTTGCTCAAAGAGTGCCATTGCATTTTCAAAGCAGCAGATGCATGACGTAGAATGCCTTGCTATGAAACTCACAAAGGAATTGAAGTCAATGAAAGACATTGTGGATGATATGTTACGATCTGAATTCTGTCTAAATACGTCTTTGAGATATAAAGTAAACGAGGTATGATAATTACAAGCCTGTTGGCTTCTTAGTAGATATCACTTTCTACTGTAGAAATGGTGATAATTTGATTGAACCCTGTTATACTTTCAGCTCATTTGATAGTAATTTAAGTGCTGAAGATAGAAAGTACATTTAATTCATTGGCCGTTGTGGATGCAAGTGATAGTGTTTTCCCCCATTTCCTTATGATGACTAAATATGAGAAAAATAGTTCAATTTCACTTTCTGCTTTCTACTAGTGTGATTGGTGAATCATTCTGATGTCTCATAGGTAAATAAAACTGCTATTTTGTTGAACAAATGAAGGCCAACTTCCAAATGTTTTGTTTGGAAGTGTACATTATACATATATTTTGGAAGTGTTTTATATCTTCGTTAAAAAAGTGTTAATGGTTTCTAATCAGTTGTACTAGTTATTCCATGAGAAAGAAAGATATTTACTTTATCTCTGTCCTACAGTTTTTGTGGGCTCTTGGTTGTTACTCTACCATTTTGCAGGTATATTTAGCCACAGCGTTAAGCTGGTGCTTGTGCTGAGATTATAATTAAGGCGGGGTCTTGAGAGCATAAGATTCGCTCAAGTTGTTGGGGACTATAGTTGGTCTGGATTTGAGTAGAGGACTTAGGTTCAATTCATTTCATAGTAACAACTTCTGATGTACTAAACAAAAAGGGATATGGTAATGAGATAGCTATGGCTATTTTAAGTTGGAAATCTAGGATAACCTAAATATGATTTTGAGGCGAAGCTTATTTAGACTCATCCTTTCATTCAAGCTCTCTTACTTAATGCTCATATTTTCTGTTAAAAATATATATATATTATTGTCCTCATTAAACGTTTTCAATGTAATGCCTTTCTTTCTTCTTTTCTGGCTCATAATTTGCTCATTCTGTCATTAGTAATAAGCAGATTATCCTGGCTGTTGCTTTTCTTCTTCCTGTTTAGAACTGCCAAGTTTTACAAGTTTCTTGTAATTTCAATTTTTCTACTGTGTAGAGGCATATATTTAAATTGATATATTTTGTAATTTGTTAATAATTATTGATTTTCAGGCAAGAATGGCCGTTAAGAATGCCACAAGAGCTGAAGAAGCTGCAAAACGATGCCTGTCCTTCATGGCAAGGGATTGCAGCCGTTTCTGTAAGATAATGGTTTGTTCCTCCTCTATCATGCTCTTGAAGCTCTTGATTTTAAACAACTTCCTTATGGTTTTCTGTTTCCTCTTGCACGTTTGGTTAATTACTGATCTTGATCAAACTGCAGAAATTAGCCGACGGTGGTCCTTCTGCTCCTCAAGATGTAGTGCGTAAAGAGAGGAAAAGGATAGCCTTTGCTGATGAAGCCGGTGGAAGGCTGTGCCAGGTTAGGTTCTACGAGGATGAAGAGGTATCATTGTCAGAATCTAACTGAAAGGGAATGTTTCGTTAATAACGTGCCATTTTCTATATATTAACTTCTTATTTGTTAGTGCCCAGTATTAATAGTTTGATGTAGAGATGTCTTGTACTTACTGGGGAATGGGGATTTTGCTGGTTCCCTTCTTCTATGTGGGAAGTTAATTCAATTGATATTCCGTATAACCGGAAGAAGCAGAGCGAAATCAAATTTTCAACGAGTGAATTCTTTATGATTCTATGTAAAGAAACTTTTAATAATATTTGAATAGTCATTAGTGCTTATGTCCCAACGTAAGGATTACATTTTTTTTTTCCCCATTTTCCCTTGAGGTTGTCCTCTTGGCTTTATATGCTTATAATTGTCAAGAAACAATCCTTCTGAAACCTAAAGCTATTTGGGGTACGCTCAAAAATGACTTCTATGTCTAACAATGTAGTATACACTGACAGTTTGACAGACATGTATCATTACTGCAACTTTAGATGCTTGATACATCACAAGTTTAGCTATGTGCTTGTGGAATGATGTGTATATGTTGCTCTTGAACAAACGGTTTTTACCAGGTTCCCTTTGTTACCATAAATTGCTTGCTGAGGTTTGTCTTTTGGTTCAGTTTTTTGGTATTAAGCCCGAGCACAGAGTAGTGGTTAAGTAAAACTCTCAAAGCACAATTTAAACTTCTGACATTGGAGTTGTAGGTAAGGTTTGCTCGAGGTTACAGTCTATTTCAATTACAACTAATCACTCTTGGATCTTTTAGCTCGGTTCAATTACATTTTCGTGTTTTTTATATGAAAAATGCTAGACAACGAGAATTATGTTGTTTGCTTGTTGACTCTTGGCTCAGCGAGTAGTCTTTATTACTTTATTCTATCCCATAGTCATCCTTAAATTCAGTCAAAATTCAGGTAAAAATTGACTCGTGTAACATTACTCTTCATATTATGGTTGCTGGGTTTGAATTTTCTCAATTATTTTCCCATTTATTATGTTTCAATTTTTAATGGTGTAAACAGACACTCAATCTTCAATGTGTACTTCTATTACATTTAACACCAGAAAGAAGAATCCGCTAAGTGTATGTAAAAAAATGATTATTTTAATAATTAATTATTGTATAAATTTTTTTGTTATAATTAATTATAATAGAATTAATTTTATATTTGAATATATTAGTTGAAAGATAATTTTAAATTAATTTGTTTTGTTTAGATAATAATAAAAAATTATTTTTATATATTAAATTATCAAAATAAATATAAAATAAATTAAAAAATTATTTGATTAAAGATAAAATAATATTTATGTATTAAAATATAAAGAATAATTTATAATTTAAAATTATAAGTTAAAATTTTAATATTATAAATTTTTTTATAATATATTAAATTTTATGTAAAATTAAAATTAATTTTATTAAATATGATTAAATACTGTTACAATTACTTATTTTTTTTTAAAAAAAAAATTGTTAGGCAACGAATTTAATCCAAACATGCTCCAAGTTTCCTCTAGAGATTTTGCACATGAGTAAATGATTTTTTATTAGGTCTGGGGACGCGAGGTAAGCGCTTCTGGGCCGAATCCGAGATTTTGGACCCAAACGGTACAATACGTAATTCAAACATTCATCGGGAGCAAAAGAAAAGAGAAAAATGCTATACATTAGTCTTATTATTTTATAATTATTATTTTATATTGAGTGGAATGTAAATGAGGGGGGGGGGGGGGGGTTTCTGCAATACGCGACTGAGCATTAACTTATGCGATACGTTTATAGGCAACACAATCTCAATGACTAGTGTGCATTACATGAGTATTTTTTTAAATTTAGTTAGATTTTTTAAAACAATATAAGATTAAAAGTGGCAATGTTTAAAACAGAAGAAATGATTTTTTAAAGAATATTCATAATTTTAAAAAGCATAAATTAAAAGAGAAAACGTTTGAAACTAAACAGGATATATGTATATATATATAAGGGACATATTTAATGAGAGAAATTTTTATTATGAGATGGTGAGAGAAGTAAATTTGATCATATAATTATTAAATTTTAAAATTTTTTTATAAAAGAAGAAATTAAGAATAACGTGTTATTCTTTAAAAGAAAATAACATAAGTGGATTAAGCTTCTATTGAAGAAGAATACTCTAATTTAATATACATGATGAAATATAAAGGGGTGGATAAGCCAAAGATGATATATATACGTCACAAATTTTCATTTTGCAATCCTTACCTTTCACTTTCAGGCTTTTTTGTTTTTCATTTATTCACCCATTTGCCATACGTTAGGAAAGGATAGAGAAATATCCAAAACATGCCGGCATAATAATTGATGGGGTTAAGAATTATTGCCAAGATTGTAATAAAAATTGAGGCTTGTGGATTTGATCTACTAAAGTTGAGAAAGTCAATTACGGTGGATTTTATTTTTATCTACTAGTTTTCAGTCTTTCCTTTCTTTTACTTTTTTTGGGTGTGTTTATAATTATACGTTTTATTGGTCTGCAAGTTTTTTCTCTTACGCCCTATTCTCTCACCACTTTAATATTTCCAGAATCTTTGAGATAATGCTATTATGTTGTTATTATGCGTAGTTTGGTTGAATGACGTGGATAGAGCTGGGCAAACATGCCGTGACTTGCAGGCCGGCTTATTTAACCTGCACAAATTAGGACTAGACATTTTATAAGTTCATTTAAATGTGAGTTTACAAGTATGATTTGTTTAATTCATGAGTTAAATGAGTTGTGGTTCGTTAACCTGTGGATCAATTTGTTAATCTACAAAGTATTTTTTTAAAATATTATTTTAACACATTTTTTTAATTAATTCTCTTACCTAATAATAAAAAATAAACCTCTCAAGCTCTAATGACTTCAATAACTTAAATGTTTAAATACGGTCTTAAATTCTAAATAATTAAAAATAAAAATAAAACATACTTCTTAATACTTTTATTAAATTTCTTAACAATTATGATCCCTGTGTGTAAAGGTTGTTAACAGGCCAACCCAATCTGATCTAATCTGCAACAGGTTACTTATAAATGGGGCAAATAGGGTTGGCCCGCATTTGAAACAAACCAGTAAAATATTAACCTGGGCCAACTGCGTTAGCCAGTCCCACCTCTCGTGGGTTGTATGTTTTTTAAATTAGTGATTGATAATTGTTTCGGAATATTATTACTCTAAATTACTTAGAATCGACCTATTTTTCTAATTGTGTAAGATGTCTAAGAAACATGCACAAACACATACATGGATCGTATAATAATTTTAAAGCAAAAAATACGTATTAGGCTAAAAGATGAACATGCCCGTTGCAGATCGCATTCAACCATATATCTTGAACCCACCAACCCGAACTACCGTCGTTTAAGGCATTCAAAGTCCGAACGTTGGGATTCGATTACTTCTATTCACTAAATGCCGGATTAATTCATAGTCGTTGGTTAATTACTTAAGCCGAAATCGTTACTGGTATTTACCCGTTATACGTCGGTTAATAAATTCCTAATATGAAGTCTGTTAAGATTCTCGCAAGCTTTGCTATTATGTTGGGCCTACCTACTATATCTTAAGATACTTTATCGGACCCGTGGTCCACACCCCCTTTCAATTATATAGAAGAATGACCGAGCTATAAGAGACCCGATTAAACGAATATAGGATGGTCCACAGCCCCCATAGATCGGCCATATAGAAAAGATAAGGCCGAGCTATAAGAGACCGGATCCAAAACGCCGAATGCAAAAAATGATTCGGCCTAAAAAGCCAAATAATAATATAGATCAGACATTTTAAAGACTAATCGTCTTCAATATCAAGCGAAAAAATTATTTTACCGACTTTGGTCGATTACTAAAAACCAAAAAAGATAAACTTAGCTTCCTGCAACCCTACTTTGCTCAGGTACATTAGGACTCTTAGTTCAAGATGCTTCGTGTAACCCGTAGTTAGCTCAGAGGTGAAAAGACGTGTGCCACGTGTGATTCATCTATTAGTCAAGTGTCAGTTTCATTATTGCACCATTAAAGTAACTGCACCAAGATGGTGTGCAACCGTTGATCTTTCGTGCGGCCTTCCAACTGTTGATCTTGGCTAGAATAGATCCTGGGCGCAAGATTCATCTGACGGGTAAGAACACAACTTTTCATCTCTCTTGACTTTATTACCCTTGATTTGTGGCGGCCTAGCCTTTATTTAAAAAAGCCCTTCTTCCACTTCCTTCTCATTACTCTTCGAAGTCCAACCGTTAGCTTCTTCCCAAAAAACACTTCTCACGTTTCATCTCCCTCTGTATTGCTTCCTTTTCCAGAACATTTCATTGTTGTGCCTTCCTCCATTCTGGAATCCTTCTTCATTCGCTCATCAAACGTATTTAATCAAGTTCTTGGGCCCTTCACTATCTCCTCACAAAGTTCCACTGCAACGAAGCTTTTCGCATTTCGCCTTCCAAAAACAGGTACTTCTCTCACCTTTCCCTTTCACTCTGTAAATTACCTCAATTTAGGATTTAGGACCGTAAGTAGTAATATGTCCGTTTGAAGCGATAGTAGTGGTAGTGAGTCTGTAGAGATTCTGGGTGAATCTCCGGTGGGCGTTTCCAGTTAACATACAATGGGCCCACCCACTGTCAAAGGAAAAAACTCAGCCGACGAAGGAACGCTCGATCTTAAAGGTCGGCAGTCACCTCTAAGATCAGAAGAGGAGTACTACTGGGTTAAATCCGCTGTTAAAAATTACTGCTCGGATTTTAACTCGGCCGAAAGCATACACATCCTCTGAAGATGTATAGTGATGACATCTAATGGAGACGAGACCAAGTTCGTGTGCCGACATTGCAGACCTGAAGAGAGGATTTTTATGTCTCCAGGTAAGAATGATGACCTAGGTTGGATTTACGTATATGAAACCTTCTTCACTCGCCTCGGCCTCCGTCTACCCTTCTCGGATTTTCAATGTAAAATCCTGACTAAATTAAACGTCGCGCCTACCCAACTTCATCCAAATAGTTGGGCATTCGTCAAAGCTTTTGAAGTAATATTTCAGTTTATAGGTCAGGAACCTAGTATCGGGGTGTTCTTTTCCCTTTTTCAATGCAAGGGGGTCGGTAAAGGGGATTGGGTATCAATTAATAGTCACCCGCATAGAAGATTATTTTCTGCTTTAGACTCATTGTACAAGAAATTTAAAAATAGGTTTTTTCGGGTAAGTTCTGCTCCGATCGATCTTTCATTCTTCTTGGATGAATATGGGATAGAAAAATTCCCTTTATACTGGCGTGCAAACCTGACTTCCATATTGGGTATGGAGTATAGAAGGTTACCACCCGAAGACCGAATATTCGTCGACTTCTTGGAAGAAGCTTCAGTGCTGGATACTGCTTCCTTGGTAAAGTTTGGAGACAATCCAACCGAATTACAAAAAATAATGCGTAAGTCTTTTATTTTTACTATTTTGCCGATATCGGATCTCTACTAATGTATTTTAACTATTTTAATTTCTTTTCAGAAAAAATGGCTCCTAAAATAACTGTTCGTGAAATGCAACGAAGACTAAAGAAATTGAAGAACGAAGGAACCTCGGTGGTAGGAAATGTTGATGACACCATGCCCTAACTCGAACCTATACCTGTTAATCCTCAATCGGAATCTTCGGATACCAACTCGGATCCGATGATTCGAAAAAGATGTCGGTCGAAAGTCCAGGAGCAAAGTATGAAACAACCTGCCTTGACCTCAGTAGGCGAAGACTCTTCGCAGAACTCGGGTTTAAAAACGGCCTTCGAGGGGTTAAGCGGTTTTGCGGCTGGAAAAGACAAGTCTTCACTATGGTCGACCACTTTTCCCTTCGAGGCCTTGATAGATAATCATATTTCTTTTTCGGATGACAAGGAACATAAGGACAAGATCGGTGATATTGGGCTTATACGATGGGCCGAAGTACAACTTCTTCGGTCCGTTAGTGTACTCCGGTCGGCCGAGTATGAAGTAGCAGAAACAAAAAAGAAAGTGTCAACCAACAACCTTCTTTTTTGTTCGGAAATGGAAAAAGCCACGAAGGCTCATCAGGCTGAAGTCTCCAATCTGAAAAATGAAATAGAAGTTTTAAAAGTGAAGGCGCACCGAATCGATTTTCTTGAATCTTCGGTAAAGCTTCTGCAGGAAGAAAAGAAAAACTCTGAAGAAAACTTGTCGGCCGCCCTAAAGGATAAGGAGGAGTCTGACCGAGCTCTTAAAGAAGCCTTGCAAGAAAAAAGTAAGCTGTTTGCTGAGTTGGAGGAATTGAAAGATGAAATTACTAACCAACGAGTCGCTGGCTTTGATACCTGCCTCCAACAAGCCAAGCTTTTGAATCCCGATGGAGTCTTCGACAATCACTTGGGGGAGATGGGGCCAACAAGGTAGTCGACGGTTATATCGTTGAAGATGAAGATGAAGATGAAGAAACAGAATCTTAAGCATTTGAAATTTCAATGTATAACTCTTTCGTCTTAAAAACAATGAAATTTTTTGAATTTTAGTCTTTGATACCGTATGTGCTTCTTATGTCTTTTAATTTTAAATTTCAAAAAATATCTTTATGCTTGCCAACCTTGCCTATAATACTTAATGGCAGAACGACTATTCTGATAATACCGAAATTTATGCCCCTTGAAACATCATTAAGTGTTTTAAAGAGAATTGATTGAAAATTATGAATTGCCAAAAGGTCTTGTTTACCGAATAAACTTTAATTATTTTTGAAAGTTTGGTGTTTGTAGAATTTTGGGCAATTTACTCGGATTCGGTTCTGGGTGATTTTGACCCAAGTTGGCTCTAAGGCCATTCTTATCGGCATTGGGGACTTTGACCCGACTTGACTCGAAGACCATTTTCATCGGTGGTTATGACCGGCATCGGTTACTTTGACCGGATTTGACTCGAAGGTCATTTTCGTCGGTGGCTATGACCGGCATCGGTGACTTTGACCGGATTTGACTCGAAGGTCATTTTCTTCGGTGACTATGACCGACATCGATGACTTCGACCGAATTTGGCTTGAAGGCCACTTTCTTCGGTGACTATGACCAACATCGGTGACATTGACCGGAATTGCCTTAAAGGCCAATTTCATACAAGTTAAGTTTCAAGATGATGATTTTATTTGAGTAAACAAATGAGTTAAAGGTATGCCTCGTTAAAGCCTTTCAGGAAAAAACTCATCGGGAAAAAATCCTGATAAGGAAAAAGAGTACACTACCTCTAACTCAATACAAAAGTTCATAAAAGAAAAGATTAAACTAAATGAGCTTAGCTATAGTATCTCCAAAGTGACACCGAATTTCAAGTTCTAGGAAGCGGACATCCAGTTATATCGCCGATCTTATACGTTCTTTCGCCAATATCTTTAAGAACTCTGAACGGTCCTTCCCAATTAGCCGAAAGCTTCCCTTCGCCAGGCACCCTTCTGGAGTCTTCAATTTTGCGCAACACCAGGTCTCCTTCAACGAATTTTCTTGTTTTCACCTTCCGATTATATTTTCTTTCTGCCCGAGCTTTCGCAGCTTCTTCCTGAATGTGTGCTATTTCCCTTTCTTCTTCTAACAAATCCAAATCGGCTTTTCTGACTGCAACATTTACCTCCTCACTAAAGGCTGATCTTCTAAAACTCGGTCCTCCGATTTCAACCGGAATCATAGCATCCGCCCCGAAAGTAAGTCGGTATGGGGTTTCGCGTGTTGATGACTGTGGTGTAGTGTGATACGCCCACAAAATGTTCGGAAGTTCTTCTGGCCATAGGCCTTTAGCATGGTCGAGCCTCTTTCGTAGTCCGAGTAATATAACCTTGTTGGCCGCTTCGGCTAATCCGTTAGTTTGTGGATGCTCTACCGAGGTGAATACCTGTTTAATTCCATTGCTCATACAAAATTCTCAAAATTTTTTATCAGTGAACTGTGTTCCATTATCAAATACAATTGAATAGGGTAAACTAAAACGACATATTATATTTTTCCAAACAAATTTTTTAACCTTTTCGGCAGTTATACTAGCAAGTGGTTCGGCTTCAATCCATTTTGTAAAATAATCAATGGCAACAATAATGTACCTCATTTGTCGGGCGGCTGTAGGGAAAAGACCTAATAGGTCAATTCCCCATCGGCAAAATGGCCATGGAGTCTCGATGCTGTGCAATTCTTCAGGTGGGGATTTATGTAGATTGGCGAATTTCTGACACTTATCACATTTTCGAATGTATTCTAGACAATCATACTTCATAGTAGGCCAGTATATTCCCGATCTTAAAACCTTGCCTGCTAACGATCGTCCTCCGATGTGACTACCACAAACTCCCTCATGAACTTCCTCCATAACCATTTTCGTCTGATTTTGATTTATACACTTCAAGAGGGGGAGAGAAAATCCTCTCTTGAATAATTCTCCTCCTATCATCGTGTAATAACTCTCCGTCCTTCGCAATTTCTTTGCTTTCTTTTCTTCAGTTGGTAACTCACCACTTTCCAAGTACTTGACGATTGAGCTCATCTAGGAACTTATATTGTTGTCGATTGAAAAAATATCCTCTTCTTCCACGCTAGGTCGGTCAAGCACTTCTTGAATGATGGATCGGTTGTTACCTGGACCTTTTGTGCTGGCTAATTTTGACAAGAGGTCAGTCATAGTATTCTGCTCTCTTGGGATATGAACAATCTCGAATTGTTCAAACTTTTTTACGACATCCTGTACCTTGAGTAAATATTTAATTAATTACAGATCTTTAGTATGGAACTCGCCACTTACTTGCCCGGTTACTAGTTGGGAATCCGACTTTGCGACTAACCTAGTAGCCCCCATCTCTGCTGCCAATGCTAGCCCGGCAATGAGTGCTTCATACTCGGCTTGATTATTGCTGGCCCGAAAATTGAACTTCTGGGACTGTTCAATTAAGATTTCGTTCGGACCTTCCAGAATAATTCCGACTCCACTTCTTTTGACATTTGACACTCCATCGACAAAAAGAACCCAAGTATCATTACTCTCATTTTGAGGAAAGGGGGAAGATAATTCAACCAAAAAGTCAGACAATACCTGGGATTTGATGGGTCCTCTTGGCTGATATTGAATGTCAAATTCCGACAATTCGACGGACCATGATATCATTCGTCCGACAAGTTTTGGTTTTCAAAGCACTTGTCTGATCGGCTGATCTGTCCTTACAATGACTGAATAACTTTGAAAATATTGTCGGAGCCTCCTAGCCGTTGTGACTAGCGCTAACGCCATCTTTTTGATTTTCTGATACCGACCTTCTGGTCCTTGCAAGACTCGGCTAACGAAATAAATATGTCGTTGCTCCTTTCCTATTTCTTTCACCAATACAGAACTCAAGGCTTTATCAGAAACAGAAATATATAAAAATAAAATATCACCTGATTCGGGTTTTGTCAAAATTGGCAGAGTCACCAAAAAAGTTTTCAGTTCACTAAACGCTTGCTCACATTCCTCCGTCCACTGAAAATTTTTTGTCTTCTTGAGGCATTGAAAAAATGGTATAGATCGGTCAGCTGATTTAGAACGGAACCTAGAGAGGGAAGCTATCCGTCCTGTTAATCTCTGCACTTCTTTAATCGTTGCTGGGCTTCTCATTTCCATTATTGCTCGACATTTCTCCGGGTTTGCTTCTATTCCTCTGTTGGTGAGTAGAAAGCCAAGGAACTTTCCTGCTTGAACTCCAAACACACATTTCTCGGGATTTAACTTCATGTTATACTTTCTCAGTTGCGCAAAGCACTCAGATAGGTTGGAACAATGATCCCTACCTTCAGGAGTTTTGGCGACCATGTCATCTACATAGACCTCGATGTTTCTTCTAAGTTGTTTTTCAAAAATTCTGTTCATCAGCCGTTGATAAGTCGCTCCGGCATTTTTAAGGTCGAATGCCATCACCCTGTTACAAAAATTTCCAAACTCAGTGATAAAAGCAATTTTTTGTTCGTCATCCGGGTGCATCCTAATCTGGTTGTACCTAGAGTATGCATCCATAAAGCTAAGGAACTAATAACCAGAGGCCCCATCAACTAGTCGGTATATGCTGGGAAGAGGATAGGAATCCTTCGGGCAAGCTTTGTTCAAATCAGTGAAGTCTATACACATTCGCCATTTTCCTGATGACTTTTTAACCATAACCACATTCGACAACCACGTGGTATATTTTACCTCTCTTATAAAGCCTGCCTCCAAAAGTTTTTTGGTCTCCTCGGTTGCAGCCCTTTGTCTTTCCGATCCCAGTTTCTTTTTTTTCTGGGCTACTGGTTTCACCTTTACATCTAAGGAAAACTTATGAGTGATGATCTCGGGATCAATTCCCGGCATGTCTGCTGCAGTCCAGGCAAAGATATCAACATTCTTTCTCAATAATTCCTCTAAATCTCTTTTAAGTTCGGTTGGTAAATGAGCCCCGATATGTGTTACTTTGTTGGATTTAGGACCCAATGGTACTGCTTGCAATTCTTCGATCAGTTGAGGCCTGTCTTTTTCATCACTTCTTGGATCTAGTTCGGCCATATTAATGCTATATATCGGTCGCTTACGGTCGATCTTATGAGTTTTTTCATCATGTCTGGGTCTCAGACTTTCGTTGTAGTAAATCCGTGCTTCTTTCTGATCTGCATGTACTGTACCGACCTCAGTCTTAGAGATTGGGAATTTCATTGTTAGGTGGGGGGTTGAGACGACAGCTCCTAAAAGATTTAGAGACAGTCTCCCAAGGATAACATTATAGGGAGTATAGCAGTCTATAACCAAGTATCTTACAGGAATAGTTTTAAGTAGATTACCTGTCCCAAAAGTCGTTCGAAGTTCGACGAACCCCTTGACATTTACCTGCTCTCCCGAGAACCCGATCGAAGTTCCATTGAATGGAGTTAAATCGTCTTCTGACATCTACAATCTTCGAAGCGTGGACATGTAAAGAACATCGGCCGAACTTCCTTGATCAACCAGAACTTTCTTGATCAACCAAAACTTTCTTGATCAACCAGAACTTTCTTGATCTGAAAGTTCCCTACTATAACAGATATAACCATCGGATCATCTAGGTTTTCGTCTAACCCAACGTAATCACTGCTTGAAAAAGAGATGACCGGTCCATCATCGAATTGTTTGTGCTGCAATGGGGAAGGGTAGCTTAAGGACATTACTACTCGGAGATATCGTTTCCGAGACGAATTGGAGCTCGCTCCACCAGCAAATCCCCCTGCAATTGAGTCAATGATCCCTCTGACGGGTTGGTCTCGGTTACCGGAGCTCGTGTCCATTGCCCTTTTCTTCAAATCCGGGCTTGGCCCCCTTCAGTTGGATTGATCTCCTTCTTTTGCCTCCCTGCTCCGACTTCTGTGGCGATAAACGTATTTTCCTAGATGCCCATCCCGAATAAGTTGCTCAATCCTATTTTTCAAGCTGATGCACTCCTCTGTGGTATGTCTGTAAGTTTTATGGAACTCACACCTTTTACTTTTATCAATGCCAGGTAGTGTCTTTTGATATCGGGCATTTCTTGGGAGACGGATCAAACCCGTGTTGTATATTTCTCGGAATATCCGATCTCGACGAGAATTTAATAGAGTGTACTCATTGAACCAAGGTTGTACTATATCCGTTATTGTACGCACATTTTCGTATGTCCGATCATTCCTTTGTAAGTGTCTGCCTCTTATTTCCGATCCCCGTCCGTTATATGGTCGGTCATGACTACTTGGTTTGATAGAAATATTGGGATTATTTTTTCCCCTGCGTTCCGGTTTGAAAAAACGTTGCCCCATTTGCTTCCTGGCGAGAGCGATTTCTTCCATGTTGATGTATCTTGCAGATCTGTTCCTCAACTCGTCCAGGTCTAAAGGCGGTTTTCTGGCCAGGGAGTCTGCAAATGGTCTAGGCTACAAGCCAGCCATGATAGCATGCAAAGAAACTGCTGGATTGAGATCTCTTATCTGCACAGCTTCCTCCCCGAACCTTGTCATGAAATCTTTGAGAGATTCTTCTTGGCCCTGCCTCAGATTGATTAAGTTTGCCGATGTCTTCTGATGTGTCCTGCTCGTAGAAAAATGGTTAAGAAATTTAGCAGATAATTCAAAAAAATCATAAATTGAACCTGTTTCAATGCTTGAAAACCAGAGCAAACCTGATTTTTTTAAAGTTGTCAGAAAAGCCCTGCATTTGATCGGGTCCGAGCTTCCATTTAGAAGCATCATAGAATTGAACATCGTCAGATGTTCCTGTGGATCAGGCGTCCCATCGTAAAGCTCCATCGTCGGTAGTCTGAATCCCTCTGGAAGCGGGATTGACATAATGAAGTCGGAGAAAGGATGATCAGCTCCAGGTGGGTTATTTGCTTGTCTCTTTCCGTCATGATTACTTGTTCTGGGAATACTGGTATGTCCTTGAAAATCCCTGCTCGGAATATCTTCCTCTGGAATTCTTTCCCTTTGGTCTTCCTACTCAATCCTCTGTTGATCCCTACTGGTCTGAGCCATTTGATCAATTCGGCTATTAATATCTCTAATAGCTTGCAGGAGCATCTCCATTGTATTGAGCTGGTTACTTTCTTGATTGATTCCGTTCAGGACACCGTTTTCATTGCTAGCCATTTTAGGTCTATAAGGTGATTGGATGGGCCACGAAAAGAGCTGAAAGATTGTGGAGTAGGAAAGTTTTACCTAGCCCCACGGTGGGCGCCAGATGTTCCGGGTACTGACCAAACCTAAATTGCTTAGAGGACGACCTTACTCTTGTTCCCAAATGGGTGTGTCAAGATGTCTAAGAACTAGGCTAGTTAGTCAGCACAAGGATCGTATGATAAGTCTAAAGCAAAAAATACATATTAGGCTAAAAGAATGGAACATGCTCGGCTTAGATCGCCAGGTCGGTTTATATAGATGTTCTGAACCCCGACCAACCCAAACTATCGTCGTTTAAGACATTCAAAGTCCGAACGTTGAGATTCAGTTACAATCTATTCACTAAATGCCGGATTAATTCATAGTCGTTGGTTAATTACTTAAGCCGGCAAGTGACTGTTACCAGTGTATTTGCCCATTATACGTCGGTCGGATAAATTCTTAAGTATGAAGTCGGGGCCGAATTCTGCCAAGCCTGCTATTATGTTGGGCCTACCTACTATATCGGACTTACTTTATCAGACTCAAAATAGTCCAATAATAATATTATTACTTAATATAGAATCATATTTTTGGTAATTAAACCTAAAATTGAAAAAGAAACATGCAAACACACGCATGCAAATAATTTTATGATTCTACTTAGATGAAAAAAGTTGCAATGCATTCAACCAATATGTGAATCATGAACAAATTTTAGGTAGAAATTTCTTACTTTAAATATGTAATTTAACTTTTGATACGTAGAAAATTATATAAACTATATTAAAAATACATATTTCTGTTAAGATAACTTTGCATGTGTCAAAATTGACTCACATTCTTAAGATAAAACGTTTTCACCTAATAATTATTCTATGAATCACTTATATATCTATGATTGTGGTGGGCCCTACCCTGGGAACGAAGGAAAGGAGAGAATGTGTGTAACTCTAAAAACGTCAATAAGTGCATAGACGTGTAGCTTAAAAAGACTATATGAAATTTTGAGAATTGAAATGGAAATTAAACATGTGATTATTATGCCATTCTAGTGTATAACATTGTTTAAGATGGTTAAAGCACTATGTGCTTGGTTCCCTATATTCATTCTAAGGACATAGGAGATATGCAATAATTTATTGATTTTTTTGCCTATTAGGCTTTAGCTTGTATGATTTGTATAAAGACGGATGGTTACATATAAAGGTTGAAGTGGCAATAAGGCCTAAGGCTAGTGGGCCATGATATAAACAAAAGTGCTAAGGCTTTATTGTCCTGACTCTAGGGTCAGTGACGAAGCCAGGACAATAAAGTCAGTGGGTGCTTGTAAGGAGAAAGCTAGGACACTAGGGTCAGTGACGAAGCCTTAGACAGTTAGACATAACGTGCTATGGTGCATCTCATCGGCCCTCCGGGCTTAAGCTTGTGATGCTATTGCCTTTATATTATATTCTATAAATTCATTTAGCAATGAGTTGAGTCCGTAAGCTTAATCATAAATCAATTCATTAATAATTTAATGAATTAAAATTTTAGCTCATTTGTCAAACAAATTTATTGAATTATAAATATGAACCTAATTTATTAAACTTAAAAGGCTTAATTAATATAAGTAGTGACTAAGTCACATATTGTTGAGGGTATTCATTAACACTAATATTTATAGTACTTTTGTGATACTTCATTTGTATTGACACAATATTTAAAAAAAACTTTATAAGATATAAGTTAATAGTATCTGATAGTGTGAGGATTAGATATGGCTACGTATTTACTATTGATACAATAAATATTTTGAAGTATCTGAACTTTTTTTATCATAAGGATTCAAGAATTTTATAGAGCCTTAAATAGAATAATTAGACTCTAAAGAAACCACTAGAAGACTTATAATACATACCTTCATGAGATATTTAATAGGCCTCATAAATATGTTTAGATGTTTTAGAAGTTAGGCGGGTGAAGGTTTGAGAACCTTATCCCCACTACATGCTTGGCCACAACTCCATCCTCCATTGAGGAGGTGGAATAACTATAAATAAATGAGACTCAATTAGGCAAAACTTATGAAGCACAGACATGAGACATGACACGAATACAGAGACACATTATATTAAAAAATTATAAAACACGGACACGATATATATATATAATTTCAAAATTTAAGAAAAAAAATTCATAATTCATTAATATCATTTTTATAAGCTTGAAGATTTACATAATTTTAATATATGTCATATGTGTCAATATTTACTACCTAGTAAGCTTCTCCTAAAAAATATGGAACATAATTTTTATTGACATATTTTAAAAAATATTATAAACTAATTTTTCCTAATAGAACTAATCATGTACAAGTATATGTGCATAAAAAAAAACTAGAGGGAATATTGGTGTGAGACAAGTTTCGGTGACAACGAAGTGGACGACTTGGTACGAGTAGAGGTAGAAGGAGCAGATGAAAATAGTGGTGTGTGAAAAGATAAAACTTAAAAGTCTAATAGTGACGTGTGAAAAGATAAAACTTAAAATACTAGTATGTGAAAATAATGGCTTAGGACGTCAGTCATGTAATTGAACTTGAGTAGGTTACGGACTTACTAATTGAACGTTAGTCATGAAAACTATTGTTTTTTTTTAAAATATTAATGGGTCGAGTTCAAGTCATGTCCAAGTGTGTCCGAGAAGTGTCCAAGCGTGTCCAAGAAGTGTCTGAGCATGTCCGAAAAGTGTTCGAGCATGTTCGAAATGTGTCTAAACTGAAAAAATAATCTTTTTCATCAAACACATTTGGACACACAGGACATGTGTATCGTATGAGTGTCTCTATGCGTCTGACACAGACACGTGTCCGACACGCAGACGTGTCTCATAATCGGCGTGTCTGTACTTCATAGGGCAAAACCATAGAGAATTTCACATTTAGCTTCCAAACTGACTTTCTCCTTACAAGCACCCACTGACCCTATTGTCATGGCTTTGTCACTAAACAAAAGGCTTGATATTGATTGTCAGCACTTAATTTTACCTGAACCTTTTGAAAAAAAAAATCAGGAAAAAAGGAAGAAAAAAGATCAAAAAGGAAAAAAAAAATGCACTCATCTCTTTTACACATAAAAGTTCCACGTTGGTAAACTATTCACTCTACTAAAGTCCTATATCGGAGAGATCAAGCTCCTTCTCTTTCTCCTCCTCCTATATGAAGAGTTGATCCTTAAGTGTTTGATCTCACCCAAAAAATTTTACACTTTGACTTAATATTAAGTATAGAGCCTGAGGATTTTAGTATTTTTTTTTCTGTGAGTTGAGCACATGGGACTTTAAGCACCACACCTTCCAAATATACTATATCTATAGGTCTATAAGTTTATTTATTGATTTTTCCTTTTCTTTTATTAATATACTTGTTCATTTTAGTTTATTTATTAAGTTTTTAGGTTGAATTCAAAGTATTTACGTCTTAAATTAGTTTTATTTTTTAAAAAATTTATAAGGCCTTTTTCTAATTTTTTAATAGTGGGTTGTTAAAAAAAAATTGTTTCTTTGATTGTCCATTTGGTTTGTGCTTGTTTATTCTTTTTGATTGATTATGTTTATTTTGTTGCGTTTGTTGGCATGTTACTTTGTTAACAATAACCTATTGCTAATTTTTTAACATTTTATTAATTAAAATTAACAACCTACACTTATTTTTTAAAAGAACTACATTAGTTTTGAACTCCTCATTGCATTTAGGGGATACGTAGGCCAAAAGTAAATTTGAACTGTAAATTTTTGTAATTATGTCTTTGATTCATCTTTATTTTTTGTTATCTCTTTTTTTTTTACTTGTAAATCTTTTTTTAAAAACAAAATCTTTGACTTTGTTTTTTATTCTAACTTGTAAATTTTGTGAATTTGTCCTTAATTAATTGTAAATATTTAATTCATTTTCTAATTTCCTCATAAATATTGTAACTTGTTTTGTTATTATTTTTATTAGTTCATTCTTGTAATTGTTTACTTTGTGGGGTATATTAAATATTTTTAGGTTATTTAATTCACACAATTAATTTTAAAGTAATTGTCTTAGGACAGATTTATGGAGATGTTGTTGTGAATGCTTATTTCATAAAGGTTTTGATGATAACAAAGTCATGACAAAGACCATATTCAAAGGAAGTTATAAAGAAATATACTTATAGGACTTAAGATCTTTTTGTGAGAAGTGATTTAGGATATTTCAATAAGTTTAAAATGACTTTTAAAAAGTCCATCATGAAGTCTTTTAGTTGGTGGTTGTTGATTTAGAAAAATTTGGGTTGTTTTGCACAAAATCATGTTTTAAACTTGGGTTATGAAAATCTTGTTTAATTCCTTGAAAATGCAAGTTTTAGTTGTTAGTAATCTTTACTAAAGTTGTTTGGACTCAAAAGTTAATTTTAGAATGATTATAATATCTTATAAGAGCTCTGTAATCCATTATGATGTTTCGTAATCTATTACGAGCATATTAGAAAGCTCGTAATTGATTACCACAAACTTGTAATTGATTTCAAGCCTCCAAAAACTCATTTTTAACAAAGCAGAAGCATGGTAATTCGATTACCAAGAGCCCAAAAACTTGTTTTTAAAACTAGTAATCGATTATCATATACTGTAATCGATTACCAAGAATTTCAAACACCCCTAACTCGTTTTTAAAGTATGGTAATCGATTATCATATGCTTATAATTGATTAGCCCTCCTTTGAAACCAACAACAACTAGTTTTTAATGCATTAAATGCTACACCAACTCTCTCTAATGGCTCTATTTCATTGATGAGCTATAAATACAAGCCTTAGGACACTTAATGCTAACTCTTGAACATCTAACAACCTATTCCCAAACATTAAATTTGAGATTTAATCCATTCAACGATCTTGCTCTGTTTTAAACCCTTTGAGATATCTTTGAGAGCTTCATAATGCTTCAATTTGTATAATTTGCTCTTTAAGAGAGTTTATTTCTTTCAATTTTTATTGTAAATACTTGTGAGGGTGGAGGATCCCTTCAGAAAACAAAGAGGCTTTCACACATAGAGGTGAATAATCCTAAAAGTGTAAGAAGGGCTCAAAGCTTGTAAGTATAACATTCTTTTAAACCCAATGGACTTAATCAAGTTGTAGAAGCTTAATAAAGATTAGTATAAGTTATATGAAAATTTTGGGAATTTTTTGGATTGAATTAAGCATAAATCTATAACACTGAAATTGAGAAACAGTCTAAAAGAATTCAGGATTTAGATTAAATGGCTATAAAAATAGAAATAAATACGGAACATTTATTTTCTAAGTTCAAGGGATGAAAATGGGTATCTGAAAGCTTCTTAGTTCAATTCCATAGGTGTAATTTAACCCAGGAAAGAATACTGAAGCTTAAGATACTAATATTGCAATATAAGAAAATTGGTAGTATGGTAAAACAAAAAATGAGATGAAATCTTAGAATTTTCTATGATACCTATGAATGTGAGAAAATTCATTTATGAGAAATTAAATTATCCTTAACAGATATAAGGTTTATAGTTGAATTTCATTTAGAGAATTTTCTGTCTCGTTTTTCCACTGTAGCTTCCTACTGGAAGCCCACCAAACCCAAGATATTTTGTCTGTTTTCTCTCATTTCTCACTACTTTCACCTAGCCTTCTCTCTCCCTTTCTCATTCTCACATTTGTTTTCTTCACTCTCACTCACCCTCCATTCTCGCGCTCTCACATTGCTGGTAGAAGGAAGAAGAGAAACAAGAACCATAGAAGGAAGAAAAGGAAAGAAGAAAGCCATGTCAAGCTAGGTAGGGGTTTTCCTCACTTGTTCATCTTTTCTTTCCAGTTGAAAATGATAAATTTATGAATTTCATTGAGGTTTGAGATGATGAATAAAATGATACTTTGTGTTTTTGGTTGATGAGTTCAAGCCTCTAACTTTGATTTTGATACATGTTAAACCATGAGATTTGGAAATGGGTATGAAACTCATATTTGATTCCTTGCTTGGAAAGTGTTTTGGATGCTTGTATATGAATAACTTGATGATATAGTGAGGTTTTAAGTTGCATTTCTTGATTAACTTTGAGCAACTAGTGTTTTGCCAAAAACCCAGAAATTGTAGGGGAGCCGTGACACAGTATAGGGAGAGTCGCGGCACCCGAGTCTCTGAAAAATAGGAATTGCATCACAAAGAGCAAGGAGCTGCGACACAAACCAATTGAGGTGCGATGTCACAAAGCATTTGAGGTGTCATGACACCAAGTATTTGAGGTGCCACGACACCAATTTATGGTGTGAAGCTGCGACACAATGGAAGGTGAAGCCGTGGCCTCACTTGTAAATATGTTTCCAGACTTGAGATATTTTCCTTTGTGTGATTTTTAGTTGTGCAATGCTTGATGTTTTGGCATAAAATGATATAATGGAATGCACTAATGCTTGATTGATGAGACAATAATGCATTATGCCATGTTATAAAATTGATTGGTGAATTTGAATACTCATGATGAGAAAAATTATCTTGTGCATATTATTGCATATTAATGAAATGTGAGGCTTAAGCCATGATATGAGATCATGAGATAAATATCATGAGTATAATTGAACTAATCATTATACATGATATTATGATATGAGAATGATGGCTGAGGTAATGATTAAAATTCAAGAGTAACCCATTTTCTAGGATATCATTGGTCCTAGGGGGAGACTTGGAAAAGGGTGGTTGAGGAAGGATATTTCCTTACCACCTGAGTTATTGAGCCTGATGACGAATAATTCTCTCCCTCTTTACTAGAGCTCTCCCTGGATGAAATGTAGTTGATGGTGGATAATTCTCTCTCTGCTTGAGGCATTCCTGGATTAAAAATAGTGTGAGGAAGGAAGATACCCTCCCTACTTAAGTAGTTGAGGGGATAATGTGAGGAAAGAAGATACCCTCCCTATCAAAGTAGTTGAGGATGAATAATTCCCTTATAAGTTGTGTTCCTTCTCTACTCACAACTCTAGAATGGGATGAATAACTCCCACATAAGTTGTGGATTGATTTGGGTTACTCTAAATTCGGAGTAACTCTGTGTGACAAATAGATTGTCATAAATAGGTTGATGTGCACAAATCTAAAAGTAGATTACTATCAAGTGATTGGTATTGAGAGGCTAGTACATCCTCCATACCCTTGATTTTGAGGTGACACGTGTGTCCTAATGATTTGAGATACAAATCTTAAGAAATAAGATTTTGATATGATTTCAATAATCGATGATATAGATGAGATTTCTTGAGATTTGATAAAATGATTTATGATTAGATGACTCAAGATTTGATGATATGGATCATGATTTGATTTCTTGAAATTTGATAAAATGATTTACGATTTGATGACTCAAGATTTGATGATATAGATCATGATTTGATTTCATGAGATTTGATGAAATGAAGTATGACTTGAGACATGAATTTTGATAAATGAGATTCCTTGACATAACTTTGAGATTTTGATAAGACTTGATGATTGATTTAGTCATTCAAATTATTTTCAATAAAGGATATAAAATAGACTTTTATTTCGGGAAGAGAAAAGACTTAATTTGACATTTGGCCACCTTTCTATGGATTGATGATTATTCCTTTGAAATTGATTTTTCCTTGAAATAGCTGAAATTATTGTGATGACACGATTTTTATAAACTATTGAGAATTTCATAATTCTCACTCCACACTTCTATGATTTCCATGTTAATTTTAGGCAGGATCCAATCAACCAAGCGAGATGGGGCTTCAACATGAAGAATTAGTTAGTGCTTTTGCTTAGATTTTGGTAATTAGTTATATCAATTTTGTTCTATGAGGCTATCTATGTATATAATGTACAATAATGTACAATTTGTATAAACTTCATTTCTTAATATATGTATATTATGCTTCCGCGAAAGGCTTATATTTTAATATTTATTCAAATTATGTATTTGTAAAATTGATGATATTCGTAAGTAATGTACTAAATTCTAATTATTGATGTGTAAACCGAATACGTCATTAGTGCTAGTATTTGGGATATTATAGTAAGGGTTTCTTAAGCATCTATTGAAACTTGAAGAATAATGGAAACTCCTGGGGATGATCGTAGGGACTGGACGTGGATCACAAGTGTGATTGAACCAGTATACATCTTGTTTGCACTCTTATCTACCCTTATCTTTTTACTTTTAAGCTTGTTTATTGAATTTATATACTTGTTGCTTTATCCTATACTCATTCATTTTCTTTAAATTTATGTGAGATCTTTTTATTATCTTAAATCCATTCACCACATAAGAAAATATCTTCAACAAAAATCAAAAGGAGCTTGTTTGTAAAAAGTTTTGAAAACTCAATTTACCTCCTCTTGAGTTTTGAAGCCACTTGGTAACAAGTGGTATTAGAGCTTAACTCTTGTTTAAAGATCTTAACAGCTTCAAGAGGAATGATAACTTTTCTTCAAAGTGTTTTACCTGAAGGTGCCTCAATCAATAGGTCCCTACTTTTAATGGCATTGGATATACTTATTGGAAAGAAAAAATAAATTTTTTTATTGAAGTTATTGATCTGATGTTTAGGATGCTATTGAAAATGGTCCCTTTATTCCAACCAAGATGGTTGAAGGTAGAGAAGTTGCAAAGCCTAAGGCTGAATAGAATGATGAGGACAAAAAGATAGTTCAATATAATGCTAGAAAAAAGAACATCATTAGTAGTGCTGTAGGGTATGATGTATATTTCCACATTTCTAATTGCAAAACAACACAAGAATCAAGTTACCCATGAGGGAACTAGTGAGGCAAAAAGAGCTAGAATCAACACACACACACACACACACACATAAATATGAGTTGTTTAGGATGAATTAAAGAGAAAACATACAAGATATTCAAAAAGAGGTTTACTCATATTATTAATCATCTTGCCTCATTAGGAAAAATATTTCCCAATGAAGATTTGATTAACAAAGTGTTGAAATGTTTGAGTAGGGAATGACAATCCAAGGTGACAGCCATTGCTGAATCAAGAAATATTGCCACAATGTCTCTTCCAACACTCTTTGGGAAGCTCCAAGAACATTAGATGGATGTCAAGGCTTCACCAAAATGAGATGTTGATAAGAAAAATAGAGTACTAGCTCTCAAAGTCTCCTCATCCCACAATGATGAAGATGAGCTTGAGGACTTGGAGATGAATGAAAAAACATTCAACCTTCTTGTTAGAGAATTTGGAAACTTTCTAAAGAAGAAGGGAAATGGAAGAAAGTCACATTTTCCTTCAAAAAAAAATTATGTGAAAGGTGAAAGCTTAACTTCAACTCATCCCACTTGCTTTGAATATAGAAAACCTGGGCAGATGAAGATGGATTACCTTCTAAATCAAAAGAAAGAAGAGAAGTTTGAGAGAATGTCAAACAAAGAGAAGAAAGGAAGAAAAACATACATTGTTTAGGAAGATAATGACATGGACTCTTTGGATGAATCAGATGATTAAGTAGCCAACCTTTGTCTCATGACCAAAGATGACCTAAGGGTAGAATCTCAAACTTATGAATCTCAACCTTCATATGAAGAATTGCAAGATGCCTATGAGGAATTGCATGTAGAATCTATGAGACATGTAAAAATGGTTTCATATTAAAAAAAAACAATTTCCTTTCTTGAAAATCAAATTTTTTCTTTAAACAAAGAAATTGAGGAATTGAAGTTAGAAAATGAGACTCTTGGATTAATTGATGCTAATTCCTATACTTGCTCTTCTAAAAAAGATGCTCCATCTTCATCTTTTTCATATCATTTATGTTTATCTTTGCAAAAAGAAGTTGAAGATTTGAAAAATACCCTTGCTAAGTTTACCTTGGGAAATGATAACTTGAACATCTTACTTGGGAAAAAAAGATATGTGTTTGACAAGGCTGGATTAGGTTAGAATCCTAAGAAACAACAAAAGTTTTATAAGAACTTATTTGTTTCCTTAAATGTGTCAAGTAGTCCTTTTGATATATGTTTTCATTGTGGAAGAAAAGGTCATAGTGCATCCATATGTAGCATTAGGAAGAACTCTTATGTTAGTCAAAATAAAATATGGGTTCCAAATGGTTCTTAGCTCAAAACTATCACACAAGGACCCAAAAAGATTTGGATACCTAAAACCAAAACTTGAACATGCTTTGTAGATGTACCTGAAAGCCAATAGCTCAAATTGGTACATTGATAGTGGCTGCTCCAAGCACATGCCTGATGATGGATCCAAGTTTTTATTTGTTTCTCCAAAGAAACATGGACATGTCACTTATGGGAACAATAATAGAGGACGAATCCTTGGAGTTGGAAAAGTTGATAAAAATCCTTCTAACTCAATTGATAATGTTTTGTATATAGAATGACTTAAACATAACTTGCTTAACATAAGTTAATTATGTGACAAGAGAAATAAAGTTATCTTTGAATCTAATTGCTACATAATTGAAGGTAAGGATGACAAGCAATTTAAGTTTGTTGATCATGGGGCTGAAAATATCTATATGATTAACCTAGATGATATAATATCTCAAGATGCTAAATGTCTTATGAGTAAGGAAAGTGATTCATGACTTTGGCATAGAAGAATTGTTCACATTCACATGGATCATCTAAACAATGTGGTTTTAAAAGAATTGGTAATTGGACTACCTAAACTTAACTTTGAAAAAGATAAACTTTGTGATGCATGTCAAATGGAAAAACAAGTAAAGGTCTCTTTTAAAGTTAAAAATGTTGTTTCTATCTCTAGTAGACCTTTACAACTTTTGCACATGAATATTTTTGGACCTTCAAGAACTATAAGCTTTGGTGGGAATTACCATGCCATTGTGATGGTGAATGATTACTCTAGATATACATAGACACTATTTCTTGCTCACAAGAGTGATGCTTTCAATGCATTTAGAAAACTTGCCAAAGTTATTTAAAATGAGAAAAATTGTAGCATTGCATCTATTAGAAGTGATCATGTTGGGGTATTTGAAAATAAAGAGTTTGAAATGTTTTGTAATAAAAATGACATTGAACATAATTTCTCAGCCCCTAGAACTCCACAACAAAATGGAGTATTTAAAAGGAAAAATAGTTTTTTGGAAGAATTGACTAGAACTATGCTCAATGAAACAAACCTTCCTAAATATTTTTGGACGGATGCAGTAAGTACCGCTTGTTATGTAATGAATAGGGTCCTAATAAGGTCAATTTTAAAGAAAATGTCCTATGAATTATACAAAGGAAGGAAACCAAACATTTCTCATCTTTATGTCTTTGGATGTAAATGCTTTGTTTTGAACAATAGAAAAGATAACTTGGGCGAGTTTGATGCAAAATCTAATGAGGGTATATTTCTTGGTAATTCTCTTAGTAGTAAAGCTTTTAGAGTCTATAATAAGAGAATTATGACCATAGAAGAATCTATACATGTTGTATTTGATGAGACTAACCCCATTGGACTGAGAAAGGATGATGTTGATGATGTTGCATAGATTTTGACTAATATTCACTTGAAGAACAAAAAGGAAGAGGAAAGGAAAGAAATTCAAAGTGAGCAAACACCACTACAACAAAAGGAACAACAATCCAATGATCTTATAAAAGAATGGAGAACTTCAAGATACCACCCTCTTGACAAGGTTATTGGTGATGTTTCACAAGGAGTAAAAACACAAAACTTATTTAGAGATGTATGTAATTATATGACTTTTGTTTCTCAAGTTAAACCTAAAGACATATATGATGTCATTAATGTTGAACATTGGATTTTGGCTATGTAAGAAGAGTTAAATCATTTTAAAAGAAATCAAGTTTGGGAACTTGTTCCAAAATCTAATGATCATACTATTATTGGTACCAATGAGTCTTTAAGAACAAACTTGATGAAACAAGAGTAATAATAAGAAATAAAGCTAAATTGGTTGCTAAAGGATATAATCAAGAAGAATGAATTGATTATGAAGAAACTTATATGACTGTAGCTAGATTAGAAGCTATTAGAATGTTACTTGCATTTGTTTGTATCATGAATTTCAAGCTTTACCAAATGGATGTAAAAAGTATTTTTTTAAATGGTTTTATTCAAGAAGAAGTGTATATAGAATAACCTCATGGTTTTGAAAGCTATGAGCCCCAACCATTTTTCAAATTGAAAAAGGCATTGTATGACTTTAAACAAGCTCTAGCTTGATATGAAAGGTTGAGTAAGTTCCTTTTAGAAAAAAGTTTTTTAAGAGACAAGGTTGGCACAACACTTTTTATTAAAAACAAAAAGCATGACATTCTCTTTGTGTAAATTTATATTGATGATATTATATTTGGTGTTACTAATAAATCTTTGTGTAAGGAGTTTGCTAGTCTAATGCAAAGTAAATTTGAAATGTGCATGATGAGTGAGTTTAACTTCATCCTTGGACTTAAAATCAAGCAAACAAAGGATGGAACATTCATAAGTCAAACCAAGTACTATAAGAAGTTACTCAAAAAGTTTTGAATGGACGATGCTAAACAAATGGCTATCCCAATGAGCACCCCTTGCTATTTGAGCAAGGATGAATGAGGTAAATCAATAAAAATCACTAAATATAAAAGTATGATTAGCTCACTCCTTTACCTTACCGCAAGTAGATTAAATATAATGTTTAGTGTGCGCATGTGTACTAGATATCAAGCTTGTCTTAAAGAATCTCATCTAAGTGTTGTAAAAATAATAATGAAATATCTTGTTTGCACTACACAAATGGGCTTGTGGTAGCCCAAGGGTGCCTTATGTAGTTTGATTGGTTATTCTGATTCTAACTTTATCGGATGCAAAGTGGATAGGAAAAGTACTAGAGGGACATGCCACTTGCTTAGAAGTTCTTTAGTTTCTTGGCATAACAAGAAACAAAATAGAGTGACATTGTCTATAGTTGAAGCTGAGTATATTGCATCCAGAAGTTGTTGTACTCAAATCCTTTGGATGAAGCAATAACTTCTGGATTATAAACTCTAGTTTGATCACATTCCTATATGATGTGATAATACTAGTGTAATCAATTTAACTAAAAACCCAATCTTGCACTCTAGGACTAAGCATATTTAAATTAAGCACCACTTTAAAAGAGATTATGTACAAAAAGGGGATTGTGTGCTTGAATTTGTGAAAACATCAAAACAACTAGCTGATATCTTTAGAAAACCTTTGACAAAATAAAGTTTCTTTTATATAAGAGGTGAACTTGGCATAATTGATCTTTCATGCATTGAATGATTATTTGTGTTTGTTGCATAATTTTTCTTGTTGATTTTATTACATGAATCATATGCTGACTTGAGCGTCGGATGTTCCCCTAAATTTGTTTTGCAGGTGCTCTCATCATGACTAAGTCCTCCAATTTCCTCAAGAAGTGTTTCGATGAAGTGGGCTGAAATCTGACTACAAAATTCTCATCTTTATTGATATGGTAATGGAATATAAAAGGTGGTATTCGATTATGTGGCTTTTGACAAGTGAAAATTTCAATTTTTGGACATGGTAATCGATTACATCGGGTATGTAATCGATTACAAGATCTCTAGAATGTGCTTCATGAGATGGCAGCGGGGTGGTAATTGATTACCAAGTGTGGTAATCAATTACTAAGTCTCCAGCAAGCCAAAATGCATCATGGTAACCCTAATGTTGATTAGTATAACTTTAATGTTGATTATTATGTTAACCCTGTTATGTTTTTGGATAATGCTTATTTCATGACCCTATTAGTATAACCCTGATTCTCATGCTTATTTCATGATGTCATTTTTTTTATAATGCCAAAAGGGGAATAGTATGAATTGCATGAGTAAGGAGAGAATTGCATGTGAATTAATTGCCATAAATCTTATTGCATGAACTCTTCTATTTGAATCTTATGCATGGCTTAATGGGGAGTGCTACACTTTTATCTCTAATCATTCTATATTTGTTACTCTTTACCCTTGTTGGTTTGTTATCATAAAAAAAAAGAGAGAATGTAAATGTTTTTTTTATGAAGGTTTTGATGATAAGAAAGCCATGACAAAGACCAAGTCCAAAGGAAGTTCTAAAGAAATAGACTTATAGGACTTAGGATCTTTTTGTGAGAAGTGATTTAGGATATCTCAATAAGTTTTAAATAGTTTTTGAAAAGTCCATCATGAAGTCTTTTAGTTGGTAGTTGTTAGTTTGGAAAATCTGGGTTGTTTTACACAAAATTATGTTTTAAACTTGGGTTATGAAAATCTTGTTTAATTCCTTGAAAAATCCAAGTTCTATTTGTAGGTAATCTTTACCAAGCTTGTTTGGGCTCAAAAGATGGTTTTATAATAGTTGTAATCTCTTACAAAAGCTCTGTTATCCATTACCAACAGTTGGTAATTTTTTACAATGTTTTGTAATCCATTACAAGCATATCAGAAAGCCCATAATTGATTATCACAAGCTTGTAATTAATTACATACTTCTCAAAACTCGTTTTTAACAAAAGAGAAGCATGGTAATCGATTACCAGGGCATGATAATCGATTACCATTACCAAGAGCCTAGAAACTTGTTTTTAAAGCTGGTAATCGATTACCATATGTTGTAATCAATTACTAAGATTTTCAAACACCTAGAACTCGTTTTTAAAGCATGGTAATCAATTACCATATGCTTGTAATTGATTACCACCCCTCTGAAACCAACAACGACTAGTTTTTAATGCATTAAATGCTACACCAACTCTCTCTAACGACTCTATTTCATTTATGGGCTATGAATACAAGGCTTAGTACACTTAATGCTAACCTTGAACATCTAACAACCTATTCCCAAGCATTAAATTCGATATTTAATCCATTCTGTAACGCCCCAAAATTATTATTACTAGTATATCTGGATTTATACAAAAGTAATTAGGATTAGACACGTCACTACTTGACTAACATCATTCTTTAATAAACAACTATAATATATATACATATGAGCCTTGTGAGGGAAAAGTAATATACATATAATTGAATAGTCTGTTCTATACAAACTAGTACACTAGTGTACAATTAATACAACTAAGCCTTTTTTGACATAAGTATATAGAAAATATTTACAAAACCACTGCATATCTATAATAACAAAGCACTAGTAAATACTTCTATGCTACATCAATATTCGCACTTCTACTCTTTGGGATAGTCCAGCTCTGGAATTATCATGGAAATAAAATATACACAGGGTGAGAATTCTAAAATCCTCAATAAATATACATATAACATGTCATCATAATAACTTCAGCTGCTTTAGGGAAAATTAAATCATATTTGCAAATCAAATATAGAAAGGTGGCTAAAGTCAAAATGGTTCCCTTTCTTTTCCCGAGACAAAAATTTCCATTATTATCATTAAACAGTAAACTCACTATCAAACATTATATCCAAATCCAACACATCATCAATAGATCATAGATTATATCAACAAGATATCATATGTGAGTCATAAATCACTACCACTAGAATATTCACATTCTCTCATAATGCAAACATTTTCCATGATTTATATAACTAACATTCTGATAATGATATGATAGTGCTCAATCAAGTGTAAATCTTTTACTAGTGTTTATTTATCATCATCTTTCAAAGCATATTCCTAGGAACCTGGTTCCCTTTATCACTTAGTAGGGAGGGAATGTTACATCCTCAGACTACCAGTAACCATGGCCACATCTAATGAGAAAACGAATAAGAAGTCTCATACTAAGAATTTAGGATCACCTTCCCCATCAAGGTTCATCTCCTCAAATTCACATATGTGATAAAGAAACTAATGAGAAATCCCATACTAAGAATTTTGGATCACCTTCTTATCATGACTGAGAGATTTGCGATAGGAGCGGCGAACAAAATATTGATAAAAAATAGAAAATGGAGTCGCTACCAATTTTATTTGAATTTGAAAAAATTGGAAAACCTTTTTTAGAAAATAGTATTTGAAACCAAATTGGATTCGTGAGTCGATTATGTATAGGGAAGGGTGAAAACTTAATTCTACAGCACCTCTAGTACACTCGTCCTGAGACGGTACCTTAAGTCAGTTGTGCAAAACTTGATAATCACAAAATATATTTGTTTTACCCCTTTTGTTAAAAGATAAACTAAAAAACAAATAATTTGTGAAAATTTAATTTTTGGCTTGACAGAATAGAAGTTCCGCTCTTATGTATTCCTGGGTGCAATGAAGAATTCAAAGTCACGTAATTCTTTAGAAAATAAGTGCGAGTTGGTTACTTTTAATTATGAAAATAATTTTTGAAAAGGAATTTTGTTTGAAAACAAATCAAATCTCACATAAGGTTCAAGCTAGCACTAGACTACTCAATAAACCCTTTTGATCCAAATGGCATTAAAGATAACATCCGCTATTCAATTATTGTCGTTAGTCATTATGTTGATTTAAAAAACAATCTTTGAAAAAAAACTTTATTTCATAGTTATAAAATTAACACAGGGTCGTGCCATTGATCTAGGTAAAAACAATAAAATAAAAAAATAAGATTAAATATAAGCATCATAAACAAAAAAAACTCAAAACAATTTTTTTTTAACAATTTTTAAATTTTCTTCATTTTTTATTTTTTTTATTTAGGACAACTACTATGCCTATTTTTTATTTTACTCTTCCTACTTTTGCTTATTTCATTCTTGGTTTTTTATTATCTTATTTTTTGGTATTTTCATTTTTGTATTTTTCCTTGTTTTTTCTATGTTTGACAAAACACTCTGATATTATTTAAACAAACAACATGTAACACCCTAGATAATCATGTTATACTTGTAAATGGTTACAAAAGTAGCCTAATACTTGCTTAACATATTTGTTAGATTTTGTGGCTTTTTTAGCATGTTTGGTCACCTTGCTGTAACAATATGTGTGAGAAATAATTGTTATTAGTATCAAAAATGGCTTAAATTGGTTAGTTAATGGAAATAGCTATTTCTAGGTCGCAAATGTGTGAACTGTACTACAATTAAAGTATGAGGATAATTAGAGCTAGTTTGGTATTTTTAAGCATACTTATCGTGTGTTTTAATGCCAGTTTGACTAGCAGGAAATATAGAAAAATATGAAAATAGTGAAACAAGATTTTTTGATGAATCAGAGGATTTATTTGAATCTTGTTGGAAGTTAGGAAACTTGATTTGGAGAAATCTAAGCATTCTTAACCAATCGGGATTTATCAGTTGGCCACTTAAGTGACCAAAGTCACTCACGGCCATGTGTTGCAGCCTTGATATTTAAGGCTTGAGATGAGATATTTTTATCTTATTTTCACTCTTTTCTCTCATTTTCCCTCACAGTTACAACTACCAAAGGAGAGGAAATGGAGAACTAAGCAAAAAAAGAGGAAGATGAGGAAATGAAAAGGAAGGGGAAAGCCAAGGCTTCATCATCTTTGATAAAAGAGGTAGGGGTGGTTATGTCTAAGTTTTTTTTTCTCTATAACTTCGTCTCTTTTTCATGTTTTGGTTCATGGATGAATAATGAGTTTTGAGGAGATTATGTTGTTTTCTTACTTTGTTGCTGCTTCTATGGTAAAGATGGTTTGTTCTGAGCTTAACCTGTGTATGGTAATGGTATGGAAACACAGGGGAATCCATTTTGATGCTTAGGATTAAAGTTGAGAAATGGAGAGCAAGCTTTTGGTTTTCTAGGTCATGAATCCATACTAGGTGAATTGAAGATGAGCATGAAGATTTAGCATGTTGAAGGACAACTTTTGGGATTGAAAATCATTTAGAACCTAAAATTAGAGGTTTGGAATTGGTTTGAAATCCAATGGAATAGTAACTGAAGTTTTGGATGCCTGGCGCTTAAGGACCCAATTTTTAACCGATTACGTGCCCAAGGCCAGAGAGCTCGTGGTTAAGTTCTAGAAGCCACCGATTAAGTGCCCATAAAGTAAGTGATTAAGCACGCTAGTTTAGAGGTCACAGGTACTAACTGATTAAGCAGTTAGATTTTGAGCGATTAAGCACCCAATGGCAGAAGAAACAGGGGAGTATTTATGTCACGGAGTGCCTAAGAGCTGAGAAAGTGACATAGAAACTTCTAGAGTGTTTATCTTGGGAAATTGGAGCTCCCTACTGGTTGGAATCACTCTTTTATGCCTTCTAAAGTGTGTTGAGATGCCAATGAGGATATTTCAAGGAGGAAATTACTACCTAGTTTATGAGAGGAAAGTGTAAAACCTTAGGCAACCAATGGTTTGGGGAATGCTATAAGCTAACACCTAGACTCTTGATCCATATGGGATTGTTTTTGTTATCACTTGTGATGCTGTTATACGATGAGAATGACACATAGAGTGAGTATGTGAGTATTCCTAATTTGATCGTTAGAAAACCTCGTGGAGGAGAATAGACACATTTAAGCGTATTGGTTATGAACTCGTGTAAGAGAATATCCGATGTGGCGTTGAATGTGTGTTATATATCACTTTGCATGTTTTCTCACACACTTGTTATTCCTACATATATGTGAATGATACATGAGATGGTAATATTACACTCATTGTAGTGAAATGGAATAGTTCATTCTTTGCTAGGTAGTGTTAAATGGTCGTAGCCATACTACTCAGAAAAATACAAGGAATGGAGTTCTTGGAATAGTTGAGTTTCATAACATTGCACTAACACTATTTTACTTCATTGCATAATCATTGTTTTAGGACATGTTTAGACATAATCATACAACATAACAAGCATTACATTTGCATGGTAATTGTATAGGCAGTTACCTTAATCAATGATATTTACGATTGCATGTGTAACATCCCAAAATTTGGTATCCCAATACATCTTACACATACAAGGATAATCAATACTAGCTATGTCACTTCTAACCTTAAATCACAATTCTAATCAATAAAAATCATACAAACTTTTATAGAGAGCCATGATAAACTAAAAGTTATATATATATATACATCATTGCCTCAAAAGGGCATATTATAATACATAAGCGTTTACACCAAAATTTGATATCACAACACTATACTAGTCTTCACATCACTTCCTCTCTCTTTTATAAGAATTCGCACTTAGATTTACAAGACAACACAATCGGGGTGAGAAATCACATTCTAATAGAAGTATTCCAAAACTAGTAACTTATACATTCATAAATATTACACATTTATTGAATCAACACTTCAATCACAGAAGCACATAACACTTCCCTCTTAGAAGAAGTACATAACTACCTATATAATTGCATGTCATGAATTTTAAATGAATGATGGTAACTGCCCATACAATTACCATGCTATGCCAAGTTATATCTAGTGTGTATGCCTATACAATAACCTAAGGATGAAATGAATAATGTATGATACCAAGTCTATGGCAATGTCATGAATGCATATGTCCTGAACAAAGAAATGGAAGTCACATCCATAACCTTGGACAAGCAATGAAAATCCATACAGAAAATAACACTTCAAGTAGTGAAATCCATCAACTACATGATTTTAATCAACTAACAAGGAAATCCATCGTCAAAATCATAAGGTAATCTATCCTTAAGATCACAACACACAACACACAACACACAATGCAATATGTATATATCCATGCTTGATTATTTCTTATAATTAACATAGCAAATCATTCTTGATTTATCACATTCTTATTTTCCTAAATGCTCTTATTAGAGCCTTAATACTTATTAAGAAGCATAAAAGAAGAAACCATACCTTTCATAGGCTCCGTTGCATCATATTTCAACTTTTCTTCAAGTCTGGAAGCCACGCCTAGGCACCACCCTTCCACGCCTAGGCGTGAAGCTGGCAGGGCAACAACCTTGTAACTTCCAGGAAACTACGCCTAGGCGTGACACTCTCTGTCTCACCCACGCCTAAGCATAGTTCAGTTATGCCTAGGTGTGACCCTGTGACAGAGTTTTCTGCAGAATTCTATAGAAAACTGCCACTGTTCCATTAAGGAACAATGGCCTTCCCACCATTCAAAACTCCAAACCAAGTGATTTCCTACCTCATACAAGGTCCAAAAACATGTTTTATCTCTCAAACCAAATTTTAAACCCTAAACATGTATCAATGCATCAACCATCACCATAAAAACCTAACAACCCATTTTTAACTCAAATGAATTCTTAAGTGTTTAAAGGATGAAAATGCATCACTATGCAACCAATAACTCTAACATAGGCTATCCTCTAGTTTTCCAACAAGAATCAAGCTTAAAATACCAAAACACACACTCAATACCTAATTCTCACATCAAGCCAAATCTCATGAACAAGATGAAAAGAATAAAAAGATGAGCAAAACAAGGTTCCCCCTACCTCAAAAATTAGAAATTGAAGTCACTAATCAATTCCAATCTTTCCTTTCCTTCCTCCTCTTCTTAGTTGCTTGATTCTCCTCCCTTTGCTCCTTGCTTCCCTTTCTTTTTATGTTTTCCTGCTAGCAACCGTGAAAGGGTGAGAAATGAGAGAATTGTCTCATTTAAAGGCATAAAATTGCCAGTCAGAAAAAAAGAGGAACGTGAGGCTCTTTGCCTCTTTAGATATTTAACTAAAATTCCTGATCTGCTAAGAACATTTAGATTTCACCAAATCCAATTTTCTCACTTTCAACAGGTTACAAATAAATTTTAAGATTCATGAAAAATCTATTTTCACCATTTCCATATTTTTCCATATCAGTTGGCAGTCAATCCGACATTAAAGCACATAACCAGTATGCTTAAAAATACCAAACTAATTTTGATTAATCTTAAACTTTAACTGTAGTACACTTCACACATTTGTGACCTAGAAATAAAGTTTTCACATTTATTTCCATTAACTAAGCAATTTAAGTCATTTCCAGAGCTAAAAATAGTTATTTTTCATACATAACGTTGCAGCAAAGTGTCTAAACGTGCTTAGAAAGTCACAAAACTTAATAAGCATAATAATCAAGTATTAAGCTACCTCCGTAACTATATACAAGTCTATCATGTTTTCACGGGTATAGTGTGGCTGGTTGTATAATATTGTTGATAGTTTTTATAATGCGTGATTAGGAATATAGTTTGCTTGGGAATAAAGCATAGAGTTACAATGTGAGTTATTCTTTTGGCAGTAAGTAGTGATTATTATACCTGTTATGAACTTATTCCTGACGTTAGCTATTGGTTTATTCATTGTGAATGGGTAAATGTTGGTTTTGGAAATACTTATACCGAGAAATTGTGTTTTCTCACCACAATTGTGTTTCCATGTAAATCTAGGTGGAAGCATATCAACAGGAAATATGAAGACAATTGAAGACATATAGTATAAATGCTATATTAGGCTAAGCTTGTATACATTTTATATTTGTTTAGTTTGTTAAAAGTTATGTATAGCAATACGCGTTTTTTAGGATGTGATGTATATATATATATATATATATATATATATATATATATATATATATATATATATGATCACGTGGCTCTCCATAATGATTTATTTCTATGAATGTTGTGGGTTTAATTTAATGTTTTTAGTTAAAAGTAGCATGGCCAGTGTTGGATATTCTTTTATATGTCAGATATATCGGGATATGCCTTTTCAGGCTATGATATATATATATATATATATATGATCACGTGGCTCTCCATAATGATTTATTTATATGAATGTTATAGGTTTAATTTAATGCTTTTGGTTAAAAGTAGCATAGCCAGTGCATGATATCCTTGTATATGTTAGATATATCGGGATATGCCTTTTTAGGCTATGATATATATATATATATATAAGCTATGATATATATATATATATATATATATATATATATATATATATATATATATATATATATATATATATATATATATATATATATATATATATATATATATATATATATATATATATATATATATATATATATATGATCACGTGGCTCTCCATAATGATTTATTTATATGAATGTTATAGGTTTAATTTAATGCTTTTAGTTAAAAGTAGCATAGCCAGTGCAGGATATCCTTGTATATGTTAGATATATCGGGATACCAGTATATGGATGTTACATTATGGTATTAGAGCCAGGTTATCCTGTTAAGCCGGGATATGAACTGACTATGCTTAGGCACGTCAGGAGTTCCTTTGCGTGTTATGCATTTTTGTGTCTCTTGTTTGAGATGTTTGGGTAGAATTGCATAACTTACCTGATGTTGGATTGTTATTAGCTACTATTACATGGTTACATGATATTGAGGACTGATCAACTCAATATGTATTGTTCAATGTGTACAGGAAATTATGGCACCTCCTAGGAGATCTGCTAGGAACACATCTAGTGAAGGTTCTAATATGGCCATAACTTTGTTAGCAATGGCTACTACTATGGCGCGATAGATAAAGTAGGCAACTACTACTGCTGAGGCTATTAGAGAGTAATCAGTTGTGATTGCAAGGATGTTTGAGCGGATAGACATGACTCAACATTGACCACTTACACCATCGGGGCAGACAAAGAGAAATCAAAATTTCAGGATATTTCAAAATTAAAAAAGATGAACATTCTATCCTTCAGAGGTGACTACGATCCAGTGAAAGCTGAAGAATAGTTGGATGAGATAGAAAAGATCTTTGAGGTCATGGCTTGCTTAGATGAGCAGAGAGTATCCTTCGCTTCCTTTTTGTTAGGGGGAGAAGCAGAGCGGTGGTGGCAAAGTTCTTGGAGATTGCTAGAGGCAGCAAGGACGCTGATCACTTGGGAAGTATTTCAGAACACCTTTTTGGAGAAATATTTTCCAAGAAATTTACAAGAAGATAAGGAGATGGGGTTCCTTGGTCTTTAACAAGGGGACATGACAATTGGGCAATATGAGGTGAAGTTTCATGAGTTGTCCAAATTCTCTTCTCAAATGAGGCTCAATCCGAATGAGAGTTGGAAGTGTGTCAAGTTTGAGTTCTGATTGAGGGGAAATGTTAAAAGAGCAGTGAGGCCTTTAGAGATTAGAGATTTTCCATCCTTGGTGAATAAGTATAGAATTGCGGAGTCTGATAATCTCCAATTTCAAGCAGAGCGAATATCACAAAATCTTCAGAAGAGGAAAAAGGTAGATGATAGATCTAGAAAAAAGGTGTTTCTAAATCTAGTTATCCACAAGTTAAAGGTGAACGAGTTCAGATGGAGATAGTGGAGTCTAAATGTCCTATGTGCGAAAAACCACATGGCGATAAACCTTGTGCAGTTTGCTTTGTGTGTGGTTAACCAGGACACTTTGCGAGGAAATGCCACAAAAACAAAGAGATACGCTCAGTATTAGACCACAATCTCTAGGAAGGGTGTATATTTTGAGAGGGAAAGAAGATGCGCAACCTCCAGACCCTATGTCAGGTAACTTTTAAATATGAGATTATATTTGTTTGAGACCTCAGAATTGTAAGTTTTGAGAGACTAAATTTCGGGGGCAAAATTTTAAAAAAAGAAGGGAGAAATATATCACCTTAGATAATCATGTTAGACTTGTAAATGATTACAGAGGTAGGCTAATACTTGTTTAACATGTTTGTTGGATTTTGTGGCTTTCTGAGCACGTTTGGTCACCTTGCTGTAACACTATGTGTAAAAAATAACTTTTATTAGCCCCGAAAATGGCTTAAACTGCTCAGTTAATGGAAATAAGTATGGAGACTGTATTTCTAGGTCACATATATGTGAACTATGCTACAGTTAAAATTTGAGGATAATTAGAGCTAATTTGATATTTTTAAGTATACTGGCCATATGTTTTAATACCGGTTTGATTGGCAACTGATATGAAAAAAATATGAAAATAGTGAAATAATATTTTTTGATTAATCAGAGGATTTATTTGAATCCTGTTGGAAATTAGGAAACTTGATTTGGAGAAATCTAAGATTTCTTAATAGATCGAGATTTATCAACAGGCCACTTAAGTGACCAAAGTAACTCACGACCATGTGTTGCAGCCTTGATATTTAAGGCTTTGGATGATATAATTTTATCTTATTTTCACTATTTTCTCTCATTTTCTCTTACGGTTGCAGCTGGCAAATGAGAGAAAAAGGAGAACCAAGCAAAGAAAGAGGAAGATGAGGAAAGGAAAAGGAAGGGGAAAGCTAAGGCTTCATCATCTTTGATAAAAGAGGTAGGGGTGGTTGTGTTTATGAGTTTTTTTTTTCTCCATAACTTCATCTCTTTTTTTATGTTTTGGTTTATGGATGAAGGTGAGTTTTGAGGAGATTATATTGTTTTCTTGCTTTGTTGCTGCATCTATGGTAAAGTTGATTTGTTTTGAGCTTAACCTGTGTATGGTAATGGTTTAGAAACTTAGTGGAATCTATTTTGATGCTTTGGGTTAATGTTGAGAAATAGAGAGCAAGTTCTTTGTTTTCTAGGTTATAAATCCATACTAGGTGAGTTGAAGGTGGGCATGAAGATTTAGTATGCTTAAGGATCACTTTTAGGGTTGAAAAACATTTAGAACCTAAGATTAGAGGTTTGGAACTGGTTTGAAATCCAATGGAATAGTAATTGAAGTTTTAGATGCTTGGCACTTAAGCACCCAGTTTTTGACCGATTAAGCGCCCAAGGCCAGAGAGCTCATGGTTAGGTTTTGGAAGCCACCGATTAAGTGCTTATAAAGTGAGTAATTAAGTGCGCTAGTTTAGAGGTCACGGGTATTGACCAATTAATCGATCAGATTTTGAGCGATTAAGCGCCCAATGGAAGAAGAAACAGGGGAATGTTTCTATCATAGATCGCCTAAGCGCTGAGAAAGTGACACAGAAACTTATAGATTGTTTATCTTGGGAAATTAGAGTTCCCTATTGGTTGGAATCACTCTTTTATGCCTTTTAAAGTGTGTTGAGACGCCGATGAGGGTATTTCAAGGAGGAAATTACTACCTAGTTTATGTGTGGAAAATGTGAAACCTTAGGCAACCAATGGTTGTTAGTCATGACAACCATCACTCAAGAGGGGGTGAATTGGGTGATCACAAATTCTTAAAACAACTTTGAGAAATTATGCATTTTGATATTTTTAATCCGCACGTGTAGCGGAATAATTCTAACAAAGATATAAATATTGTAGATTACTCAAATATAACTTGGGTTATAGGATGAAATAAGCAAACAAGATAGATATCAAGTTCAACTCAAGCATATATAATTAAAGAACAAATGTAAAGGAGATAGAGTTGAGAATAACAAACACAAAGATTTATCATAGTTCATCCACCAACCACTTGTGGCCTAAATCTAGTCCCCAAGCTTATCATGGGTGTTAGGAAAACTTTTGTACAAACAAGAGCACTCCTCACACCTTGGGATACCTCACCCTTGTGCTAGAGCCTCCAACTTTTCATGCTTCACGAGTGCTTGAAAAACTTTTATATTCAAGAGCACTCACAACACCTTTGGGATATTTCACCCTTTGTGTTTAAGCCTCACTACAAGGGATACCTCACCATTTTCTCTCTTAAGGGATACCTCACCCTTTTTTCTCTTGAGGGATACCTCACCCTCTTACAATAATTTTAAGATGAAGAGAAAGATTATAAACTCTCACAAGAGTAGATATACAACTTGAAGAATAAATGAATAAAAAGATTTTGTAATAAAGAGCTCAAAATATGATTTTCATGATTCAAGGATCAAACCAAGTGTTCTAAAGTTTCTTAAAAATGTAAATGCTTCAATATACATTTATTTATAGAGCCTAAATGATAAAGTAGTCGTTGGTAGTGTTTAGAAATAATTTTTTTTTATGAAAACTAGTTGTTTATAGCTGTTAGGAATGTTTCTGGGCATGTTGTAACCGATTACATGGATGTTGTAATCGATTACATGGCCTCTGGCAGAGTTGTAATCGATTATAGGACTTGTGTAATCGATTACATGACCTCTGATTTTGAAAATTGACTTTAAAATGTCATAACTTCTTCATTTCTTATCTAATTAAATCAAAATAACACTCATTAGAAAGATATGTGAGTCTATTTTCAAATGAGATAAGTCTCACAACAAAACTCAAATTATTGTGAAAGTTATGATAAAAAAAGTAACCAAAGATCAGCTTTTCAAAACTTAAACTTGACTATTTTTCATAGTTTAAAGCAAATGGTCAAAACTTATTCATTTCTTATCCATTTAAAGGAAATAACCACTCATTGGAAAAGATCTTTGAGTCTATGTTCAAATAAAACAAGTTTCATAACAAAACTAAAGTATTTTGAAAGTTATGATCAAAATAATAACTAAAGGTCAGTTTTTCAAAACTCAAACTTAACTATTTTTAATAGTTTTTAACTACCACCATGACTTGCTTTTCAAAACATGTTTGTTAGGCATTTCAGCATGTAAGAACCATTTTTAAATATTTAAAAACATATTTGAGCTCTTTTCATGTAAAACCTCTATTTTTACATAGGAGAAAACCTAAAAAGAAAATATACCAATTATAGTCCTTAGGCTTCTTAATGTAATCTAAGCTTTCAAAAATTTCTTCTCTTCAAATCTTGCAAATGCTTAGAACATCTTATCATTCTTTTTCTTCTTGAGTTTAGCATAATTGTGATCTTTCGCTTTCTTGTTGCAATGCTCATTATTGGTACTTGGACTATCCTACAGAGTATTGCTCACTTAAACAAATATAGTTAGTCCAAATTCATAATTTAACGTCTTCATATGCATGATTCATAAATGTATAACTCTAGTTAGTCTAACATTCATATAAGAATTTCATAAACACATCTAAATAAAACATTTATCAATTACTAATAGATATGCTCTATATAGGATACAACAAAGAACACTTTGCACATTTTCATTTAAATAAAGGCAAATCTAATATTAATTTAATACCACTCATGTAACATATTATTAGATATATATTATAAAAGATGTTATATGTAACACCCCTTTTTAGGATGTCACACATAAAAGAAAATAAAATAAATAGAAATAAAATCTACCCAAGTTGTGAAACATTTGTTAAATATTATTACGGGTTGTAAAATAATTCCGATAACGAAATATGTAATAAAAAGCTAATGCGAAAATACGAAATAAAAAAAAAACATCATCACTTATAATATACATATCGTTAAGTTATAAACCAATATAAATAATTTACAACTAAGACTACAACTATTTAAACAAGAACAAGAAAGAAAGCAATAAAAGAGTTAATATATACGCATAAAAAAAAAACATCATGGTTATCTAATCCTCGTGGATCACTCTCGTATTTGATCATCGGAGATAGATATCCCGGATGTCTCGACACACGGCGATAACGGGATCGCGCGGTCGATACGATGCTTATCTCACTAGGCTCGGGTTTTCAAGCACCCCAATAACGTCTAATGGATAAGGGCAACTCTAAATGCGTAAAAAGCGTTTGTCGCAATCGGATCTCCATCAAACGATGACGTAGAATCACAACATACGTCCGGCATAGGTAATGAAGCACGATCTCCTCGCAAATGCCAAGCCGGATCACCTCCATGGAATACCAGCTCTATGAATCCCAAAATGCAAAGTTACCCCACACAATCAATCCAGAGGGTATGAATGATCGGATGGTTCTTGCTCGTAAAACTGATCGTCGGCTTGTTGACCTTCCTCTTCCTCAGGGTACACGATCTCAAGAGGTTGTTCCTCTTCTTCCTCTTCAAACTCTTTACCGCATAAAAATAAATAGACAATAGACACATACAATAAAGAGGTAAGACAACATAAAATCATCACAACATGGCAAATAAGAAGACGACAAATAACAATTACACAGTTCATACAATATGAAGAAGCTATAACAGTAATACATATTAAATATCCTAGGGTTTCGAAACATCATGACAGATCACAAATAGAGAAAATCACACGATAAATCAATCTCACGGATAAGATAAGATAAGAAATAGACAACTAACATAAAAATTATCAAATAAATATAAATAGAGAAAATGTAAGAACATCCAAGATATTACCGAGATACGTATAAATAGAGAAAAATGGAATAATATCCAAGATATACTCAAATACACCAAAACACAACCCTACTCCATGGAGCTATACCCAAACGTAGATATCGAGAGAATGACTTGCAAAATCTATTAGCACTACCACGGCTGCCCAACCAACTATTACGCGATCACACGTTGCGTCAATAGCCTACGACACTGAATCCACCATCCAGGCGTAGTATAGTTCACATCTCCCGTTGTGGCACTATAGGCAATGTACTACTAGACTTTACAAACCTCGATTAAATATAGTGAATGTCGAGTACATTAGTGTGCTATCGGTTTACCATGGCCCAACGGAGCTACCAACTCTACATGTGATCCCGTACACTAAAGTCTCCAAGTTTATTAGAACAATAAACAACACTACACTTATCGCATCGACAACACGATGTGATTCGTCTCGTCAACCAAAACACCAAAAATTGGCATAAAGACAAAACATAATTCCAAATATATAAAATTACGAAAATGCCCTCAAGATAAAAATATGTCCACAATGACAAAAAGCCTGTACGGGTTCACATTTTCCCGACAGCGAAATAACCTCAAAAGCATGTACGGGTTCACATTTTCCCGACAAAAAAATTAAATATAGTAACGGTCAATCGCGTAGAAATTTTATCGCGTTTTTGAAATCTCGTCGTTTTTACAAACGTTTAAAAATCGGGTAAAAATATTTTTCTGTTTTTAAAATCGCGTAGCATTTTTAATACATTTTCTCAATCGCGTAGAATTTTTAAATCATTTTCTTATTCGAATGCCTTTAAAATTACCATTTAAACAGATAGAAATAATATTTAGTACATTTAAACTACGTTGAATAATTTTTCATACCGCATACTGTCATTAGGATATCGTTACTATCTTATAGGTTCATTTTTACTAAAAATTGACAAGATTTTTGTTTAGAAACTTATAATAATGGTTTTCTAAATTTTCCATAAAATTTCTACCTAATTTTTAACCATTTCATTAAATTCTTTTTGAAATCTCTAACATGCTTCAAAACCAAAAGTGAGCCATATGTTAGAAAATTTCTTAACATTACTGTATTTCCTTCCTAATGATAAAATTATAAATTTTAACCCTTTAAACTTACTTCTAATAAATTGGTTCCTCCAAAAATCATTACAGAAAATTTCTTTTTAACTTGTATTGTCTCTTTTTGATTGAAAAATGTTTAGAATCAAGTTTTAGAAATCATGATTACCTATAGTGGCATGTTGGCCAAATTTCGTAAAACTTTTGCATTTGATTTCCAAAATGTCTTTCACCTTTTTAAATCATATCAAACGTATTATATTGTCTAAGTTCATTAAATCATTTTAGAAAATAGTTAACAATGGTCAATTTAATCCTTTAGGCATATTGGCCCAAAATACTAAGTTTTTACCATTTGATTTCTAAATGCATTTTTCTTGATCAAATCAATTTGAAACTTTCTTGATTCTCCTAGGTTAATTTAGCTACACTTTAGGAAAAATCAAGAGAACATTTTGGTCCTCCAAACTTGTCATTGCCGTGAGCTATTGGATTGTGTTCTTTGGAACACTCATGCAAACTTACACATGTTATTCACATCCTATGACTTATCATACAATTTCTAACACATGCATTATATCTCTAACATATGCAAAATATTTCTAACACATGCAAAATATTTCTAACACATACAACCTAAATTAAAGCTTGTAGACATGCATTCAAAAGCTAATAAGCATGCAAAATTATTACAATCATCAAACAAGAAAGCTAATAACAATTACCACATAAACTACTAGCAACCACAAAAATTAACAAATACACACATAAATAACACATGACCACCGAATCCTTATGGATTCTACAACATCACAAATAACTCCATCTTCTTACCACCATCAAGGGATGATAAGAATTGTCTTCCTCTTACCTTAAATGAAGACAAAAACTTGCTTTCTCACCTCCTTAGGTCACGGTTTTCACTCCACCAAACACCTAAAATTTTCAAACAAAACCTACATGTTACTAACCATGAAAGAGAAGCTAAACCATGGAAGAATCATGGCTTAGAACTTTGAAAAAGAAGAGAGAAAAGAAAAGTATGAAATTTCACCTTCTAGGTATAACTTCCAAGGTTGGTTTCCAAGCCTTAGATGGAAGAATTTGAAGAAACTCCCAACTACAAAGGTTCTTAGAATGGTGTTTAGATTAAGGAAACTTGGTTAGAAAAATTTTTGGATGGTTGGAGTGTTAGGAAACAAGCTTGGCCGAATATGGTGGAGAAAATGGGCAAGAATGGTGGCTAGGGTTCTTGATGAGAGAGAAGAGAGAAAAGTGATGAAGACAAAGTGATTTTTAGGTCACCAAAAGCCTCTTGGCCGTGGACTTCAAGTGGGGTGCAAGGTGGGCACCTTGCTTGGCTTCATCCAAGCCATTGGATGAATCAAAGGCTAAGATTAAGCCTTGGTGAGCAAGCCTACTTCTCATTGGTTGGTTCCCGGTGACTCACATGGCTTAGTCACACTGCGTAATAAATGCTCTGCTGAGTCAGCTAGCTGAGTCAGCCTGTTCTGGAAAGTTCTACAGCTTACGGTGATTAATTAAGCTACCGATCTAACCGTTCTGCTAATTGTGGGTCCCGCAAAATATTTCCGGGTCCACTATCACTAAAACATACTGACTAATAAAATAATATTATAATAATATAAAATTATTTTATTTGACAGTTAAATCCTAAAAATTAAAAGATTATTTTTAGACTCATTCAGAATCGGGTTAAGTAAGATCCCCCAATTCTAAATAATCAAATAAGATTTTCCCAGCCCGAATATATTATTTTCCCTTTGCTCGAGCAAATCGCACAAAAAGTCCATATAAAATTACGAACGGTATTTTCGGCATTAAATCAAGAAGAAAACAATTAAAAACAGACAAAAAAGAGAAAACAAGATGCGTTCGGGACGTAACGGTCATTTCCCCGTTTTTTCCCACAACGTAGGTAATCGTCCAAAACGTTCAAATAAAATATCCAAAGCAGTATTATTTAGTCAGTATATCTTTCGAAAAAATTAATACAAGATGGCTCGTAAAAAATTTTTATTTTACTGTATGTCTCAAGCAAAAACTACGTAAAACGATCAAATAAAATTTGAACCTGTATTATCGTAATTGTTTTCATACAAAATTCAAGAACAGAAAAATAGGGACACAGCGGTCATTCATACAAAAGCATGAAAAACAGAAAACAATACATTCAGAATATTTCCTAAAAAAATTGGGGCGTTACATTATAAAGAATATGCATGATTCTTATATGAAATATAACATGATAGATTACACGATCATGCATGATCCAATATAATCTATTAAGCACGTCTATGTAGCATAAACATCATTATCTTTGTCTTGTATTTGTCATCATCAAAACTTAACATATTAACTCATTGGGGCAAACTTATTTCTACAATGGTTTGGGGAATGCCAAAGGCTAACACCTAGACTCTTGATCCATATGAGATTGTTTTTGTTATCACTTGTAATGTTGTTATGCGATCGGAATGGTACATAGAGTGAGTATGTGAGTATTCTTAATTTGATTGTTGGAAAACTTCGTGGAGGAGGATAGACACGTTTAAGGGCATTAGTTATGAACTCATGTAGGAGAATATCCGATGTGGCATTGAATATGTGTTATATATCACTTTGTATAATTTTTCACACACTTGTTATTCCCACGTTTCTGTGAATGATATATGAGATAATAATAGTACACTCACGTAGTGAGATAGGATAGTTTATTCATTGCTAGGTAGTGTTAAATGGTCGTAGCCATACTACTCAGAAAAATACAAGGAGCAGAGTTCCTGGGAATAGTTGAGTTTCATGACATTGCACCAATACTATTTTACTTCATTGCATAATCATTGTCTTAGGATATGTTTAGACATAATCATACAACATAACAAGCATTGCATTTGCATGGTAATTATATAAGAAGTTATCTTAATCAATGATATTTACGATTATATAGGCAGTTGCATAATATTGTTGATAGTTTTTATAATGCGTGATTAGGAATATAGTTTGCTTGGGAATAATGCATAGAGTTATTATATGAGTTATTCTTTTGGTAGTAAGTAGTGATTCCTATACATGTTGTAAACTTATTCTTGATGTTAGCTATTGGTTTATTCATTATGAATGGGTAAATGCTAGTTTTGGAAATACTTATACTGAGAAATTATGTTTTCTCACCCCAATTGTGTTTCCATGTAAATCTAGGTGGAAGCGTATCAAAAGGTAAGAGGAAGACGGTTGAAGATGCATAGTATAGATGCTATATTAGGCTAAGCTTGTATACAATTTCTATTTGTTTAGTTTGTTGAAAATTATGTATAACAATATGCCTTTTTAGGCTATGGTGTATATATATATGACTATTGATCATGTGGCTTTCCTTAATGATTTATTTATATGAATGTTATGGGTTTAGTTTAATGCTTTTAGTTAAAAGTAGCATTGCCAATCCTGGATATCCTTGTATATGTCAGATATATCGGGATACCGATATATGGATGTTACAAAACACACTTAGCCAACTTAAAAAAAAAGGGTTTAAAGCAAAAAAAAAAAAAAATAGAAACAGAGAAATGGAAAAATAGAGGAGCATAGTTCAGTGGCTAACTTGAAGGGCTACAGTGGCAAGGAGCGACTAGTGGTAGCGCTATTCAGCTAATTCGTTGAAGGTGATGGTGATACATAGCGACTTCATGGCTGAGGATCTGGTGCGTTGGCACAATAATCTTTCCTGGTTTTGTAAGTAAGGGGTGCATGGTGGGAGATCTGAGTTGCAGGGGTGGAGGCACAACACGGTGGCTCTTGGCTGTGATCTGGGTGTTGTCTTGGAATGGTGGAGCGTTGGCAGTTGGGAACAAAGACGATGGGGGTTGGGTTATGGGTTGGCAGAGGATGAAGACTGTGGGGTAGCGACGCACGGAGGCTGTGGATGCTTCATAGAGATGCTAGTTTGTTGCATTGTGGGTGAAGGTTTGTAGTAGCTGCTTGGGTGGTGGGTGGTCAGGCCATGGTGGTTGTGGTTGTTTGATGGGATAAGAACGAGTTGGGTCGTTAATAGGGCTAGGCCATGGTTGTGTTTGGTGGATGGTTGTAGGCCGTGGTGGTTGGGCCGTGCGTAGAGTGGGTGGTGGTTATTTGTTGGTTGGTTGATGAAGGTCACGGTGCACGGTTGTTTGCTTTGGGGGTTTCTACGTACGGGGTGGCTTGTGTTTGGTGAATAGGGGGTAGGTGGTGGATGATGGTGGTGAGGTTGATGATGAAGGTTCTTTGCTTGGTGAACTTGGTGGTCTCACAAGTGGTGGCTGTTTGATAGTGATGCTTGAAGTGAAGATGGTGGTGGGTTAGGCCATGGTTTGTGGTGTAGGTAAGGTTAGTATTGGAGGGATGGATGGGTTGCTCTATGGTGGTGGTGTTTTTGGTGGAGCAAGATGGTTATGGAGGTTGAAGATGATGAAGGAAGGGGGCTATTTAGTGGTTGGTTTGTGAGGATGGTGATGAAAATGGTTGAAGGTGGTGGTTTGGTGTTGGTGATGAGGTAGAAGATGAAGGTGAATGGAGATTGATGTTTTGAAGATGATGACTGCTTGGTGATGCTACATGACAGAGAGAGAAAAAATAGTGGGCAGAGTATTAACTGTGAGTGTGAACTCGTGTCTATATTTGTCTGCATTTCTGTATGTTTTTTCTATGTGGGTTATTGGTTTTTATAGGAGGGCATTAGGGTTTGGAGAGTGATGGCGGCTAGGGTTTTAGATGAGAGATGGGTGGCTACTAAGGTTTCTTTGGGTGTTTAGTAGCATATGGGTCATGGGTTAGATAATGGGTCGATGAGTCAAGTTTATGAGACATGAGATTATGCAAAAAGTTGGGTCATATTTTGTTTTATTTTTATTTTTATTTTTTCATTTTTCATTTCTCTTTATTATTATTAATATTATTATTAATATTATTATTATTAATATTATTATTATTTTTAATTTATTATTTTTTTATGAATGAAAAAGTCTTAATGACTCGAACAAAATTATGTGTTAACAGTTGTCCCTCTTTACTTGTTTCTTACTAGATAAAAAGAATAACCACATTTTTTTTATTTTTTTATTGTAAGGAACGAGTAAAGACATGAACTCGAATTTTGATTGAGAATGCATAAAGATGATACAAAAAATTATGCGAGAACAATAAAATGCATGGATCCGATGCACTTAAAATAAATGGATCCGATGCACTCAAAATAAATGACAGAAATTAAAAAATGCATGGAGCCGATATGCTCAAAAGTAAATGACAGGAATTAAAAAAATGCATGGAGCCTATGCGCTCAAAAGTAAATGATATGAATTTAAAATGCAAGGAGCTGATGCACTCAAAAGTAAATGATAAGAATTTAAAATGCAGGGATATGCACTCAAAATAAATGATAATAATTTAAAATATAGGGAGCTGATGCGTTCAAAATGAATGACAAAAAATTAAAATGTAGGGAGTTGATGCATACAAAATAAATGACAGGAATTTAGAAATGCAAGAAGCCAATGCCCTCAAAAGAAATAAAAATACAGGGAGCCGATACGCTCAAAATAAATGACAAGAAAAATAAATGTAGGGAGTCGATGTACTCAAAATAAATGACAAAAATTTAAAATCCATGGAGCCGATGCACTCAAAAGAATTTAAAATACAGGGAGCTGATGCGCTCAAAATTATTGACAAAAAATTTAAAATGCATGGAACCGATACACTCAAAAGAATTGACAGAAATTTAAAATGCATGGAGCCGATACGTTCAAAAGAATTTAAAATACATGGAACCAATGCGCTTAAAAGAATTAAAATGTAGGGAGTCTATGCGCTCAAAAAAATTGACAAAAATTTAAAATGTATGGAGCCAAAAGAATTTAAAATGCATGAAGTCGATCCCCTCAAAAGAATTTTAAATGCAGGGAGCCGATGTGCTCAAAATTAATGAATGAAACCACTTGTGCCAATTAAACATGGAACTAAAATCTTTTTATTCTCTCTCTTTTTCTTTCTCTTTTCTTTTCTCTCTTTTTTCTTTATTTTCCCTTTTACTAAAAGTCATTTGAACCAATGACAACTTTGGAGAGTTTTGACCAATCAAACCCTTGTTCACATACTTTTTTTCATCAGACCTTTCGGTTGGCTTGGAATCTCTTGACTTATTCCTTTCCCTTCTTCATTTCTTCATTCTTTTTTTTTCTTTGCTTTTTTTTTTTCTCTTTTAGTTGAACCTTTTTTTTCTTCTTGGCAAAGAAAGCTTATGTGACTAGTATTGTAATCATTTCCAACAAACACTACATTGCAATCTGTACTTGGAGCTACTGAGATCTTTTAATCCAACTCAATTATTGAAAGATTGATGTAGAATTATCAAACCAAACTATTTACCCTAATTTATCTTATTTGAGACATAACTTAATGAATAAACATGCATTCATGAATGGACAAAAATTTGTTGAATGAATAAACTTCCTTTCATTACTTTGGTAATCTAATTGTACATGAACTTTTTGGTAAGATACATACTTGAAAAATAAAAGTATAGAAACAAAAGAAAGTTGCAAGGATTTTTATAAAAGAAATTTGTCCCAGTATTAGTTCATTGTCCCTCATCTAATTGATTCCCTGTAACTACTTGATAATTTAACTGATGTCTCTATTGCTACTTTCTTCAACACATCTTCTCCCTAATCCTTCATAAATTTGTCCTAGTATGACCAATTGAATGTAAACAAAATTTCCCCTGTGTAGTAAATTCAACCAAAAAAAAATTACCCCAGTTTGATGAACCCTTCAAGGAGTTTCAAGCCATCTTTCTTAGAGATTTTACCTATTTATTTATCCTAACTTTTGCTTAGGCTACCCTTTCAGGTTTTCAACCTAACACGCTTTTTTATCTTTTTTTTTATGAGCAAAGAATTGAAAATTCAGAAGAGCATGAACCTTTTGTTTCAAAGTTAAAGTTAATGAAAATGATAACAACTCTTCATTGATCAAAATGGACTTTTTGAGCCTTGTAACGTGGCCAAGGTTAAGGATTATGAAAGGAAAGATATAAGGCTCAAACAAGTGTTTAAGGGTTGAATAGGATCAAGGATCTTTAGTGAGCTTTGTCAATTGCCTTTGACATTATCAAGAGCACTAACATTTTGCACTTACTTTTGTATTTTCTTTTTCTTTTTCACTTTATCATTTGCCTTTGTTATAAGCCATTTCATTTTTCATAATTTTTTTTTCATTTTTTTCTTCTTTCCCCATTTTTTCCACAGAAATCAACCTTTTTTACTTTATGCTAACCCCTAGTGTAGGGGTGATACTTGTCCAAGGTTCTTTGAAGAAATTTTTCAAGTTCAAAAAGGGTAACAATGGATTATAAAGATGATGGAAATTTGTAAAGGATTGAGAAATATTATCAATATTCATTTTCAAATCATGATTGCTAATTTTCAAAAATTTAATTTTGAGACAAAAAGATAGTGCATACCAAGTAATTACTTATTTGTTTCTTTCCAAAAATCCCGCTTCCAATTACTTGGTGACTTCCTCCTTGATCTTCAGAGACATATCATGATGCATCCTCCTTAACTTATGCTTATTAGCCTCAACATTCATGTTGATCACCTCTGTTTCTTTACCATTCAAGTCAAATCCCTTGTTTGAATATTCTAGTAATTTTTTGTAAATTTTTTGACAATTTCTTCCTCTTCACTAGATCCAAGGTCTTCTTCATCAAACGTCACAAAGGAATCAATTGATGAGTTTTCAAGGTCCCTTTCATAAGGCAAACTTTTTACAAGACTCAAATCCCTAGAAAGTAATTTGTGTAGAGTTGGAAAGGTAAACTAGAGTAGGAATGACAAAGCAAGAATTAAATAGATGGACCAACAACAAGATATTATATAGAAATGTAAAAAGAAAACTGATAAATACAAAAGTACAAGTCAAAGGTGCAACGAGGAGGAATAATGAATATTCATTTAGTTAATGTCTCAAATAACATAAATGTAAGCTCAAACCATAGTCAGTCTTGAATATCTACTAAGTACAATATAACCAGACAATTACTTGGAAACAATGACATCAATCATTGGTTCAGATTACCAGTTCTTCGGTGGATCCTTATTAGTAAAAGGATGGATTACTTTGCACTCTTCAGGACCTTCTTCATGCAATGCATTAATAGTGAGATAGTATCGGGGATGAATGACCTTTCTAGATATGATTATCTAGGTTGGTGCTAGGAATGTTTCCCTCAGGTGAGGAATGTGTTTCATTTTGTCCTTATAATTCTTTTTTCTATGAGTCATGCACCCTATTCTTTCTTCCAGAGATGCTTCGTACCCCAATCCAAACTTGTCTAACTTTTTTGGGAATAACACTGGTGACCAAGTAACTTGCAGTTGTAAGCCCAAGTCTTTTCCTTCCTGGTATCCATTATTAGCCATAATCTAGGTCATCACCTGATTCACACTTTGTGTCGAGGATTCATCCTTATCAAATCCAGTCTCAACTACTTCAAAACTGTGCCATAAATTCTCCTCGTCTTTCTTTGTACTCTCCACATATGACACTGAAACTAGTTTTGATAACATAATTTCTTTTTCTCTGTGTATGGTAATGATTGACCCATCTTCGATGTATTTAACACTCTGATGCAGGGTGGAAGGAATAGCACCAGCAGTGGCATGGATCCATGGTCTTCCCAGGAGCTTGGGTCTCAGACATCTCATTCATCCACCCTATCATTTCATCAACTTCGTTGCTTAAATTTCTCCCTGCCTCAAGATTACTAGCAATCATTCTAGTCCAAGATCTAGTATTGTGAACTCGAGTTTAATTAGTCTCTTCTTTCCTATGCCATGCAATGGTTCCTGAACCAGTTTAATTTATAAAAAAAATATAACATTAAACAAGAAAAAGGAAAGAAAATGTTAGCGCTATTGTAAGGATGCTTGGTGATTGTGGAAAGATTCGTACGGACATTTAATAGCAAAGCAAGATCCCAGATTCAGCACTATGAGTTGTTCATCCCTTAGACAAGAATTGTAGTTAACAGCAACCCTAAAGGAGTATTCTCTCCTCAATGGGTGTTATCTTCTTGAATATTCACAAGCAATGTAGTTATTCTTTCACTGAATACAAAGTCTCCTATACTTTCACTCAAGGACAAATTGTCTCAAGGAGAAAGCATGGTTGACAACCTATCCAAGGGAGAATTCACCCCCAATTAATAGCGTCTAGGTTAGAAATAGCGAAATTAATGTTTGAAGCATAACGCAACAACTGATCATTCATATTCATTTCAAATTTCATTAGAACAAGACCTTAGTCTTGTCAAAGTGTAACATAAACAACATTACATTAACAACTTCATTTGTTTCTTCCTAAGACCTTTAGCCAGACTTCGGCAATATTTCATAAACTTGATTATTTTTTGTGGTAGGCATAATAATAGGTTCATGCGAATCTGAAGGTCTGGTTCTTCAAAATGATCAATCAGTTGTGCAATATGATATTGTAAGCTATCATACATGTCATTATATTTCTTCATCCATTCTTCTATTTTAACCCCCTGAACTTATGCTACCAGTTGCCACACTTCCTCATTTTCTTCTTTTTGCTTCCTTTGCTTTTGAGCTGCAAGTTTCCATCATTCATTTTCCTTTTCTAGCTCTTGAATTTTTCAGTCCTAAATGCCTCACTCTCCTATTTGCTTTCTTGAATGAATCAAAATATTTTGTAGCCAATATTCATCTTTGATCAGAGCTTCGTTTCATGTCAATAAGAGTTTCCTGAAGGGTGTGTGTTTTTTTATTGTGAGCTCTAGTGTTTGCTTCCGGTTCTTCTTTCTCTTGTAAAATTCGTTCTACTATTTCTTCTTGGGCACTTACCTTTGCCCGTAACTCTTGGATCTCCAGTGTGATTTTACTTGATTCTACTTCTTTTCTTTTCTTTGCTCTTTTTACTTGGCTCGGGGCTTCAACGACATAAGCTTGTGCATCTTTTAAGTCCTCAATCTTGTCAGCTAACTTCTGATATTTATTTTGAGCACATTAGCTCTCTGCATTTTTAAATTCTTTTGAACGCATTGATTCCATGTATTTTAAATTTTTGTCAATTCTTTTGAGCGCATCGGCTCCCCGCATTTTAAATTCTTTTGAGCCTATAAGCTCTATGCATTTAAAATTTCTGTCAATTCTTTTGAGCGTATCGGTTCCATGCATTTTAAATTCTTTTGAGCACATTAGCTCCATGCATTTACTTTTCCTATCATTTATTTTGAGCGCATCAGCTCCCTACATTTTTATTTATTTTTAGCTTATTAGCTTTTTGCATTTAAATTTTTGTCTTTTATTTTGAGTGCATTGATTACCTGCATTTACTTTTCCTATCATTTATTTTAGGTGCATTGGCTCCTTGTATTTTCATTTATTTTGAGAGCATCAACTCCTTACATTTTAATTTTTTTTCATTTATTTTGAGCGCATAGGCTCCTTGCATTTTAAATTCTTTTAAGCGCATCGGCTCCATGCATTTTTAAATTCTTGTAATTTACTTTTGAGCGCATTGGCTATTTGCATTTTAAATTTTTGTCATTTACTTTTGAGCGCATCGGCTCATCGCATTTTATTTGTTCTTTGTATCATCTTATGCATTCCCGAACAAAATTTGAGTTCATATCTTTACTCATTCTTTATAATGATAAAATGAAAAACTGTAGTTATTCTTTTTATCTAGTAAGAAATAAGTAAAGAATTGTGAACACTTAATTTTTCTAGGTCATTAAGACTTTTACATTCATAAAAAAATAAAAAAAAAAAAGGAAGAAAAAATATAAATAAAAATAAAAAATAATAAAAAAAAAGAAAGAAATGAAAAAAAGAAAGAAACAAAGATAAATAAAAAATAATATATAAAAAATGACCTAACTTTCTATCTCATAACCTGACCCATGACTCATTATCCAACCCATAACCCATATGTCACTTAACACCCAAAGAAACCTTAGCAGCCACCATGAAACCCATCCCAAACCCTAGTTACTATCACTCTTCAAACCCTAATCCTCTCTTATAAAAACCCATAATCTACACACAAAAAGGCACAAATTCGAGACAAATTCATACACAAGTTCATACTTACAACTAACATCCTAGCCATATTTTTTTTTTGTCCATTCATGCAACCACCATCCTCACAACCCCACCATCTTCAACCTCCACTCCATTATCTTACCTTAAATCTAACGAAACCACCTTCATCTCCTACCTCACCACCATCTTCAACTTGTGACTCACCTTCCTAACCAAACCACCTGACAAAAATCACCCCAACCACCACAACACTCCACCACCATCACTATCTTCCTCCAAACTTCCATATCCATCACCTTCATCTCTTACCTCATCAACAAACACAACACCCCACTAAGCAAACCTCCACCTCGTAACCACCACTTCCCCTATAACCATCACCACCCCATATAACACCCTAAAACAATTATCTCTATATAACCAGGATGTTTAAAGATAATTATGTTACCAAGTGCCCTCAATACTCAAGAGGGGGGTGAATTGAGTATGTAAAAAACTTTTCTAAAATCTTTTGCAAAACATTTGTTTATTAATTTTCGTTGAAGTTATTGATTGATTGAAGTGAATAGATAGATGAGATTGATTAACTCACTCACAAAAAAATAAGACAAGATAGAAAGTATTCAAGCAAGCATATAAGATTAAAATACAAATGCAAAGAGATAGAGCTGAGAAGATCAAACATAAGGTTTATCCTAGTTTAGCCACAAATCCACTTGTGACCTATGTATAGTCTTCAAGCAATCACTTGAGATTTTTCATTATATCTTCAAGCTTTAACAGGTGCTTGCAACCTTTACACAATAGAGCACTCACTACACCTTGGAATATCTCACCTTTTGTACTTGAGCCTCAACTTCAAGGGATATCTCACCCTTTTCAACCTTGAGGGATACCTCACCCTCTTTATAACTTAAACAAAGTGTAGATGAATTGAAACTCTCTCAAGAGTGGATACAAATTGAAGCCCTAGAATGTTCTTCAAGAATATCTCAAATTGATGAAAAAATAGAGCACAAATGATTCAAAGATTGTTTCATAGATTAGAGTGATAGAAATATGTTTTCAGTTGTTGGTTAACCATTAATAATGACCCAAGACATGTATTTACAGAGTATTTGCTCAAAGGAGCCATTAGGTGTAATAAATGGTAGCATCGTTGGCCAATGTCAGACCAGTTGTAATCGATTACATGGTTTATGTAATCGATTACATGGCTCTTAGAACTTGTTCTTGGCTTTTTGGGCAAGATGTACTTGATTACAACCTTCATGTAACCAATTACATGGCCTCTGCCAGACTTGTAATTGATTACAACCTCAATGGAATCGATTATAAGGCTTCTGGCATACTTGTAATCGATTACAACACCCTTGTAATCGATTACAAGGCCTCTAGTTGACTTGTAATTGATTACAACACTTATGTAATCGATTACAATGGCCCTAAAACACATTTTTAAAGTCCAATTGAGCTTGATGACTATTTCCAACTTAGAAAACCTTGGATTTGTTTAAGATATGATCTTTAGTTTACAAAAACCAAGATTAAAATTAACATTTTTTTAACATATGAACTTTGATCATTAAGTTGATTTATAAAGGATATTTCAAAAACCATTTGAAGATAATTGAGATACTTGAGAGCATTTTACATTAAGATCCTAAGACCTATAACCTATACCAAATATACATCTTTTGATCTTGGTCACTTCTTTTGTTCTTGGTCTTCATCTTAATTTTGTTATCATAAAAAACTTCATTTGATATGCTTTATGACATAAGCATTTACATTCTCCCCATTTTTGATGATGACAAACTAACATAGGAAAAAAGAGAAGCATATGTATTTATACATCAGAGATTTAAGTGCTATTCTCCTCCATAGTTTATGCACAAGATAGGATACATAATTTTACATGTAAAAACTCCCCCATACTCATGCAATGTATATGTTATCTAATACTTCTCCCTCGTTGGCATTATAAAAAAAAGCATTCAACATTGCATAATAATAATAAAAATTCGACAACATTTCAACCATATTTATCAAGATTAGCCCATCAACAATCATAGAATAACAAGGTATAAGCATTGCAGCCCAAGAAGATCAAATAACAGAGTATAATCAGATCAATATTAGATACCAATAGAAAATGTATATAAAGAAAAATCTTAGATAGTGTAATCATTTATTCCAACAGAATTCAAAGTCATATATAAAACAATACTAAGGTACTATGGGGTTAGATAAAGTATAAAAATAAGGAAATCATCATGAATAAGCCCCACTGAGTCACCTTACTATCATTATCACTATCACTACTAGTGTCACTGTCAGCAGCCACATCTCCGAGATCCACATCATCATCATCTGTGTCCAGATCATCCTCAGAGCCAAGAAGCTCCTCATAATCATCAGGGACACCAGCTGTGGGATTAGAAGGATCAACAAGGGATATAGGAGTAGGAGGTGGAAGCACCAACATCTCTCCTAGGTACATCACCTCGGCCTTCCAACAATGATCTAATAAAGGCTAACTCCTAATCAGAGTAATCCATCCGTAGCTCAAGATGATTGACTTTTTGCTCAATACGATCCATCTGTATTTCCATTGTGGTGGCCAAGCTATGCATCACTTGAAGTAAAAGATCTAAAGTAGTCAGAGTATGAGTAGGTTGTTGACCATCTTCTTCATCACCATCCTCAGCCTCGTGGAGGATGTGACCATCACTCCCATGAAGGAGATAGTACCATTTGTCATCAATCTTCCTTAGCTGAAGCTTGTGCAGAGTATGCACACCAATAGATTATGGCCCTTTAGAACTCATGTCTTTTGTCTCCCCAGATAAAGGAATACAAAATTGCTCTAGAATAACAGTTACCAGTATGGGATATAGCAGAGCATACATTTTCTTTCTTGCTTGCAACATGTGTTGGATAACATAATATCCCAAGTTGATTGGCCTCTCCGTGTTCATGGCCCATAAGGTTAACACATCATCTTTTAAAACTTGAGAATAATTTCCTTCTCGAGGAACCAAACCTCTTGCCACAAGATAGTGGAGTACCATGTTTCCATGGTTAGGCCAGTGGCCATCACTCTTTTTGTTCTTCTAGGAATATCATAACTAGCTTGTAGCAAGGAGATTAGTCCATCCTTATATTAATAGTCATGTCCCCAAACATTTTCACCACCGGAGAAACGTGCACCATCAGATGATAACTTAGTTAGCCTATACCAAAGTTCCCTAGTGATAACTATTGGTATTTTCTTAACCTCTGAAATCAGGTAATTGTCCTCATATTTTAAATTTTTATAAAAGATTTTGACAAAATTCGGATAGATGTCCTTTTTTATGCTCAGAAAATCAACCAATTCAAGTCTCTCAATAATTCTAAAACATTCTAGTGGTTCACTTGAGCAATAGTCTTTGGTGAGATGATTTTTCTCAATTAAAAATTTTTGCTGAAGAATTTAGCTCTCTTGGTGGTGTGGAAGTGTTGAGTGAGGTCTAACCCAGGAATGACGAGTGGAGGAGCACTAGAGGAAGTTCCTACGGAGGCCTCTATACTTGGTCATTTGGTACACTTAGAGGATTCTGTCATTGAGAGGAAATGGGGGGCAAAGGTTATGAGGAAGGTGAAGTGAAGGAGGTTGCGTGGTGTTTGATGGTGGAGGAAGGTAGAAACAGTGAGAAGGTGGAGGTGTGAATTGGTTGAGAGAGTGGTGGAATTCGTGGGTTAGGGCTAGAGAGAGAAACCCTGCGTGAGAGGAGATTTTTTAGTGATTTTATGATTTTTAAAGGGAAATTGGTTGGGGGTTTTGTTTGGGGTGAGGAATTTGAGTGTTTTGGAGGTAGAATAGTGTGATTTGGGCAAAAACTGAGAGAGAAATGGTGAAAAATATGAGGTGGTTCTTGGGTTTCTAGAGAGAGAGAGAGATGAAGCGGACGAAAAATGGCTTTTTCACGCATCTGAACCTTTTTAAAAACCCTTTGTAATCGATTACAATGGGGTTGTAATTGATTACACGTGTTCTGAGTTCCTTGTAATCGATTACAAGGTGTGTGTAATCGATTACACGCTCTCTAACTTTGCTTTGGATGCTTGACAGAGTCTTTGTAATCGATTACAAGCCTTCTGAAACCAGATCTTGCACTTCAAATAATAGTAGACTTGTACCTTAACTTCAAAAACACTTCCAAAAACATCCCAAACCAGTCCAAAACATCATGTAAGCATTAAACTTAACCAGATATGGATTCAAAATAGATGTTCTTGCAAAAATACTATCTTTGCCAAGGATCAAACCACTTTAACACAATTTTGCAATAATCACTTGTCCATCTAACATGTTGAGCCTTTTTGGAGGACTTAGTCATGATGAAGTACCTACAAAACATACTAAGGGGAGCCTCCGACACTCAAGTCAATATTAGATTCAAAAAATGATTAAAGTAAGGTAGTTATGTAGCAAAATAACACATTATGCATCAAAACTAATAACTTATGCAGCAAATTTTGAAATTATGCAGCAAGGTTATGACATTATACAGTAAATCATGGCTTTATGCAGCAAAATTACATATTATGCAACAAATGACACATTATGCAGCAAAAAGATAAATTATGCAGCAAAATTACATATGATGTAGAAACATTACAGATTATGCAACAACATACCACATTATGCAGCAACATGAGAAGTTATGCAGCAAGCTATCACATTATGCAACAAAATTTAAGTGCATGATTGATCCAAAGAGCCAAGTTCAAAGATATTTTCATCAAATATGCTATTTCAAACAATAAGTGAACTTATCTAGCATATTATTACATATAGAGATATTTTCAAGATATTAAGCTAGAAAAGTACTACTTTAAAGTAAGTTAAAGTATAAAACAACTCTCCACTTATCCAAAGGTTTCAAGTCTAAGCTTCTTGGAGACAAGGAAGAGAACTTGGAGTATTTTCTGATCTTGTGCTTGCAACAACCACTTTTGAGATTCCAAAGTCAACTCTTAGCCTTCAAGCACACCTATAGCACACTTTAATTTTTGACCTTTGGTACTTAAATTTTCTTGGGTCCTTGTGTGTTAGTTTTTGGCAAAGTGTCTTTAGGGATCCAAACCATTTTAGTTCCTATCTTGTCATTGATATTCTTTCTTACATTACAAGTTAATGCACTATGTCCTTTCTTGACACAATAAAAACACTTTATGAAAGGACTTGTTGATATGCTTGAGGGAATAAATAAATTCTTATAAAGTTTTTGTTAGTTTTTGGGGTTGTACCTTAAATCAGCCTTTTGAAAAGCACATAATTGCTTCCCAAGCAAAACATTCAAATTATCTATTCCAAAGGTAAATTTTGAAATAATGTTTTTCAAATCTTCAATTTCCTTTTCAAAAGATTTGCATGATGAGCAAGATAATGGAATGGATGCATTGTCATGTGAGGAACAAATCATGCATGATGAATTAACATTAATTAATGATACAGTCTCATTTTCAATTTTGAATTCATTAATCTCCTTATTTAAAATAGAAATTTTGTTTACTAGTAAGGAGATTGTTTTGTTGGAAGATAAAATCATTTTTGCAAGCCTTATGGATTTATCATGCAATTCATCATAGGAAGGGGAAGAATTTGATTCAAAATTTGAAGATGTTACCTCCATGTCATCTTCATCTTCCTCTTCTCCTTTATCCATGAAACATAGATTGGCTTTCTCATTATCCGAGTTATCAGTTGAATCAATGTCATTATCATCCCAAGCTATGTAGGCCCTTCTTTCTTTCTTATCCTTTGAGGACCTCTTCTCATAATTTTTCACTTTCCTTTGATAGATTGGGCACTCTATCTTCATGTGTCTCAATTCTCCACATTCATAGCATTTAGGAGTGGATGAGGTTCCTTTCCCTTTGTGATAGACATTCTTTTGGGGAAAGGGAGGTATTCTTTAAGCTCCATTCTTCTTGAAGAATCTTCCAAATTTCTTTACTAGTGGACCAAGATTTTCCTCATTTATTTCCAATCCATCTCCATTATCATCATCATCATCATCATCATCATCATCATTAATTATGGAGGAAGTGACCTTGAGATCTATTCCCTTCTTTTTCTTGTCAAGTCCCTCACTTTGGTTGAGTCTATTCAACTCCAGTTCATCTTCTTCGAGCTTGCCAAAGAGTGTGACTAGGGTCATGGTAGAGAGATTTCTTAACTCTGCAATAACCGTCACTTTAGGTTGTCAATGTCTACTCAAACATCTCAAAACTTTATTAATGAGATCTTCATTAGAAAAAGTCTTTCCTAATGAAGCAAGATGATTAACAATATGTGTGAACCATGTTTACATTTCTTGAATGCTTTCACCTTGGTTCATTCTAAAAAGCTCATACTCATGAATGAGAGTATTAATCCTTGATCTTTTCACTTCACTAGTACCCTCATGGGTTACATGTAGAGTGTCCCACATTTATTAGGCAGATTTACAATTTGAGACTTTGAATAACTCATCATACCCTAAGGCTATGGTAATGATATTTTTGGCTCTCAAATTATATTGGACCTTTCTCTTATCATCATCGGTTCATTCACTTCTTGGTATATTAATTCTTACTCCGTTTACAACTTGTGTGGGGTGATAATTGTAGTTTTTAACATATTAATTATCCACATAATTACCTCATTAATGATGTCCATGTTGTAATTAAGTGATCTTAACACCTATTTTAATCATTGGGTTGAATTGGGTTTTAAAGCAAAATTTTCAGATTTTAATGCATATTGACATTGATTTAGTATTTTCGTCATAACTTGAGTTGTAGATCTTTGATTTTGATGTTCTTTATATGATAGGAAAGATGAGAAAAAATCTACAAGTTTTGTGAAATCAAATTGGCAAATTAAGACATTTAAGTGGTTAAAGGCAGCCTGGAAGTTTGGACCAGCGACGTTGTCACGTATTTCTATATATACCTTCACTATTTTGGGCATATATCACTCATTTCAAGCCCAAATTAAGCATACAAGCACTCTTTGAAAATCTTATTTCAAGGGCTATCTGATGGGCTTGAGGTGGATTCAAAATTGTGACAGAAATGACAATTATGAATGGTAAAAATTCAGATTACAATTAGGTGGAAAAGTGGAAATTATTGGAATAATTAAAGAGTAGGTGGAAGAATCATTGACATAATTAATGAAAAGTGGAGACATACTTTAGACATACTTTCATAATGGATAATAATGGTTGAACCACTTTCATAATGGAGATTTTTAGTGAATTGTTACAAAGAATTGCAATCAAATTGTATTATAAGGAGAGCTTCTGCATTTTCATATTTTTTTCATGTTGTAGTCTTGGTTTTCAGAACCTTTCTTCTCTTCCTCTCTTTGTTACTTCATTTTTTGTGTTGTTCCTGAAGTTTCTCCAATGGTGATGGCCATGGAAGGCTAAAGACCTTTTCAATCTAAGGGATCCAAGAAGTGTGGTTTAAATTTTGAGTTCCTATGCTTAATGGTTATTTTGTATACATTTTCTTCTTCTATATCTCTTCAATTATGTTTTGATCTAATTCTGATTAGATTTAGATTCTGTGTTCATAATTGAAGTGACAGAAAGTAAGATTGATTAATCCAAAATCAATTGAGGCTAGTTTTACCGATAGGTAATCTAGGTTAAGTGAATCAATTTAAAATCAATATTAATTTATGGGTTGCAATTATAATTCTGTTTGTGTTGATTGAATTCTAGGTGATTACCTAGTTAAATTTTCAATTTAACAGAAACTGTATGCAAAACATATCACTTTGAGAACTATGATAAATTTTACCATATGAACTTCAATGCCTTGGATTGATATTTGCTTAATCTGAATTCTTCTATTACATTTGATTTTAATTTCGAATTGAATTACTGAATACAAAAACCCCTTGTCTGCTACCTCTTAATTAGATTAGAAACATCTATGTGTGCCCTTGGAAGAATGACCTAGGTTGTGCTTTATACTACATTTAATCAAGGAACCTAGTTGTATTTTGGCTTGAGTACGACACTCGTGCCAAAATTTGGTGCCGTTTCCAGGGACCACAAATTGTGTTTTTTTATCATATTAGGAGTCCTTAAATGCTTATTAACTTTGTTCTTTTGATTTGTGTTTTGTTGGGTTCTGTATAGTTGTTTTTGCAGGTGATAAGGTCAAGGTTGGTGATCTGACTTTCGAATTTTAACTTGTGTTCAAAGGTTTTCCACCCTCATGAGCAAATAAATAAATAAATATATAAATCATTTGGCACATTTTTCTAATTTCTGTGTTTTTTTAGCACTTGTAACTGTTATCGGTGTTGTTGAGTTGTTTTGTTGCTATCTTGTCCTATATGTGTTTGCATGACTAGGTCCTGCCCTGGTGACTTATAGGCTTATGACCCTGAGATAGATAGGACCTTCCATAGGCTAGCCAGACAACATAGGAGATTTGCTAACTATAGTAGTCAAGTGGAATATCAAGTAGATAGTGACTTAGGGAACTTAGGTGATTCTGAATTCAAACTTAGTGATCCTTCATCTGATCTTGGTTCTGAATATAGTATTGATACCATGGATAATCTTAATGATAGAACATTAAAAGAGTTAACTACACCTGATGTTGCTCAACAACCTTTATGCATTCAGTATCCTAATATTGATGCACCTTTTGAGCTTAAATATAGTCTAATACATTTGTTGCCTAAGTTCCATGGACTTGTAGGTGATGATTCGAATAAGCATCTTAAGGAGTTCCATATAGTCTACTCCACCATGAGACCTCAAGGAATTCCTGAAGATCACATTAAGCTGAAGGCTTTTCCTTTCTCTTTGGATGTTGCAGCCAAGGATTAACTATACTCCCTTCAGCAAGGTTCTATCACTTGCTAGAATGACATGAAGAGATTGTTCCCTATATCCAGAACAACAGCCATAAAAAAAAAAGATATATGGCATCAAAGAACATTATGGGGAAACATTATATGAGTATTGGGAGAGATTTATGAAGCTGTGTGCAAGTTGTCCTCACCACCAGATTAGTGATCAAATTTTAATCCAATATTTCTATGAAGGATTAATGCCAATGGACAGAAGTATGGTTAATGCAGCTAGTGGTGGAACATTGATGAATAAGACACCTATGGTAGCTTAAGATCTTATAGCTAACATGATTGAAAGCTCCCAATAGTTCAGTACTCGAGCTATGACACCAGTTAAAGGAGGGCATAGGGTGAACACTAGTGCTGACCACCTGAGGCTGGAAAACAGATTAGAGGAGTTGACTTCCCTTGTCAGGAAAATGACCATTGGACAATATGATAAATCCACAACGTGTAGTTATTCGTGCCCTATATCTGTGTTTCATTGATTACTTAAGTCCTTGTTGTTATGCATATTTGGAAGGTTTTGTGCTTATATTTGCTATATTCAATTCTGATACCTTCCTATATGATTCTGAGCAAACTGTGCATATTATTTGATTAATTAAGTAGATTTGCAATTCTTATTTATTTTGTGATTTCTTTATCGTAGGAAGGGCTCCAAACAAGCTGATATATGGAGCAATTGAGCTGAAACGGGAAGAGAAAGCCAAATCTACATATCAGGAGGCAACGCCGCGACACATGCATATTAATGTTGCGGCGTGATGCATCCCCTGCATCAAAGTCAGATAGCTACACATTTTACACGTCGCGATGTGAAGAATGGATGTCGCGACGTCCCTGACCTAAATTGAATGGCGCTACAGTGTGAGAAGTTGAATGGCGGGGCATGATTTTGTTTTTTGAGCTTATAAATAGATTTTTAACAAATTTTACAAAGAGAGCCCGAGAGAGCTTTTTAGGTTTTAGAGAGGTTGCGACTGAAACTTCATTTCTGGGCTGATTGGAGGCCTAGGGAGGCCAGGTTGGAGGCCATCTTCTTCATGGAAGGAGATTCAAGCTTCAAGAATCACATCTATGGCTTCCTTTCTCTTCTCCCTTTGCTTTTCTCTCTTCCCTCTATTCTAAACATATATTTTTGTTGTATAAATTCATGTTCAATGTTTAGCCAAGCTGTATTTAGGGATACTTTAAATCTTTTCTATGAATATTAATGTTTATGTTATCTTTTGAGTATATATTGATGCTTAGCTTTGTTCAATCATATGGTTCTTAATGCTTTTGAAGGTTTGATCAGCTTTTGAATGATTTGTTAAAATCTGATGAACCTAGACATAGGAATTTAGATCTTAGATCATACATATGGTTGATACATGTTCGATGAGTTCAATTAGCTTGGATGAGTTAATTCGCTAACTGGATAGAAATATACCTTTTAGCCATGTATAGCGGGTGTTTGAGAATAAATCATTCATTAGTGGAGTTTTCACTAGTTCTCATAGAAACATAGTGGATTAGGTAAATCACACCAGGGTTAACTGACTTAGACATAGGCTTTTAACTAAATCAGATTCTCAAGCTAACTCAACAATTCATTGATGTTGCTTATAAAGATTCCATATCATTAGTATGAAATAGGAGGTGAAGAAGGATTCCCTAGATCTCTAAACCATTATCTTTATTCGTTTGTAGACTTTAGATTTAGTTTCTGTGCATTTCACCTATTTTATATGTTCTTGAATAGAATTTAGCTAAGCTATTGGTTGTTATTTAGTAATGGAAGCCATTTATCCTCGTGGGAACAAACTTATACTCTGTATCTGTATTACTTATATGACCCATGCACTTGCAGCCTAATAAAGGGACAAACAGACAACACCAACAACTTAATGCTGCAAGTCAACATGTGCCTAGGGCATGTGGCATTTGCACATCAATAGAGCATCCTACTGATGCATGTCCTACACTTCAAGAAGGTGAGCAAGATGTTCAGGATCAAGTTGCAGTACATGGAGTGTTCACTGGAGGCCAACCCTATAGACCTCCAAAGCAATTCCATCAACAACAGAAGTATGATCCCCTTTCTGACAGATACAATCCTGGGTGGAGGGATCATCCTAACCTGAGATATGATCCTCCTCCTCCTCCATAATAGTAGAGACTTCCAACAGTTGGGCCTAGTAATAAATATCAGCCACCTCCATTTAGGAAATAGCAGAACTTGCAGTAACCTTTGTAGCAACTTATACAACTTGTACAACCTGTGCAGAAAAATAGTTCTTAACCTTCACTGGAGGATTTGGTGTAGCAAATGGCTACCAACAATATTCAATTTCAACATAATGTGAATGCCACCATTCAAGACCTGCAGACTCAAATTGGATGGTTGAAAACTACTGTAAATCAACTAAAGTCACAAGGATCCAGACAACTTCTTTCTCAGACAATCATTAATCCTAAAGGAAATGTTAGTGCCATTACCTTGAGAAGTGGCAAAGAACTACACAATACTGTACCTGCTAAGAAAGTAAGTGAAAGGATATGATAGAGAAGAATGTAGAAAAGAATGAAGAGATAACTGAATTTGATACAACTGCAAAGAAATCAACTGATACAAAAAAAATTGATTCTATAGATAAAACAACAATAACGCAAAATGACATCTCCAGTTCAAAGGTTGCAGATTCTAAATATAGATCTCCATGAACCTTCCCAAACAAAATAGCTCATTCAAGACAAACTATTCAGGCATAAATGGATAAGGAGCTCTTGGAGACCTTTAGGAAAGTAAAGGTTAAGATTCCTCTCTTGGATGCCTCAAACTCATTCCAAAGTATGCAAAGTTCCTCAAGGAGTTGTGCATTCATAAAAGGAAGCTTAAGAGTGATGAAAAAATCAACATGGGTAGGAATGTTTTTGCATTGATTTAGCCTAGCATGCCTCAAAAGTGTAAAGATCCTGGAATTTTTACTATCCCTTGTACTATTGGCAACTCCACATTTAGGAATGCAATGTTGGACTTAGGTGATTCTATAAATGTCATGCCTACATTAGTTTATAAATCATTGAAACTTGGGACTTAAAAGCAAACTGGTGTGGTAATCCAATTAACAAATAGAAGTACAACATACCCATAGGGAGTACTTGAAGATGTGCTAGCGTTCAAGTGAATAAATTGATCTTTCCAGTGGATTTCTACATTCTGGACATAGAGGATAAGTCATCAACTAGTAAAGCCACGTTGATTCTAAGAAGACCATTCTTAAAGACAACCAAAACCAAGATAGACATGTATGCAGGAACACTTTCCATGGAATTTGGTGATGATATTGTGCATTTCAACATATTTGATGCCATGAAACATCTATAGAGGAACATTCTATTTTCCATCTTGATATCATCGAGCTACTGGTTGATGAGTCTTATGCAGATTGCAGTTTGAGTTTCCTGATATAGCTGATTTTGATTGCATTCCTTGCACTTGTAATGAATCTGATTATGTGCTTTATGTTCAAAAATTAGTGATGTCTTGAGTTGTGATGGCAATGAAGCTATTGTTGACTTAACTACAGCAGATGGGTTATTACCACCTTCCATAGTGCAACCACTTTCTCTGGAGTTAAAGCATTTACTTGAACACTTGAAATATGCATATCTAGAGGCTAATAAGAAGCTACCAATGATTATAACCAAGAACCTCCAACCAAACTAAGAAGAGAGACTGCTGCAGACCTTGAGGAGTTACAAGAAAGTAATTGGCTGGACTTTGGCTGACATTCCAAGGATTAGCCCTTCTATATGCATGCATAGGATTTTATTAGATGAAGGTGCTAGGTCAATAAGACAACCCCAAAGGCGACTAAATCCTACTATTCTAGATGTGGTTAAGGAAGAAATCAGCAAGCTACTAGCAGCAAGCATCATATACCCCATATCTGATAGTGAGTGGGTCAGCCCTATCCAAGTGGTTCTTAAGAAGATTGAGATGACTGTGGTAAGGAATCAGAACAATGAATTGGTTCCAACTAGAGTGCAGAATAGGTGGCGAGTGTGCATAGACTACAGGAAGCTAAATTAAGCTACTCGAAAGGACCATTTTCCTCTTCCCTTCATAGATGAGGTCTTAGAGATGATAGCAGGAAAATCGCATTACTGCTTCTTAGATGGATTTTCAGGCTACTTTTAGATTGACATTGCACCCAAGGACCAGCATAAGACCACTTTCGCCTGTCCTTTCAGCACATTTGCCTATAGGAGGATGTCATTTGGCCTATGTAATGCTCTGGGCACTTTCCAAAGGTGCATGGTAAGTATCTTTTCTAATCTTTTAGAGACTTGCATGGAGTTATTTATGGATGATTTCACTATGTATGGTTCATCATTTGATGCATGTCTTAAAAGTCTGTCTAGAGTTTTAGATAGATGCATTGAGACTAACCTTGTTTTGAATTTTGAGAAGTGTCATTTCATGGCAGAGGAAGGCATAGTTTTAGGGCATTTGATGTCTAGCAGAGGCATTGAAATTGATAATGCCAAGATAGATATTATTGCTTCTTTACCTTACCATGCTTTTGTGCAGGAAGTGCGTTCTTTTCTTGGCCATGCAGGATTCTACAGGAAGTTCATCCAAGACTTTAGCAAAGTTGCTTTGCCTCTATCCAAACTACTTCAAAAAGATGTGGAATTTGTGTTTGATCAAGTATGCCGAGATGCTTTTGATGAATTGAAGAGACGCCTCACTACCACTCCAACCATCCAGCCACCTAATTAGGATCTTCCTTTTGAGCTGATGTGTGATGCCTCTGATTTTACACTTGGTGCAATCTTAGCTCAGCGAGTTGGCAGAAATTCTCATGTCATAGCTTATGCCTCTCGCACATTAGATGCAACCCAGGCTAATTACACCACCAATGAGAGGGAGCTCTTGGCCATCGTTTTTGCATTAGATAAATTTCACTCTTACTAGGCTCTAAAATAATTGTTTTATCTGATCATCCAGCTTTGAAGTTCTTGTTGAAGAAAAGATGCTAAACCAAGATTATTTCGATGGATGTTTCTTCTTCAAGAATTTGACATAGAGATCAGAGATAAGAGTGGTAGAGAAAACTTAGTAGCAGATCATTTGAGTCGAATCCAAAAACCACTTGAGGATTCTCCCATTCATGATACTTTCCTACATGAACAGCTTTACCATATGCATGGGCAGAGTCCGTAGTATACTGATTTAGTGAATTACATTGTTGTATGTGGCATACCTCAACATTTTACTAGAGCACAGGTTACTAAGCTTAAGAGTGATGCCAAATTTTACATTTGGGATGATCTATACCTTTGGAAGATGTGCAGCGACCAAGTGATCAGACGATGTGTGCCTGACCATGAGTTCTAGTCCGTGTTGAAATTATGTCATTCCCTAGCTTGTGGAGGCCACTTTGGACCACAACGCACAACTAGGAAGAATTTAGACTCAGGATTGTATTAGCCTTCCATGTTTCGTGATGCACACAGATTATGCAAGATTTATGAGCAATGTTAGAGAACGGGAAGCATTTCACGTAAGAATGAGATGCCTCAGTAACCTCTTCTCTTATGTGAGGTTTTTGATGTTTGAGGTATAGACTTTATGGGTCATTTCCCTATATCTTTTGGTTTTGCTTATATATTGCTTGCTGTTGATTATGTGTCTAAATGAGTGGAGGCTAAGGCCACTTGTACTGATGATTCTCGAGTTAATTTTGTCAGGTCTTATATTTTCTGCAAATTTGGGTTTCCTAGGACTTTGATTAGTGACTAAGGCTCTCACTTTTGCAACCGTACTATGGAGGCCTTGTTTCGCAAATATGGAGTTGTTCATTGGGTATCCACACCATACCACCCCCAAACTAATGGACAAGCATAAGTTTCTAATAGAGAGATCAAATAGATCTTGGAGAAGACAGTCCAACCTAACAAGAAGGATTGGAGCTTGCGCCTTGATGATACTCTTTGGGCTTATATTACAACGTACAAGACACCAATAGGGATGTCGCCTTATAGGATTGTTTTTGGCAAGGCATATCATCTTCTAGTAAAGGTAGAGCATAAAGCATTTTGGGCGATGAAAAAATGTAGCATGGATCTAGACCAAGCTGGAGTACATAGAAAATTACAACTGCAAGAGTTGGAAGAGATCCGTTTGGAAGCCTATGAGAACTCAAGAATTTACAAAGAAAGAACCAAGACCTTCCATGATAAGATGACTGGTAGAAAGCAGTTTGCACTTGGTGAAAAAGTTCTTTTGTATAATTCTAGGCTAAAGTTGATGCCCGATAAGTTAAGATCTAAGTGGGATAGTCCTTTTCTTATTGTAAACACTTTTTCTTATGGTGTAGTTGAGCTTCAAGACATGAGGACCAAGAGAATTTTCAAGGTCAATGGGCATTGACTCAAGCATTTTCATGAGGACTTTTAAGAACAAACAATGGAGGAAGTGGCCTTAAGTGCGGCCACCTCTGTGTGATTCAACTTCACTAACCAAGAGGGAGTTTCTTTACCCCACATTATTTTTTCTTGTCATGCATTATTTACTGCACTTCAAGATTTTACATTGAGGACAATGTAAATTAAGTGTGGGGGGCATTAACTGCATTCTATTTTGTTTTACTATTTTTTCTGTTTTACTATTACTGTTTCTGTTTTGGCTTTGTTTTCTATGTTTGTTTACTGTTTTGAAAGACAATGTTTCGAAAGAAAAATGTGCTTTCTAATGGATTTTAAGTTGTGTCAAAGTGATGACTAGAAGCAAATTAAGTAAAAGGTTCATGGTTTGAGTGGATTAAACAACTTGCATTTTGGATTTAATAAGTGAGCTTCGAAACGTCATGTGGATGGATTATTTGTGGTTGAAAAATTAACCTTGTGAGAGTTGTGAGCCTATTATATGGATGACAATATCATGTCATTCCTTCTTTCTCGTGTGTTTTCACTTATGATTATAAGACACTCTAGAACTTGCCCTGTGTCTTTTTGAGAACACATTTTCACATGCATACATTAATATGATTGAGGCATTGTTTCTTGAATAAGTTATTTGCCCAATAGCCAACCTTGCATCATACCCACTATGTTGAGCCCCTTTGAGCCTATTTTTACCTATTTTTGTTCTATTAGCTCATTCCAGGCCAAGGAGGAAAACAAGGAGTTGACCTCACTTTAGGGGGTAAAAGACCCTTGAAATTGTTTTGGGAATGGGTTTAAGAACATGCATGGGGTGTTACTTTTAAATTGTGCCAAGAGTTGGTGATGAAAAAAAAGTAGTATATATAAGCTTTTAAAAAAAATAGAAAGAAATTTGGATTACTTTACATTATTTTCGTTTATATACTCTTGGGGTTGATCTTTTGTGCTTTCTATGTTCACTTCCTTACCCTAGCCTCATTACATCCTTTTAAGCCTTTTTGATCTTTGTATGCATATGTACTAAGTGGTGGAGAAGTAGACAATAGGCAAGCTTAAGATTGTGTATACTTCATGATGTGCTTTTGAGTGATACACTTTAGCTTAAACGCTTGAGATATTGGAGCGTATAACTTGTGAGCTTTTAACCACTTGTAATCCATTCATATAAATTGATTGGCTCATCTTGTTAGTTTGAGATGTTAGGTAGTGATATCCATGATTGCTTTGATCCTTAGAGCTTAGTTAGATTTGCTCATGCTTTTGCACTCTTAATTTCCATTAAAAAAAAGGGAGTATTTTGTTTTTAGACTTTGGAGTGCACTCTTTTTTCCTTTTCTACCTTGCGCTAAATTTTGAGTTTTGCCCGCGGACGTGCAAAAGAGTAAGTGTGTAGGTATTTGATAATTATAGTTTTTAACATATTAATTATCCACATAATTACCTTATTAATGATGTCCAGGTTATAATTAAGTGATCTTAACACCTATTTTAATCATTGGGTTGAATTGGGTTTAAAAGCAAAATTTTTAGATTTTAATGCATATTGACATTGACTCAGTATTTTCGCCATAACTTGAGTTGTAGGTGTAATCAGACTTGCTTTTTACATATCTCTCATTATTTGGGACCCTATTCACCTCTTTGGGCTTCTATTGAATCGAGAAATAGGTTTGATTGTCCATCTTTTTGATAGAATATATATAAGGTATCCTCCGGATAATTCAAATCGAACCAATTGGATGTCCGACTCGGGCCTATATGACATGACCGATCAATAAATAAGATTTGAACCTATACCAAATGTTTAGAAGACCTCTGTCCTATCCATTAGACAATGGACGCTTTTCTTTTTTTCTTTAACTTTTAACTAAATATTTAGTTAAAAGTTAAAGAAAAAAAGAATTCTATAGAAAGAATTCTATAGAATAAGAATCTAGATTATATCGAAGATATAGAATAAATAATATATATAATATAATAAAATAGAATTCAAAAATAGAATTCAATTGAATATTAATAACTAAAACTAAATTAAGAAATTCAAATGAATAATTAACTAATTGACTAATAAAAATATATTCATTCTATAATAGAAAAAGATAGATTCGAATAGAATAAATAGAGAGTATAGGATATATAAGCGGGTAGCGGGAATCGAACCCCGTATCTCTTCAATTATGTTTTGATCTAATTCTGACTAGATTTAGATTCAGTGTTCATAATTGAAGTGACAGAAAGTAAGATTGATTAATCTGAAATCAATTGAGGCTAGTTTTATCGATAGGTAATCTAGGTTAAGTGAATCAATTTAAAATCAATATTAATTTATGGGTTGCGATTGTAATTCTATTTGTGTTGATTGGATTCTAGGTGATTACCTAGTTAAATTTCAAATTTAACAAAAACTATATGCAAAACATGTGTTTTTGAGAACTATGATAAATTCCACCATATGAACTTGAATGTCTTGGATTGATGTTTGCTTAATCTGAATTCTTCTACTGCATTTGATTTTAATTTTGAATTAAGTTGCTGAATACAAAAAACCCCTACCTGCTACCTCTTAATTAGATTAGAAACATCTATATGTGTCCTTGGAAGAATGATCTAGTGCTTTATACTACATTTAATCAAGGAACCTAGTTGTATTTTGGCCTGAGTGCGACGCTCATGCCAAAATTTGGCGCCGTTGCTGGGGACCACAAATTATTATTTTTTTTATCATATTAGGAGTCCTTAAATGCTTACTAACTTTGTTCTATTGATTTGTGTTTTGTTGTGTTCTATATAGTTGTTTTTGCAGGTGATAAGGTCAAGGTCGGTGATCATACTTTCGAATTTGAACCTGTGTTCAAAGGTTTTCCACCCTCCTGAGCAAATAAATAAATAAATAAATAAATAAATCATTTGGTACGTTTTTCCAATTTATGTGCTTTCTTTGGCGCTTGTAACTACTATTAGTGTTGTTGAGTTGTTTTGTTGCTATCTTGTCCTATATATGTTTGCATGACTAGGTCCTGCCCTGGTGACTTAGATGCTTATGACCTTGAGATAGATAGGACCTTCCATAGGCTAGCTAGACAACGTAGGAGATTTGCTAACCATAGTAGTCAAGTGGAAAATCAAGTAGATAGTGACTTAGGGAACTTAGGTGATTCTGAATTCAAACTTAGTGATCCTTCATTTGATCTTAGTTCTGAATATAGTATTGATACCATGACTAATCCTAATGATAGAACATTGAAAGAGTTAGCTACACTTGATGCTGCTCAACAACCTTTATGCATTCAGTATCCTGATATTGATGCACCTTTTGAGCTTAAATATGGTCTAATACATTTGTTGCCTAAGTTCCATGGACTTACAGGTGAGGATCCGAACAAGCATCTTAAGGAGTTCCATATAGTTTGCTCCACCATGAGACCTTAAGGAATTCCTAAAGATCACATTAAGCTGAAGGCTTTTCCTTTCTCTTTGGATGCTGCAGCCAAGGATTGGCTATACTCCCTTCAGCAAGGTTCTATCACTTGCTAGAATGACATGAAGAGATTGTTCTTGGAGAAATTCTTCCTTGTATCAAGAACAACAACCATTAGAAAAGAGATATGTGGCAACAAAGAACATTATGGGGAAACATTATATGAGTACTGGGAGAGATTTAAGAAGCTGTGTGTAAGCTGTCCTCACACCAGATTAGTGACCAACTTTTAATGCCAATGGACAAAAGTATGGTTGATGCAACTAGTGAGGGAACATCGATGAATAAGACACCTATGGAAACTTAAGATCTCATAGTTAATATGGCTGAAAACTCCTAATAGTTCAGTACTCAAGCTAAGACACCAGCTAAAGGAGTGCATGGGGTGAACACTAGTGCTGACCACCTCAGGCTAGAAATAGATTAGAGGAGTTGACTTCCCTTGTCAGGTGTAACATTAGTGATTTCTGTGTACTATAAAATTATTTTGAGTATTCCGTCAACACATTTGATCATTTTGTGTGTTTTACTCCGTGTAAAGAAAATAATAATTTCCAAGCCAGGGAAAATCTTACGTATTTTAATTATTACTGTTAAGTCTTAATTATTTTACGTAATCTGATTTGATATTCAAGAATTTTTTAATTTTTATGATTTTATGGATGATTATGAATTTTTTATATTTCTCTGATTATTTTAATATTATTCTTGTGCTGTTTGTGGGCCCTAGGAGGCTATACGTGGGCCCAGGTGGGTCCGGAAAAGTAAAAATTTTTCTGCGACTAGAAAAATTCGTACTGTTGAGACGGAGACGGGGGATCTTACTAAACCTGAATCCGGAAATAGTTTTTAAAATTTTCTTTTACTGTGTTTTGTACTGTATTTAGTTATCAGGTGATAAAAATACATTAAAAATATTATTCGGCGAGTTATAGCAGATAAAAATAAATGTCATACTGCTTAGTCAACAATAGTGGTTATGATAGCTTTATGACGGATCAATGGGAAGCAAGCTTAATGTTGAAGTCTTTGAATATCAACCATCGATTTAATCAACGGTAGAGATTTGTTCTTATAAAATGGCTAGGACCATTTATGACCCTTGGATTTAAAGTATGAAGAGGTGATCTTAACTCTTCATTTTGGAGATACATTTAATGGTTAGGATTTCAAGGAGAAAAATCCAATGGCCTAGATTAAGTCTTCTAATCTAAAGGCGAAACCTAGAATCTACATTAAACCTAACCATTGATCTAATCAATGATTAGGAATGCTTAAAATGGTGGCTAGGAGATTGGTCACTCTTTGAAGAGTGCATGAAGGGGGGTGGTTTTGTGAAGCTTAAGGGCTTAGTAAAGTTTGAAGACCATCATTATTGCTCATCTTGATCATTCTTGATCATTCCAAAGTCTTAAGCTCTTCAAACTTTTCTCTCCATTTCTCTCCAAGCAAGCTCACGGCCAAGCACCCTAAATCCATCTTCCATCACTTTTTAATTTCAAACAACCATTCTTCTTAAATCTATACCTCATTCTAAGTCACTTTGTAGTTTGGAGCAAGTTCTAAATCTTTCATCTTCAAATACTTTTTCTAAGAGCAAGTTCTAGGGTTTTTGAGGTTAAGTGTAAGGAAAACTTCATTTCTTATCTCTTTTTCATGTTCTAAGCTATGTTTGATCCATGGTTTTTCTTATTCAAGCTTAATATACTAATAAATTTGTGTTTGTTTTATGTTCAAGAAACTTTTGTTAGTGGAGAACTTGTGCAAAGTGTAAAGTAAGGAGCTTTTTGAGGTTCTTCAAGAGGTAAGAGGGAGATTCATCTCACCAACCAAGTATGGTGGTGAGAGATGGTTTTGGTATTTGATGGATGGTGAATCCATGTGAGGATTCATATCCATGGTTATGTAATTATTTGTGGGTGTTTATGTGTTTATGTGGTTTATGTGCTTAGCATGGTTTATTTATGCTTGCATGCTTAGTATGATTTTTAATTGCTTTTATGGTATGCTTGAAATATAATATATTGATTATATGTGATGTATGCCATAAAAATTGTTAGAAAGGAAAATAATTTTTGGTTCCAATGACCATGAGGATTTCGGCCTCAACACCTCAAAATAGGTGTTCACAAATTAATATTTTTATGAATGGTAAAATTGGATATTTAGAAAAGTAAGGAAAATAAACAAAAGGTTTGTTTTCAAGAAATAAGTGTTCACGATTTTGTTGAGGTATTTTAATGGTTTTGTTTGTGTAAAACCATGAATGGAACTTAGTTGATTTAGAAGAAAAAAATATATGATGGTTTCAATGGCCATGTCCACGGTTTTGGAAGGCTTGTAATGCTTTGGTTTAATGAAACAAAGTGATTTTCAAAGTGGAAATATAATTTGATTTAATACAAAGATTTTGGAAAGGGAATCAGAGTGTTTTATCACTTGAGAAATAGAAATTTCGGTTATGAACGAAAAAATAGAGGTTGTAAGGGTTTGAACCTAAAATTATTTTGGAAGATGATTGAATTTGAGAATTTATTTTGAACTATAAAGGAAACGTTGATGATTTAAAATTTACTAACGTAAAACTCATCCTTTGGGTTTTGGAGCGCGTTAGGAAATTTTAAGTGAGAAACATTGATTTAATTCAATGGAATGGTGAATTTGTGGAATATATTGCAAAAAGGATTTTCTTGAGTAAGAAAATGTGGAAAATAATGTGAGAAGTCATATTATTTTGAGAAAGGTTGAATTGAAGATTTTGAAATATAGAGGAATATTTTATGTGGTTGTAAAATGATGAAAAATGATTTACGTAACTTAAAAATGTGATTTTAAGCTACGTGATTGCAAAAATGATAAAAAATCGCTACGCAATTTGAAAAACGTTTAAATATTTCTACGTGATTTGGAAAGCATTTAAATATTTTTACGCGATTAGAATATTGTTGAAAAATCACTATGTGATTGAAAAATGATGAAATATTTTTACGTGATTGAGAAAATGATGGAAAATCGCTACGCGATTTGAAAATGCAATAAAAATGTTGCGGAATTGTGAAAACGTAACAGAAATGTTGCACGATTGTGAAAACGCGGCAAAAGCGTTGCGCGACTATGAAAACGCGATAATATGATTTCGCGAATGAATAAAAAATAGGATTACTGTTGGAATAGTGTATTGACACTGTATGAGAAAATGATGAATTTTGCCTGTGCTTGGCATTGGTGCATTTTACATGCATGAACCAGTGTATGAATACTGTATGAGAAAATGATGAATTTTGCCTGTGATTAGCATTAGTACATTGAACATGCATTGGAAAAGTCCGATGGACTAGATAAGGCTATTTGCCTAGGAGAAACGTATACCTCTTGAGTGGATGCGATATGCGTAGTGTAAGTCACTTGTTGACTTTGGGGGTATCGGGGTGCGAGTTACCTACAGTGGGCAGTTGGTTGCTCTTTTGTACTGTGGGTTAGATCGATGCAACACACCGATGATCCTGATCGAGACACTATTCTTAATCAAGATCTAGTAAAGACTGTCATGTATATGCTAGATGTGTAAACACATATGAGAATTGTGGCGCGTGGTCTGAGGCATGTTAGTACAGACAGATCTTTCAGATCAATTTCTCTGACTTGAGTATTAGCACCATGGAGTAGGAAAGTGAGTCTATGTGCACATACATAATTATTGAGTATTGGTTCTGATAATTGAACTGTTGAATATTTGGATAATGTTAAGGGCATTATCGTAAATATTAAATATTTATATATGTGTAATATAATAATTGAGGAATATTGGATGATGATGATGATAAATAATATTGATGGCATTATTGTAATTATCATGTGATTTGAATAATGCTAATGGCATGATGGTAATTATTATTTATTATATTTGTAGTGATAAATAATAATTGATGGCATGATTGTAATTATTGTATCTGTTATGATAAATAATGTTGAGGGCATTATTGTAATTACGGTATGATATATTTGTATGGTATGTTGTTTGTGTTATCTCTGTGCTACCATATTGGTATTGGCGTAAGTGATCTCACCTCTTTGTATGTCTATTTTGTACTGTATTTATATTTTAAAGATGCTGAACAAGGGATTGAATAAGAGGGTGAAGAAGAGTAGATTCCTGAAGAGGAAGCTAAGTTTTGATCGGATGGCATCCCGGTCAAGTTTCTTTGGATACGTGAGATTGTAGTTCCACGGTAGAGCTGGTGCTTAGAGGTTGAGTCCTAATGAGGAGGGACTCATTTATCAGGGACTTTTGATGGTAGTCATGAGCAGGACTTTTCATGGTGACTCATTCTTTTCTGTAACTATATATTTACATGTTGAATTTTCACTGTCAATTAGACAGTATTGGGGCAGTAGGTTTCATGTCCCAATGGAAATTAATATTGTGTCGTCTGCGCGGATACCTGTTCGTAGGACGTCGCATCAAGTTGGATTCCTACCTGCTGAGGAATCTGAGGAGGACCCGACTGAGGGTTCTGCTGTCTAGTCATACTTGGGCAAGTATGCTAGTTTTAAATAATGTCAAATACTTTTGAGAACCTGGTCTGTATATAAATAAGTTTGACAGTACTTGTGTAATGTAAATGATGTAAATTATGTGTGATGATGTATAATATTTTTATTTTCTGCTAAGTTTATTTTATCGACATTAAAGAGGAAAAAAATTTTACAACTCGTATTTTTATCACAACATCACATTTTGTAATTGTGAGGGTAATTTGGTAATTAAGTAACATAAATGTGGCACCCTACGATGGGTGTTACATCAGGCAAATGGCCATTGGACAACAACAACAACTTAATGCTGCAAGTCAACATATGCCTAAAGCATATGGCATTTGCACCTCAATAGAGCATCCTACTGATGCATGTCCTATACTTCAAGAAGGTGGACAAGATGTTCATGATCAAGCTGTAGTACATGAAGTGTTCACAGGAGGCCAACCCTATAGAGCTCTATAGTAATTCCCTTAACAACAGAAGTATGATCCCTTTTCTGACAGATATAATCCCGGGTGGAAGGATCATCTTAACTTGAGATATGGTCCTCCTCCTCCTCCTCCTCCACAATGACAGAGATTTCCATTAGCTGGACCTAGTAATAAATATCAGCCACCTCCATTCAAGCAATAGCAGAACTTGCAGTAACCTTTGCTGTAACTTATGCAACCAATGCAGAAAAATAGTTCTCAGAAATTCTCATGTCATAGCTTATGCCTCTTGCACATTAGATGTAGCCCAGTCTAATTACACCACCACTAAGAAGGAGCTTTTGGCCATCGTTTTTACATTAGATAAATTTCGCTCTTACTTACTTGGCTCCAAAATAATTGTTTTCTCTGATCATGCAGCTTTAAAGTTATTACTGAAGAAAAGATGCTAAACCATGATTAATTCGTTGGATGTTTCTTCTTCAAGAATTTGACATAGAGATCAGAGATAAGAGTGGTGCAGAAAACTTAGTAGCAAATCATTTGAGCCGGATCCAAAAACCACTTGAGGATTCTCCCATTCGTGATACTTTTCCATATGAGTAGTTTTACCAGATGCGTGGGCAGAGTCCGTGGTATGCTGATTTAGTGAATTACATTATTGCATGTGGTATACCTTAACACTTTACTAGAGCACATGATACTAAGCTTAAGAGTGATGCCAAATATTACATTTGGGATGATCCATACATTTGGAAGATGTGCAACGACTAAGTGATCATGCGATGTGTGCCTGACCATGAGTTCCAGTCTGTGTTAAAATTTTGTCATTCCCTAGCTTGTGGAGGCCACTTTGGACCACAACGCACAACTAGGAAGATTTTAGACTCAGGATTGTATTAGCCTTCCATGTTTCGTGATGCGCACAGACTGTGCAAGATTTGTGAGCAATGCCAGAGAACGGGAAACATTTCATGCAGGAATGAGATGCCTCAACAACCTCTTCTCTTATATGAGGTTTTTGATGTTTGGGGTATAGACTTTATGGGTCCTTTCCCTGTATCTTTTGGTTTTGCTTATATATTGCTTGTTGTTGATTATGTGTCTAAATGGGTGGAGGCTAAGGTCACTCGTACTAATGATTCTCGAGTTGTTGTGGATTTTGTCAGGTCTCATATTTTTTGCAAATTTGGGTTTCCCAGGGCTTTGATTAGTGACCAAGGCTCTTACTTTTGCAACCGTACTATAAAGGCCTTACTGCGCAAATATGGAGTTGTTCATAGGGTATCCACACCATACCACCCCCAAACTAACAAGCAAGCAGAAGTTTCTAATAGAGAGATCAAGCAGATCTTAGAGAAGACAGTCCAACCTAACAGGAAGGATTGGAGCTTGCGCCTTGATGATACTCTTTGGGCATATAGAACAGCCTGCAAGACACCAATAGGGATGTCACCTTACAGGATTGTCTTTGGAAAGGAATTCCATCTTCTAGTAAAGGTAGAGCATAGAGCATTTTGGGCAGTGAAGAAATGTAGCATGGATCTAGACCAAGCAAGAGTACATAGAAAATTGCATCTGCAAGAGTTGGAACAAATCTGTTTGGAAGCCTATGAGAACTCAAGAATTCACAAAGAAAGAACCAAGACCTTCCATGATAAGATGACTGGTAGAAAGCAATTTGCACTTGGTGAAAAAGTTCTTTTGTATAATTCTAGGCTAAAGTTGATGCCCGATAAGTTAAGATCTAAGTGAGATGGTTCTTTTCTTGTTGTTAACACTTTTCCTTATAGTGTAGTTGAGCTTCAAGACATGAGGACCAAGAGAATTTTCAAGGTCAATGGGCATAGACTCAAGCATTTTCATGAGGACTTTCAAGAATAAACAATGGAGGAAGTGGCCTTAAGTGCGGCCACCTTTGTGTGATTCAACTTCACTAACCAAAAGTGAGTTTCCTTACCCCACATTCATTTTTCTTGTCATGCATTGTTTACTGCACTTCACGATTTTACATTGAGGATAATGTAAATTTTAAGTGTGGGGGGAATTACTGCACTCTCTTTTGTTTTACTATTTTTTTCTATTTTACTGCTACTATTTCTGTTTTGGTTTTGTTTTCTGTGTTTATTTACTGTTTTTTTAAACATAAAAAAACAAAAAAAAATAATGTTTTGAAAGAAAAATGTGTTTTCTAATGGATTTTAAGTTGTGTCAAAGTGATGACTAGAAGTAAATTAAGTAAAAGGTTCATGGTTTAAGTGGATTAAACAACTTGCATTTTGGATTTAACAAGTGAGCTTTGAAACGTCATGTGGATGGATTATTTGTGGTTAAAAAATTAACCTTGTGAGAGTTGTGAGTCTATTGTATGGATGACAATATCATGTCATTCCTTCTTTCTTGTGTGTTTTCACTCATAATTATAAGACACTCTAGAACTTGCCTTGAGTGTTTCTGAGAACACATTTTGATATGTATACATTGATATGATTAAGGCGTTGTTTCTTGAATAAGTTACTTGCCCAATAGCCAACCTTGCATTATACCCATTGTTTGAGCCCCTTTGAGCCTATTTTTACCTATTTTTGTTCTATTAGCTCATTCCAAGCCAAGGTGGAAAACAAGGAATTGACCTCACTTTAGGGGGTAAAAGAGCCTTGAAATTGTTCTGGGAATGGGTTTAGAAACATGTGTGGGGGTGTTACTTTTAAATTGGGCCAAGAGTTGGTGACGAAAAAAAAAGTAGCATATATAAGCTTCTAAAAAAAATAGAAAGAAAATTGGATTACTTTACATTATTTTAGTTTATATACTCTTGGGGTTGATCTTTCATGCTTTCTATGTTCACTTCCTTACCCTAGCCTCATTACATCCTTCTAAGCCCTTTTGATCTTTGTATGCATGTGTACTAAGTGGTGGAGAAGTAGAAAATAGGCAAGCTTATGACTGTGTATACTTCATGATGTGCTTTTCAGTGATACACTTTAGCCTAAACACTTAAAATATTGGAAGGTATAACTTGTGAGCTTTTAACCACTTGTAATCCACTCATATAAATTGATTGGCTCATCTTGTTAGTTTGAGATGTTAGGTAGTGATATCCTCGATTGCTTTGATCCTTAGAGTTAGTTAGATTAGTTCATGCTTTTGCACTCTTGATTTTCCATTTAAAAAAAAAAGGAGTATTTTGTTTTGAGACTTTGGAGTGCACTCATTTTTCTTTTTCTACCTTGTGCTAAATTCTGAGTTTTACCCGAGGACGTGCAAAAGAGTAAGTGTGGGGGTATTTGATAATTATAGTTTTTAACATATTAATTATCCACATAATTACCTTATTAATGATGTCCAGGTTGTAATTAAGTGATCTTAACACCTATTTTAATCATTGGGTTGAATTATGTTTTAAAGCAAAATTTTTGGATTTAATGCATAATTACATTGATTCAGTATTTTTGCCATAACTTGAGTTGTAGATCTTTGATTTTGATGTTCTTTATATGATATGAAATATAAGTAAATGATTTACAAGTTTTGTGAAATGTCAAATTGGCAAATTCAGACATAGAAGTGGTCAAAGACAGCCTTGTAGTTGGACTAGCGGTGTTGTCACGTATTTATGGACATATATTCACTATTTTGGGTATATATCACTCATTTCAAGCCCAAATTAAGCGTATGAGCACTTCTTGGAAAGCTTATTCCAAGGGCTATCTGGTGAGCTTGAGGTGGATTCGAAATTGTGGCAAAATTGACAATTATAAATGAGAGAAATCTAGATTGCAATTAGGTGAAAAAGTGGAAATTATTGGAATAAAGGAAAACTCCAAAAAAACCCCTCGTACTATATGTTATGTGCACTTTGGTCCTGTTACTTCAAAAATGTGCAAAAAAGAACTATTACTTTGCGTTTTGTGCAAAGAAGTACAAAATGGTAACATAAGTTACATTTTAGATGGAAATGTGCACGTGCGTTGCACATGGGCGTCTAAATTTTGGACCCCCAAACACGGTCTTCTTCTTCCTCTTCTTCGTCTGAAAACTCTAGAGCTCCATAGCTCCAAGTCAACGAAACTTGAAACCCCAAAGTAGAGACCCATCTGGGTGGATCTGTGATGGAGCAGTTGTATAGTGGTTCGTATGGACAGTAGAGACCCATGGGTGCATCACGGTTGGGGAATCGATAGCGGATTTGGGTAACACGACGGAGCTCATGGGTTACGGATCTAGAACAGTGGTGCACAGTGGTGGCTTAGAACGGTGGAGCGCGGTGGCTTGCGGGTGGTGCGCAGTGGTGGCTCGCACGAGGTGGATCTGGGTTTTTGGAAGTTCTGTTTTGGATCTGGGTTACTGAGATTGGACAATGAAAATTGAAATCTCAAAATTTTCAAGCCCTAAATCCTGAGATTCGCATGCAGAAATTGAAATGCCCAATTTTTCACCCCCGATTTTGCAGGTTTTCAGTTGGGCAAGAGGTTGAAGAAGATCGCATTTGGCACTCAAAATTCAGATGTGCACGTGCAACGCACGTGCACGTTTTCATCTAAAATGTAATGTTTGTTATTATTTTGCACTTTTTTGCACAAAACATTAAGTAACAAGTCCTTTTTGCACATTTTTGAAGTAATAGGATCAAAGTGCACATGGCGTATAGTATAAAGGGGATTTTTTAGAGTTTTTCCTTGGAATAATTAAAGAGTAGGTGGAAGAATCATTAGCATAATTAATAAAAAGTGGGAGACATACTTTAGACATACTTTCATAATGGATAATAATGGTTGAACCACTTTCATAATGGAGATTTTTAATGCACTACTAGAAATTTGAGTTTTAGAGACCGAAAAATCAATCTCTAAATCAAAAAAATCGGTCTCTAGAATAGTTAGAGACTGATTTAGAGACCGATTTAAAGGTTACTGTAGCAGGGGTCACTGTACACTGTTCACTGTAGCGGAGCGGCAGATTACTGTGCTACTGTTCACTGTAGAGCTAATTTCATTTTACTGTTTGTAATAGTAAAATCTTGTCTATTTAAGTTTCTGTCTTCAAACATTGTAGGCATTCAGAAATTTAGGATTCGAAAATTTAGTCTCTCCTAAGTTTCTCTAGCTTACAGAGTGACTTGAGAAGTGAGTGATCCTCCCTTCTCTCAGGTAAAGATCTTACTTTCCTACTTTCCCCTCCGTTTTCCCATGATCTTCACCCTATAACTCTGGTATCAGAGCTTGATAGGGAAGTAGGAAAGTAAATGAACGGAGTTTAAGTTATTGTTATCTTATTGAACTGGATATTAACGTTGTTATGTTATAATGCTTTGATATTTATCGGATCTATTTATTTCTTTGTTAAATCATACTGTAACCTGTTAAAACTGGAACTTAATTCTGGATATGGAAAGTACACAGTTTAATGTTACCTTATCTTGGACTGGATGGTACATAATACCCGTTATGGATCTGTCTTGTGGGGTCAGAATGTGAAGAAGACCAGTGGTGAAGGGCAGTAAGTCTAATTCGACGATGCTTCCACAGGAGGTGAAAGCTAGGGTACGGTGGTGACCTTGGACCAAGATCTGGTAAATACTTGTGGTGGCTGTGGATCTAGACTTAACTAAGGACTTAATCAGTTAAAATATGATTTAATAATTGATAATCATCTCAGATCTAAATCAAAGTATATAATAATATGGTAATCTTAAAATCTAGTTCAGAAGATAAATTTAACTTAAATTTCCTCATTTCTGCTTCTATTGATCTGTGTGATGGCGATGATATCGGGGGTTAAGTTATTCTTATTTTGTTGAATTTTATTATCTGCCTATATATTCTATTCTTATTTTTTATTTTTAGCTTTAATTTCTGTAACCATGTTACGATCTTTGTCTTCTGCAATCTCTAAACTGTCGGTTAGGTCATCCCAACCTTCATCTTCTTCTCTTTCTGAAGAAAATATCAATCAGACTAAACCAAACATTTTTAATGAAGAAATTTATTTCGAAGACATTAATCAAAACTTTGATAACTGGGAAATTCCTAAGATTTTCTCTAATGATCTCTACAAACTTGAAGGTAGTTTCTTTAGGAGTTCTGATTATGTAATTAGGATTGTAGAGAAGACAATCATAATAGAATCCGATGATGAAGAATTATTCTTGTTGTCTGAAGAATCTATTAAAAAACATAAATCAAAATACAATTTTTTGCATATTGGTTGTGTGCAGGTTGCTATGAAGCCTTTAATCCGCGAAGGATTAAACGCATCTGTTCTTCTCTGTCTCAGAGATACCCGACTCAATGAGTTCCACGATTCTCTTCTTGGAACGATCGAGACTAGTTTGGGCCACGGTCCAATCTATTTCAATTGCTATCCGGATAAAACGGTTAGTCTTCAAGACAAAAACATCCTTGACAGCCTGTTTCTAAACGTTAAGGTTAGTGGTCTTAACATGAAACCAGGATCTATTCCTCTGTCTCTAATCTACCGAATTCAGTATAAAGTAATGAATTCTTCCATCTCTAAAGTCTTAAAATCAAAAGAAAAAGGTGTTACCACTTTGTTCTTAACTGACACATCTAACGCCAACGTAGTTGTCCCTAAATCTATCAAATGGGAAGATGTATCTCTCCCTGAAAAATGGACTATGGATGAAGCTGTACCAGCTTTGCCCAGAGAATCTCCAGAGATTCATGAAATCATCCAACACCAATCTGGAAAAGTCGAACTTACGTTTGACCGAAGAAACTCTTTTAGTTCATCTAGATCCTTTAGATCTACTTCATCTCGATCTGATAATTTTAGGTCTGCTTTGTCTAGAAAATCCTCCTCAACTTTAGGATCTTCTTCAACCATTAATCTGCAGGGTTTAGACACCTCGTCAACCCTTCATAAACCAATCTACCAACAGGAAGATAATCTTGATCAGAGAACTATTCTCTCTCCAACTCACTCAGATATGAATGATGTCCATGATTAGTACACCATTCGTAATCGATAAACCAACCCTTAAGAAAGACTTCTTCTCTGAGGCATGGACGCCTCAACAGGAATGGTTTTTTGCCAACTATAAGGGTGATAAAAAGACTGAAATCCAGAATAAATGGTATACATTTATGGAAAACGTTCAAACAAATGTTCCTTTCTTCGACTGGTTTCATGCCTATCTTACTAGGAACGCTATCCCCTATCCATGGAGCATTGGTCTCATGGAAGATCTGTCTGTTAACGTCTTAACAGTCTGGCATCGGAAGGATGAAACTTTGGTTAAATCTGTTTTTCCTCCTCAAAGTTCTTATTTTTTGGATAAGAAAGATAAAAATAATAAATCTGTCGTTGCTTCTCCATTTAAATCTAAAGCTGACGATGAACCCATAGGATCCCAAGATATTAAAGGTCTTATGGAACAAAACAATTATACAAACAAGTATTTGCAAGTCTTAGGTGAAAAAATCTTAAATATAGAACCTAAGAATAAAGAAAAGCAACCTGAAGATAAACCTTCGGTTTCTGGAACAAAAATAGATAAACCTACGATCGAAAAGCCGATCTTCAAACCGTTTAGGGTTTCCAAACAAGTTAAAGAAACCATTAAACTTTTGAAAAATAAGAATTTAGGTAATCCTAATTCCAATCCCAACACTGAGCTAGTCAGTGAAATTGTTTCTAAGCTTAAGCGTATTCCGCCTGCTGATGCAGTCATTTCGGATACTCCACAATCTGAAACTTCCAAAGTTTCTAAAATCGTCAATACAATCAAACAATCTGATTCCCAGTCTGAACCAGATTGTCAAAGCCAACGATCTGAGCAAATCTCATAAATCAAAGTCAATCCAGTTGTTTCCAAAGTTCTCAATTGGAAGAATCCTTCTAAACTTTACTATCAACGTGCTACTCCTCCTGATCTACTGCTGGAAGAGCGCGATCCAACATTTAAATCCTTCAGTGCCAACAACATCTATGTTTGGGACATAGATGGGAAAATGAGTATCAAATCCTTCATACTCTTCAAGAAATGACGATGGTCTCTACAGCCTATCAAACTTCCTACGACTGTAGTGACTTAATCATCTGTGAAATTCTGATTGCAGGCTTCACTGGTCAACTCAAAGGTTGGTGGGATCATTATCTCACTGATACTCAACGAAACGACATTCAAAATGCCGTTAAAACTGATTCTGATGGCTATCCTATCCTTAGTGATGGCAAACCAATTCTTGACTCTGTTAATGCCTTAATCTTCGCTATCGTTCAACACTTCATTGGCGATACAACAATCTGGCGTGATAGATCTGCTGAACTTCTATCTGAATTAAAGTGTAAATCTTTATCTGACTTCCGTTGGTATCGTGATACCTTTCTGACCAGAGTCTACACTCGTGAAGACTGCCAACAACCTTTCTGGAAGGAGAAATTCCTTACAGGTCTACCCAAGTCTCTAGGTGATAAAGTTAGAGATAAAATCCGTGGTCAATCTCTTAATGGAGAAATCCCTTATGAGCAGTTGAGTTACGGTCAACTCATTGCTTTCGTTCAGAAAGTTGCCTTGAAAATCTACCAAGATGATAAGATTCAATCTCAGCTTGCCAGAGAAAAAACTCAAACAAAGCAGGAGCTGGGAAACTTCTGCGAACAATTTGGTCTTCCGTGTGCAGAGAAGAAAAACAAGTCAAAATAGATTCATCCATAGAATCAAAGATCTAAATACTTTAAGCATAAAGCTTCTGCCAAACCTAGGAAACTTAAGCAAGAATTTAAGTCAAAACCTCCTATCGACAATGTCAAGGTTCCGTCGAAACCTGTCATCTGCTACAATTGTGGCAAACCTGGCCATATCAGTAAATATTGTAGGCTCAAAAAGAAGATAAAAGCTTTAAACCTAGACCAAGCTGTTGAAGAACAGCTGAACAATCTTCTTATTGAATCATCCGACGAAGATTCTGAAAAGGAATTTTCTGAAGATTTAAATCAAATCCAAGATGATGATATCTCATCATCTGATGACGACTCTCCAATGGTTAATGTGTTAACTAAAGAACAAGACCTTCTGTTTGAAGTTCTTAATTCTGTCGAAAACTCAGAAGAGCGAAGCATCTTCTTACAAAAATTCAAATCAATCATAGAAGAATCTTCTTCTAAAAAACCAATTACTCTTCAAGATCTTCAATCTGAAATTAATCAACTTAAGGATGAAGTTAAAAAACTTAAAGAAGAACAACAACTTCATTCGTATATCATCTCCCAGTTAGGTGATATGCAATCTGAATCTGATTCTGAGAAATCTGAAAAGATTTCTGACACTTTAATCTTAGTTAATCCTAAGGTTCCTGATAAAAATGATGATGCCTTTTGCGACATCATTAATAAATTAAGAATTCAAAAATTCTTTATAAACATTTCTATCAAAATCAACGATTTTGTCCTTAACACTGTTGCACTATTTGATACTGGTGCAGATTCAAATTGTATTTTGGAGGGAATGGTCCCGACAAAGTACTTTGAAAAAACTACTGAGCGGCTCAGTACTACTAGTGGTTCGAAATTGAAAATACAATACAAACTTTCATCTGCAATTATAGAAAACCAGGGTTTCCAGGTTGAAACCTCTTTTCTGCTTGTCAAAAATCTCAAAGGCAAAGTTATCCTTGGAACTCCATTCATTAGGGCTCTCTTCCCTTTACAAATCACAAACGAAGGTATTCTTACTCAATACCTTGGCAAAACTATCTGTTTTCCTTTTCTTAGGAAACCGATTCTCAAAACCCTTAATCCAATTGTTAATTTAATTAACAAAAAACAAAATCAAATCAAATATCTTAAAGAAGAAATTTCTTATAAGAATATTGACAATCAGCTTTCTCAACCTCAAGTTAAGAAACGCATTGAATCTCTTCATATTCAAATCCAAAATTCAATCTGTTCCGATCTGCCTAACGCATTTTGGGAAAGAAAGAAGCATATGGTTGACCTCCCATATGAAAAAGATTTCAACGATCGTATGATCCTAACCAAAACTCGTCCTATTCAGATGAGTCATGAACTTGTCGAATTCTGTAAGACTGAAATCAAAGATCTTTTGTCAAAAGGTCTTATCCGGCAGAGTAAGTCTCCTTGGTCTTGCTCGGCCTTCTATGTCAACAAAGCTGCTGAGATCGAAAGAGGAGCTTCGCGCCTTGTTATTAATTACAAATCGCTTAATCAAGCTCTCCAATGGATTAGGTATCCTATTCCGAACAAAAAGGATCTGCTTAAGCGCCTTCATTCAGCCAAAGTCTTTTCCAAATTCGACATGAAGTCAGGATTTTGGCAAATCCAACTCAAGGAGTGTGATTGCTACAAGACGGCTTTCACAGTTCCTTTCGGGCAATACGAATGGAATGTAATGCCCTTCGGTCTAAAGAATGCTCCCTCAGAATTTCAGAGAATTATGAATGAAATCTTTAATTCATACTCAAACTTCACAATTGTATACATTGATGATATTCTTGTATACTCTCAATCGATTGATCAGCATTTTAAACATATTAACATTTTTGTTAATGTAATAAAAAAGAACGGTTTAGCGGTATCTAAATCTAAGATTAATTTATTTCAAACTCAAATTCGGTTTCTTGGTCATAATATTTATCAAGGAACTATTAATCCAATTAACCGAGTCATAGAATTTGCTGATAAATTTCCTAATCAAATTATTGACAAAACCCAGCTTCAAAGGTTTTTGGGCTGCCTAAACTATGTCGTTGATTTCTTTCCTCAGCTAAGTAATCTTATCAAACCTTTGCATGAGCGTTTGAAAACTAATCCACCTCCATGGTCTGATGTCCATACAGGTATTGTCAAATAGATCAAATCTCAGGTAAAGTCTCTTCCATGTCTTTATCTTCCTGATCCTGATGCATTCAAAATTGTCGAAACTGATGCCTCTGACATAGGTTATGGTGGCATTCTCAAACAACGAGTCGCGGACAAAGAGCATGTCATTGCATATGCATCAAAGCATTGGAATTCTGCCCAGCAAAATTACTCAACTGTCAAAAAAGAAATTTTAGCAATTGTTTTGTGCATCACAAAATTTCAATCTGATTTATTAAACCAAAAGTTTTTGGTCTGTGTCGATTGTAAATCTGCTAAAGACATTTTATTTAAAGATGTTAAAAATTTAGCTTCTAAACAGATTTTTGCAAGATGGCAAGCCATCCTTTCTGTCTTTGATTTTGATATTGAGTATATCAAAGGAACCTCAAACACTTTACCTGATTATCTTACTCGTGAATATTTTCAAGGAAAGTAGCAGAATGCCTCGAGGAGGCTCATCATCCTCAAACTTCCCTTCCCGTGGAAGGGGTAACAAAGGAAAAGGTAAGTTGACTCTTACCGAATCATCTCAACATCAACCCTCTGAGTCATCTACTCTTCCAGAGTCATCTACTCAGATTGTAGCCTCTCAACCCGAAAACAAACCTTTGACGACTACTCAATCCAAACACTACAAGCCTTCCAACAACAGGGACTCACTAAACTCCCACGTGAATCATGGGCTGATATTGCTGCCCAGGATGACCTTGAAACACTCATCCAAAAACAGAAAAACAAACAAACAGTTTGCCATCTCCCAACTAATCAGATGGTTCAAGCCCAACCTAGTCCAATCCAAACCCAATCTAGCCCAGACCAATCTCAGACAGGTTCTATAACCAAAATGGAGCCTGTTCTTCCTGTCATGCAAATGGAATGAGATTTCTGGGATGTTAATCCTAGAATCGCGGCCGAAAGGGTCTTTCCCCCAGGTTTCTTATTCCATCCATCATCCCACATAAAAGACAGAAAATTTTATGAGTATGTTCTTCTCGCAACTGGATCTGTGGCGCTCAAACATTTTAAAAAAGATGACATAATCCAGTATTCTACCTGTCAGATACTGAAATTTGTCTCTCCAACTGACTGGGGCCAAGCTTTTCACTTGACCAAGAAGTTTCCAAAGATCTATAACCCGATTGGTTATGATTATTTTGACTATCTCCTGGCATGGTACAACATGTTCTGGTTCAAGACTGAAGCTGAAAGTCATTCTTGGCTTATCTATTTCAAGAGAAATGTCAAGTATAACTTCCCAAACTAGTTCGTTGAATGGTGGGGATTCTTCGGACCCATCCCTGACATCCTTCCTGCTGATGTTCTTGAAGGATTCAAGTATTTCGAGAAACGTTTTGATCGTTCCGACCTTTGGCCAATTGAATTACATTTCTTTTGTAATTTCTCTATCTCATGGGTTTGCTCATGGCACTTTGTCTACCAGAAGATATTCCCTGGCTTTCTCCCATTCATGGAAAGAAGGGCGTCTGTCAAGTGGTGGAAGAAATTTGACGGTTCTCACGCCACCATTGATGGTGTCAAACAATGGTTTTCCCGAAACCAGAAACTCCTGAAGCCTGCTGACCCAGAAGTTAGCATCTTCCTCAACCAAAGAGCTCATGCTACTGCGGCTCTTAATGCATCTACTTCAAAAGAAGAATTTGAAGAAAATCTCAGAATCATTCTCCAAAACATTGAAGAGGAGAAGTCTGAATCCAAGTCCAAAAGCAACTCAGATTCTGGCCTCCAGATAAAGTCAGACTCTGGTTGCTACAATCAAAATGAAGACGACTATTATGGCAAGGATATTGACAGTCAAAGTGTCAATCTTAGTGATGATGAATAGTCATCCGTGCGGCTGGTTACTGTAGCAGGGTCACTGTACACTGTTCACTGTAGCGGAGCGGCAGATTACTGTGCTACTGTTCACTGTAGCGCTAATTTCATTTTATTGTTTGTAATAGTAAAATCTTGTCTATTTAAGTTTCTATCTTCAGACATTGTAGGCATTCGAAAATTTAGGATTCGAAAATTTAGTCTCTCCTAAGTTTCTCTAGCTTACAGAGTGACCTGAGAAGTGAGTGATCCTCCCTCCTCTCTCAAACTTGTAACTTGTCTCCCTTATCAATAAAAAATTTTAAGTTTTCTTATGTGATTAACTCTTCTCTTTTCATCTCTTCGCCGGATCCCGCCGTCTGTGACGCACTTTTGGCTTTCACTTTAATGTTTTAATTTTATTTTACTTTATTTTAGCATTTCATTTACATGTAAGTAGTCCGTCTGCCTCCTACTTCTCTTCATCCTGCTCTCTTTCTTCCCCTCCGTTTTCCCGTCTTCCCCTCCGTTTTCCCGTGATCTTCACCCTATAACTCTGGTATGAATAAATCGGTCTCTAAAAACATTGTTGTTAAATATTAGAGACTGATTTAGAGACCGATTTTAAAGAGACTGATTTTTTTAGTCTCTAAATTAGTCTCTAATTTTCGGCCAAATATTGGTCAATTATATTTCAAAAAAGTATATTAGAGACTAATTATTTAGAGACTAATTTTTCCATCTCTAAATCGGTCTCTAAAAACATGAATATATTATATATTTTATGAAATTAGTCGCTAACGTAGTCTCTAAACTAGAGACTGATTTATTGGTCTCTAAATCAGTCTTTAAATCAGTCTCTAAAACTCTGAATATATTATATACTTTATAAAATCGGTCACTAAATCGGTCACTAAAATATCAATTGCTAAATCGATCGCTAAATGTCTTTTTTTTAATATTCAATCTCTAATTCGGTCTCTAATTTGTTATATGAATTTGTAATTATTTTTAAATTTATTAAAATCTAGATTTTTAAAACACCTAATAAACAACAATCAACAATCTCATATATAACCAAACACAAATAAAAAAATATACATTGTTTAAAATTTCTCATTACTACAACATTTCAAATATAAGAAAGTGGAACACAACACAAACTAAACTTTAATAATAAAAACTCCTCCTCCTCCTCCTCCTTCTCCTCTTATGCTCCATTAGTCACGGGAAATGTTTGAGAAGGCTGAAAGTTCATCGACTGCATCATCTCTCGTACCAACTAGTTTGTCTCCTCAATCTGTCTCTTATTATCTGCCATTTGAGTCTGAAGCTCATTTCTCTCACTTCTTAATTCTTCAAGTTCATCTCTTCGCACCCAGTCAGATGATGAAGAACTTGAGCTACGATATTGTGGTCTTCTAGCCACTACGGTTGACTCAATTCCAAGACCATATATTTTACATTTTTTTCACTCTAGCCACATTGTGCTACACATTCAACTCATCTGGGAGAGGAGTTCCCTGCTCTGATGCTCTTTGGGTCATTTCTTGCATTTCGTTTGCAAATTTAGTCTGTCAATACTAATATGACACTAATTAATGCAAAAAGTTAAAGCAACACATAAATCTAACATAATATAAGCATGACATGAAGTATAAGAATAAACGTAATTTTAATCACATGTTAGAAGCTGCAAACTTGTTTAATTCCAATTTGAGATGATAGCACAGTTAAAATATTCTTCTTTGAAAATAGAATAGGGACTTTTGACATGCAATAAACAAATATCATAACAAGTCGAAAAATAGGTCAGCATAAGAATAAACATAGTTTCAATCACATGTTCAAAGTAGGTTCCTATGATTTATCACCAAAAAGACAATCAAGAAGAATCTAAGCATGATGTTGCAAGCACACATAATAAAAAAATTATGACTTATATTTAGAGTTCCCTTTAAACATCAAGATAGCAACATGAATATAATTACTGAACATCATTATTTCAAACCCAAGAGTTTGATAAAACTGCATGGTTAGGACTTGCCTTGTTGTCAACTCCTGCACACATTAATATGATGGTAAGTTGGTAAGTAGTACAATAAATACTAAATAGATAGCTCATAGGAATGAAAACGATCTCAATTATCATACCCAGAATACATGAGGAACCCTGACCATTTCGTTGTTGCATAAGTTTTTGATTAATCAATAATGAATCTTTGGATTATGACATTGAGATGTTTAGCTCTCATATCATGTTACTTTAGTCAATTTCCTTTTGGTTCCAAAATGTGTGTGTTTTCTTCTCATCCTTTTTGGAAAGCCTTAACAACAGTCATGAACAAATTTGGAAAACCTAAACAACTGTCATAAACAAATTTGGAAAACCTTAACTTGAAACGACAAATCAATCAAACTGAACAATTTCTTAAGAAAAAAGGAAATTTTTAAATGGAGTTCAATCAAACAGAAGATGGATTTCAGAGGTGGGGAAATTAATGATATTATAATGTACTGGGTTCAAAACACACTCATCACGAGTCTAGAAGCGAGTGAACACTTTAGAAAGAAAGAATTATATGGTTACCTTCCTTCATAAGTGAGTAAAATTTTAATTTACAACAAATTTAGAATTACATTACAGACGAGACAACTGAAGATGACCTCCATGCATAAGTCATTTAAGAATCTAATGTGAAATTAAAATAATGAAGCCTAAGATCAACAAAATTAGTCCAAGAAAAAGAAACTAAGCTTGAAACCATGATTAGCCTCACAAGGATAGATCAGTGACTGAGAAACTCAGAGAAAGAATATAACTAGTTTGAGCTTGAAAGAAAATTAGTTCAAATGAGACCAGTTTAATAGATGAGGACTACTGTTCCAACTCTAACTTTCTTTACTTTTTCCAAAATCATAGAAGCTAGTGGAGGTAGCAGCCATTTATTGGTTTAGTCTAGCCAGATTAAATAGACTATGTCTTCATAAAAGAACTTCTCACAATTATCTCTAGAGCTGTGCCTAAGGTAAACTGAGGCCAATTAGTTTGGTCTATATACCAAATCAACATATTATTTTAACTTCAAATTTAGTCAACGTTGCATGACAAGATGTGAATCAGGAGGGCATCAAACTTAAATGAAAATGAAACCAAACCTCATTTCATTTCAATTCATTAACAAGTCAACCACATGCACGATAAATAAAAGGAGAAGAAAAGTCTCCCAACTTGGCCCTAGATACACAATCATATAAGAATCAGGATAAAATCTAATCACTATAAACTGTTAGTCCAGTTGGTCTCACTTGGACTTTTAATTGTCACGCTCTGAATTGAAGTCACCTGAGGTGGCACTGGTAGTAAATTACTGGTTTAGTATACCCAGGTCAGACAGACTATGTCTATCAAAGAATTTTTTTCTTTGAGATATCTTACATTGCACAGGCTTGCAGCTCAGGCAAACTGGGGCAGTCAGTTGGTCTATATTCCTACTGACTATATTATTTCAAATACAAACCAAGTCGGTGTTGCATGACAGAATGTCTATCAAGAGGGAGTCAAATGAGAATGAAGTTAAACATGTGCCCTTCATTAACAGATGGTCACAACTCACCTGACTCAATATGAACCCTATGCTAAACAAATAAAGGCATACCCAAGATTTACAACCACATAAAAATTGAGATAAAATCTTGTCAGAATAAATAAACTCTCAAGTCCAACTTGATATCTGATTCTCATGATCTGTTCATTATTTCGAGAGGAAAAAAAAAAAGACTATCCCCATTGTAGTATCAAAGTTATAATATGAATCAAGTAGATGAAAGATTAATAATAACATAGAGACAGTATTTCATCCAGCACATCATTTTTACAGACATAAGAATACAATAAGAAGACCAGATGCCTCAGCCACCATATATTTCAAGACTCTTTATCAGTCACTTTGATTGCGGAATCTCAACATAATTATAGAGTCTTCGAGACCAGGGAATTTTATCAGAATAAACTGTAAGTCCAACTTTATATATGACTCTCATAATATGTTCATTATTTCAGAAAAAAGAAAAAGATTATCCCTATTGTGGTATCAAAGTCATTAAGTCAAAATGCAGATCAAGAAGCTAAAAGACTGATTATAACATAGAAACAAAATGCTATCCAGCTAGTCATTTTTACAATGGACCAGCCACCTCAGCTACCATATATTTCAAGACTATTAGTCATTTCGATTGCAGAATCTCAGCATAGTCATAGAGACTACGAGAGAAGGAAATCTTATCAGCATAACGTCCAACTTTAATGACTATCATGATCTGTTCATTATTTTAGAAAAAATAAAAAGAATATGAGAATTTTCTTTGTATAATTTAAAAAAAGGGGGGGGGGGGAAATGCACATTTTTTTATAAGAAAAAATATTATTGAATGAAATAGCAAAATATCTTATCATCAATTATTTTCATATACTTATTCGTGTGCGACAAAGTCTGTAACTTTCTTGACTAAGACAAAAAGTCTGCTACTTTCTCATCTTCTAAATAGACAAACAGAAAATGCAAGACTAATGATGAGAACAATAACAGAGCAATGCTGAGATCAGGGATGAGAACATTACCAGGTGGTGGTACGAGCGGCGACGAAGTGCCGAGAGGGAAGGGATGAGGCGACGTCGGATATTTGGAATGAACAGCGCAGATCGACTGATGGCAAACGTAAATGGGAGATTGAGCGTCTCTGGGTGATTTGAATCAGAAAATGGGGGGCGTTTGAGTGAGAGAGAGAATCATAAAATGTAGAGAGAATAGAGAATAAGGGGAAGGGGAGGGGTGATGCCTGCAGTAAATTGTTAAAATAAGAGACCGAAATATAGATTTCTATTTTTTTTTTTTTGTTGTACATTTTTTAGTGACTGAATTTTTTGTTATTATATATTTTTTTTGTTAATTTTTTTAAGAGGGTGAAATTTTAGTTTCTATTACTATTTTTCTTTTTTTTATTTTGTTAGTGATTGAATTTTTGGTTGCTACTTGTTTGTTTATTTTTTTGTAATTTTTTTTAATTTCTTATTTTAAGACCGAAATATCGGTCTCTAAAAATAAGATAATATTTTTATTTTTTTAAATTTTTTATAACATAATTTTGGCCTCTAAAAAATTTAGAGACCGATTTAGAGATTAATTTTATTTTGGTAGCAAATTATTATTTTTTTTTTATAATCGGTCTCTATAGAGACCGAAATAAATCGGTCTCTAAAACTCAAATTTCTAATAGTGATGGATTGTTACAAAGAATTGCAATCAGATTGTATTATAAGGAGAGCTTCTGCATTTTCATATTTTTTTCATGTTGTAGTCTTGGTTTTTAGAACCTTTCTTCTCCTCCTCTCTTTGTTACTTCGTTTTCTGTATTGTTTCTGAAGCTTCTCCAATGGTGATGGCCAACACTTGAGATATTGGAGGGTATAACTTGTGAGCTTTTAACCACTTGTAATCCACTCATATAAATTGATTGGCTCATCTTGTTAGTTTGAGATGTTAGGTAGTGATATCCATGATTGCTTTGATCCTTAGAGCTTAGTTAGATTTGCTTATGCTTTTGCACTCTTGATTTTCCATTAAAATAAAGGGAGTATTTTGTTTTGAGACTTTGGAGTGCACTCATTTTTCCTTTTCTACCTTGTGCTAAATTCTGAGTTTTGCCTAAGGACATGCAAAAGAGTAAGTGTGGGGGTATTTGATAATTATAATTTTTAACATATTAATTATTCACATAATTACCTTACTAATGATGTCCAGGTTGTAATTAAGTGATCTTAACACCTATTTTAATCATTGGGTTGGATTGGGTTTTAAAGCAAAATTTTTGGATTTTAATGCATATTGACATTGATTCAGTATTTTCGTCATAACTTGAGTTGTAGATCTTTGATTTTGATGTTCTTTATATGATAGGAAAGATGAGAAAAATATCTACAAGTTTTGTGAAATGCCAAATTGGCAAATTAAGACATTTAAGTGGTCAAAGGCAGCCTGGAAGTTGGACTAGCAGTGCTGTCACATATTTCTGGACATACCTTCACTATTTTAGGCATATATCATTCATTTCAAGCCCAAATTAAGCATATGAGCACTCATTGGAAAGCTTATTTCAAGGGCTATCTGATGGGCTTGAGGTGGATTCAAAATTGTGACAGAAATGACAATTATAAATAGGAAAAATTGATATTGCAATTAGGTGGAAAATTAAAAATTATTAGAATAATTAAAGAGTAAGTGAAAGAATCATTGACATAATTAATGAAAAGTGGGAGACATATTTTATACATACTTTCATAATGGATAACAATGGTTGAACCACTTTCATAATGGAGATTTTTAGTGGATTGCTACAAAGAATTGCAATCAGATTGTATTATCGGGAGAGCTTCTAACGAGGTTTATTTTTATTTTTTTAATTTTTTATATAATATAATTTCTACCAAAAAATTTAGCTATTTCTGTAACTTCGCATTTTCATATTTTTTTTCATGTTGTAGTCTTGGTTTTCATAGCCATGGAAGGCTAAAGACCTTGTCAATCTAAGGGATCCAAGAAGTGTGGTTTGAATTTTGAGTTCCTATGCTTAATGGTTATTTTGTATGTATTTTCTTTTTCTATATCTCTTCAATTAAGCTTTGATCTAATTCTGATTAGATTTAGATTCTCTGTTCATAATTGAAGTGACAAAAAGTAAGATTGATTAATTTGAAATCAATTGAGGCTAGTTTTACCGATAGGTAATCTAGGTTAAGTGAATCAATTTAAAATCAATATTAATTTATGGGTTGCGATTGTAATTATGTTTTTGTTGATTGGATTCTAGGTGATTACCTAGTTAAATTTTGAATTTAACAGAAACTGTATGCATAACAAGTTACTTTGAGAACTATGATAAATTCTACCACATGAACTTGAATGCCTTGGATTGATGTTTGCTTAATCTAAATTCTTCTACTACATTTGATTTTAATTTCGAATTGAATTGCTGAATACAAAAAAACCCTGCCTACTACCTCTTAATTTGATTAGAAACATCTTTATTTGTCCTTGGAAGAATGACCTAGGTTGTGCTTTATGCTACATTTAATCAAGGAACCTAGTTGTATTTTGGCTTGAGTGCGACGGTCGTGCCATGGGGACAAAAGGACCATTTTCAACAGCATCCCACACATCTAAGTCAATAACTTCAATAAAAAATTTCATTCATTCTTTCCAATAAGCATACTCATCACCATTGAAAAAAGGAGGTTTATAGAGAGAAGAACTTTCTAAAAAATCATTTGAAGAGATCATCACTTTCTCTTGAAGCTGCTAAGCTCTTTATACAAGAGCCTAGCTCTGATACCACTTGTTACCAAGTGACCTCAATACTTGAGACAAAGGTGAATTGAGTATGTTAAAAACTTTTCTAAAATCTTTTGCAGAACACTTGTTTATTAATTTTCGTTGTAGCTATTGATTGATTGAAGTGAATAGATAAATGAGATTGAATAACTCACTCACAAATAAATAAGACAAGATAGAAAGTATTCGAGTAAGTAAATAAGATTAAAGCACAAATGTAAAGAGATAAAGTTGAGAAGATCAAACACAAGGTTTATCCAAGTTCAGCCATCAATCCACTTATGACCTATGTCTAGTCCTCAAGCAATCACTCGAGATTTTCCACTATATCTTCAAACTTCAATAGGTGCTTGCAACCTTTACACAATAGAGCACTCACCACACCTTGGGATACCTCACCCTTTGTGCTTGAGTCTCAACTTCAAAGGATACCTCGCCCTTTTCAACCTTGAGGGATACCTCACCTTTATAACTTTGAGGGATACCTCGCCCTCTATTCAAACAAGGGATACCTCACCCTTATAACTTTAAGGGATACCACACCCTCTTTATAACTTAAACAAAGTGTAAATGAATTGAAACTCTCTCAAGAGTGGATATACAAATTGAAGCCTTAGAATGCTCTTCAAGAATATCTCAAATTGATGTAAAAACATAGCACAAATGATTCAAAGATTGTTTCACGGATTAGAGTGATAGAAATATGTTTTTAGTTGTTAGTTAGCCATTAATAATGACCCAAGACATGTATTTATAGGATATTTACTCAAACGAGCCACTGGGTGTAATAAATGCTAGCATTAAATGCCCATAAAATAATCGTTAGCCAATGTCAGACCAGTTGTAATCGATTACATGATTCATGTAATCGATTATATGGCTCTTAGAACATGTTCTTGACTTTTTGGGCAAGATGTAATCAATTACAACCTTTATGTAATCGATTACATGGTCTCTGCCAGACTTGTAATCGATTACAACATCAATGTAATCGATTACAACATCAATGTAATCGATTACAAGGCTTCTATCATACTTATAATGAATTACAACACCTATGTAATCGATTACAAGGCCTTTGGTTGACTTATAATCGATTACAACACTTGTATAATCGATTACAATGATGCTAAAACATATTTTTCAAGTCCAATTAAGCTTGATGGCCATTTTCAACTTAGAAAACCTTGGATTTGTTTAAGATATGAACTTTAGTTTACAAAAACTAAGATTAAAATCAATATTTCTTTAACATGTGAATTTTGATCATTAAGTTGATTTATAAAGGATCTTTCAAAAACCATTTGAAGATAATTGAGATATTTGAGAGCATTTTACATTGAGATCCTAAGACCTATAACCTATACCAAATATACCTATTTTGATCTTGGTCACTTCTTTTGTTCTTGATCTTCATCTTGACTTTGTTATCATTAAAAACTTCATTTGATATACTTCATGACATAAGCATTCACATTTCTTATTAGGATCAAGTGCTTACCACTGGGTCAACAGTTATAGCTATTAGTCAGAGAGCAACTTTATTTCCTTATAGTGGCAACACATTGTCTTGCGTCTATAACATGCTATAGGCGGGTATGAGGGGCTTCGCAGGACACACATTGTGCATTGACATGCTGGGTTATCAAGATCCTTTGATGTAACGTACGTGCAAGTCCTAAGGTGATTGTTGGACTCCCATAAATCTAACAATCTCCCCCCCAACGACACCCGAGGGACTCGAACCTGCGGCCTCGCTCTGATACCACTTATTAAGATTAAGCGCTTACCACAAGGTCAAAAGGTATAGTTATTAGTCAGAGTGCAATTTATTTCCTTATAGTGGCAGTGCATTGCCCGAGTCTATAACGTGCTGCGGGCGGGCATGAGGGGCTTCGCAGCTCACACATGGCGCACCGACAGGTTGGGTTGTCAAGCTCCCTTGATGTACGCCCATACGTACATGCAAATCCTAAGGTGATTGTTGGACTCCCATAAATCCAACAAATTAGTATCAAGTTTGCTACTTTATAAGACGCTTAAAATATAAATCCATAATAACTACACAAGCTATTATAGAGAGCCATAAGAGAAGAAAAGATTGTATAAATACATTGTAGGCCACAAAAGGGCTCCTTGTCATATGCAAACTTTACTCAAAACAGGCAATATTAACATATACATGACAAGATTCAAAAAAACTAAAAATAAGTTACTTTAAGCCTTTTTCTTGTTCTTCCTATTCTTCTCCCTTTTCGAAGGGTCTTATCTTGGATTTACATGAAAACATAGTAGGGTGAGAATTCACAAATTCTCAGTATAAGTATTCCAAAACTAGTATTTATTCATTCACAATAAATAAATATAACATAAACATCATATTATATTCAAAATAGATTAATGAGACTCTACTCATTACGTACTCATTACGTAAAACTCATAAAGTGAATCATAACCTTTTCACAATTTAACATCAACAAGAGAGAAACAACTACCCATACAGCTGTCAAATAATGCAATGCATAATATGTCCCATGATTATGCCTAAGGATGTCCTACAAAATATGCTTGTGCAAAGCAAATGCAAGTTTTTATTTTAGAAAACTATGATACTTGCTCATTCCCAAGAACTGTGTTTCCTTGTATATACTGGGTAGGATAGACACAAAGCCCTAACACTATCTAGTGGTGTGTGGACATGTTTCCCTCACAAAGGTAAGAGTACTAATACTAACCCCATAACACTGGTAACCCTGACCTTAATGAGCTTCTGCTCTGAGAATTTGAATCAAACATCTCATTCTTCGGCCACATGGTTGTGCACACCATTTAGGTTACAATACATAGGAAGAAACAAATAACAAGCTTGAAAACAATACATGTAAGTTATTTTAGAAACACTTAAGCACATCATAAGGTTCACATAACCAAGTGAAAAGAAAACTAGCAAACACTCAACCCTAAAAAACTTATCCCACAAAGGGGTAAGATCATGTTCCTAGTACTCCCTATTACCCAATCTAAGTAATTAAGAAAACAATTGTCACACACATGCATTCTAGTTCAACTTCACTCATGAAGGAACACTTTATGCACCTAGACAATCATATATGGCTCAACTCTATCATATAAAGGAACCAACAACCTTTATCACAAGATCCTAACTTATTCTCATAGTTCAACATTGGTAAACAAGAGAACATTAATCATTTATGCACTTTAAGCTACTTTAACTCTAAAAGAGCAACCTATGCATAAAGATAGGTAATGCTTGTGAATTAATCTTAACTTAATTGTATCTAGCACACTCCTTCATCACTTCATAAGTGATATCAAACACAACCTCACGTTGATCAAGGTTCTAGACACTACTTTATTGCATTCCACAACACTTGAATGCCCAAGTGATAACTCATGAAATGTAGTTATTTGTGCCATAACCACTGTGCTTCATAGACTGCTTAGTCCTTATTTTTAGGCATATTGGAAGGTTTTAGGCTTATATTTGTCAACTTGCAATATTGATATCTTCCTATATGAACTTGAGCATTTGTGCGTATTCTTTAAGTGCTTAAGTGGGTTTATAACTTATATTTGACTTAGTGATTTCTCTAATATAAGATGGGCTCAAAAGAGATGAATTGATGCAAGCCAAGGCCCAATATTGGAGGAAAAAACCAAGGAAGCTTTTTAGCAGAGCACGCTGCTACGCAAGGAAATGCACGCCGCGACGTGAGCACCTCACTTGCTATCCCTGAGTCATGGGCACCACGACTCTGGGTAATGCACACCACGGCATAATGTGCCTCACCTGCTGCCAGTACTTACACCTGAAGCATGCACATTGCGGCGCTGGGTACATGTAAAAACTGAGCCTATAAATAAATTTTTATTAGATTTTCTTGAAAGACCATTTAAGGTTAAAGAAGTTGCGGCTTGTCCTTCATTTTTGGGCAAATTGGAGGCCAAAAGAGCCAAGGTTGGAGGCTATCTTACTCATGGAGGGAGATTCAAGCATCAATGGCAACATCCATAAACTTTTCCTTATTTCTCCCTTTTCTTTCCTCTCTCTCACTATCTTGAACATGATTTTTGTATTGTATTTTCGTGTTCAATGATGTAGCAGTTGTTTTAGGGAATACTTTGAATCCTTTTTATGAATATCAATGATTTTGTTCTCCTATGAGTTTGTATGAATGTATAATTTTGTTCAATCATATAGTTCTTAATGCTCTTGATAGTTTAACCAATTGTTAAGTGATTTGTTGAAATCTAATGAGCCTAGAAATAGGACTTTGGGTTTTAAATCATATGTATGGTTGATGCATGTTCGATTTCATTCTAATGGCGAGATGGGTTGATTCGCTAATAAGATAGAAATATACCTCTTAACCATGAATAGCGTGTGTTTGAGAATAGATCTTAAAGAGTGGATTTTGTGTTAGTTATCATGGAAACATAGTGAGTAAGGCATTTGAAACCATGGTTGATTGACCCCTAGACATAGGCATTCAACTAAAGTAGATTCTCAGGCTAAACTAATCATGTTACCCAAGTGGCTTCAGTACTCAAGAGGAGGGGTGAATTGAGTAATTAAAACTTTTTCGCAAATCCTTTTTAATACAAATTTCTTGAAGTAATATAATGAATATATAAAGATGATTAAATGCCTTAAGAACAATAAATAAACAATTAAGCAATAATAAATAAATTATAATAAATAAAAAGATAAAGAGAAGAAAATTAGACACGATATTTATCCTGGTTCGACCACAAACCACTTATGGCCTACGTCCAGTCCCCGAAACACAGTTCGAGATTTTTTACTATTCAATACAAGCTTAAAATAGGTGCTTGCAACCTTTACACAACAGGGATACCTCACCCTATTTACTAGAGGGATACCTCACCCCCTTTGAAGGATACCTCACATTCTTTACAACGAGGGATACCTCACCCTTTTACTGAGGGATACCTCACTTTCATAATTTCACTAAGAGATACCTCACCCTTTTACAAAGAACTAGAATATAGACGAAGAAAAACTCTCACAAAGAGTAAATATTACAAATTGAAGCACTAGGAAGCTCTCTTAGGATATCTCAAAGTTTTGGCGAAAAGAGCATAGAAAATATGAGAAAATAGAGAATCACATTTTTGGCACAAGCAAAAATAATTCAAATGGTTAGGCACCCTTCAGAAGAGACCCAAGGTCTCTATTTATAGAGTTTTTTTTAAGAAACTAGTCGTTGGAGCAATTAAATCACGTAATGAATGCAAATATGGTCGTTTCTTTCCATTTCAGAATTCGTGGGTTATTCGAATACCTTCATGGTTATTCGAATACCACTATTTTGTGAAAAACATTTCTGATATATGTTATTCGAATACCATCAAGGTGTATTCGAATACCTCTATTTTAAAAACTTTGTAAAAATGGTTTAGAAGGATGTTATTCGAATACCTCTAAATGGTATTCGAATACCTCTGTTGAAAAACAGCTTTCAACACTTTTAAAGGCTTTCAAAACCATGATTTGAATTTGGGATAAAAACTATTATCATCTTTTCATGCAAAATCAATGAGATATCCAGGAAGGCTCCGTACAAAAGATTCTAAGTCCTAGAGCTAATCTTGAGCATCTTAGACTTGGTCTTCTCATCATCTTTATGTTTGCTATCATCAAAACTACTATCAATGGCAGCTAGCTAATTACATTCTCCCTCTTTTTGATGATGACAAACTAATATTTGAGAAAAGAATTAGTTCATATAAATTGGAATTCACAAAGTTATTTAGAAATACTTACTCCCCCTCTTTTTCATAAGAGGTGATTTATATCAGAGATGTGCACAGCAGCTCCCCCTTACTTTTGGAATCCAACTTCCATTTTTGTCTTACCAAACTTTTACTTTTTCTCCCCGTGACTTTTCTCAAACAAAGAATTCAAGCTTTTTCTCCCCCTTTTGTCATGATCAAAAAGATGGGGCAAGATAAAGCATAAAGCTAAACAGAGTATATTCCAGTCCAACAAGATATATTCATTCATAGCATATAAGAATAGTAACAGAGTATAATTTTATAAATTTAGCAATATAAGCACACTATTCAACACATGAGCAAAGATATATTCATTCATAGATCAACTAATTTCATTGTATAGTCATCAAAATAGTCATTTACATTTACCATGAGAATCATGACATTTACCACTTGTTATCAAATATAAAATTGTTATCAATTTCTTATAATACTGCCATATATCAAGAAAAAGATAGATATTAAACATTTTACCTTGATGAAATATGTTGTAGGGATCAGAGCATTGTATAGAACTAATATTATCTACCCTATATGCAATGACAAAAAAAAAAGGTAATATCTAATTTGGCACTTTGTCAATGCTAAGCATACTACTCATCTAAGAAAAAAATATTTAGTCATTTAAGATCAATTTATCAACAAGTATCTTACAATTCATAGCATATAAAATACCATAATAGCTTGGGAATAGAGATACTTATTGAGTTAGGAAGAGAGTGATGCTACTTTAGTATGTTCTTCATTTATTGGTCCTCTTGAGCTTTCTTCCATTGAGTATTCCATTTCAATGTACTTGAAGAAAGGCTCCTCATGTCCTCTTCATTCATTTCCCTCAAGTTGAATAATCTTTTTCATTTAAGAGTTTGCTTGAGTTAATTATAACCCTACAAAACAATTCACAATACTTTCTTTGGTATCCATTAATTTTGGATCCATAGAGGTTAGCCAAACTCATAAGCAAGTAAGCATTCAAAATAATAAGTCAAAAATAGCAAATGAGTTCACAAGGGCAAAAGATATTTTATTGATTAATTTGGCCAAGTAACCACTTGTTTGATACCACTTGTTGCACTTGTTACCACGTTCATATATTTATCAAAACAGTAGCCAATTACATTAAGCATTTGCATTACAGAGAATTTATCATAAAAAAAAATTCTTGTGAAAATGAAGGGGCAAGAGCAAGCTAAGAAATATGCATTTAAATACATCATATAATTTTATTTTTTTTAAGGCATAAAAGAAGTCACATAAATTCAGGCTCAAAAACTAAGATGTATTGCATCAACATCATGTCATTCATAGAGTCAAATATATTTATATTTGCATTTGTATAAAAAAAATAGAAACAGAATAGAGATCGGGTCGTAAATTTGGCTTTCAACCATGGGTTATTTGAATACCTCTTACTGTATTCGAATACCCACCACAGAATTATGAACAAAGCAAGAGCAAGTATTCGAATACCTTGGAATCTATTCGAATACTCCAGAGAGCATGTGACAAACACTGATAAAGATATGTCTCAGGTTATTCGAATACTTATTCAGTTATTCGAATACACCAACTTATAGAAACATAATATTGCTGTACTGATGTATTGTATTCGAATACCTTATGATGGTATTTGAATAGACCTATCAGAAAAGAACATATTTTAAACGTACAAAGCAATGGTATTCGAATAATTAGGGAGTTATTCGAATAACTTTATTAGAAAAACATATTTAACACGTACAAAAGTGCATTATGAGAGAGGGCTAGTTACCTAAAACATGAAGTACTTATTCAAGGATTGCAAGTCCAAGCTTCATGAAAACAAAGAAGAGAGCTTGGAATTATTTCTGGTCTTGTGCTTGCAGGTCTTGTGCTTGCAGCAGCCACTTTCAAAATGCCATAGTCAACTCTTGACCTTCAAGCACACCTACAGCACATTTCAATTTTTGGTTTTTGGTACCCAAATCTTCTTGGGTCCTTGTGTGTTAGTTTTGGGTATAGTACTCTTAGGAACCCATATCATTTTAGTTCCAATTTTCGTGTTGATATTTTTCCTTGCATTGCATGTTGATGCACTATGTCCTTTCTTTCCACAATAGAAACATTTAATAAAAAGACTGCTTGAAGTACTTGAATGCACAAATAAATTTTTATATAATTTTTGTTGATTTTTAGGATTATAGCCTATTCCAGCTTTTTGAAAAACAACTCTTTGTTTTCCTAATAAAATATTTAAATTATCTCATCCAAAAGTGAATTTAGAAAGAGTGTTCTTGAAATCTTTAATTTCTTTTTCAAGAATATGACAAGATGAACAAGATGAAGATATAGAAGCATGTGAAGTGCAGGTTGAGCATGCATCAATTAATCATAATGTCTCATTTTCAATTTTTAATTCTTCAATTTCTTTATTCAAAATTAGAATTTGATTTTCCAAAGAAGAAATAGTTTTCTTAGATGAGAAAATTATTTTAGAGAGCCTTAGTGATTCATTATGTAGTTCTTCAAAGGCATCTTGTAGTTCATCATAAGAAGGCAATAAATCAGAACTTACCTCATTGTCGCTTTCTTCTTCTTCTTCTTCTTCTTCTTCTTCTTTTCTTCTTCTTTCTTCTTCTTCTTCTTCTTCTTCTTCTTCTTCTTCTTCTTCTTCTTCTTCTTCTTCTTCTCCTTTGGCCATAAGACATAGATGGAACTTCCTCGCTATCTGAGCTATCAGTGGAATCTATGTCATTTTCATCCCATGCTATGTAGGTTTTTCTTTCCTTGGAGAATTTCTTTTCAAATTTCTTTGGAGGAAAAGGCAGTCTTCTTTGAGTTCCTTTCTTTTTTAGAAACCTTCCGAATTTCTTCACTAGTAGACTGAGGTTCTCTTCATTTAACTCAATGTTGTCCATGTCATCTCCATCGTCTTCATCTTCATTATTAATAGTGGAGGTGACTTTAAGTGCGATCTCCTTCTTCTTCTTATCATGTTCCTCACTTTGGTCAAGTTTGTTGAGTTCTAATTCGTGCTCTTGAAGTTTGCCAAATAAGGTAGCTAACATCATTGATGATAAGTCTCTTGATTCTGATATAGCTGTTACCTTAGGCTGCCAAATCCTGCTTAAACATCTCAATACTTTGTTAATCAAATCTTTGTTAGATAAATTCTTTCCTAATGATGCAAGATGATCTACAATGTAGGTGAACCTCTTTTGCATTTCTTGAATGCTTTCTCCTTAGTTTATTATAAATAATTCATATTCACGAGTAAGAGAATTAATTCTCGACCTCTTAACTTCACTAGTACCCTCATGGGTAACTTGTAAAGTGTCCTACATTTCTTTAGCAGTTTTGCAATTTAAAATTCTAAAAAATTCATCAGGCCCCAAAGCTGTGGTAATGATGTTTTTGGCTATCAAATTATTTTGAACTTTTCTTTTATCATCTTTATACTATTCACTTCTTTGTTTTTCAATCTTTATACCATTGACCTCTTGCGTAGGTATAAATGCGCCGTTTTCAATAGCATCTCACACATCTAGATCAATAGTTTCGATGAAAATTTTTATTCTTTCTTTCCAATATTCATAACTATCCCCATTGAAAAAGGGTGGTCGGTTTATGGAAGTTCCTTCTAAAAAACATTTGATGAAGCCATGTACTCTTGAAGCGGCTAAGCTCTTTATACAAGAGTCTAGCTCTGATACCACTTGTTACCCAAGTGGCTTCAGTACTCAAGAGATGGGGTGAATTGAGTAATTAAAACTTTTTCGCAAATCTTTTTTAATACAAATTTCTTGAAGCAATATAATGAATATATAAAGATGATTAAATGCCTTAAGAATAGTAAATAAATAATTAAGCAATAATAAATAAATTGCAATAAATAAAGAGATAAAGAGAAGAAAGGCAGGCACAATATTTATCCTGGTTCGACCACCAACCACTTGTGGCCTATGTCCAGTCCCCAAAACACAGTTCAAGATTTTTTACTATTCAATACAAGCTTAAAATAGGTGCTTGCAACCTTTACACAACAGGGATACCTCACCCTATTTACTAGAGGGATACCTCACCCCCTTTGAAGGATACCTCACCCCCTTTACAACAAGGGATACTTTACATTTTTACTGAGGGATACCTCACCCTCACAATTTCACTAAGGGATACCTCACCCTTTTACAAAGAACTAGAATATAGATGAAGAAAAACTCTCACAAAGAGTAAATATTACAAATTGAAGCACTAGGAAGCTCTCTTAGGATATCTCAAAGTTTTGGTGAAAAGAGCACAAAAAATATGAGAAAATAGAGAATCACGTTTTTGGCACAAGCAAAAATAATTCAAATGGTTGGGCAACCTTTAGAAGAGACCCAAGGTCTCTATTTATAGAGCTTTTTGAGAAACTAGCTGTTGGAGCAATTAAATCACGTAATGAATGCAAATATGGCCGTTTCTTTCCATTTCAGAATTCGTGGGTTATTCGAATACCTTCATGGTTATTCGAATACCACTGTTTTGTGAAATAAATTTCTGATATATGTTATTCGAATACCATCAGGGTGTATTCGAATACCTCTGTTTTAAAAACTTTGTAAAAACGGTTTAGAAGGATGTTATTCGAATACCTTTAAATGGTATTCGAATACCTCCGTTGAAAAACAGCTTTCAACACTTTTAAAGGCTTTCAAAACCATGATTTGAATTTGGGATAAAAACTATTTTCATCTTTTCATGCAAAATCAATGAGATATCCAGGAACGCTTCGTACAAAAGATTCTAAGTCCTAGAGCTAATCTTGAGCGTCTTGGACTTAGTCTTCTCATCATCTTTATGTTTGTTATCATCAAAACTACTATCAATGGCAGCTAGCCAATTACAAATCATTGCATTCATATTTATGAAGAGGATTGCATGTTGTTGGTTGAAGTAAGTGGTGAAGAAGGATTTCCCTAAACTCTAACCATTATCTTTTTTGCTTTTTAGTTTTTAGTTTATTCCATTTTTCCTATTTTTATGCTCTTGAATCGAATTATATAAGCTATTAGTTAATACTTAGCATTGGAAGTAAACTTATCCCTTTGGAGATGATCTTACTCATCATTTTTATTACTTGTAAGAGTCGTGCACTTGCGGCCTATTTTGGGACAAACACCAAGGTTCTACCAACTCGTATCAAAAGGTTCACCCTAACCAAGTGAAAAAGCTATAACTAGAAAACATGCACTCTTGGCTTAACTCTATCATATAAAGGAACTAACTCATGTCTCTAGCAGAACACAAGGCTTAACCTCAATAAATAGGAAGCACACACTAACTATGCATCTTAAGCTTAACTTTAACTCTAAAAGAGCAACCTATGCATAAAGATAGGCATACCGTAGCAAACATACCCAAACTAGTTGTTTCTAGTATACCTTGTCATTACTTCTCAAAAGAAACAAAAAACAACCTCATGTTGATTAATGTTCTAAAAACTTTCCTAGGGCATTCTACGTCTCAAAGGATGCTTAAGGTTTTCTAAACTCCTCATATATGTAAGGTAATCATTTCCTCTATGAAAAACCCCTACTAGTGTCTCAACACACCTTAAAAGGTATATATGAGAGATCCCAATTAGTAGGGAACTCCATTTCAACAAGGTTCATATCTTGATATTTTCAAGTTTGTCACCTAAAAAGACTAATTTTCACGAATGCACCGAATGTACATCTTAACTTCTAAAATTTTGGGATTTTATAAGAAAATAGCCTTATCTCATATATGTCAAATGCAACAAACCCTACTTCATTTGACATAGTGTAGCCATAGTTATGGAACAAAATGCAGAGGCTGAAACAGGGTAACTATCTATTTTCTTAGAATTCGACTTGACTTTAAACTGAAAATAGGAATGCATGGAGAGCGAAAAATGATGCGGATTAAAGGATGCAAACCCAAGTGCAAGTTATCGCAAGTAATAAATTTCTCGGGAGTCCGAGGTCGATCCACAGGGAATTGACGAAGAAAAATTCTTTGAGGTAAGGAAAGGCTTTGTCATAACAATAAAGATAATAAAATTTGTTCTCAATAAAATTAAAGAAATTGCTTGGGTTAGGAAATTCACTTTTGGTAACAAATTAAGGACAAGATTAATTCTTTTTATAATTCAATTAAAATCCATGCACAACGGAGGTTCCAATCGGAGAATAAAACATTCAAAATCTATTTAGAATTATATACGTAGTTATATTACGGTTCCTTTAATTATTTACCAACACCTACACTTGTAAATGGATTCAAGCATTCATTGTGCCAAACCACTTGTCTACAATGAATCAAGAACTCTACTTTACAAGGAGGGTTTCTAAATTGATTGGAAACTAAACACAACATGTATAATGATCACTTAATAATATATCATTTAAGCATAAGAAAGAAATTAATTTAACCTTATTTTATTACCAAAAGCTTCATTCCTTCACCTAAGCAAGATGAAGATTAGTTACCCATGAGCAAGAAGAAAGAAAGAGAGTAAAAGAAAAAGATGAACATAATTTCAACTTAGAACAAAAGAAAATTATAACAAATAACACAATAGCATAATTTAAGCTAAGCCAAGATTACCCAAATGATCTGTCTATGGTCCCTTTTATAGAGGATTAGGGATACAAAATGACAAGGGAATTGATTAATAAGTGAGTGGATGAGTGGAAAATGCCAAAGAACTTTTGTGAGTGGAAAATTATTGAAATTTCTTATCTCTGAAATCATTTAGTGATGAACTTATGGATAACGTCAGAATAATGCAAAGTGGTCTTCATGAAAGTTCTAGGAAATGGTCTTAGCTTTCCAATGCCACCAAAATCATCCAAAAATTCATCCGACATCCCAAGATATGACTCAATTACTGCATACTGTTCAGGCCTAGTTTCAGCACCTCTGTTTTGACTTCCAGACCCAATATGACCTCTAAGCTGTCCGATTGAGCTCTTGTGTTCTTCATGAACGTTGTAAATATAGGTCTTAACTTTCAGATGCCAAATTTTCAGCTCATTTCAGTTACTTAAACTCTAATTATGCAATGATTACTGCACCCTATTTGGGTTATAGTCACAAAACTCGTGTTCTGACTTCCAAGCCCAATTAGCTCCACTAGATGTCTGATTTTTCCCTGGAGCTCTCATGAAAGTTGTAGAGCTCTCTCTTATCTTTCTTACAAGGTAAGATACATAATTATAAGACATCTAGAACTCAAGATATGGTCGAAATACAGAAATAATGTAAGACCAAAATAGTGCTAAAAAATCAATTAAGTCCAATTTGAGTCCAAACTTACAAAACATAACCAAACTTAATCAATTAAGTACATAGAGAGTATAAATGACTAAAAATAAGGGTTTATTAATGTATAAAATATGTGATTATCAAATTCTCCTATAGTTATCTTTTTACACTCCTGGGCAAAACACATAAGACCAAAGCTAGGAAACAAAGAAAAATGACACAAACTCAAAAAATAAAAACTTTAAAAGACTCGATGAAACAAGAAGAGGAACCAGAAATTCAAGGGATCAAAGCATTAATGAGGTAACATTTCTTCACATCTCAAACCAACAAGCAAGGAAACTTCAGTTGAAAAGAATAAATCAAGAATGATAGATCCTCACAGAATTCACTCTTAATCTTTCAAGTGTTTAAAAGGTAAGTATTTCACTCTATTCAACCCATGAACAATTGTACTACCATAAGCTTGCTTATCTTCTACTTCACCGCTACTCAAAACACATGCACACAAAAATCAAGAGGACTTTATTCAAGGTTGTAATGGGGTCATGGTAAAGGAGAGGGGATAATAAGGATATGAGAAGATAAATACCAAAGAGAATAAGAGAGTATTATGGTACAGTTAGAATGGAGAAGATGTTTGAGAACATTCATCATAAAGGACAATGACCAATATTTGACTAATGTTTTGTTGAAGATTAATCCAAAATTAGTGAGTTGAATTCATTGTTAGGCATGAACCTTCTCCTTCTCTTCCTCTTATTTCCAAGCATCCATCTTTATTCTAGGTATGAATATGTCACATGGTGTATCAGGAGACTCTGATAATCCTTTGATTGCAACGGTGGTCAGCTCTTTATTTTTTTTTTTTTTTTGAATCATTTTGCACACCCACCCCCATACTTGTTCAAGAACAAGGTCAATGCTCTCTTATTCCCTAAGGTTGGGTAAAAACGTGCTTTTTTTTCTTCTTTTTTTTTGAAGGCACGTAATGAGTTAAAAATAAGGAATGGTCAAATAAGCTCAAAGGGGTTACATAAGGGAAAATATACAAAGATGACTATTTGGTCAAAGTAGCTATTTCAAAATGTCTCAATCATATTTATGTATGCATGTGAAAATGTAGCCTAAAAAAGAATCAAAGCAAGTTCTAGAGTAACAATTCTATGAGTGAAAATCACACAAGAAAGAAGAGAATGGTACAAATGTTCAATTCACTCATCAATAGGCTTAAAATCTCACAAGGCGTATTTCTATCATTCTCAATCCACCATATCAACATTCATATCTAAGCTTGTGATTTTTAAGAAAAAAGACAATTTATGCTAAGATCCAAGAATTCATTTGCTACTTCTACACAAAATAATTACTTCCTCAACTAAGATGAGTCTCAAGAGTAATTTACTTCAAAAGTAACATTACTCCTTACTTTACCATCCCTAATTGGTTTTACTACGAATAGGTTTTTGACAGTCATATCACTAAACATACTTCCTAATTTAGATGCGTCTCAGGAGTAAAAGTACTCCTTACTCTGCCATCATTCATTGGTTTAGTAAGTCCATGACAATCATATCATACTTCCCAAAAAAGATTTTTTTTTGTCAATTATCCTTCCCCCCTACCAGATCACAATATTGTCTTCAATGTTAAAATATAAATGAGTAAAGGATAGAAGATATTACTTGTTGGAGAATTTTGACACAAATTTAAATAGAAACAAAGTACGATAAAGGAACGCTATAAACAAAGTGTCAAATCTGGCTTTCTTTTCTTTCTACTTCCCTCATTGTTTCCTGCTAACTAATCTATTTGAGCTATTGCTGGATCAAGTTTATAAACAAAAGTTTCTAATTTATCAATCAACTCATTAATAGTGGAAGTAGAGATAAGAAATTGTCTTGCCGAAGGTGTGATAAATTTCTGTTCCACAGCATGGTCAAGAAAAAGTAACAAAATATCAAAGAAATTATTTACATTCAACAAACCTATGGGTATATGGTGGATGTTCAGTTGGGCCCAAGAGACAATTTGAAAAACCTCTTCCAAAGTACTAAAATCACCTGGTAAGGCAATGAATGCATCAGAGTTGTCAAGCATTATCTTCATTCGTTCATGCGTAGATGATACCTTAAGTTCCTTCCCAATTGTCTTTCCAGTGATGTTCTGTTGTGTTAAAGGTCCAGGAATGACACCTAAAACCTGATTGTATCCTATATATGCAGCAAGTGATACAGCTCCCATTAACCCACGGCAACCTCCCCAATATATAAGATGAATATTTCTCGCAGCAAGTGATCGATCAAGAGTGGTAGTTGTGTTTACAAACTCTAAACCCTTCCCATACTTAGACCCACAAAATACACAGATACTTTTAAGTTGACGAATAGAAACATCTTCCATTTCTATACTCACATTCCATTTGAATGATTCTGAGTTAGAGGAAAGTGGAGAAAATAGAGTATTTAAATAAGAAAAAGAATGGAAAGGGTACTAATAACACCTATAAGTGTAGGTTGGCTGTTGTCAGAAAAGTTTGAAATTAAGATTTACATAATCTTTTTTTTATAATTTTTTTAAAGTTTTTTTTTCTTTGTTTTTTTTTAATTTTTCATTTTTTTGCTTTTTTTTTACTTTAAGAAAATCATCAGGTTAAAGAAGTCTAGAACCCCTGAAGGACCCTGCTCAAAGGATCGTCTGTCCAAAATCAAAATATAGCAAAATCATACAAAGAAAAAAGAAATATAATAACAAATGATGGCATACCTTTATGTACAGTTTTCATTGCGTATCTTTATACTACTCGTCAAGAGTGCAGTAGTGATATACCTTTATATTATGTGTCACCAGTGCAGTAGACACTCACACCTGTTTATTCAAAGAAAAGAGAAAGAAAAAACCATCGTGGGTTTTTATCTTGGGTCTGGAACCTGGAAAGCTCACACTTGGACTCGTAACATCAACAAAGATGCTAAAATCTGAAACCCGTAATGTCTAAGATCTAGAATGTCCCATCCCAGGGCGTTGGCAGCCCCTTCTAATAAAAGAAAAGATCAAGCTTAGATGCCTCATATGCTTTGGTAGTCGCGGGTTACTTCTCAATAATAACTAGAGTGGGACGTTTCTACCTGTCCATCAACTCCACACTGCCTAGATGGTAAACACTGGGTTATGGAGTGCGGCTTTCTACAGAGTATGGTACACGAACCTTTTTTAAGGACCAACGTACAAAGGTCCACCCGAATTAATGACGGGTCAGCCAAAGGCTGGGGCTTCACAACTAATTAAAGTCATGGTACTCCTTCCGGATCGCCCTTGTTCAAACATTTTTTTCTTTTTTTTTTTTAAGAAAACATGAAGAAGAAGAAGATAATATGTACACATTGTTATGGATATGGCTCACATCTATCTCTGGTTTCACGTCCAGTAACAGCTTAAATGCCTTCTATGAGTCGAGGATAAGCTTCCCATCCAATTTTCTTATAAATTGGCAAATAGGGTCTTTTAGAGTCAGATTCCTAAGACTGTAGTGTTTTTCTTCATCCTTGAAGAGATTCCACAAATTAAGAAGTTCACGATGCACAAATCCACAAGAATGCGTCTCAAGAGTCAATAAGATATCATCTAATGACTCCTTACTCAGTCCATTCTTAATGAAAATTATTTTGTCTTCTTTGTTTATTGAAACCATCCTCAAAGAACAACATCGCTTGTTACAATTCCATTGTACACATTTGTGACAGACATATAACCTTTTTGCTCTTCTCCTTTTAGAATATGAACTTCTTCCAAGACCTGACATGTATGAGTCAAATGAAATTAAAGACTCACCTGCTAGTCAGACCTTTGCTTCAATTATCCAACATATATCTTCTGGCATACACTTGTGCATTAAGAGTCTCAATCTTTCACATCTAGCTTTGTAGATTTTTGTCAGAGCATTTTGAGGGAGGGAACGAAAATATTTTCTTAAATTTGAGATAATGACATCCATTTTAAATCAAGATCGGCTTAAACTGTGATTCAAACAAATCAATATATAAAGTACCAGGATTAATTTTAACCAAACGACTAAAATTTGAATCACGATACTAATTAAGCATAAATAAATGACTTAAAATAAAAAAAAATAATGTACAAGTAGGTGGTTTACACCAGCCATTAAATATTAACAAGGATGTGGTATAAACTAACACCAAATAAATATTAATAAATAAAAAGTTAGATAACTGATAAATTAAAAAGTTAGAGAGTTAGAGAGTTAATAATTAGGTTAGTCAGTTAGTAAGTTAGAAAGTTAGAAGTAAAATATAGAAAATAAAATACAGAAAATAATATACAAAAATAATTTGCAGAAAGTAAATTTAAAACATGAAAACCAGAGAATCGGCAAACCGATTTTTTGCTCCAACAAAAAGAAGAAAAGAAGAAAGATTATTTCATCATGTTATGAAGCAAAAATAAATGACATAAATTAAAAAGTTAGATAACATAAATAAATGACATAAATATAAAAGTTAGAAAGTTGGTAAGTATAAATAAATAACTTAAATATAAAAGTTAGAAGGTTAGTAAGTCAGAAAGCGTAAATAAATAAGATAGTAAGCATAAATAAATGACATAAATAAAAAAAGTTAATTAATAAATTAGAAAGTTAGTAGGTTAGCAAGTTAATAAGTTAGTAAGTTAGAGAGTTAGAGAACTACAAAGTTAGAGAGTTAGTAAAGAAACCGAAGGACCAGCAAGCCGATCTTTTGCTCCGATGAGGGAGAAGAGAGAATAGATTTTATTAAAGAAAAAGAACCTTAATAAATTAAAACTTCAAATTAAGTCCCTGGAAATGGCGCCAAAAACTTGATGTAGATTAAAGGATGCAAACCCAAGTGCAAGTTGTCTCAAGCAATAAATTTCTCGGGAGTCCAAGGTCGATCCACAGAGAATTGATGAAGAAAAATTCTTTGAGGTAAGGAAAGGCTTTGTCACAACAATAGAGATAATAAAATTTATTCACAATTAAATTAAAAAACTTGCTTAGGCTAAGAAATCCACTTTTGGTAATAAATTAAGGACAAGATTAATATTTTCTTATAACTCAATTGAAATTCACGTACAACGAAGGTTCCAATCGGAGAATAAAACATTTAAAGTCCATTTAGAATTATATACATCGTTATATTATGGTTCCTTTAATTATTTACTAACATCTACACTTGTAAATGTGCTCAAGCATTTATTGTGTCAAACTACTTGTCTACAATGAATCAAGAACTCCACTTTACAAGGAGGGTTTCTAAATTGATTAGAAACTATACACAACACGTATAATGATCACTTGATAATATATCATTTAAGCACAATAAAGAAATTAATCTAATCTTATTTTATTACCAAAAGCTTCACTTTTTCACCCAAGCAAGATGAAGATTAGTTACCCATGAGCAAGAAGAAAGAAATAGAGTAGAAGAAAAAGATGAACATAATTTCAACTTAAAACAAAAGAAAATTACAACAAATAACACAATAGGATAATCTAAGCTAAGCCAAGATTACCCAAATGATCTATCTATGGTCCCTTTTATAGAGGATTAGGGATACAAAATGACAAGGGAATTGATTAATGAGTGAGTGGATGAGTGGGTGGATGAGTGGAAAATGCCAACGAACTTTTATGAGTGGAAAATTATTGAAATTTCTTGTTTCTAAAATTATTCAGTGATGAACTCATGGATAACGTCAGAATGAAGCAAAGTGGTCTTCATGAAAGTTCTAGGAAATTGTCTCAGCTTTCCAATGCCACCAAAATCATCCAAAAATTCATCATACAACCCAAGATATGACCCAATTACTGCAGACTATTTAGGCACAGTTTCAGCACCTCTGTTTTGACTTCCAGACCCAATATGACCTCTAAGCTGTCTAATTGAGCTCTTGTGTTCTTCATAAAAGTTATAGATATGGGTCTTAATTTCAGATGCCAAAGTTTGAGCCCATTTCAATTCCTTAAACTTGAATTATGCAATGATTAATGCATACTGTTGGGGTTACAGTCACAAAACTCGTGTTTTGACTTCCAAACCCAATTAGCTCTACTAGATGTCCGATTTTTCTCAGGAGCTCTTCATGAAAGTTGTAGAACTCTCTCTTATCTTTCCTACAAGGTAAGATACATAATTATAAGACATCTAGAACTAAAGATATGGTCAAAATATAGAAATAATGTAAGACCAAAATAGTGCTAAAAAAATAAATTAAGTCCAATTTGAGTCCAAATTTACAAAGCATAACCAGGCTTAATCAATTACGTACATGAAGAGTATAAATGACTAAAAAAAAGGTTTATTAATATATAAAATATGCGATTATAAAAAAAATTCTAAATTTTTTACCTCTTATAGACTTATAAGTTAGATTTCAAATGCCACTAGTGTTATGTAATTATGACCTCGGAGCAAAAAATTATGCAATGTGGTTTAACAAGTGCCAGACTACCTCTTTCTACAGAATATCCCTCAAATTCAAACCTAAATTGGTGCTACTTTAGTTGTTCTAAAATTCTAAAAATTTTATTACATTAAGTCTTATGTCTTAGCTTTCAAATGCAATAAGAAGCAAGTCATTTCGATATCTATAGCTTAAGTTATGCAACAACCATCATTGGCTGCCACAGAATCATACAAAAATGTGTTATGCATAATTGGTTCTCCAACAAAATTCTAGCACTTCCAAATGCATTCCTAGATGTTTTCCAACATCAACCATGATCTTTAATCATATCATAAACCTCATACATCTACTTTAGCTCATGTTGGCATAGATTAAAGCCTCATCCTTCAACCTAAAACCCATTTCTCAAACTCATCCTCAATGGTTCCTATGGAATTGTCTAAGTTCATAACTCATAAACTTACATAGAATAAGTCATAAACCACCATTTCATCCATTGAAGATAGATTCCACACTTAAGAAACATCATTCCCCTCTCAAAATATCAAAGGAGATTCCTAGGTTCATACACTATATCCAAGCATATGTTAGGTCATGAACCAACAAAACTTGGTTATTGAAAACCATAACCAACCAAGAAAACATCATTTACCTCTTAACCCATTTTTTATCTACCCTTACATAACCCACATCAGCTAAGATGTGTAGGAATAAAAATAGAGATATAGGAACAAAAACCCCTACCTCAAAGGTGTGATGCATGATGAGCTCAAGCCTTAGCTTTGCCTTTGATCGTCCTCCTCTTTTCCTCCTCTTCCTTTGCCTTTTCTTTCTTCCTTTCTCTATTTTCATTTCTTCTCCTTGTTGTTGTTGTACCTACGTGAGAGAGGAGAGAAAACCGAAATGAAATCTCACTTTAAAGATAAGCACTAAGGGTAGTTTGGTCTTTTTGTTGAAACTTCATATCTGTTAAGTACACTTTTTATTTTGCTAAATCAAGTTTCTTAACTTCCAACAACCTTATAATAAATCTTATGATTCATCTAAATTCTTGTTTTACCATTTTTATACTTTTTCATATCTGTTACATGTCAATATGGTATTAAAACACATAATTAATGTACTTAAAAATACCAAATCAACTCAGTTTATCTTAAAACTTTAACTACATCCTCATCCACATATTTGTGACCTAGAAATAAATTATCCATATTTATTTCCTTTAACTTAACCTTTAAAACTATTTTCTGAGTCATTTTAGGCTACTTTTCATTATTTGTGTTACAGCAAAGTATCTAAACTAACTCAGTTTGTCACAAAATTATACAGACATGTTAAGCAAGTATTAGGCTATCTCTATAATCATATACAAGCCTAACATGTTATTGAGGATGTTACACCTCATTGTAGCTACCCTTTAACCATACTCATGCACCTCCATAACCTTCACCACCATGAGACTACCATACCCACGCACCTCTATAACCACCAGCCACCATGACCTCACCATCACCACAACCTAGCCATGAACAACCATACATGTCCTCCATCGTGACCTCTACACACGAACTAGATCCACGCACCGAAAACTAGCAACTCGTGAACGTTCGCCCAGCCACCGCCAAGCCCCGACACGCTTCCATCAAGATCCATAGCTAGACAACTGCGCTTCCATCGAATCCATAGCCAGACCACCGTGCCTCCACCGAATCCATAGCCAAACTATCGGGTGCCACTTCTGCCACGCTGCTGGATTTGTGAGCCAGACCACCACGCGCCACCATTATGCAGCCTCCAAGAGCCAGCCGTGCCATCACGTGTCACGACCTAACGTCCACGTACATCCACTGCACCTTCTCTGCCACACACCACCCAAATGCACTAGATCTAGTTTGTTCTTTTCTTCGTTTGTTCTCCTTTTTCTAATTCTAAAATTATTTATTTATTTATTTTTTCTATTTGTTTAGTTGGTGATAAGGATAAGGTCAGTTTGTGGGGCTTGATTGAAAGCATTTGGGCTCATTTCTTTTTACACTATCCTTTTATGTGTTTGGGCTTGAGTCATTAGTTTTTTTTAGCTTCATCTTTAGTTTTTTTAGTTGGTTAAGTGTATTGTTTATTTAGATAATTTCAGAGTACTTTGTCAAACATAGAAAAAACAAGGAAAAATACAAAAAAAAAAGTATAAAATGAAAAATGAAATAAGCAAAATTAGGAAGAGTAAAATAAAAATTAGGCGTAGTAGTTGTCCTAAATAAAAAAATAAAAAAATAAAAAAAGAAGAAAATTTAGAAATTGTTAAAAATGAAAAATTAATTTGAGTTATTTTGTTTATGATGCTTATATTTAATCTTATTTTTTTTATTTTATTGTATTTACCTGGATCAATGACATGACCCTGTGTTAATTTTATAACTGTGAAACAAAATTTTTTTACAAATAATTTTTTTAAATCAACGTAATGACTAATGACAATTATTGAATAACGAATGATATCTTCAATGTCATTTGGATCAAAAGGGTTTATTGAGTAGCCTGATGCTAACTTGAACCTTGTGCAAGATTTGATTTGTTTTCAAATAAAACTTCTTTTCAAAAAATCTTTTCATAATTAAAATTAACCCACTCGCACTTATTTTTGAAAGAACTATGTGATTTTGAATTCCTCGTTGCACCCGGGGATACGTAGGAATGAAACTCTTATTCCGTCAAGCTAAAAATTAAATTTTCACAAATTATTTGTCTTTTAGTTTATCTTTTAACAAAATGGATAAAACAAATATATTTTGAGATTATTAAGTTTTGCACAACTGACTTAAAGTACCGTCTTAGGACAGGTGTGTTAGGGGTGCTGTAGAATTAAGTTTCCACCATTCCCTATACACAATTGACTCTCAAATCCAATCTAGTTTCAAAAATTATTTTCTAAGAAAGGTTTTCTAATTTTTTCAAATTCAAATAAAATTAGTGGCGACTCCATTTTTCATTTTTTTATCAATATTTTGTTCGCTGCTCTCGTTGCAGATCTCTCGGTCGCGACAAATGGCGACTCCACTGGGGATACTTGGAGAGTCAGACTTGTTGTTGTTAGTTGTGCAAATTATTAATAATCTATATTTATTTATTTTACCCTTTTTTGTCTTTGTTTTTATTTTGTTATTTGTTTGTAAATAGATTTTATCTAGTACTTTTATATAAATATCTGATAGCATTATCCTATGTTTATTTTGACATGATTTACTTGTATATTTTTTAATATTTTGTGCTTAATTGTTGAAATCTTAGGGTAGATAATTGCTGATTGATTGTTGTATGTATGTTTTGCAGGTTAGGGAGGGTAGTTTTATCTTCTTAAATTTTTGTATAGATTTGTATGCCCCCTCACACACCTCATCATCACCTACTTCACATACTTTTTGGGTTCTATACCCAAGTTTGTGTGAACCCGATGAATAGGAAGGGTCTCGACTTTTGTTATTGAGGGGCCTTATGCTCACTTGACATTTGTTGAGACACCACTCAGATTCTTACCAGTATATTGAGAGGGTTTATCCCTACTTGTGATTAATTCATGAATTGAGTCCTTGTCTTTCAAGCTTGCTAATTGAATTTTCATACTTGATCCTCTACTCATTCACTTTCTTTAAATTTGTGTGAGATTTTTTTATTGTCATAAATCCATTCACCACATAAGAAAATAACTTCAACAAAAATCAAAAGGGGTTTGTTTACAAAAAGCTTTGAAAATCTCAATTCAACCCATCTTGAGTTTTGAAGTCACTTAGTAATAGCAATGGAGTTAAGTATCTAGCCTTCCCTATGCATAACTGACTCCCAAACCTGATTGGTTTGCACATGCCAGTTTTATAATTTTTTTTAGGGGTTTCCTACATTTTCCTAACTCAATAAAGTTGGTGGTGAGTCCTCTGATTTTATGTTGTGTTTTGATCTCGATGGTGACTCCATTGTGGATGCTTAGAAAGTCTTGCCTAATAAAGTTAGTTATGTGAATTTTATAACTTTTACACATTTCTACTACTCATTTGTTTGTACTTTGTGATTAATATCATTACTATTTAGTGTTAATTTTTAATAATTTGTTGATGCATTTTCTTGAACCTTAGAATGGTTAATTTCTTGCATCATTTCATTTCTTTTCATAGATCAAAAATGAAAAAACTCTATTTTGAATTTCATTAGTGCTCATATTCTTTTATAAAAAAAAACTCAAAGAAAACTTTAGAAAATCTAGATTCTAAGATAATATTTTCCCTCACTATTTCCTTTAAATTCTTAGGCTTGACCATTGCACCACAATGCGAGTTTGTTCGTAGCCAAATTCAAACTTGTTCACGCTCTCAATAATCAATGACCAATCCAATAGAGAGCAGTATGAATCCTAATGCCTCTTTGGAGGAAATAATGAGCAGATTGGAGGGAGATATAGGCCAAATTTTAGGACTATTGAAGACTTTGACCTCGAACAAAGATACAACTAAGCCTGATAACAATTCATATTAGTCTTAGAACCACCTCTTTTGTGTCACAAATATGAAAAAACTACGCCTTGATGTTCAAACCTAGACTAAGGACACAACTAATGTTTTAATTGTCACTCCTAAAGGGCCACAAGAAGGACCCCACACTCAAAGGGGGAGTGCTTCAGAGTTAGATGCTAGGATGTTGAGCAAAATAGAATTGTTGGAAGAGAATATGAGAGCCATGCCGGGCTTGGAAGGTTATGGAAGACTAGATGTGCAAGACTTATGCCTATTCCCTAATATCGAGATACTTGGAAAATTTAAAGTTCCTGACTACAAGAAGTTTGAAGGGAAGATAGACCCTATGATCCACTTGACCATGTACATTGGCAGCATGGCCGCCTATCGTAAGAACCAGGAACTGATGATTCACTATTTTCAACATAGTTTGGCCGGTGGGGCCTTAACTTGGTTCTTGCACCTTGATAAAAGCCAAGTGAGAAATCCTCAAGGATTGGCAAAACTTGTTGTGAAACAGTACCAGTTTGTCATTGACATGGCCCCCGATAGGTTTGAATTACAAAGGATATGAAAGATAAATACTGAAACTTTTAGGGAGTATGCACAAAGGTTGAGGGAGAAGGCTTGTCAAGTTCAAGCTCCATTAAATGAAAAAGAAATTAGAACTTTTGTTAAGACCTTAGATGGAGCATATTTTGTGAAGCTACTGGGCTATGTTACTAATCTTTTTTTTTTTATGGTTGTAGTTGGAGAGCAAGTGGAGGACGTCATTAGAGAAGGGAAGTTGAATGAGCTAATTGGACATCAAGATAAATCCAAAAGGACAAGTTTTCAAAAGAAGGATGGAGAGGTTCATGTGATAAGTGCTAAAATTTATGCACCCTAAAATAAGCCTTAACAACTTGCCTGGTGCCTTCACCATTTTCCATACCATCATCTTACTCATATTCTTACCCAACTTATCCTCCAAATTACCCCACTTCATCATAAGCAACAATCCCTAGCCATCTTCCTATGAATAACATATCATTTCCCAATGCGTCTCCAAGTAATCCCATCAATGCCTCTCCAAAATCAACTTGACTAGCCAAGAAGAGAAAGACCAAAGATAGACCCAGTGCCAATGACATATTCAAAGATTTATGATGCTTTGCTAAAAAAGAATTTTGGTTGCTTCTGTAAAACCCTAAAATTTGCTAATTTACAGTAATGTCTAAATTGTATTGTTTTTTGATTTATGTGTGCTGTAAATTTATTTTGACTGTTCTGTGACTGTTTTTGATCTTTGTGAGTGATTTACTCTGAGTCAAGAATATAATAATTTTTGGGCTGGGAAAAATCTTTATCTGATTATTCAGAGCTGGGGGATCTTACTAAACCCAATTCCAAGTGATACGTGTACCGATCTTTTAATTTTTAGAATTTATCTGTGAAATAAAAATATTTTATATTTTAGTATTATTTTATTATTTGTTGGACAGTACCTACTGACTAAAAGCAGCAACTTCTGCCTAGTGGACAGTAGACTTGAAAAAGACTTTGTGACTTACAACTTGGTAAACATAGTCAACGTTAGTGGCTTGAATTTTTCTAAGCCAATAGGATCTAGTCAACAATAATGGTTGGACTAGTTTGCTTAAAAACTAGATAACCTAACTAAGTTAGCTTAAAAGCCTAAGTATTAACTAGATGGAATAAACCTAGTTTGCTACCCATTAGGACCTTTAGTTACAATAATGTTCTAGTAGGTTCAAGAAAAGATGATTCACATCCTAGCTAACTAGATAGTTAGCAAATGAACTAAGTAATCTAACTAGATTTACCTAAGCATGACTAGGAAGCCAAATGAACCAAAACTTGGTTTGCATTTCCCTTTAGCTTCCACGGCCACACCTTCAAGGAAGGTTCAAGGCTCAAAATTTTCAAGCTTATCACCTATGGTAAATATCTAGCCTCCTAAAATATCTACTTAGTAAAAATATCAAACAAAAATCCTACCAACCTCTTCATTCACTTACACGACCAACCTTAGAGAAAATAGATCATTTTCACTTCATCTTTATCCTACCAAGATCAAATAGCTATTCTCTCTATTCTCTCTCTTTCAAGAGCCAAAAACTACATTGCTTTCCTTAGAGGAGCTCACGGCCTCCACACCATAACCCAACCTCTACTCTTCTATAATTTTATCCAACACCACTTCTTAAACCTAAACACCATTCTAAACATCTTTCATGTTATAAGTTTCATCAAAATCAATCATCTAGTGCTTGGAAATCAAATTTAAAGTTTCTACTCTACAAGGTAAAAATCCTTATTTCTAAATTGATTCTTGAGTTCTAGAGCCATGATTGATCCATGGTTTTTCTTTTTCAAAGCTTAGTTTATGACTTTGAGAATTGTTTAAGCTTGTTAGGATTTTTCTTGGTGGTGCACGAAATCCCTAGGAGAAAATCCAAGAAGAGTTTTGTCTTCCTTAAGGTAAGAGGGAGATTTAATCTCATCAACCATGTATTGGTGGTGAGAAAATGGATTTGTTTGTAGTGAAGAAATCCATAAGGATTCATTCACTTGGTTGTTTTAAAGCTTTTCTTGTTTGTGATTCTTTTTTATGATGCATGTTTTATAGCTTTGATTTATGTAAATATATGTGTTTAGGAAACCATGATAATTATTGTATATAGTAGGATGTGAATAATATGTTAAAGAATTGCATGAGGGTTCCAAAGAACCCATGAGGCTCACGGCCTACACCACCACAAAGAGGACAAAGTGTTCTAAATTATTTTCCTAATCATGGATTAAGTGATTTAATAATAATAAATTGGATTAAGAATTTTTACAAGGGATTAGATGATGGAAAACAATTAAATATGATTTATGGAGCATATAATGAATTTCGGCTAACATGCCTACTTATGATGTTTTTAATCCAAAATTATTTCCAAAGTATAGACTTATGTAATTAATTTAATGAGAACCTAATTAAATGGATTTTTTGGAAAATAAAGGAAAGTAAATTAACTTTAGAGTTTAATTAGTGAAATTAAGCAATGATATGAAATAGAATAAATACTTGAAAAGTACTAACGTATAGCTCCCCCGTTAGGTTTTGAAGCGCATTAGCAAGTTTCGAGCTGTAAATTTTAGTTAAATCCAAGAAGGGTAATTTTTAAAGGAAACAGTAGGAAATATTACTTAGAGAATTTCTATTAAGGAAATACTGTAAATAAGGCTAATATATATATATATATATATATATATATATATATATATATATATATATATATATATATATATATATATATGAAGAAAGTTTCAAAATTCAATTTAGAAAACAAAGAAATATTTTACGCAATTGAAAAATATTAGAAAAACCTTATGCGTATTTAAAATAATGATTTTTAAACTACGCGATTGATAAAATGATTTAAAAATCCTACGCGATAGCAAAAATGTTGAAAAATATTTACGTGATTTGAAAATATTAGAAAAAAGTTATGCGATTGAAAATAATAGCAGTTTGCTGTCGGGTTGATGTGGTGGACCCAGTTACGTTGGAAAATGGTGCTGCCAAGTGATGGTGTGCGATTATGAAAATAATGATAACATTGTTATATGCGTATTTTAGAATCATGCATCATGCATAGAGAAACGTGCCAGTTTGGTTAGTATTGGAAAGTTGCCTAAGAAATGAATTACACCGTAGTGCAGGTGCAATAGGCATAGTGTTGTTCATTGATTGAACTTAGAGGCGTTAGTGTGTGGAGGATTCCATATGTGGACAGTTAATAGCTCCTCTGGGCTCTGGTACCAGGCAACACACTAGCAATCTCAAAAAAGTATTATTCTTAATCACGATCAAGTATAGACTATCTGGTACAATGCCTGATGTATACGATGATTAGACTGTATAGCACTTGGCCTAGGGCAGCCAAAGCTATATACAGATCTTCTAGATCATTCTCTTTGAAAAATTGTGGTTAGCTCCATGGAGTAGGAACGAGTCTGTGTACATATGCATATTTGATCTGCATCATGATATGATAATTATATTGATTTGAGATATTATGTATAATATGATAATATGATTGGATGTATTAAATGTCGTATCTGTATGTACTGTTGTTTTATATACTGCCATGCTGGTAATGATATAGATTGTCTCACCTCTTTGTATGCATTTCTGTATTATTATTATGTTAGGTAAAGATTTTGAGGAAGGAGAAGAGGAGCAACCTTTGGGTTGTCAATACGAGGAGGAACAACATTCTGGTGATCAGTGCGTAGAGGGCGATCCTCTTGATCATCCTTATTGTTTGGATTAATTTGACGTGACATGGCGCTACCGAATTTTCTGGGATTCATGAGACTGGAGTTCCAAGGGGGGTCTGAAGCCTGGCGTCTGCACGTGGATAAGGAGACTGTTTGTAACACCCTCCCTGTGGGATCGATGTCCGACTCGACTCATAATCAAAAAGTTCGAGATTTGAGTTATAAAAAGATGGGTTTTAAAATTTTTACTAAACATAAACTTACTATAATTCATATGTATTACTTATATTTAAACCTTAATATACAATATTGACACCACTTAATATTTAACAATTTAAAGATAAATATAAAACTAATGACTCTTTTTTTTTAAATGTAGCAAACCCTACGACTCTTGTCCTACTTAATACACGGTACACTAACATCTTAACATACTTATTTCCTTTTGTATCCCTCTTGATGTATTAGGCTTCGGATCCTTTAGTCAAGACCGATCGACTTTTAATAGTCATTCTCTAATGTTGTCTCCGGTATCTACTTCCCGATATGTCAAACCACTCATTCCTTCTACTATTTAATTTTAACAATACGTATATAGCATGACAACATAACAAAAGGTGAGATCACCTACACCAATAAACATGGTAGTGTAACACAAACAACATATCATACGTTTAGATCATACCATAATTATGTTTATGCCATCAACATTAATCAACTATCATCATCTAATCATTTATCAGTTCAAATATCATTCAATACTCACGATGATGTCCTCAACATTATCTAATTATCATCATCATCATCCAAGTATTTCTCAACAGATAATTGTCATAGCCAATATCCCTAAATTAATATATCACATAGATATAAATGCTCAGATTCATGCATGTGCACATAGACTCAATTTTTCAAAAACAACTCCATGCAGGTTTTCACAATTTCGAGGAGAATGCTCAAATTGTCAACCAATTGAAAACAATCTTCCAAATAAGTTGAAAAGAATCGTGTTCTTGTCGAGTATCGTCAATGCGTTAATAACGGACTACTTCGATGTGGCATATGGTCCAACATTCCCACGAGGATCATGTCGATGCGTCTCACCAAGATCCATCATAACTTTATTATCATTCTCATTCTCTCTTCAAAAAGGGCCAAAATAACTATTAGCTATAATACAAAATATATCGGTAACTAACACAAAAATCTTTTCAATTTCATTTGTTCTATTTAATCATATGCCTTAACACTATTTTTCCAATGAGAATATAATGCCAATCACAGCATATCTTTCTGCATTAAAATGCACCAAATGCTAATCACAGGACAAAACACATCATTTTCTCATACATATGATGAACATTGATTCTTCTTTAGTCATCATATTATTATATTTTTTTATAGTCATAAAACACTTTTGTCGTGTTTTCACAATCGCGTAATATTTAAGGCTTTCTCTTCACAAAATGTTTTAGTTATATTTTCACTAAATCGTAACACTTCATTTTCATAATACTTGTAATATTTCATTAATTAAAATACCCATCAAGTTTTAAATCACGTATGATTTTTTAATATTTTTCTCAATCGCGTAAAAATATCTTTCAAATCGCATCAAGCATATTCAAGTTTAATTCGTGTAAGTTAAAAATCATTCTTTTATCAAATCATTTTTCATCATTCTCAAAATATTTAAAACACTTTCCAAATCACATAACAATTTTCTCGCCATTTTCACAATCGCGTAAAAATATTTTATTTCTTTAATCACAAATTGATTTTTCAAATGAATCAAAAATTATAAAATATTTAAACGTAATTCAAAACACGTAGAAATATTTTGACATATAACCCATTGCGTAGAAATATTTCGTATTTCAAATCCTAGAAAATTTTATTTATTTCAAATCGAAGCACGCAAATAATTTTTCACACAATTTCAATCAAAAATATTTCTTAACCTTCAAAAATTCCTTTTCAACTTTTCTCAAAATAATATAACTTTATAATTTAATATATTTTCTTACTAGAAATAAATATAAAAAAATCATTTTTCCATGATTTAAATCAATGTTTCAATTTAAGATTTCCTAACGTCTCCAAAACTAAAATCTTGTTCCAACGTTAGTTTTTTAAAACACCATTATGCTTCCTTTTTCCCAATCATTTCCAAACACAACCTTCTTCAAAATAAATTAAAGCTCAAAACATTTTTAACTTTTCCTTGCTTTTCGCTTAAAAACTTGATTTCTCAAGTGATTAAAACGTTGGTTCTCTTTCCAAATTCTTGTGCTAAAAGGTTTATTTATAAAATCAATGCATCCAAAGCTTTCAAAAATCATGGACATGAATTGGTATCAAATCTTTCGAATGAAAACATTTTTTTTGTATCAAATATCTTTGTTTCATAAAATTGAAGTATCACAAGTTTTCAAAAACCGTAGATGGTATTTGGCCATCGTAGTCCACAAATATTTTTCCTTCTAAATTAACTATTTATCATTTCTGTTTTTACACAAACAAAAATTAAAATTTTGTTTTCAAACCGAAATAGGATAAAACCAAATTTTTCAACTTCATTTTTACTTTCTTTGGCTTCCTTTTTTCATTTTCTTTGCAAATCCTTTTTACTTTCTTTGCAAATCCTTAAAATTAATATTGCCCGCTTCGCTTTTTCAAATAGTTTAATAAACACTTAGAAACAACATTCCCATTTCGCCTCTAAAACTACCTGTTTAAAAAATACTTAGGATCTTTGTACAAAAATAAATCAATAAAATTTCTCAAAAATTGACGTGTTCTTGTTCTTTGAAAAACAAAGCCTTTGTTTATTTTCTATACTTTCAAATCATCCATTTTCATCATTCATGAAAATATTAATTTGTAAACACCTATTTTGAGGTGTCTTGGCCAAAATTCACCATGTTTTAGGGACCCAAAAATCAATTCCAAGAACTTCTTGAAAAATTTCAACATGAACCCTTTAAGGGCATCAAAAACCGTAGCCTCTCCCTTGGCCATTGGAACCAAAAATTGTTTTTCTTTCCATCAACACATCACATCAACACATCATATTTCATTATAAATACTACAAATGCCATATACTTATCATACATATTTTAAGATACTATCAAAGCCATAAAAATGAAAGGATAGACAAATAATTAAAGCATATAAATCCACAAATAAATTACAAGACCATGGATATGAATCCTCACATGGATTCACCATCCACCAAATATAAAACCATCTCTCACCACCATACTCAAGATGGATCTCCATCTTAAAGATCCTGTGCTCCTTTTTTGCTTCTCATCAACCTTCACCACCAGTAGGGTTCTGAATGTGAAACAAAATACATAAAAATTAGTTACTAAATTAAGAGGAAATTCAAACATAGTTCAGATCATGAAAAAGAAAGAATTGAAGTTTCCTTACACTTGCACATAAATACTCCATAACATGGATCTTGAAGAAAGTCCATGAAGCTTGTCGATTAAATGTTTGTTTTCTATTTGTTTAGAATAAGGTAAGGATTTAAGAAATAAGGTTGGTTAAAATTATTGAATGGAAGCCATACTTAGGAGTCATGGCTTCTACCATGGAGAAAAAGAGAAAAATTTTCTAAGAGTTTATTTTTTTTGGGAAATGATCACTAATTGACCAAGAATGAGTAATGTTAGGAATGAAACACTTTCCTATGGTCCTAAAAAAACCGTCCCCCTCCAAGAAATCTCCTAAGGAAGCAAACAAAGAATAATGAAAAAGAATGATGTAATATTGTACCATTGAACAAGTAAAATTGCACAAAACATTTTGTTTAAAGTTTAAACAACTCAAAAACCGAGATTCTTCTAAGAGTGTCAAAAATCAATAATTACATAATTTAAAGAAAATAATGGCATTTCAACTTTTCCTTTAGCTCCAAAAATAAAAAAAATCGTATCCCCTCACCCCATTTTGAGCATAATGAATTTCTTTTTCAATTTAGAGCATTTTGGACAATTGATTAATTCACCTCTAGGATTTAGGTAGGGCTTTGATTTAAGAAGACTTAATCTGGCATTAGATTTTTTTGTTGAAATCTAAGCCATTAGATGCTCTCCAAAATGAAGGGTCAAGATTACACCTTCTACTTTTAATCCAAGGGTTATAATTAGTCAAAGCCATTTTTGATGAAAATCTCATTGATTAAATCCAAGTGGTCATGATTGATCCATCTCCAAAGAGATTACATTCAAAAACAACGGAACAAATGATCCAACTTTGTAAACCAAATCTCCTCCCTTGATCAATTCTAAAAAGGTTGTAAATGGCATGATTTTATTAGGAAAATCCTAAAAGTGCATTAAATGTTGATATCAAAGTCTCATATTTGACATTTTCCTATTGTTAAAGATCATAACCACTAATCCCAGACTTAATAGTATAAATTTATTTTTTCTGGAAACCTTTTATATTCTTTATTTTTATCGTCCTAAATTAAATACATGAAAACACAAGACAAGAAATTTTTAAAATATTCATTCTGATTCATTTAGTAAGATTCTTCTCTTCGTCTCAAAACATAAATTTTTCTACAAAAAATTTTCACGTTTTACTCATCCAGGCCCAAGCTATTTGGGACCCATTGCTCCAAAAAAGCCTGAATGATAAAAAATAATCACCCATAAAATCATAAAAATTAGAAAACAACAAATATCAAAAAATTAAAAATAATTAAAAGAACAAAAAAATTAAATTACGAAAGTTTTTCTCGAGAAAATTTTTATTTTCCCGACATTCACTCAAAGGATCAAATACGTTGGAATAATCAAAATAATTTTAAAGTATCCAGAAATTTAAAGCAAGAAAATTAAATCGTGACAATTTCTTAAAGAGATAAAATTTTTAGGTTGTTGACACCTCAATGTTTATGTGGGACGATTGGTTTTGTCCCTTAGTAGAGAATATGATGGAGTTCCTATGTTTACTTTTGGAAGTTTTATGTACACTTAGAAAGATTACCTTTATCTATTAGGCATTATTGGATAGTTGTTTTCATGCTTGTAACTTAGTAGGTGTCGACCGCACGTACTCTCCATAGGTGCTACATCATCTATGGTTTCTTTGTTATGATCCATCAAAGGAGGATCCTTCAGAAGATCAAAACTTTTAGTTAGTCTTTTTTATGGTTTATTTTGAGTCAAACCATTTATAATTGCTCGAGTAAATAAATAGTTTGTACTTATTTGTATCCTTAAAAACAAACTTATATGTATAATTATAGGTGTTTTATTAGTTTGTTCTTGATTTCATGTTTGAAATGCTTTCTCATTTTATTTAATGATATTATAAACAAAAACTTAAAATTTTCACAACTTATACTATTATATAGTTAATAAATGATTTATAACTTAGGTTTTATGATAATTTTTGAAAATGTAATTACGGAGGGTAACCACATACTCATTTCAGATCATCTTCTAAAATGGTACAACCCAATTGAAAAATGGACTTTTTTTTACAATTGCTAAATTAGAAAGATAAAAACAAGTAATAAAGTTGATTGATGCGAAGTAACATTCCCACGAGGATCATGTGATCACCAAACTATGACAACTTTAATTATTTAGATGATGAAAATGAGAATAAAGCGCAGTTAAATAAAAATAGAAAAATAACTAACAAAACTAACAAGTCTAAGGAGAATATAGTTCAACCAAGCATTAAAGACCTAAGATTAGGAATCCACTACAATCACATATCAAGACGAACATTGATTCTTCTTTAGTAATGATTATGTTTTTTAAGGCAGTCTATCCTAAATTATTTAAGACTATTCTCTTGGCACTAAAAACGTGTTAAAACTAAATTAACTCCATTATCATGGCAATTAAATTAATTAAGACCCATTAAGTACTATGATATCCCCTTATGTAAGCCTCCTGATAGTGTAGCATTCTGGTAAGCCTCCTGATAACTCACAGTGGCTATGTGAGTTCACAGGGGGTACCTTGTGTAAACTTCTAGTTGAATGTTTTTAGTAGGATGGAGTGGAAAATTGACTGCATGATCTTCATGAAAGTTGTAGTTCTCCTCCTTAGCTTTCCAATGCCATTAGAATCACCTGGTTTGACCTCCGTAGCTCAAGTTACGTCTGTTTTACCACTCAAAGATCAAGAACTCTGCGAATCATAGCGATCTTGATTTCGAGCTCAACTCCTTTGCAATGAACTCCACCAAATCTTCATAAAATCACATCAAAACATCTCTTTTAGACCTAAAAACATAGAGAAAAGATAAATTCAAATGACCAAGGATAATCTAATCATTAGTGACATAAATCCCCATAAAATTAATCTAAATCCATATCAAACCAATCATAAGATATGTGTATTTTACCTACACATCAACTTTTAAGTACCGTGTGCAATGAATGTGAAACAAGGGAAAGTTGGTTTTTGAAATTTGAAAATTGGTAGTTCATTGAGCCAAATATTGAGACCAACCCATTGCTCAAGCATGGCCCTTGAGACTTGGAGACCGAGCTTGTCGATTAGATGTTTGTTTTCTTTTTGCTTCTTTTGTTCAGTGTTTATGTTTGAATTTTGCTTCTACTTGAAAAGATTGATGTAATTTATTTTTAGTAATGAAATTATTTTTTGTTTATATCATATGGTTTCACAATGTTATTTTCATTTTACAAAAAAAAAGGTAGAAGAAGAGAGAAAAAATGAATGGAAAAAAAGAGAGTGAAAAATGAGTAATTGAACAAAAAGCACCAGTATACATTGCTTGTAAAGTTTTGTATTGAGATTAAAGTTTTAAAAATAAACAATTACAATTTGAAATGAGGTTTGACAATCTTTCTCTATTCAAAAATGAAAAAAAATCATCAATATCCTTTGTCACCCCATTTGAGCATGAATTTTTTTTTTCAATTGAACCTTGGACAAGGATCACCTCTATGTTAAGGGCTTGTGCTTAAGAAGGTTTAATAATCATGTTTGGTTGTTGCATAGTTTATAAATGACAATCAAAAGAAGCGAAAAGTGTGAAAAAAGAAGAAAAAAAAGATCATTGTGAAGTGAATGTTTGAAAGAGAAAAAGCATAAAAAAAACAAAGAACGAAAGATACAAATAAGAAAAGGGTTTTGGTCCGGAATGAAAAAGAATGGCTGATTTGGAAAAGTAAAAGTGCAAATGTTGACAAAGCATAGTTTGACATTCCAATGTTAAAGATCCTTTATCCCAGTTAGTCCCTTAAACATTTGTTTGGACCTTTTATATTCTTTATTTGATAGCCCTTAACCATGACCGCTTTACAAGTTTTATAATGTTCATTCTGATCATTGAGTGATTGCTTCTATTTTCGAAAACATAAATTTTGACACAAAATGTTTTACTCCTTCAAGCTATTTGGTTCATTGCTCCAAAAAAGAATGAAAGAAAAAGAACAAAAAAAAAAGAGAAAAGGAAAAAAATGACTAAAAAAAAAAAGAGAAAAGGATGAAAAAAAATAAAAATGATGATGAGACACTTGAATTGCATTATTGGTGGAGGTAATGTTTACATAATTTATTAAGAGTTTGAAGCAAGACGTGACAATTTCTTAAAGGTAAATTGGTTGTTGAACCTCAATGTCCATGCAGATGTTGGTTTTGTAACTCAGGGGCTAATTTTTGAAGTTTTTGTATACTTGAGGGCTAATTTTGGAAGTTCTTACATTAAGGAGAGTAGGAAAGATGTTAAATTTCTTGGATTGATACTTGTATACTTAGAGGCTTGTCTCGAGGTGCCTGATCTCCTTTGTTACATCTTCAAAAGATTCCTTTCTTTTTTCTACTAGCCATAAACTCACTTTATTTGCTCGAGTAAATAAATGTGTTATGACACAATGTTGAGTGATCTTTTGGGAATTTTAGGGGAAATGCTTTCTCATCTAGATCCTTCTTGAATTTTGAATTTGAAATGCTTTCTCAACTTTTTAGTTTTAAATTTAAAAAAAAAATCACTTAAAAATGTAACATTTTTACTATTATATAGAAGAGATTTTCCCAATTAGTTTATAGTTATTTTTTGAAAATTATTTTAACACATACTTCCTATTTTAAGACTTTTAATTTTTTTTTCTTTTTTTAATAATTTACAATTTTAAATAGTTTTTTTATACAATTTCAAATTAGAAAGATAAAAAAAATGTCATCATATAGTTGTTTGATGCGAATTATACCTGACTAATTAGCTGAATGGACTTGGCTAAGTAGCAAAATAGTTTATTCCCAACAATTAAATGAAAACGTTGATGAAGGGACTATGATCCTTGACTATAGGTTGCTATGATAACTAAAGAAAGCTCCTAATTAGCAGGCTAGAGAGAAGTTTGTGTTTCATGTTGACTAACAACTAAAAGTAAATGGTAAATGATTGAAATATAAAGGCAGGTAAAATGTAAGGCAATAAGATAAAGGAAATGTAGTAAATTGTTGAATGCAACAAAGAGAAGAAAATAATTGAATTGTGTTGGATTGATATTGATTGATTGTTGTCATTGTTGGATGTTGTGCATCCTATACAATTGGGTTTTACAATACTATTTATAGAGCAAAAAATGGTCGTTAATACATCCTATTCCTTTCTGCCATGTTTTGCTACCCATAACTAGGGGTGTAAATTAGTTTGGATAATCCAACCAATTCGACCAATCCGAATTGAGCCAATTAAATTGGTTCGGTTTGGTTTGAGTATATTGATTGATTCAGGTAAAATCCAAATCAAATAAAGTTTAATGGATTCGGTTCTCGAATTTGAAATTTCAAATCCAAAAACCGAACCAAACCAAACTATATATATATATATATATATATATATATATAGAGAGAGAGAGAGAGAGAGAGAGAGAGAGAGGCAGGATCAACTTACACTAGTTAATTGCGTCGTAAGTTTTTTTTTTGACTTACACTCATTTTCACTTTGTTAGATTCACTTTCATCTAATGGTTATTTTTAACTAAATAATCTCATCATTAGATGAAAGTGAATCTAACGATTGAAAATAAATGTAAGTCAAAAAGACTTACTACGTTGTGAACCGATCCCCCATATATATATATATATATATATATATATATATATTCTTATTGATTCTTAATCTTCCCAATATCTGCACCTATTGACTTCAAAAATTGATGTCATTGAAATGAGATGTGAACTTGATCTACATGTACTTAGATGGAGTATTGAACTTCTTACTTTAAGACTCTTCAAAATCTGCATAAGTCACAATTATGATAATATATTAATGTTTAATCTTTAGTAAGTCATATAATTATTTTGATTATAACTTTTTTTCTTCTCTATACAATTCCCATGTCTCTAATCTTATTCATTCCTAATCGATGACCCCAATCCACAATTGTACGTAATTCACCAATTCCTTTCTCTTTGTTAAAAAAAGGTTTTTTTTCTAAATTTCGAATGATTCTTTTAAGTATACATTCTAAAAAATAGTGAGGTTTCTTTTGTTATTGGAAAAGTCGAGAAAGCTTGAAAAAAAAAAAAGATGTTGTGACTTCTTAGGCTTATGGTGGATGCATAATAGGATATGGTGAGTTGTATTTTCCATTGACATTTGGTAGGATAAAACAATAGAACGTGACAGGATAAGTGAGTGATTATTCATAGGGTAAATAAACCAAGGTGGTATTGAGAGTGGTCTTGGAGGAACATAACGTTTCTATTGTTAAATCCTTGGACATTGGTTATTAAAATGAAGATGAAGGATCATAACGTTTTCATTTGTGTTTATTGCAAGATGTAGATGAAATTCAAAAATAAATTTGATTTGATGAATGATATTTGATTAATCGTGTTTATTTTTATGTTTGGATTGAGTTTGGATTAAGTTTGGATTGACTTTGAGTGCTACCCATTGTTAGGTTATATACTTGTGTTTCTTTTTATTTATGTTTGGACTAAGTTTGAGTATTGTTATGTATTTGTCTTTGTACTGGTATCTATTGTTACATATATTTTAATTATGTTTGTTTGTTTAGACATTGTCTATTTGTTGTACTTTATAGTGTGCTTATTGAGATAAATAAGTTTGATTCTATTTTTTTAAAAAAAGTTATAGATTTATTTTTTTTTGTTATGAAAAACTAATTATTTAATTAATTTTTGTGTAAAAAAAAATGACCAACCTGATCACCCGAATTAAACTAATTCATAGATATTTGATTTGGTTTGGTTCGGATTTGACTATTAAAAAATATGAAAATCAAACTAAATCGAACTAATTAATTTTAATTAATTCAAATTTATTTTTCTCTAAAACTCGAACTAAACCACTCACTTACACCTCTGTACATAACCCAATAATAAAATCATGACTAACAACATTAGCACTGATTTAACGGGCCTCAGCTAAACTGTTGGTAGAAAAATGTCCAAGTTTCAATGCACTTGCTAGCTGAGGACTTAACTTCCTCTCTGAACTTCATGGGAAATAGCTGCTACTTGCATATCTAATCTTTTCTTCAATTAACAGCTTCCTTGATGCTTGAAATCTTTACAACACCGGTCCATCAACAGTTCCACCATTTTAGGAATACTGGTATTGACTTGGTCGTGCCGCCTTATCCATCTAATCTCCAGAATTAACCCAACCTTCATGACGTGTCGGCCTCCAATCAAGGTTCAAGAAGTGCAAGCCCAATAATGATTTGGCCCAATATCCAGTTGGTCCATTGTTGGTAGTCAACAGCCAAGTAGCTGAGTTCCCTACGGCTGTCAGTTGATCAAGATCGACTAATTTAGCTGATCTAAATATCTTTGGGTGTTAACACTTTGTCCCACTACATTTTTCAGCTGATGAGCGCATGAAGAAGATGAAGCGATGCACTCTTATCCTTCTTAGGATTTCGAGTTCTCACGTTTTTGGGGCTTCGTGCATGGTTAGTGGACTCTGACACTTTCTGGTTAAGAATCAACTTCAAATAATGATGATCATTTGCGTAGCTATCTATTCTCCTTTTCAAATTTTGAATTTTATTCTCTTTAAACAGTGTGGTAATCATCCCAACCATTCATTCTATTCCTTTCTCAACCCTCTATGAATTTTAGCAAGTTTTCTTCCTCTGCAACCTTCAAACCTTAACCTTTTTCAGCAACCATGTTGTCACCCTCCAATTCCCAAAACCCTAGCTATTCACTCGGTGATGACGACATGTCCGATTCCATTGTGGTCCTTTCTGAGCCAAACAACTCTCCCTTGAAACATGAGTCTTCAAGAGCTTCTAGCTTCATTCCTTACGTTGCAGACCAACGTACCTTCGTCCTTAACCCTGTTTTAGTTGATTCTATTGAAAGAAAACTGATGTTGAACCACTTTTTCCAACCTGAAGGGTTTGAACTCCCTATTACTTGCGACTGGTTTACCATCACAAAGTGCCCTTTTGAGTTCATAGCTTGGCCAAAATCATCTACCCAATATGCTGCTTGGCTAAAAAGAGTAGCCAAAGATAAGGAAGATGACTAGCGATGGTGGCGTATCTATGACATGATTATGCTCTCGAAGTAGGAAAAGGTGTCGTGAAGGACCCTAAGCACAAAGCCTTTCTCCTTTATTGGTTTTGTAAGTAATTTGTTTGTTCCAACTTATTGGCTATTGTCTCTGAGTATTCTTATTTCATTGCTGGCATTACTTCTAGAAGAGATCTTGCCTTGGCCCCTTTGTTTCTGCCTTTGCTGTATAGGAGTCTTTTCACCATTGTGGAATGACTAAAAGCTGGTGAGGACTTAAAGACTGTTCAGGGACCATTGTTGTTCCTGGTCCTTTGGATATTTAATTACTTCCTTGAGTTCATCCCAAAATCCTTCTCAGTCGTTGAAAGACCCAAAGCTTCAATGGAGAAGTTCTTCAGCTGATACCTGCAACGAAATACTCAGCTTTTGATATCAGCAACAATCTATTCAGCATCCAGTCCCGTAGTTCCCTAGACCTTTTCTCCTCTTTCAAAAGGATTGCGACCCAACTTGGTTTAGAGCTGAACCTCTTGAAGTCGTATAATCCCCAATGTTTTATTAGGCAGTGGGTTTTATACAAGGCATACTAAAACCATTTAAGTTGTTAGCCAATGCCTTCAACGTGCCTACTTTGTCTGCTACTAAGATCAAGAAGCTGAGCAAGACTAATACCGAGAAGCTGAATGCCTTCAAGTTTATCCTCTTTGCTTCACTTCCCAGTGAAACTGACGAGTCATCTAACGGGTGGCCGTCTGTGTTCAACGCGTTCTTCCTTACTGTTCAATCTAGTTATTTGGGCAAGCTAATTGATGAATCTTCAGAACCCTCAACCGATAGAAACAAGACACCGATTTCAGCATCTCCTAGAAAATCTCAAGGTGCTACTTCCTGAGCTAAAGGTACCTTCTGCCCTTAACCTCTGGGTTTTGATTTTCCTATTTAGCCTACCTTCTTTGATGTTCTGCTTTCTATTCAGGAAAAGCTTCCATAGCTGTGAATTGTGATTGATGCGGAAACTCTTTAGAGTTCTCCAGCAAGTATTTCGGCTGGTAACTTCAGAAGGAACACTCGTCAATCTTCTACTCCTGTTTCTGCTACCAAAACACCTTTCTCCCCTACCAAAATCCAAAACGCCGTTAGCCGAGGCTGACAACACTACTAAGGTATTCTTGTCGGCTATTTTACTTTGCATTTTGCTTATCATTTCGACCAACTGAAAACATTTTTTTTTTACTGATAGAAGAAAGTTAAGACTGCCTCCAAGACCCCTAAGACTCCTGCTGCACCACCCGCTATTGAAGTTGAATTAGTTGCATCCGCACTGGTTTCTAATGAAGTTCTAAACCAGTATTTCAAGTCTTCCTTCTCAAGTCCAACTGTTGGTGATTCTTCCCCCTCTGTCCATGTACATTGAGTTTGTTGAGAACCAGCAACAAAAAAATTTTCCTGCAGATCCACAGATTGTGGCCAACCTAAAGCTGTCCTTGACCATAATGGCCAAATCTTCTGATTCTTATTTTGCAAGTCCAGAACTTAGGGCAGCCTTCAACAGTTGGCCCTTATGATTGCTGATATTACCTTTCCGCACTAAATGTTCAAGGCTAGAAGGGACAACAGTTTGAAAGACCTAAATCAGCTAACTGATCTACAGGCTAAGAAATCCACCTTCCAAACCCAATATTAGGTTGTTGAGAACGAAAGGCAAGAAAACATTCTAGAACAAACCCGCATTACCAACCGATTGGATGAGCTGAACAAAGAACTGGCCAACATCAAAGTTGAGATTGCCTTGCTCCAAATTTAGCTAATGACTGTATCAGCCAAGGTTAGGTCAAGAGTCGATGCTAGGATCAAGCTGTTCAACCAATCAACTACCCTCAATAGCGAGATTGACTATCTGTTGCAGCACAAGGATATGCTTGAACGCAACATGGAGGCCGGCGAAAAGGGGTTAGCCAAGGCTGAGAAATCTTGGGCCGAGTGCAAGAATGTCTTAGCCAAGGCTAAGAAGATGAAGACTGCACAGAGCTCAGAAATGGCCGTTACACCCAGCTTAGTTGTTGACTCCATGACTACTACAACTGCTGCAACTGATCCTGAAGAAACCAATCCACTTCCTTTCAAGTGAAAAATCCGCCAATGCCCCGGACTTTAGATTTTAGGTTTTTTTTTTTTTTAAATCACCCTTGGACTTGGTAGACTTTTGTATGAAGTAGTTTGCTTAGGGCCTACCTTGGGCATTTTGTTTTAAATCTTGCTGATTAGAGCTAGGTAGCTGGCTTGTAGCTACCTCTTTTGATTCCTATGTTTGAATTGCTTCCCAAATGGATCGATAATAAGACTCTAATTTTCCATTAATCCTTTTTTGACAATTCCTCCCCATGCTTATTGACTAGTCGATAAGCGCCTCAAGGAATAACTAGACTAATAATAAAGGGTCTTTCTTAATTTGGAGATCACTTTCCAAACTCAGGATTTTTAGAATAACTAGATCCAAAATAAATTATTAATCCATTTAAGATCCATTACAAAATCTTAATATCATCAATCCATTTATGTTTAACGGATTATTCAATAATATCCAATGTCTGAAAATCTTAATATTTTAAACGGATGGATATTCAATCCATCCATTAATCAATTTTAATGGATTGGATGGATGGATATCTCCACTCATTAAAAAAATTATTTTTAAAATTTATCTTTAAAAAATACTTTCTTGAAAGTGAAGTGTTGAAATAATAATAAAAAGGTAAAATACATTGGATATCCATTGGATTAGTTTTTAATTGGATATTCAACGAGATTATCCATAACTAAAATTTAATCCATTAGATCTAATTCAATAAAATATATTATTAAATTGGATGATCTTTCCAAACTCAGGATTTTTAGTACCAATAGGCAGAATGGTTTTTCAAATTAGGTCTCCTTCAGCAAACCTCTTTATTCTAACCCTTTTATTGTAACTTCGTGCAACTTTGGATTTTTTTAGCTAAATATTATCAAGAGCCATTAGTCGATCTTCTTCGGCTGATTCTATTTCCATGAACAAAATCTGCAAGTATTTTTCAAGTCATTGGCCATAGGTTAGCTGGCAAGGTGTTAGGCCAGTAGCTATGCACTTTGAATTCCTGTAGGCCCAGAGTACTTCGGATAACACTTCATGCCATTTCTTCGACTCTTCTAAAACATTTTTTATCATATCAGTAAGGATCTTGTTGGTAGCCTTAGCTTGCCCATTGGTTCGAGCATAATATTGTGTAGAGTGAACCATTTTAATCTCATATTCTTGAAAGTAAACATCTATCTTGGAGTCCTCCATAGGTATCTTCTTTTCCCATTTGGTCCTCCTTAGATTGATTTTCTCAATTAAGGACTTATAGGTTTAAGATTTTTTCAATGTTATCCTTCTATCCAATTTTAACGAACACTGTTAAGAGATATGTTGACTTGTCACATTTTGTCTTACATGTTAATGATACATATAATTTTTTCGCCATGATACCTGATACTAGTGTGTGATTTAAAAATATTTAAAAAAAAAATTGACAACAATTATTCATTAAAAAAAATTAGAAGGCGGCAAAATGTATCATCCCTTCCCATTCCCACTTATCTTTACCACGCATGAAATGTCATTGTGTAAATATAAAGGGGCTATTGACTGCAAGCATAAAGGAATCCCAGGAACCAGGAATGGTCACACGAAATCATCAATGACATATAAGCATTCACTTGTTAATCTTAATTTGATTGGGAATTTGGAATCATGTTATATTGTAAATTAAGCCTGAGATGTGATTTTAAAGATGTTTCCAGATTTGATTTTTAGTTAAAGAAGTCCAAACTTTCCGGCCAATTTCATAAATCTACGTTGAATTTTCCATAACTTCTGGTGACGTCACTGGAGATAACTCATGCAGCAAACTCTTACTATCTAACTGCTTTGCCGGATTTCGACGTCGGCGGCAGAAACTTCCACTATAGTGGCAAGAACGAACTGTAAGAGAAAAAGTTTAGAGATCCTCAGCCTTGGACATGGCAGAGAGATAGCTCAGCCTTGGCTAGAACGACGCTCACCTCCTCTGCTAATGCGAAAACAAGGCCAAATCAGTGCAGATAAGGCTCATTTAACCCACTTGCCTTTCATTCCTTCGATTCTCACCAGAAAGTTCTTCATTTCAGTGGAAAATGTTTTTTAGGTTCTTCACCGTGAAGAAGAATGATTTTTTTTTTTAATTTTAATTTTGTGTAATTTTTTAATTTTTAATTTTTTTAAATGCCATATCTGCATCATGTTGTCAAATATCGACCATATCATCAACATCATGGCAAAAATGAGACAAGTTAGCATAACACTATATTTGGATATTTAGTAGTTGATGGAATGAAATTGAATGAAATGAAATGGGATGAGATAAGATAGGATATGATAGAATAGAATGAGATAAAAGTACAATTCTATTGTTTGGATATTTTAGGATGGAGTGAAATAAAATTATCATTTCATTATTTGGGAAGTAGATGGAATGGTAAGAGTTATAACTTTATTTTTTATAAATTATCCTTATTACAAACACACTAATTTTAGGATATGAGGTTAATGTAGTAAAATTCTAATTATAATAATAAAAAAGATTATTTCATCACATATCCCCCAAATTGGGAGGAAAGAAAATTGATAGTTTTTTATGGGATGAAATAGAATCTATCCTACCCACTTCCATTTAATTCCATCTTTTTTTAATATAACCAAATAATGAAACATATATCTATTTCATTCCATTCTACTCAATCCCATCAATCCAAACATAGCCTTAATGGTGTTAGTGGCTATTGGATGAAATGATAACATTGAGAAAATTTTATAGTAACAAGCCCTTAATTGAGAAAATTAATCTAAAGGGGACCAAATTAGAAAAGAAAGTATCTATGGAGGACCAAAATATATGTTTACTCTATTCTTGACCAAAAGCCACCATCTTATCCCCAGTGAAAACTGTACCCTAATAAGTTGTAATAGTTTGAGGAATTCTATACTTGTGAATAACCTATTGTTGAATAAATTCGATCACATCAACTTGGGACTGAGCCTCAACCCATTTGGTAATGTAGTCCGTAGCCTTAATAATGAATGCATGCGTCTTTGATAATAAAAGGGTAGATTTTCCCAAGTAAATCCATTGCTCCTTGGCTAGAAGACTTTGAATTGGTCCATGTAGTTGACAAAGCTCACACTCCTTAGCATATTTAAGGCAATCGGCTATGATGGCGCCAATAATACCCATGATGGTGAATTAGCCATCTCATAGGCTTGATTGGAGTGCTTCACAAACGCCTTCATGGATTTCGCCTATTACTCTTAAGGCTTCCATTTTTCCTAAGCAATTCGACAATAATCCTTCATGACCCTTTTTGAATAGTTCTCCATCAACTAAGACATATCTTAGGGCCTTCTGCTTCAACTTTGAAGTCTGAATTAGCTGAAGGATTCTTCAAATGGTTGATCAACTCAGTTCTCCAGTCACTGTTAGTTGTCTGTTGATCAGCTACTGCAATATCTCCTTAAGAAAAGGTCCTTTAATTGAAATTACCAATTGACTCTTTGAAGCCAAAAGCATGTTGTGCTAAGTCATTGGCAATGTCATTCTTACCCCTAGGAATATGCATGATCACAGCATCAGCAAACTGTTGAAGAAAGCGTTAGCCGTTTCGTCATATTTAGCCAAGTTTGGGTTATGGCAATTGTATTCTCATGTCAATTGTCTGATAGCTACCTGAGTCTCCTATGATTTGCATGAACTTGACTTTCATTGATATCAACAACTTCAACCCAGCTAATAATGCCTAACATTTAGCCTAGTTATTTGAACAACTTGGCTCCAACTAAAACATAATTTTCTTGTTTTTCAATCGGGTTAGTTATGGCCACTCCTATGCCAAATCTTTTTTGAGTTCTTGACCCATTAAAAGTTGGTATCCATGGCTTAAGTTGTGCATAGCCGATCACCTCAGCTAAAGGATCTTAGATGTCAATACAAGGGTGTCGTGCTAAGAAATTAGCTAAACCCTATCTTTTGACGACTCTCAATGGAACATATTTCAAAGCATAAGCATTTAGCTTAATTGCTCGTTTCATTAGTCTACCTTGTAACATAGGCCTATATAGCAAATACTTGACAATATCAATCTTGCACATAAGTAGAACTTCCTTTGGTAATAAATAATATTAATGTTTTGTACATGTATGACACAAGGAACAACATAATTTTTCTATAAGAGTATATATGGTCTCAACATCATTTAATAATCGACTAAGATAATTAATAACTCCCTCAGTTCCATCCTCAACATCATGTGCAAGTAAGCACCTCATGGATTCCTATGCAGCTAAGATGTAGAGCTTTAAAAGTCTACCTGGAGAAAAGGGTACCAATACTGGTGGATTTACCAAGCTATGCTTGATCTGCTAAAAAGCTGACTATTGCTCCTCTCCTAGATAAATTCTTCAACTCCTTTTAACTTTAACAATGGTGAGAAAGCTTTCATCTTTCCAGCTGGATTTTTGATGAATCTGCACAGGAAGTTGATTTTGCTGATTAAGCTTTGCAATTCTGTTTTGTTTTGTGGTGGTCTTTGTAACACCCTCCATAGGGCATCACATTTTTAAAGAAAACTTAAAATCTGAAAATCATTTTTATAAAAGTTTTGAGTTTTAAAAGATGAATTTTTAACTTTCTTTTCATGGAAACATAAACTTACCAAAAATTTTAAGAAAACAGAAATTAAATTGAATTGATTAATACACATATTATATATACCACAAAATATTCAATAAAGAAATAAAACATGTAACTTATAGACTCAGAGAAACAGTAGCAAACACAATGACAGTTACTACTAATAGCACGGTAACAACACTAACGAGAAAAATCCAACATAAATGCCTCGTTTCTCCACCAACTGCATCTTGTTGAAACTTGGAAGATCACTTCTCGACGCCGTCACTATCTTCAGAATTTTGCCTCCAATGGGTCTAAGAAATTTGCTTCATCTACTATACGAATTTAAATAAAACAAACACAACAAAACAATACAGTAAAGAGGTGAGATCCCCTTTCACCAATACCAGTATGGTAGCAAAGAAAAATACGAATGACAAAGTCATTCCATACACACAGATATCACAATTATAATCATGTTATCAATTTACAAATAATTCTAATAAACACATGTTATAATAAAATGAACAGCAATAACATTACCATGATAGATATAACAATTAATACAATAAACTACATAATCACATCATGCATATTAACTCACATCAACACATCGTATATAATATCTTAACATTGAATATAAATAACCACAACATGTAATGGTACAGATAGATAAAATGGTACAGATAATAATATTAAAATGTATAACACATAAGTATATGGAATGTGACTCAACCCTACTCCATGAAGCTAAAAATACAGACATAAGAGAGAACGACCCGCAAAATCTATTAGTACCGTCGACCGCCCAATAACTATTCCGCTGTCTCACGTTGCGTCTATAGCCCACTGTAAAAAAAAAGGTGTAGTGGTGTAGCACACTGTCATACGTCGTGTCACTACAGGCTTGCACTAATAGACTTCACAAGATCTTGATTAAGTATAGTGCGTGTCGAGTCTATTAGTGAGTTACCGGTTACCACGGCCCAGAGGAGCGATCAACTGTCCATAAATGGAATAATCTGCACACTAATGTCTCCAAGTTCATTCAAGTTGAACCACACTACGCTTATCACACCAACAACACGATGTTATTCATCTCGTCAATCAATCCACCAATTATCAACCAAATTGTCACAACGCAATGCATGATAAAAAAATTATGAATAGGCCCTCACTGGCAAAAATTACGAATATGCCCTCACTGGCAAAAATTCCAAATATGCCCTCACTGGCAAAAATTATGAATATGCCCTCACTGGCAAATCGCATATATATACAGTATGTCCCACCTGACAGTACTGTTCCACAATCTGTCCGGGTCCACCACTTTGGCCCGACAGTAAAAACTTACTGTTTTCATCAATCGCGTAGAAATTTTATCGTGTTTTCAAAATCTCGTTGCTTTTACAAACGTTTTTAAATCGCGTAAATATATTTTACTGTTTTTTAAAATCATGTACTGTTTTTCAAACGTTTTCTCAATCGCATAAGATTTTTAAATCATTTTCTTGTCCGAATTCCTTAAAAATCACTATTCAAATAAACAAAAATAATATTTAGTATGTTTGAACTACGTAGAATATTTTTCATACCGTATATAATATAATAGATATCTTTTCTATCTTATTTGTCTATTTTTAACAAAACTTAACAAGATTTTGTTTAGGAAATTTATAACAATGGTTTTCTAAGTTTTCTGTTAAAATTCCTTTTATTTATATTATAACTAATTAATTATACTTTTGAAAACTACTAACGTGCTTCAAAATATAAAATGAGCTCTACGTTAGAAATTTTACAAAAGCTATTGTATTTTCTTTTAAATGGTAAAACTCTTAGATTTAGTTCCTTAAACTTAATTTAATCATTTTTATTCCTCGAAATTCATTGTAATAAAATTCTTTTGGCATTATTACCTAACCTTGGTTGAAAATAATTTTAGAAACCAAAATATTTAAATTTGGCATGTTGGCCGAATTCCACAAAAATTGCCATTTGATCTTTAAATTCATTTTCCTAGCTTTAAATTGATTTGTATCTTGTCAATTTACCTAAGTCAATTAAATTGCTCTTTTAGAAAATTGTTGAGAACATTTTGGTTCCCTTTTTGTGTTGAGGTCGTGAGCCTTGGATTTGTGTTCTTTGGAACACTCATGCAAACCTTACATGCTATTCACATTCTATAATAATTATCATGCATCTATGAACACATACCATATATTAAAGCAATCATAAAACACATACAAAATATTAAAGCTATTAGACATGCTTATACACATAATCAATCACAATTAGGAAAGACAATAAACAACCAAGTGAATGAATCTTTATGGATTCTTCACTACAAACACATTCATTCCTCATCACCAACACATGGCTGATGAGGGTAATCTCCCTCTTACCTCTTGAAGAACCTCCAAAGTTCCTTGTATGTTCTCCTGCTGTCTTCTTCAAGATGAACTTCAACCACCAAGTGCTTCTTGAAAAACAAAGAAAACGTGAAATGTTAATACCTAAGGCTTGAATAAGAAAACCATGGATCAATATATGGTTTAGAAGGAAAGAATGAAATCAATAGTGAAGATTTCATAAACTTCACCTTAAAACTCCAAACCTTGAACTTGAAGAACAAAAATGAAGATGGGTGATATAGGAAAAATCTCCAACATGAAAGTTCCTTAGAATTGCATGGGGATTCGAGATCTAAGGTTGTTTAGAATTATTGAAGCTTGGAAGGTGACTTTTGTGGGGTTGGCCGTGAGCTTGGGAAAGGAAGAGATATGAGCTTTTGTGGTCTTTGCTTAATAGGAAGATGAAGATGGAGAAATCTTGAGAAATTCCTAACATGAAAGTGTCTTGGATTGATGAGAGGATTCAAGAAATGATATTGGTAGGAATTATAGAAATTTGGAGAAGGTTTCTTGGTGCTTGGTCGAAATCATGGGGGAGAGAAAATGAGAGAGTTTTGGTTGCTTGTTCTTGGTTCTTTGGGGAAAAGGATGTGTAAGAGAGCAAATGAGATGAATGGATGAAGGTTGTCTTCCACTTTGGGAGCTTTGGCCGTGGAAGACCATAGGAGAGAAAGGGGTGAGAGTTTCTTGCCAAAATTGCAAATGAGTCTAAGCCCTCCTATTTATAGATTTCATGAAAAAGATGTAGGCTCAAGATATTTTTCGGTATACTATAAGCAATGAACAATAATTACTGCTTATAAGGTCAGTATCTATTGTCTAATGGGTAATAAAATATACTTAGATTTTTCTCTTATTTTAGCTGGGTAGCAATTATTGCTGATCATTTTCTACTGATTGCCCTTGATGAGTCACAAAGCGAGTCATCAAAGAGAAACTTCTAGAATATGTGACTAACTACGATGAGTCAGTATGATGAGTCACCGTAGATATTTTCTAAAACAGGTGAGTCAACATGGCGAGTCACAGTGCTGAGTCATTGGCTGAGTCAGCATGACTAGTCACATCGTTAAGTCACTGGCTGAGTCAGCATGATGAGTCATCAGCTGAGTCATTAACGGTGAGTCATAGTGCTGAGTCAGCATGATGAGTCGTCAGGGAAGCTTCTGGAACAGGTGACTCACTGTGGTGAGTCACAGGTGTTGAGGTGTCATGCCACGTGTCGCACTTCTATTTGTCCTTAGTGATGAGTCACAACCACTAACTTTGACCAGCTCCTCATTAGTCCACATGTAAAGCATTCGATGACTAGGCGCACTGACGATGCGTCTTCTAGAACAGTCTGGAACATGTGAGTCACTAGGCTAGTCACCTAGGTGAGTCACCAACGATGAGTCATCATCTAGAACATTCTAGAGTGAGTAACTAGGCTCGCGTCTAGAATCATCCACTAGATATTTTTTAAGAAAAATATCTTTCAATGAATAATAAAACATACCCCGATTTTATTTGTCAGATAAAATCGCAGGAAAAATAAAACTTCAAAAACTGTTTCCGGTTTCGGGTTTAGTAAGTTCCCCATTCCGAATCAACAAAGATAAAGCTTTCTTAATAAAAATTTTTATTTTTCCAGGCCTTGGACCACATATAGCCCAAAATATCATAAATATATTAAATATTCAAAATATATCAAAATATCAAAAATATAATATAATATTCAAAATATCTCAAAATATCTTAAAATATCTCAAAATATCTCAAAATATCTAAAATATAATAAAATATTCAAAATATCTTAAAATATCTAAAATATATTAAAATATTCAAAATATCCAAAATATCACAAAAATTCACAAAAATCATATTAATTGTGAAACTCATGAAAATCAAATCAGATTAGTAAAAATAATTAAGGATTGAGAGAAAGAAATAAAATACGAAGGCTTATATATATACCGCCCAAAATAATATTAAAATAATCAAAAACGTAAAAACTCTCAAAAATTCCTAAAAATCACATAAATCATAAAATTTACAGAAGTCGAGTCGGATTATTCAAAATAATTCAGAATCGACCAAAACAAATAAAATACTAATTTTCGGGACGTTACAACACTCCCCTCCTAAAAAGAATTTCGTCCTCGAAATTCGTAGCAGTCTTAGAATAATTATGGTACTACTCCTCCATCTTGTCGTCCAATTCTCACGTTGCATCATTGCTTCTCCTTTAGAACTTGGAGAATCATTCTGAGTTGTTCAACATGTTCCTCACGATTTTGAGAATAGATCAAAATGTCGTTAATAAGGATAATGACAATTCTGTCCAAATAAAGACGAAAGATACTATTCACACAATCGGTGAATATTGCGGAAACATTTGTCACTCCTAACAGCACCACTTGAAATTTTCTTGCCTTTGTACCACTTCACTTTCTTGCTTCTGTTTTTAACAGGAAGTGTCTCACAAATCAAGTTCTCTTTTTCAACAGTACCGTATCTGATACTACGACATGATTTTGATTACGAATATCCTTTCTTGCAATTGCAATACATAAAAGGACATAAAAAAAAATTAGAAAGATAAGATAGCAAAACTATCCAATGTGTTACCGGAGATATCCAACAAAGAAATTTGATATTGTCCGATTTTAAGAATGAATTTTTCAAGACACCAAAATTTTATTGAAACAATCCACAGGATACGGTTAAAGATAACCAATCCATTTATAAGATCACATCTATCTCGTGAAAGAGGTAGATAGTTTAGATTAACGGAAAAGATTGTTTAAGGAACTAGATAATAATAATAGGTTTGGTAATAAAAGCAAAAATAGACAAGTCGAAAGGTAACAAAGATATTGATAACTCTAATTAACTCACACAGTCAACCAACTATAAAAGAATGGATCAAACCAAAAGTACATTTCGCAATTGCGACACATGAGAGATATCATGAAGGCGTAAAAAGGAGAGATGATAAAGTCATCTATACCACCGGATCTATCCATTGGAGGAATTAATATGGTCCGATAAATTTTAGGTGTTAGCTTTTTAAGTTGAACAATTCAACCAATAGGTCTAACAGAGCATGGATGGTTGGAAAAATACCCAATCCATATTTTTAGATCACGTCTATTTTTGAAAAAGAGGTACACCAATTGAACCAACAGAAAAGATTCAATTATTTAACAGACTTAGGATGGTTTAAGTAACTCAAGTCCTCAACCACATGTGTTAGCAATAGAAGTAGAAACAACCAGGTCAAAAGATAATGAAGACACAGATAACTCTAATTGACCCACACAATTATATGCCATAGAGAAATGGGTTACCCTCAGAATTATACAGTATAGTTAAAGGATCACCTTTTGTAACACAACCTTCTTTGTTTAGGTCTTCAATCTAAGATGTTTTCGCTCCACTTGAAGAATCGATGCTCCATTCTACTTAAGAGGTTGAAGCACGTTCATTACTAACAGATAACTTCGTCTTTGGTGGAATACACTTTTCAGCAAAATGTCTGGGCATTCTACACTTGAAACAGATGATTCCTTTGATTGTACCGTCCCTCGTTAGATGATCTTCCCCATACTTCTGACACTTTGGTACAGATGTCACAGTCTGACTAAACCTGCTACTACTCGCACTTCCTCCACGAGATTGTTGTTGTTGTTGACTTCCCGATGATCACGAATACGTTTTTCCACTAGAATCGCCTGGCCTTACGATTTCTCCTCCTTAGGAACCAACATGGTCCAACATTACGAAATCTCGTATTCTGAGATTTATTCCGACTTTGTCCGATTCCAAAACTCGGCTATCGTTCCTTGCTGCTGAGCAATCCTCGGAGTACGTCGTACTGTTCCTTCAGTTGTCCTTTGCATCGCTTTTATAGTTGCAGCCACATTATCAGTGTCACTTCCTGTTTCCTCACGTGCACGTTTACCACGAGTCATCGCCTTTCTTCAAAGACGGACGAATCAAACCACAATGGAAACCAAAGTAACCATTTCAAAGAAACTTTGTCTCCTTTCGGAGTTCAAGCACAGAGAGTCATACAGCACAAACAAAACAGACCTAACCACAAACCCCAAAAGACTCTAACCGTGCTCTGATACCAACTAATGTAACACCCTCCATAGGGCATCACATTTTTAAAGAAAACTTAAAATCTGAAAATCATTTTATAAAAGTTTTGAGTTCTAAAAGATGAATTTTTAACTTTCTTTTCATGGAAACATAAACTTACCAAAAATTTTAAGAAAACAGAAATTAAATTGAATTGATTAATACACATATTATATATACCACAAAATATTCAATAAAGAAATAAAACATGTAACTTATAGACTCAGAGAAACAGTAGCAAACCCAATGATGGTTACTACTAATAGCACGGTAACAACACTAACGAGAAAAACCTAACATAAATGCCTCGTTTCTCCACCAACTGCATCTTGTTGAAACGTGGAAGATCACTTCTCGACGCCGTCACTATCTTCAGAATTTTGCCTCCAATGGGTCTAAGAAATTTGCTTCATCTACTATACGAATTTAAATAAAACAAACACAACAAAACAATACAGTAAAGAGGTGAGATCCCCTTTCACCAATACCAGTACGGTAGCAAAGAATAATACGAATGACAAAGTCATTCCATACACACAGATATCACAATTATAATCATGTTATCAATTTACAAATAAATAAACACATGTTATAATAAAATGAACAACAATAACATTACCATGATAGATATAACAATTGATACAATAAACTACATAATCACATATGCATATTAACTCACATCAACACATCGTATATAATATCTTAACATTGAATATAAATAACCACAACATGTAATGGTACAGATAGATAAAATGGTACAGATAATAACATTAAAATGCATAACACATAAGTATATAGAATGTGACTCAACCCTACTCCAAGGAGCTAAAAATACAGACATCAGAGAGAACGACCTGCAAAATCTATTAGTACCGTCGACCGCCCAATAACTATTCCGCTGTCTCACGTTGCGTCTATAGCCCACTGTAAAAAAAAAGATGTAGTGGTGTAGCACACTGTCATACGTTGTGTCACTACAGGATTACACTAATAGACTTCACAAGATCTTGATTAAGTATAGTGCGTGTCGAGTCCATTAGTGTGTTACCAGTTACCACGGCCCAGAGGAGCGACCAACTGTCCACAAATGGAATAATCTGCACACTAATGTCTCCAAGTTCATTCAAGTTGAACCACACTATGCTTATCACACCGACAACACGATGTTATTCATCTCGTCAATCAATCCACCAATTATCAACCAAATTGCCACAACGCAATGCATGATAAAAAAATTATGAATAGGCCCTCATTGGCAAAAATTCCAAATATGCCCTCACTGGCAAAAATTACGAATATGCCCTCACTGGCAAATCACATATATATACAGTATGTCCCACCTGACAGTACTGTTCCACAATCTGTCCGGGTCTACCACTTTGGCCCGACAGTAAAAACTTACTGTTTTCATCAATCGCGTAGAAATTTTATCTCGTTGCTTTTACAAACTTTTTTAAATCGCGTAAATATATTTTACTGTTTTTTAAAATCGCGTACTGTTTTTCAAACGTTTTCTCAATCGCGTAAGATTTTTAAATCATTTTTTTGTCCGAATTCCTTAAAAATCACTATTCAAATAAACAAAAATAATATTTAATACGTTTGAACTACGTAGAATATTTTTTATACCGTATATAATATAATAGATATCTTTTCTATCTTATTTGTCTATTTTTAACAAAACTTAATAGTATTTTGTTTATGAAATTTATAACAATGGTTTTCTAAGTTTTCTCGTTAAAATTCCTTTTATTTATATTATAACCAATTAATTATACTTTTGAAAACTACTAACGTGCTTCAAAATATAAAATGAGCTCTATGTTAGAAATTTTACAAAAGTTACTGTATTTTCTTTTAAATGGTAAAACTCTTAGATTTAGTTCCTTAAACTTAATTTAATCATTTTTATTCCTCGAAATTCATTGTAATAAAATTCTTTTGGCATTATTACCTAACCTTGGTTGAAAATAATTTTAGAAACCAAAATATTTAAATTTGGCATGTTGGCCGAATTCCACAAAAATTGTCATTTGATCTTTAAATTCATTTTCCTTGCTTTAAATTGATTTGTATCTTGTCAATTTACCTAAGTCAATTAAATTGCTCTTTTAGAAAATTGTTGACAATATTTTGGTTCCCTTTTTGTGTTGAGGCCGTGAGCCTTGGATTTGTGTTCTTTGGAATACTCATGCAAACCTTACATGCTATTCACATTCTATAATAATTATCATATATCTATGAACACATACCATATGTTAAAGTAATCATAAAACACATACAAAATATTAAAGCTATTAGACATGCTTACACACATAATCAATCACAATTAGGAAAGACAATAAACAACCAAGTGAATGAATCCTTAAGGATTCTTCACTACAAACACATTCATTCCTCACCACCAACACATGGCTGATGTAACGCCCCTTTTTGGGAGGGAACGTCACATTGTCAAATGAAATAAAATGCGAAAATTAAATGATCAAACAATTAAGACCTGGTTCATTTACTCAAAGTTAACTTGTTTAATGCCATAATGCCTGAGAAAATAGCGGTATATTTATTTTTCTTCCTTTTTTTTTTATAATACAGAAAGCAGAAGAAAGGTAAGGAATAAAATAATCAACAGACTTTCCACTGAATAACGTGCATATATATATATATATATATATATATATATATATATATATATATATATATATATATATATATATATATCAACATTTAAACACAATCGTAATTGAGATACAAGCCCGAATACTTCCAAAAAGCAAAAACTATACCGCCCAAGGAAATCATGCATATATAACCATCATGCATATACAAAATATACAAACCACCAAAAAGTAATACATCGTGCCCCCAAAATAAAAACACCGGCAGCCATCGGTAGCCACCGAAGATCAATCCCTCGATGAGGAGGAACCGTGTCGATCCTTAGCGGATCTTCCTCTTCCGAGGAAACCTCCATTGGAACCACAGAAGCACGGGACGGAGCCCGAGCGGTGGAATCAAAGGAGTCCTCCCGTGGGATGTAGTAACGATCGCCCCACATCTCACGGATGGGCAAGTAAAACTCTAGTCGCAGGCTGATATGGCAGGTGAGGACAGGTGCCTCATGACGTCTCCAGGCTAGGGCTATCGACACATCTCCCAAGTAGACGCAGCGATCGGAATTCAAGTTAATGTGCTAACACTCTGGCCCTACGAGGAAGGTCAGACGCACGTCCCTATGAAATCCGCCCATACGTGCCACCATCGTCTTCGTAGAAGCTAGTCTCATTCGGGCCAGAAGCCGGGAAACTCGGGATCTTCCGTCTCCTTACCGTCGTCTTCGATCAACACAACATACACACATACAACAAGTAATAGAGATACAAGAAAGAGGTAAGACATCCTACCATCATTACCAATTATAGCAGCTAGAAACAGTATGGTGCCACGCGCCCAAATAGCAATTCAAAATATCATATTCAACTAATAAGCAGAAATTCCAATAGTAGCAAATAAACAATTCCAGGTAGATAGTCATCACAGTAAAAGCCAAATCAGTCATAGACAGGAAATATGAACATTAACAATGATAATGTATATCATGACTCACATGCATGCTTTCCCAAATTCGTACTCCATGGAGCTAGACTCAAATAGTCGGAGAGAAAGATCAGGAGACATGTCTGTAACTCGGCTGCCGAGGCTAGTGCTATCAATAAATTTTCTCGTGCACAATCATGACATTGTACAGACATTCTACACTAGATCACGATATAGGACAGAGTTGTCAAGTCCGGATCGTCGGTGCGTTTGCACGGTTTGCCCCACAGTGCAAAGGAGCTACCAACTACCCATTGTGGAGGACCCGCACCCCGACGCCCCCAAGGTCATAACAAGACCCACACTTGTCTACTCGCACCCGCACTAAGGTGTGTTCAATCTCCTAGGCAACTTGGCCTTACAATAGTCCACAAGGACATTCACAATGCATACGACACTATGCATGAACATGTATGATTCACAATTTCATACCCTTACATAACATGCCACAATAGGCCAATATAAGCATCAATATATGTTCCTTATCACACACATACAACAATTTCCATGTCATGGATCCAAGAATTTCCATTTTCAAAAATCATTTCTTCTCTATTGGTATGAATACATATTCCCATCACTTTTATGTAATGTAGAATCCTTGAATCCAGGGCTTTTAGGTTATGTTTGGGTTACAAAGGACAAAGAACCATAATTCCAATCATTTCTAGCTCAAAATCTCATTTTTGGGTCTTGGTAATCGATTACATCACTCTGGTAATCGATTACCAGCGAAACAGAATCCATGTAATCGATTACAATACCATTGTAATCGATTACACGATTTCCAGATCTATGATTCGTAACTTCAAGGACCTGGTAATTGATTACACAGCCGTGGTAATCGATTACCAATCGAACAGAACCTCCGTAATCGATTACCCACAAGTTGTAATCGATTACGTGATTCCAAGAAGCATCATTTCGTGACATCAAAGGCTTGGTAATCGATTACAAGCTAGACAGAATCTCTGTAATCGATTACACACAAGATGTAATCGATTACCGGATTTCTAGAATCACGATTTAGTACCCTTAAGAGCTTGGTAATCGATTACAAGCCCCGTGTAATCGATTACCACGCGTAAACTTGCAGAAAATAGGTTCTCAGGTCCTTTAACTCAAATCAAACCACCCATTATCATATTTAACTAACAAGTTACTCAAATATACTTTCAAAGCATGCAAGAGGCATCAATCAATCATACAACAAATCAATCCAATAGCATAAATCAATTAACATCAACACATAGACATAGTAATCACAAAAAAATCAAAGGATAACCCTCATTAGGGTCTTTCCTCCAACAACACAATCAAGGTTCCTAGATGCTAAGAGAGGTTGAGGAGGAGTGTCTTCCTCTTACCTAAGTGAAGAAAACAAAAGAAGAACACCAAGAACCTCCTTTGAATTTTCGGATTTGAGCTCCAAGGATCCTAAAAATGGTGACTTTGTTAGAATCAATACCAAGGCTTGAAAAATAAGCCATGGATGGCCAACATGAAAACCATGACCACGAAAATGGAGGAGAAAGAAGAGAAGTCTTGAGTCTTACCCAAAAAGCTCAAAGCTTGGAGCTTGAAGAAATGGTGAGAATGGTGGAATCTCAAGATGCTCCAAACAAGAAGGATGTCTAGGAGAGGAAGAGGTTTAAAAGGGTGTGGTTGGAAGAAAATTTTGTGATGAATGTGGGGGAGAGGGCTGCTGAGCCGTGGGATTTCTGGAGAAAGAGAGAGAGAAAATGTCATGAGGAAGAAGAAGAAAGAAGTAAAGGAATGCTTAGGAAATAAAATCAATCTCCCCCAAAATGTTGTCCAACCGTGCATGAAGGAGAGAGAGGAGGGAAAATGGGCTGCTTTGCATGGGGAAGGAGGAAGAGGAAATTTCCAAGAAGCTTCCTCCAAGCTTCCATGAGAAGCTTCGCACGTTTCTCGATAAAATGAAAGTAAAACTGTTTCCTAATCGAGTACACTAACACGATGAATATTTACACTGTCAGTATTATTTTTCCTCCAAGTGTAGAAGAGTTACCGATGATGAAAATAATATTTCATTATTCATCGATGATTTTTACAATACCGCGATTTCATTCATCGGGTAAAACTTCGTAAAACGTAAACTTCGTAAATTTTGCCCGGCCTCGGATTTAGTAAGATCCCCCGTCGACAAGTCCACAATTTAGAGTTTACCAGCCACAGAAAAGACATCGCATCTTCCCGGGTCTGCACAGCACACACGCAAAACGAGGAATATATTAAAATATTCATCGTTTCCGAAAAATTCCGAAAGAATTCACATAAATCACAAATATTAGAAAATGACTATTGGTAGTGAAATAATTAACTTCCGGAGCGTTACACTGACCTCAACAATTCTCAGCTCAGTGTGCACGCAAAACGAAGAATATATTAAAATATTCGCCGTTTCCAAAAAATTCTAGAAAAATTCTCAAAAATCTAGAATATTATAAAATGATCATTTATACTTAAACAAATATTTTTCGGGATGTTACAACACTCCCCTACTAAAAGGAATTTCGTCCCCGAAATTTACATACCTCAAAATAGTTCCGGATGTTGCTCTCTCATCTTGTCTTCCGGTTCCCAAGTTGCATCACCAGTTGTTTCATTCCAGATCACTTTTACTAATGAGATCTCCTTTCCTCTAAGTTGCTTTATCCATCGGTCCTCGATTCTCGCAGGAGGCGCCTCATAGGTCAAGTTCTCTTTTAGCTGTACTATGTCCAGTGCTATGACATGACTTGGATCAGGAAAATACTTACGAAGTTGTGACATATGGAAGACATTGTGTGTGTTGGAAAGAAAAGGGGGTAAGGCTATCTGGTAGGCTACTGGACCTATCCGGCGAAGGATTTAGTAAGGTCCAAGAAACTTTGGAGTGAGTTTTCTAGATTTCAAAGCCCGGCCGACCCCAGTCGTGGGTGTGACTTTCAGGAATACATGCTCACCTTCCTCAAATTCAAGAGGCTTTCTTCTTCTATCTGCATAACTCTTTTGCCGGCTCTGTGCAGTTCTCATCTTCTCTTGAATCATTTTAACCTTCTCAGTCGTTTGCTGAATGATATCTGGTCCAATCGTAAGGCGCTCTCCGTCTTGGTACCAACACAATGGTGTTCGACACCGTCGTCCATACAGAGCTTCATAGGGTGTCATCCCTATACTCGAATGATAACTGTTGTTGTAGGTGAACTCTATCAGTGGTAGAACTTCATCCCAACATCCAGTTTGCTCCATAGTACAAGCTCTAAGCAAATCTACTAAAGATTGGATCGTCCTTTCCAATTGACCATCGGTTTGTGGATGGTACGCTGAACTCAGACGTAACTTCGTTCCCAATGATGCTTGTAAACTCTGCCAAACTTTTGAAGTAAATCTCGGATCCCTATCTGAAACAATACTCGTAGGCACACCATGTAGCCTAACGATCTCACCAATATACAACTGGGTCAACTTCTCCAAACTGTACCTCATGTTGATCGGGAGAAAATGGGTTGACTTTGTGAGTCGATCCACAATTACCCAAATCGAATCGTGTCCTTTCTTCGTCCTCGGCAAACCCACAACAAAATCCATCGTAATGCTATCCCATTTCCATTCAGGAATAGATAATGGTTGTAGCAATCCCGCTGGTCTTTGATGTTCTAATTTAGCTTTTTGACAAACTAAACAAGTCGACACACACCTAGTGACGTCGCTCTTCATTCCATGCCACCAGAACAATTTTTTCAGATCTTGGTACATCTTAGTTATGCCTGGGTGCATACTCAGCTTGCTGGTGTAAGCATGTTCCACAATATATCACCTAAGTTTTTGGTCATGGGGAATACAAACTCTACCTCGGAATCTCAGAATTCCATCTGTTCCTTCTTCAAATTCTGTCTCTTTGCCTTGCCTTATCAATTCTCTCGCTTCTCACAAGAATTCATCACCCTTTTGCTTTTCCCGTATATCATCCATTAGCTCACTTGAGATGGTGACCATATTCATACAAATCCTTCCGGGTTCCAACTTAACAAATGACCATACATCCCTAAACTGTTCTATGAGGTCTCTTTCCTTAATCATCAAGGCAGAAGCACTGATAGTCTTTCTGCTCAAGGCATCAGCCACGACGTTCGCCTTGCCAGGGTGGTACAACAACTGGAAATCATAGTCCTTCAAGAATTCTAGCCATCTCCGCTGCCTCATGTTCAGCTCTTTCTGATCATACAAATATTTCAAGCTCTTGTGGTCACTAAAGATGTTGAATGTCGCTCCATAGAGAAAATGTCTCCATATCTTTAGAGCAAAGACCACAGCCGCAAGTTCCAAATCATGTGTAAGGTAGTTCTTTTTGTGTACTCGCAACTGTCGCGAAGCATAAGCTACCACTCTTCTATGTTGCATAAGAACACATCCCAATCCTTGATACGAAGCATCACAGTACACCTCGAATGGCTCATTCGGATCAGGTAGCACTAACACCGGTGAGGTAGTTAGCCGTTTCTTCAACTCTTGAAAACTTTGCTCGCAGCTATCAGTCCATTCAAAAGCTTGGTTCTTCCTTGTCAATTGAGTGAGCGGTCCAACAATCTTGGAAAATCCTTCTATGAATCTTCGGTAGTATCCGACTAAACCCACGAAGCTACGAACTTCCATCACTGACTTTGGCTGTTCCCACTGTAATACCGCTTCTACTTTCGACAGATCCACTGTAATCCCTTCCTTCGAGATCACATGGCCTAGAAACTTCACCTCATCAAGCCATAATTCACACTTCGACAGCTTGGCATATAATTCCTTCTCCTTGAAAATCTGAAGAACTATGCTGAGGTGCTCAGCATGATCCTTCTGATTCTGGGAATATATCAGGATATCGTCAATGAAGACGATAACAAACTTGTCCAACTAAGGACAAAAGATTCTGTTCATGTAGTCCATGAAGATAGCAGGTGCATTCGTAACACTAAACTGCATTACAAGGTATTCGTAATGACCGTATCGGGTACGAAAAGCAGTCTTGGGCACATCCTCCGTTTTCACTCTTATCTGATGGTACCCAGATCTCAAATCAATCTTAGGAGTGGATACTTGTTCTTGATCGTCAACTTGTTCAATTGCCTATAGTCCACACACAATCTTGAGGTATCGTCCTTTTTCTGAACTAACAATACTGGTGCTCCCCACAGTGACACACTCGGTCTAACAAACTGTTTCTCCAAAAGCTCCTCTAGCTGTTTCTTGAGCTCTGTCAATTCCGTTGGCGACATACGATAAGGTGCTATAGACACGGGACCAGCTCCCGGTACTAGATCAATAGCAAACTCGATCTCACGTGTTGGTGGTAAACCAGGTACTTCTTCTGGAAAGACTTCAGAGAACTCTCTCACAACTGGAATAGTATCCAGGTCAGCCTCGCTCTCGATTTTCAAAGAAGATAGTAGCATGTACCCCTGAGCTCCTTCTTCCAAGAAAGCTCGTGCTTGGTTGGCCGTCAAGTATCTAGAATTCTCATCCACTGGGAAAACTATGGTTTTTCTGGAACAATCTAATAGAACATGGTTGGAAGATAACCAGTCCATCCCTAGGATTATATCTAACTGTGACAAAGGTAGACAGATCAGATCAACAGAAAAGGTTCGACCTTCAACAATTAAGGGACACTTCAAACAGACTTTGGTAGTAACTACCGGTTTATCAGTGGGGGTTGAAACAAATAATTCAAAAGGTAGTTCGATTACGGGTAAGCCAAGTCGTAGCACACAGTCATATGATATGAAGGAATGGGTTGCCCCAGAGTCATACAGAACTTTTAAAAGATTACCTTCTATGGTGCCTTCTCCTTGAATCAAGTCTTCGGATTCGGAAGCTTCAGCTCCGCTCATGGTATAAACTCGACCTCCGGCTTGCGGTTTCTTGGCTCAAGTCGCGTTGACTAAAGGTTCAGCCTTTGCTTGATTGCAGTCTCTGGACATGTGGCCCGGTTTGCCGCATCTGAAGCAGATGATTCCCTTGATCGTGCAATCTCTCGTGAGATGATCTTTCCCACATTTCAGGCATTTTGAAGGATAGGTCTCATTTTGGCCGTTCGGTTCCCGAAGAACCTCCACCAGAACTTCCACCGGTTTGTCTGCTGACATCCCGCTGGTCGGGAATAAGGCTTCTTTTGGAAGCAGTTTGAACCACTGCCTCCACCTCTTTGGGACCGTATAGGCCCAAAGCTCCTGTTTCTCGAGTCTCTAGCCTGTTCCAAGGCTTCAACTTCACAGCAAGTGTCTAACAATTCTGAGAATACCTTCATCTTCAGGGTGATCACAACTTTCTTCACCTCGTACCTCAATCCCTCGGTGAACTTCCAACACTTCCAGGCTTCATTGGTTTGGTGTTGGTAGTGTGTTGAGAACTTCTCCAGGTTCTCAAATTTGGCTGCATACTCACTGACGGTCATGTTCCTCTGTCTCAAGTTGAGGAACTCCAGCTCTTTCGCATGTCTCGCATTAGCAGGAAAATATTTGTCCAAGAACTTGTCCTTGAACATATCTCATGTGATGTCAGTTCCTTTGGTTTCCAATGCTCTCTGAGCCCCGTTCCACCAGTCTTCGGCGTTGCCCACAAGCATAAAGGTAGCATAATTCACCTTCTTGTCTTCGGCACAGCTCATGCCACAGAAGACTTTCTCTAATTCTTTGATCCACAGACTAGCTTTATCAGGGTCAAATTCTCCCTTAAACTGAGGAGGGTTGTGACGACGAAACTCCGCCAAGTTATGGGCATTGGCAGTCGCCTCGAGCTGTTGAGCAGCTCTCTCTTGTTGTTAAGCCGCACACTCATTTTGCTGCGCTATGACTTCTGCCATCCGCTGCACTGCCTCAACAGCAGCTGCAATTTCTCCACTTCTCGCCATCTTACTCTTTCTCAAATCAGGTCGACTGAAAACCACAAGGTAAGTTAGAGGAATTCATTTCAAAACACAAACCACAGAGATTTCACACAGCACAAACAAGACAGACTCACACACAAGACCCAAAGAAAACATAAACCGGGGCTCTGATACAAACTTAATGTAACGCCCCTTTTTGGGAGGGAACGTCACATTGTCAAATAAAATAAAATACGGAAATTAAATGATCAAACAATTAAGACCCAATTCATTTACTCAAAGTTAACTCGTTTAATGCCGTAATGCTTGAAAAAATAGTGGTATATTTATTTTTCTTCCCTTTTTTTTATAATACAGAAAGCAGAAGAAAGGTAAGGAATAAAATAATCAACAGACTTTCCACCTGAATAACGTGCATATATATATATATATATATCAACATTTAAACACAACTGTAATTGAGATACAAGCCTGAATACTTCCAAAAAGCAAAAACTATACCTGCCCCAAGGAAATCATGCATATATAACCATCATGCATATACAAAATATACAGCCCACCAAAAAGTAATACATCATGCCCCCAAAATAAAAACACTGCGGCCCATCAAGTAGCCACCAAGAAGATCAATCCCTCGGATGAGGAGGAACCGTGTCGATCCTCGGCGGATCTTCCTCTTCTGAGGAAACCTCCATTAGAACCACAGAAGCACGGGACGGAGCCCGAGCGGTGGAATTAAAGGAGTCCTCCCGTGGGGTGTAGTAACGATCGCCCCACATCTCACGGATGGGCAAGTAAAACTCCAGTCGCAGGCTGATGTGGCAGGTGAGGACAGGTGCCTCATGGCGTCTCCAGGCTAGGGCTATCGACACATCTCCCAAGTACACGCAGCGATCGGAATTCAAGTTAATGTGCCAACACTCTGGCCCTCCAAGGAAGGTCAGATGCACATCCCCAAGAAATCTGCGCATACGTGCCGCCATCGTCTTCGTAGAAGCTAGTCTCGTTCGGGCCAAAAGCCGGGAAACTCGGGATCTTCCGCCTCCTTACCGTCGTCTTCGATCAACACAACATACACACATACAGCAAGTAATAGAGATACAAGAAAGAGGTAAGACATCCTACCATCATTACCAATTATAGCAGCTAGAAACAGTATGGTGCCATGCTGTTATGCCCGTATTTTATAGCCTTAAATTGGATAAATTGTGATGCTTTGATTGATTTATGTTAGAATTTATGTCACATTTATTCTATTTATCCTTGTTATCTCAAAATTAGTCATTCTATATGTTTTTAGGTCCAAGAGTGGTGATTTGACATGGATCTATGAAGCTTTGGATGGATTTATTGCAATGGAGTTGAGCTCAGAATTTATACGGCCAGGATTCGTAGAGTTTTTGACCTTTGTGCGGTAAAATGAGCATAACTTGAGCTACAAAAGTCGAAACGAGGCGAATTAGGTGTCCTTGGAAAGCTAAGAAAAAGATCTACAACTTTGATGAAGGAATCTTTGTGAAATTCCAAGAGGCACGGCCGTGCCTAAGTTAAGCACGGCCGTGTCTCCCCCAAAATTGAAATTTCGCATTTCTGGGCTCTCACACGGCCGTGTCTAACCTTGGGAAAGCTTCTGGAAGTTAAGCACGGCCGTGCCTAAGTCAAGCACGGCCGTGTGAGCACTGTTCACTCACGGATCTACTGTTTTTACGCGTTTTTGGATGACTTTTGATGAGACACGGCCGTGCCTAAGTCAAGCACGGCCGTGTGAGCACTGTTCACTCACGGATTTACTATTTTCACGCGTTTTTGGGATGACTGTGTACTAGGCACGGCCGTGCCTAATTCAAGCACGGCCATGCCTCCCTGAAAACTTCTAGAAGACTTTTTGATAGTGGCGGACGCGTTTTCTGATTGTGAATTAGGCACGGCCGTGCCTAATTTAAGCACGGCCGTGTCTACTTTCCTTAATGGTTAAGCAAGCTGCGTAGGCAATGATGTAATTAGACACGGCCGTGTCTCAATTAGACACGGCCGTGTGAGTACTGTTCACTCGAAAAGTCTATAAATTGAGCGCAGCAGCAACGTGAGAACGAAGGAGAACGCAGGAGGGAATTTGGGGACCATTTTGGAGGCCCTTAGAGCTGAGTGGAGGTCCCCTGGAAGGGAGAAACCGAAGAGGAGAGTGACAGCCCTCTAAGGGAGCTCCTGGAAAGGGGAGAACAGTCCTAAGGAGAGAGGGGTCTCCAAGAGAGGAAGCCCAAAGGAAGAAATTCTGGGGCAGAAATGGTGGATTAACTGCAGAAGAGTTTGAGAAGCACATGGATCTGAGGCAAGGGCTTGGGAGGCAAGATCAAGAGCCATTGAAGATCAACCATTTTGATGTTCTTTTTCTCTACCTTTTCTCTTATTTTGGAATCATGGTTGTCTCTTTAATCTCTATTCTTGTTTGTGCTTTAATTGCCATGAGTGGCTAAACCCCTTTATCTAGAATTGGGATGAAACTCTTTATTTATCTATGTTGAATTGATTATTGTTGTTCTTGATTCATTCTTAGTGTTCTTAATGCTTGTGGTATGTTGCGCGCCATATTTACATGATTTTAGGCTTTAGATGAAGGATCGAAAGAAGAAGTCTAATTGCTTGATAATCTAAGAATTGAACTTAGGAATTAATGCCTAGACATAGGGTTAAGTCCTTCGAGGGTCAAACAAATGTCATGAATCTTAATGGGTTAGAACTTGGATTAATTGCCATGAGAATGGGATTGATGAGGTTTTAACACGTTTTTAGTGCCAAGACATTGGGCTTTAAATAATTTAGGACAGTTCGCCTTCAAGAACATGAACGATTTAGCATAGAGAATATTGTAGTGGATTCTCAGTCCTAGGTCTTTATCCATGGTTGAATCTAAATTCTTCTTAGTTTAATTGCTTTTATTTCTCTTCTTAGTTTAATTGCTTTTATTTTATTTTGATTTCAATTTAGCTTCCATCATTGTATCTGTTTGCTTAAATAATCGAAATCACCGTAAGAGTTGGTAATCAAACGATCCTCGTGGGAACGATCTTAATTTTACTACTTGTACGACCCGTGCGCTTGCGGAAATCACAACAACACATGCGCCCAAATAGCAATTCAAAATATCATATTCAACTAATAAGCAGAAATTCCAATAGTAGCAAATAAACAATTCTAGGTAGATAGTCATCACAGTAAAAGCCAAATCAGTCATAGACAGGAAATATGAACATTAACAATGACAATGTATATCATGACTCATATGCATGCTTTCCCAAATTCGTAGACAGTGTCAAGTCCGGATCGTCAGTGCGTTTGCATCGGTTTTCCCCACAGGCAAAGGAGCTACCAACTACCCATTGTGGAGGACCCGCACCCCGACGCCCCCAAGGTCATAACAAGACCCACACTTGTCTACTCGCACCCGCACTAAGGTGTGTTCAATCTCCTAGGCAACTTGGCCTTACAACAGTCCACAAGGACATTCACAATGCATACGATACTATGCATGAACATGTATGATTCATAATTTCATACCCTTACATAACATGCCACAATAGGTCAATATAAGCATCAATATATGTTCCTTATCACACACATACAACAATTTCCATGTCATGGATCCAAGAATTTCCATTTTCAAAAATCATTTCTTCTCTATTGGTATGAATACATATTCCCATCACTTTTATGTAATGTAGAATCCTTAAATCCAGGGCTTTTAGGTTATGTTTGGGTTACAAAGGACAAAGAACCATAATTCCAATCATTTCCAGCTCAAAATCTCATTTTTGGGTCTTGGTAATCGATTACATCACTCTGGTAATCGATTACAGCGAAACAGAATCCACAATCGATTACAATACCATTGTAATCGATTACACGATTTCCAGATCTATGATTCGTAACTTCAAGGACCTGGTAATCGATTACACAGCCGTGGTAATCGATTACCAATCGAACAGAACCTCCGTAATCGATTACCCACAAGTTGTAATCGATTACGTGATTCCAAGAAGCATCATTTCGTGACATCAAAGGCTTGGTAATCGATTACAAGCTAGACAGAATCTCTGTAATCGATTACACACAAGATGTAATCGATTACCGGATTTCTAGAATCACGATTTAGTACCCTTAAGAGCTTGGTAATCGATTACAAGCCCCGTGTAATCGATTACCACGCGTAAACTTGCAGAAAATAGGTTCTCAGGTCCTTTAACTCAAATCAAACCACCCATTATCATATTTAACTAACAAGTTACTCAAATATACTTTCAAAGCATGCAAGAGGCATCAATCAATCATACAACAAATCAATCCAATAGCATAAATCAATTAACATCAACACATAGACATAGTAATCACAAAAAAATCAAAGGATAACCCTCATTAGGGTCTTTCCTCCAACAACACAATCAAGGTTCCTAGATGCTAAGAGAGGTTGAGGAGGAGTGTCTTCCTCTTACCTAAGTGAAGAAAACAAAAGAAGAACACCAAGAACCTCCTTTGAATTTTCGGATTTGAGCTCCAAGGATCCTAAAAATGGTGACTTTGTTAGAATCAATACCAAGGCTTGAAAAATAAGCCATGGATGGCCAACATGAAAACCATGACCACGAAAATGGAGGAGAAAGAAGAGAAGTCTTGAGTCTTACCCAAAAAGCTCAAAGCTTGGAGCTTGAAGAAATGGTGAGAATGGTGGAATCTCAAGATGCTCCAAACAAGAAGGATGTCTAGGAGAGGAAGAGGTTTAAAAGGGTGTGGTTGGAAGAAAATTTTGTGATGAATGTGGGGGAGAGGGCTGCTGAGCCGTGGGATTTCTGGAGAAAGAGAGAGGAGAAAATGTCATGAGGAAGAAGAAGAAAGAAGTAAAGGAATGCTTAGGAAATAAAATCAATCTCCCCCCAAAATGTTGTCCAACCGTGCATGAAGGAGAGAGAGGAGGGAAAATGGGCTGCTTTGCATGGGGAAGGAGGAAGAGGAAATTTCCAAGAAGCTTCCTCCAAGCTTCCATGAGAAGCTTCGCACGTTTCTCGATAAAATGAAAGTAAAACTGTTTCCTAATCGAGTACACTAACACAGATGAATATTTACACTGTCAGTATTATTTTTCCTCCAGTGTAGAAGAGTTACTGATGATGAAAATAATATTTCATTATTCATCAGATGATTTTTACAATACCGCGATTTCATTCATCGGGTAAAACTTCGTAAAACGTAAACTTCGTAAATTTTGCCCGGCCTCGGATTTAGTAAGATCCCCCGTCGACAAGTCCACAATTTAGAGTTTACCAGCCACAGAAAAGACATCGCATCTTCCCGGTCTCAGACAAATACAGACACGCAAAACGAGGAATATATTAAAATATTCATCGTTTCCGAAAAATTCCGAAAGAATTCACATAAATCACAAATATTAGAAAATGACTATTGGTAGTGAAATAATTAACTTCCGGAGCGTTACACTGACCTCAACAATTCTCAGCTCAGTGTGCACGTAAAACGAAGAATATATTAAAATATTCGCCGTTTCCAAAAAATTCTAGAAAAATTCTCAAAAATCTAGAATATTATAAAATGATCATTTATACTTAAACAGATATTTTTCGGGATGTTACAGTTGATGAGGTTAATCTCCCTCTTACCTCTTGAAGAACCTCCAAAGTTCCTTGTATGTTTTCCTGCTGTCTTCTTCAAGATGAACTTCAACCACCAAGTGCTTCTTGAAAAACAAAGAAAACGTGAAATATTAATACCTAAGGCTTGAATAAGAAAACCATGGATCAATATATGGTTTAGAAGGAAAGAATGAAATCAATAGTGAAGATTTCATAAACTTCACCTTAAAACTCCAAACCTTGAACTTGAAGAACAAAAATGAAGATGGTTGATTTAGGAAAAATCTCCAACATGAAAGTTCCTTAGAATTGCATGGGAATTCGAGATCTAAGGTTGTTTAGAATTATTGAAGCTTGGAAGGTGACTTTTGTGGGGTTGGCCGTGAGCTTAGGAAAGGAAGAGATATGAGCTTTTGTGGTCTTTGCTTGATAGGAAGATGAAGATGGAGAAATCTTGAGAAATTCCTAACATGAAAGTGTCTTGGATTGATGAGAGGATTCAAGAAATGATATTGGTAGGAATTATAGAAATTTGGATAAGGTTTCTTGGTGCTTGGCCGAAATCATGGGGGAGAGAAAAGGAGAGAGTTTTGGTTACTTGTTCTTGGTTCTTTGGGGAAAAGGATGTGTAAGAGAGCAAATGAGATGAATGGATGAAGGTTGTCTTCCACTTTGGGAGCTTTGGCCGTGGAAGACCATAGGAGAGAAAGGGGTGAGAGTTTCTTGCCAAAATTGCAAATGAGTCTAAGCCCTCCTATTTATAGATTTCATGAAAAAGATGTTGGCTCAAGATATTTTTCGGTATACTATAATCAATGAACAATAATTACTGCTTATAAGGTCAGTATCTATTGTCTAATGGGTAATAAAATATATTTAGAATTTTCTCTTATTTTAGCTGGATAGCAATTATTGCTGATCATTTTCTACTGATTGCCCTTGATGAGTCACAAAGCGAGTCATCAAAGAGAAACTTCTAGAATATGTGACTAACTATGATGAGTCAGTATGATGAGTCAGCGTAGATATTTTCTAAAACAGGTGAGTCAGCATCGCGAGTCACAGTGCTGAGTCACTGGCTGAGTCAGCATGACTAGTCACAACATTGAGTCACTGGCTGAGTCAGCATGACGAGTCATCAGCTGAGTCACTAACAGTGAGTCATAGCGCTGCATCAGCATGGTGAGTCGTCAGGGAAGCTTCTAGAATAGGTGACTCACTGCGGTGAGTCACAGGTGCTGAGGTGTCATGCCACGTGTCACGCTTCCATTAGTCCTTAGCGATGAGTCAACTACTAACTTTGACCAGCTCCTCATTGGTCCACATGTAAAGCATTCGATGACTAGGCGCGCTGACGATGCGTCTTCTAGAACAGTCTGGAACATGTGAGTCACTAGGCTAGTCACCTAGGTGAGTCACCAACGATGAGTCATCATCTAGAACATTCTAGAGTGAGTGACTAGGCTCGCGTCTAGAATCATCCACTAGATATTTTTCAAGAAAAATATCTTCCAATGAATAATAAAACATACCTCGATTTTATTTGTCAGATAAAATCGCAGGAAAAATAAAACTTCAAAAACTGTTTCCGATTTTGGGTTTAGTAAGTTCCCTCCGAATCAACAAGACAAAGCTTTCTCGGCTAATAAAAATTTTTATTTTTCTCGCCCGCCCGGTCCACATACTGATCCAAAATATCGAAATATATTAAATATTCAAAATATATCAAAATATCAAAAATATAATATAATATTCAAAATATCTCAAAATATCTAAAATATAATAAAATATTCAAAATATCTTAAAATATCTAAAATATATTAAAATATTCAAAATATCCGAAATATCACAAAAATTCACAAAAATCATATTAATTGTGAAACTCATGAAAATCAAATCAGATTAGTAAAAAAAATTAAGGATTGAGAGAAAGAAATAAAATACGAAGGCTTATATATATACCGCCCAAAATAATATTAAAATAATCAAAAACGTAAAAACTCCCAGAAATTCCTAAAAGTCACATAAATCATAAAATTCACAGAAGTCGAGTCGGATTATTCAAAATAATTCAGAATCGACCAAAACAAATAAAATACTAATTTTCGGGACATTACAGTCTTGCTTCGAGCACTGCCTTAGCTTTGTTTTTGTGCACTTCAATTCCTTGTTGTTAAACCAAGAAGCCTAGAAAGTTTCAATCTGAAACTCCAAAGGCACACTTGGCTAGATTTATTTTTAGGTTATGAACTTGCATCCTTTTGAAAGCTTGATTGAGGTATACCAAATGTCGATCAAAATTGGATAACTTGACCACCACCTTATCTATGTAAACCTCTATGCTATCGCCGATTAGGTCATGGAAGATTGCATTCGTTGCTATTGGTAAGTAGCCCCTACATTTTTTAAGTTGAATGGTATTACAAGCCACTTATAGATTTGTAAGGCCCTTGGGCAATGAAATGCGATATTGTGCATGTCCTTTTCGGCCACAAAAATTTGGTTGTAGTCACAATACCCATCCATGAACATAAGGATACCATTGTTAGCAGTTGTATTAACTAACATGATGGCTATTGGCATCATATACTCATCCTTTGGAGTAGCTAAGTTTAGGTTTTTGAAGTCTATGCAAACTTTAACCTATCCATTTTTCTTGGTTACCAGAACAATGTTGGATAACCATTCTATATATCTAGTTGTTCATATGAAACCTACCTTTAAGAGCCTTTCAATCTTCTTTTTAATCTTTGACATTAGTTCTGGATTAAATTTGTGTGTGGGCTACTTGTGAGGCTTATATCCTTATTTAATTGGCAATCAATGCTCAACTAGTTGTTTGGACAAGTCGGGCATCTCATGATACTCCTAGGCAAAAAAATTCTTATATTGTTTTATGAGGTCGGTTAGTCGATATTTGTGTTGTTCGACTAACAATCCATTAACTCTAGTTGTTCTCGACTATTCTTTAGAATCCAAATTTATCTCGACCAGAGGATCTTGCCCCTCAAAGGTAGTTGTCTCTTTCCTAATTGGTGATTCTAATTCGTCCATTGGCTTCAAAGCAGTTGATGATTTATCCTTCTCAGCTTGCCCCTAAGTATATTAAGATTAGCTTATTCCAATTTGGCGATTAGCCATTGTAGGATGTCATGCAACACCTCATTTTTCTTATTTATATCGAATAGTGTTAGAAGGCTATAAGTCAACCCTGGCTGAGTAAATTTTTACCTTGAACCCTTGAAAGGTGAGAATGCATGCTTTGATAGATCATTTTTCATACTTATTAGGTAATGTGATTGGCCCTACTTAAGGTGAGTGGAAAATAGTTTCTTCCATCTTAACTTCTGCTGTGAAAGGATTCTTTTCAGTTGGCACCATCTCCACCCTGTCGTCTTCGCAAAACATCAACAACTGATGAAGAGTGGAACACATTGGTTGGAGTGAATCCAATCTCTCCCCATCAAAACAGATTAGGTTGGTTTAGTGTCAACCATAAAGAATGTTGCATTGGCAGTCCTCGATCCTTTAGTTATATCAGCCACTAGAACGCCTATTGTAGTTGTTGTATCACTTGTGAAGTTTGTCATCTTTATGCTGGTAGTTATATGGTCTGCTTGCGACTTTCACAACTTCTTCAAAGAGCTGAGTGGCATCACTTTCAGTACAATTCCTCCATCCCTGAAGGCTTAATTGTCTAGCTTACCATTGACGTGTGCTTTATTGTACAAAGTTTCAGTTGTTTAGTCATAGCCTTTGTTGGTTTTTCAATGGTCATCATAGCTAGCTCAGTGAAAATCCCCTTTTTGTTAACATTGCCTATTCTACTTCCTCAACAAACACATCTCCTTCTAGATAGTCTGGTTGTTCAACTCCAGCTAGGAACTTTATTGGAATGATGCCAACGACTGTAATAAGAGTAGTCTTAGCTTCACTCCTATAGTCCAAGAGATCATCACCTCCCACGAACTTACTGCCTTCTTCTTCTTTGGTTGGTGCCTCATTGTCTGCCTTAGGAGACTGGACTTTGCTTTCACCATTGTGTGCTTAAGCCAACTACAACTTCTTGGGTGACATAATTTCTTCCTTGACAATTGTTTTCTCTTTGGCAACCATCTTCAACATTTGCCTCCTCATCTTTAGAGCTGATATCTATTTTTACTTTTTCTTCTTATGTGTGCGGGTCAATGGAGGAGGCTCCTTCTGATCATTCTTTGAGACATATTTGTTAAGGGACTATTGACCTTTCTCAACATCTACTTTAGGCTTGACCATTTTCTATTTGCTTTAGTTGAACATCATTCCTGATGGTAATACGTAATGTTGAGATACCTTGTTTGATGTTGAATTCATCAACTATACTATTTCCTTTTGGGATGGACTACTCATCTATTTCTGGAAGTTTTAGCTGGTTAGCCACCCTACTTCACTTTTTGGCCTGTTGTTTCTCTTTTAGAAACTACAATCTTTCAAACACATTGGGTTCAGCTACTTTGGTTGTACAAACATTTGCCCGCTAGCTCCCTTTGGTTCTTCTACTAAAACTAGTTCTTTTATCTTCCAATGTTTTTGCATTGGCCGCCACCTCCTTTGTGTTTGTATAAAAGGTAGGGCAGATGTGAAAACCTTGTTGATGGACATAGTTGGGAATGGGTCAGTGTCCAATGTCATTTCAGCTATCCCTTGTTAGGAAAATTATAATATTAAATTAAGGCCAACAAAGGGCTATCTTACTCATTATCAATCTTAGACAAAACATAATTGAAACACAATTACTTGAGGAAATCTAAGAAGGTAAGTTTCAGACATTGAATCCTAAATAGGGATTTTGGGATTTTATATTTAATATGTTAAATTAATGTTGTTAGAATATGGAAAAGGTGACATTGGTGTGGTAACATGATGAAATTTTAGTAAAGAAGTTATTTAGTTTTGTCTTGGCTAAAATTAGCATAAAGGAAAGAATAAATGTTCCTTTCAACATTCTTGTTCAAATTATGTTGAAATATGCTTCAATGTCCTTAAACTAATGATTTATAGCATGAATTGTGCAATGATATAACGTAGAAAGAATATGCCTAATTGTGGCCAAGACCTTGGTATGGTAAGATCAAGAATTATGAATATATTTCTTATACCTACATACTTGAATTATAATGTACAAATGTTATTTAGTTAATTGGAAGTTGGATTACCAATTGAAGATGCCAATGTGAGACATTATTTCAAGTTTCAAGTAAAGGCATACTTATGACATGCTAAGAGGGAATTAAATTCTTTGAAAAGTTGATGCTTGAATTCGGTATAAGAATATGGTATGATTGATGATCAAATTGATAGTTGATGTTATGATTGACAATCAAATTGATAGTTGATGATGCTTCAATTTGGTATAAGAGCATGGTATGATTGATGATCAAATTGATAGTTGAAGCTATGATTGATGACAAATTGATAGTTGATGCTTCAATTTGGTATTTTATGCTTACACGAGTATAAAGTAAATAATGCCCAATGACGAGCTAGGTGCGGCAACAAGGCCTTGGAGACTAAGGGACGCCTGGGTATAGAAAGTTCTCTTAAAGAAATCAGTCACCACTATCCTATGTAGCGTTTTTACATTCATCGCATTGCATAAACATCATATAGTATCGTATAAACATTTAGTATTACATTTTGCTGCTAAATGTCCTAAATAGTGGGTTGACATATGGATGTAATTACTGTCATTATTATAATCTAACTCACTATGTAAAGTGTTTTCTATGATTTGATACAGTTGGAAGCATCCTAGTTTGTATTTAGAATTTGGTTTAGTTTGTTTTCCTATTAGGAATTATCACTCTAGTGATTGATATTGGAGTTGACTGGATGTGTAATCTTGATGGTGATGCTTTCATTTTATTGATCTAGAATGTTATCATTTGCTACTCTCATACTATGTAGTTATGTGAGTTGTCGAGATTATGCATATATTATTTGATTTAAGGGAATGTGTATATCCTAAAATATTGGATGCCTAGGTATATTGTTTGTTTAGTTCAGATAGTATGCATTTTACTAGGCTTTGTACATAATTTAGTGCAAATTGTGTACCTATAAATAAATAAAAGTATAGTTTCGATGCTTGATGTGTATGCATAACAATTTTACACTTAATTGATCATGTAAAATATATAATAAAGGTAAATTCGAAAAAAGGTAACCTTATGATGGTTCTAACGTGAAGTAAATAAATTAAAATTTTAGCTCATCTCTTAAATCGAATTACTTAACTAAAATAGGAAAATTACTTTTATAATCCAAATAATAATAAAATATCTTAAAAATTATTTAAATTCGTAAGATCTTACATTTATGGTATCAGAGCAATGGTCCAGGTGTACCTAGGGTAACGGGTCATAATTTTTACTATGTAGAGTGCATAAGTTAGATAAATATTTCTAGAATTGTATTTTTGCAAATTTGTTTATGTGTGATAATGTGGATACTTATCCACGAGTATTATGATATTGAGATTGATCACCTCAATATTGCAGTCAAAATAGAAAGAAATATTTGGCTAATATATTATCAAAATTTGGGGAAACTTTAAAAAAAGAAAGTTGTTAAAATTTTCCTTAAATTTAAAATATTGCCAGAATGAAAACAGGAAGATAGTAAAATTGAATTTGTAGTCGAGGTCAAAGATAAAGAATGTAGTAAAGGTTTTAGAAATCAAGAGTTATTATGTATTGAAGAATTAGTACAAGATAACGAAGAAGAATTTACTAGAAAAAGAATACAGAGAAAAGATAAATCTATGATTGTATTGCTTGACTTAGGAATTATTCATTATTTGGGATTTTGAACTGTGTGATTCAATTGAATTTGTCTATATCTAGATTACACTGTGTTTTGTTAATATCTACTCGCAAGATGAGAAGTTATAATTCTTCAAGCATGTTTATAATATTCAGTTTAAGTGAAACATTATCTGTTAGTTATGAATTTGGTTTATTTACCATTGCTTGGTATTGATATTATTATTTGAATGGATTGGATGTCTGACATTAATGTTAATGTTGGAATGGACTAAATGTCTGTAAATAGTGTTACCTTGGGTTATCATGAAAAGTCTGAGAAATTATCCATAGTCAAAGTACACATATATAGATACCTAAAGAACCTCTATTTTTTACTATCATTAAAGTCAATGAGTATTTGAGTGATGTAGCTCAAGTTATTTTTCTATAACTGTAGATATTGGACAAAACATAGAAAGTATTTCTGTGGTTAAAAAAAAATTAGGCTCACTACAATCCTAGTGTTGGTGATTTCAAACACTAAAGAAAAATTTGAAATATATAGTGATCATAAAAGTTTTAAAGGTTAAATATATTTTTAGTCCTTCTAAATATAACGGATTTTGGTTTTGGTCCCTCTAAAATTTTTGTTACGATTTTGGTTCCTTTAAATTTTGAGGTGAGTGAAGTTAGTCTCTGTCGTTATCTCAACTCTATTAAGTATTGATGTGGCAAACAATGCTCCATCTCAGTGCTGCCACATCTTTTTCATCAACCAATCCTCTTTTGCACATGGAGCTATGCCATCTTATGAGTCCTAGGGACTCGATAAACAAGTCACGTACATGTCACTTGACACTATCTTCTTCCTCCCCTTCCCTCATCATTTCTTTCCCCCATTCTGTGC